>CM017578.2:8329879-8929879 GCA_007844105.2 Rhamnella rubrinervis
TCCCTAACAAACTAAACCTACAATATTTTACTAATTTCATTACTCTTCTTACAGTTTTTGCGCTTACAAACAGAGAATTGATCTACTTGCAGTCGCAAAATTAAATAGTAAATCTTGCTCATAGGCAAATTAAAACTAGTTGAGTATGGTACCTGATTGGCTTTCGAATCAAAAACTGAATCAAAAGTAAATCTCCGATCCCCAACCGACACAGTATCCGGAGAAACCTTTTTAACAGTTCGGTCTCCATCTCTTTCACCGTCATTAGCAGGCTTAATTCTCACAACAACCTATACAAAATAAGACAAAAAATAAGCTACAATGGTGCCAGTACATCAATATTAACCCCCAAATCAAGGTTTCAGTATCTAGTACCTTAACGGGTAGGTCAGAGGACTCCGATGCTTGTCTTTCGGCATCGGATCTGGCAATCTCGTGCTTAGAGCTCAACACATCGGGTGGTGGCAGCTTGGCTACGACAGTCGAGGTTTGGCTGAGATCGATTTGGATGTTGGGATCGATGGGAGGATCATTCTCAGAGTTGTTGGACTTTGGGTTCTTGTTGCTCTTGTGCTTGGTTGAGGAGGAGGAGGACAACGATCTGGGAAGGAGGTTTCGGATGGACGAGGCGGAGATGGTTCCCAAGAATCGAGTCTCCATTTTACTATCTTTGATGCTGCTCGTCCTCATGGTTCCTCACCAAACGAATTGAAGCTGCTTGCTTTGCTACACACAGTTTGAATTCGAATTGAAGAAAGGGAAGCTCTCGACCGTTGATAGAGAGAGGGAGGGAGAGAGAAGCGAATTTTAAAAATTGCTGAGAGCGGTTTTACAACTTCTTTTTTAAATCGAATATGAAATTTATGTGAAATAACGAACATGCCCCTCACTGTTTTATTTCCCCCACTTTTTCTATTTCTTAATGCTTGCTTCAATCATTATATATGTTTTAGGATTAAGGAGGTGCTCTCCTCCATCATTGCAAGTTATTTCATTTGGTCCACTCACTTGAAGCGAAGGATAGATTAGTCCGTATCGTAGCAAAGTAGGGATAGATTGGTCCATCCAAAATATTCAAATAACTAGCCGTTAGGGCCGGTGGGTAACAAGTTGGAGCTGATTATATTTTGTAACCGACTAAAGTCACGGTCACAGCCATGGTCTTAGTCACGGTAGCTGTCATTGACTTTGAGTATTTATGAGCTTGTGAGGGTAGCACTCTCTTTAAAGCATTGCATCCGCTGTCAATTTGTCTACAGAAAATAGAAAAAAATAATGTAGGAGTTAAATCAAATTGCGACTTTACAATTCACCAAAAAGAATTGGGACTTTACGAACCGCCTGGGCTTTATGTTTTGAATTTGAATTTGAATTTAAAATTTGGGTACAAAATTTTCTATTATGCAAAATTTATTAAATAAATCAAATAGATGATTATTTTTGCACAGCTCGGATAATTTGTAATTTTTAAGTAAATACGAAAAAAATATATATGCAAAATTGTGAGCCTATTTGGACCGGACTTGGGATTAAGCTCACGTTGAACTCATCATGTAGATTGCTAGGTCCTACCATTCAAAAAGTTCCTAAGATTGAGCCCAAGCCTTTTACGAATTTTTAGCCCAATCCAAAACCCAATTACAATATCTTTCTGAGTTGGCCCCACCGGACGCTCAATTACAGTACTATTTCTGATCGTTAAAGCACATAAAGTAAGAGGTTCGATTAATTGTGCAAATGTGAACTTATTTCTGTTTTCATATTTTTTTTGTTGAATTTCATTATCGCTTAAATATTGTTGAATATTGAGCAATACATGTTTTTTCTTCTTTGACATATACATATATATATATATATATATATATATTGAAATTGATAGGAAAATGTGAGTTTCTATCAATTGGGTCATCTATTTATGAGTTGGATGGGAAATTCAATGTATTTATGGAACAAATAACAATCCCATCATGGTAGAGACTGTGTGTGTCAACTATATGACTTTTTTAAAATGTAAGTTGTCCCCATCTGCAATGTTAGCTAAATTTTCAATAAAGTGACTTTTTTTCTACAATGCTCGGACACAGACATGGGTAGAATTTAAGCAGCTTTTAAACATATTCCCAAGCTGAGGCCAAACCCATCCGGTGCATTATTTCACAAGCAGTCTTTATTTCGTTGGCTATGCTGTTTCTAAAGACCAACACAGAAATGGCTATAAAATGCTTTTCTTTTGGTTGTATAAATGCGTTGCTTAAGACGTTGATGATATTGGAAAGGTATCGGAACCAGCATGAGTCTCTCATCCAGATCATTGAAAATTTCATAAGCTGAGAAAATTGGTGGCACCCTTGACAAAAGCCACGTGGTGGCCTCTTCCTCCTTAAATATTGTTGGCCTGCATATCATAACTCATTTACACTGCTGACTGCTCATTATTTTTTATTACTTGGTGTGTAAATGTCCTTGACCTAGTCCGACCCTCTCTGGTACTCAGTTTCTAGAAAACAGAGAGAAGAAAATTATTCGTGGTTGATTTTTGTAGCATCTAGTACATTACTTTTAATGGAATTGGTTTGTCAAGAACCAGTTTTTTAAGAACTAGTTACAGCGACATTTATTCATTTATTTATTTAAGCTCATTGATTTTCTCTGAAATTAGGTACGTCGTGGGTTCGCCTTTTCCAAAAATAACTGGGTCAAATCTGCCCACCGCCATTACAGGCTGAAGCTTTGATGAAGGCCATGTGAGAGCAGAAACAGAGACCAGTCCAAAAGTGTACAACTGGTGGCTTAGTGAACCAATTAGCTGCTCAATTAGTTGAGTGCCATTTACAAACCCATTAAAGCTCTTAGCAAAATCATAGTTACTAGGAATATTGGTCGCATGCGTAGTGCAGGAGAAGAGTACACCCGGAATGTTCTCAAAAGTTTGTTAGTAATATTTATATATAAATATATAGATATATGCTTGAAATTTAATTGAAGAATGTGGGATTAGGTGGCTAATTTAGGCAGACAAAAGGGTTTTAAAAGTCAAAAGATCAACATTTAATAAAACATGTAGAAGCCCCCACATTTTTCAAAAGCTTTGTATAATTTATTAAGTTTATCTGCGAACTCTGATTTGATTTCAAGAAGAGTCAATATTTGCTGATCACTTGTTCAGGGACGCCACTGTATCTGCTTATTTTCCACTCCTTCCTTTTCCTGACTCTCAAAATCTCAGTGTGAACAAAATCATGGATGGTAGTAGCTGTCAAAGAGACCTTTTTAGACACTACATAACTAAAATAGAAATTAAAATGATGGGTTTAGGTTTAACAGTGAGAATTAAAAATAGTCAAAATAACTATGTGAAAAATGAGACGTTGAGTTGGGTTTTTTTTTTTTATGAATGAAAAGTACTTGAATGTAGATTTCATCAGCCTAGGATTTTATTAGTGGATGGAGTTTTTTCTACTCAAATCTTATAAGTTTTAAAATTTGTCATTTCTAATAGATCCCCATCTATCTGATGATTCAAGAATCGAAGACACCAAGATAATAATGTAGCCACAAGACTCAAATCATAACTCTATGCAGTAAATAGAATGGCTTTCTTCTTTCCGTTAGGCCACATCCTAGATGCGAGACGTTGAGTTGTTGATTGCACGGAAAGGACAAATTAAAAATGGGTGGGAAGGATGATGATAACGGAGTTGAACACTAATGTGTGGACGGGGTAAGAGAGGAGTGGCTGAATGAACGAATGTGATTTTATTTATTTACTTTTCATTTCTCGTGTTGGAGCAAATAGATATGCTTACAATAAATATGACAAATCGCACCCACCAAACAAAATGAACCCAAATTTCAACAAATCACTCCATAGTTTTGTAGACTCGAAGCTACTAGTGGCTGGATGGATCAGTTCAGTTATATATGATTGTGTGTGTAGGTTATATAGGATGACGTGTTAATTAAATAAGGTGGGTTTTATGTATGGGGTATTGGGTAGTCCTACAAAGGGGCACAAATTGCAAAAGGCACAAATTATACGCCAATTACGCCATTGCATACTCCAAAAGATGGCCACAACTATATTATCACGAGGCAAAGTTGAGATGATAATGTATTCTAATTCACAAAATTCTACCCAACCCGGTCTATTCCATCTAGAAAAAAGAAAAAAAGAAATCAAATTTATCATTTGAGAGGGTCTAGTAGCCAATCTATCCTCAAAAGTCTACTTTGTGTATATATATATATATATAATGCATGATTTTCAAAGAGATAGTTAAAGGATCATTGAATAGCTAGTGACCCCCCGGACCCATCCAAAGTCATTTTGAATCAAATCGCATAATTAGGACCCCACCATAATTACTCACTGATTTATATCTATTTGGCTTTTTAATAATAGTGACTTTAGTTTTGAATTATAACCCATCACAATCCTTTGACAAGCATGCTGCACGGTCCACTACAGAAAAAAGGGTCACATGATATAGTTCTATGATTTAGATCTAATTCACTTTTGCATTCTATACTTGGGTTTCTTGTATTATTGAGGGAAAATGATAGAAGAATAACAAGCTAAATTGTTTCCTTTATGTTTTATTTTTATTTATTTAATTTCTTGTAGCGTAATAATCACTGTGTCTGACTACAAAGATAAGACTATGCAGGCATTATCTGTATCCACATGTTTATTTAATTAATACTATAGGCCTACCTATCTTAAGTTTCATGTATTTTTTTTTTCTTATATTGCCATTAATTGTATATGCCTAACATTGGAGCCTTCTGTAAGTGGGTATTATACAATTTATTTTTTCTCTGTCTTATTTTTCCATATAATTTGGTTCTAAATAAAAGTTTAATAATCTAAAGCTGCCTAATAATTGACCCATTCAGCCTACTCATCACCAAGTTTTTATATTTTAAGCCCTGGATTTATATATATATATATATATATATATATATATATATATACCTATGAGTTGTATACTAGAAATGAAATCAATCATTCAATTAACATTATTATTATTATTTTTGATAATTTTCAATTACTTGCAACTTTGGGTTCTACATACTCTCAGCCTCTTTGTAATTTTAGAATGAATTATAACATTTTCAAAATAAAAATTCCTTGACCATTTGGAATGTTCTTCTTTTTTTTTTTAGTTATAAAATGAGTTTGAATCCAGACTTCTATTTTGGAAGCTACCATAATGCTTCAACCCCTCCAAATTTATATTTATGTTTTAATATGCATTAAAAAAATGTTAATATCATTTCTGTCAATATATTATATTGTTATTAAGTTATTCTTGGAATCTAACAGTGTGAAAACTATTCAGTCAAGAACAAAATGGAAATGTTAGCATTAAAATAATATCAGTGGATGAATAATTAGGAGCACAGTAAATTAAATATTAATACGCAAAAGAGCATGAAAATTCCAATAAAAAAGAATAATTACAAGGAATGCAAAATTGAAAATCAGATTAATAAAAGAAAAAATTGGAATATGAAACAGTACGGACAGACACAAAGCCGAGAAAGTGCAAGGTGCAGAGAAAGAGAGTAGGGACTGTAGAATAAAAGTGATATGCATGTTTCATGTCCCACCAACAAACCGCACTCAAATGTTGTCTGATTGGTCTGTTCGAGACCAACGCGTGGGGCGGTGTATCTGCAAGCCCATCCCTTGGGGTGAATAAAGATACAAAAATATCTGATTGAATAAATATTGAAAATTGGAAAAATACTCTCTCAAATACACACATACAGAGGCTCTTACGACAGCCTTCTACACAAGCACCTGGATTTTTTTTACCGGTGATCATTCTTATTATAATTGCTTTTTTCTGTTTGTTTATCTATATGTACTTATTACTTATACTGTATACCAACAGTTCCTGAGCTTAGTGATCACCAGCAACAATAACCACCACCACCACCTCGATTCACGAACTGGGTCGACGACAGATCTTGGATTAGAGCCACAGATTTCACGCAAACTCGCTTTGACTTTGGAAGAAAGAGCCAAAGGCAAGCAAAAAAAAAAAAAAAGTACAAATATCGTCGTTTTATCTCTTTTTGCTTTTTTTCTTATACGCTGGTACACTTTTGCGGGTTAAATTTTTTTTTTTCTTTATTTCTATTCATTTCGATTGGTATTGGGGGATTCAAAGAGGGATTTTAATTGGGTTTGTTTTAGAATTCTGTGACACGATCTGGGTCTCTGCTTTTGCTTTCCCTGTTTTACTTCCTTGGATTCGGTGGTAGTCTTTCTGTGTAGAAAGTAAGTAGCTTTATTGGAATCTGTTCTTATTTGTCATTACTGTGAATGGTTCTTGCTTATTTTTAAGTTCAAGGTCTGGGTTTGAGTTTTTAGTAGTCCACTAGAAAAATCTCAAATTTGGCGGTGGTTTTGGGTTTTGCAGCATCAGCTCAGAGTCAGTTTCGGGTTTATCTGTTTTTGTGGTTGGTGTTCTTTTATGTATGCGGTTAATGTTGAAGGTTTCTGCATGTTTAGAATTCTGTGTCAATTTTAGCTCTCAATCGTCTTCTGGTTTTAGCATCAAAAAGTTTGTATCTTGGTTTTCATTTTCTGGTGTTGCCTAATTTTCAGTTTTGAGTTTGGGTTCTGGGTTTTTTGAGTGGTTCACTGAGAGAGGTAAAATTTGGCTTCTGTATTTTAAAGTTTGTGTTTTTCCAGCTTATGCTAGGGTTTTGCTTTGGGGTCTGGTTTCAAGTGTTGAATTTTGATTTCTAAGCATCATTTCAGCTCGTAATTGGCGTGAAATTTTGGTCTTAATTCCTTGGATATTACAGAAAGAGTACAAATTTCTAACTTATACTTTAGAGTATTTAAGCGTCGAATTAGCGGTAACGCCAAGTAGGCTTCAATTTGGTTTAATCTTTGAGTGCTTTTGAGTCTCTGGAATTGACCAGGGGACCAGAAACTCTTTAATTTAGGGTTTAATTTGGGGTAATTTCATTTGCTTCAAAAGGATTTTCTTTTGCTTTGTCAGGTTGAATTTCTAGGTGATTATCATGGATTCCCCACAATCTGTTGTTTCTCCATTCAAGAGCTCTTTCGTCGCCGAGCCTGAGAAGCAGAAGTCTGATTTTTTCATTCGGAGCTCAGGTCCCTCGTCCAAGGGAATTGATGTCAACGGAAAGGACGCTGAGGTACATGACTTTGAGAACTTCATTGGTGTTCTGGAGGTTTACATACATCAAGCAAGGGACATCCATAACATCTGCATTTACCACAAGCAAGATGTTTATGCTAAGCTTTGCCTGACCAGTGATCCTAATGACGCTCTCTCCACCAAAACTATCAATGGTGGTGGTAGGAATCCAGTCTTCAATGAGACTCTCCGATTCAATGTTCGGACCATAGAGTCTTCCCTCAAATGTGAGGTATGGATGTTGAGCAGGGTGAAGAATTATCTTGAAGACCAGTTGCTGGGGTTTGCCTTGGTGCCTTTGTCTGAGGTCCTCATGAAGAATGGCAAGCTGGAGAAAGAGTTCACTCTTTCTTCAACTGATCTATTGCATTCCCCAGCAGGTTTTGTTCAGCTTTCTCTCTCTTACAGTGGAGCTTCGCCTGACGTCATCGCTGCTCCTGCCATACATTCAACTGTCCAGGACTCGGAAATATCAGAGTCTCTTCCTAGTGAGCTTGATAAGATAGAGTTCCCAGATCCGAAGATTGCCAATGAAGACGAGATAATGGTTTCAGAATACTTCGGCATCCCTTGTAGCAATTTGGACTCCCAGACTTCTGAGAGCTTGGTCAGTTCTGATGCTAGAAATCAGATTCCTGCAGAAATGGGTGTTCGTTTCGTGGAAAGCTTGTCGACAGGCACCGTTGAGTCTGCTCAACTTCCAAAGATCGACTCCCCACCGAGCAGTGTGTCAACCAATGGGGTAGCATCTCCAGTTAATGCTAGCTCAGAATCATCTGAAGCTCAAGCAACCTCAAAATCTCCAAGTCAGGAGCATGCTTCAATTCAGAAAGAGAAAACTGTGGATGTTAAAGATAGTGACACTGAATCTTCTGGTGAGGTGCCAAATGATAAATTTACAAAGCCTGCTGTCTCAGTGAATATTGAGGCTGAGCAAAAGGTGGTGCAGCAGGACATAGTAGACATGTACATGAAGAGTATGCAACAATTTACTGAGTCCTTAGCAAAAATGAAGCTTCCTTTGGACATCGAAACAACCAGTTCAGGAGATTCCAGCTCTGACAAGAATATACCGGCAACAAAGAACAGCGGTTCCCGAGTGTTTTATGGCAGTAGGGCATTCTTCTGATCTTTTGTTTCATGGGTTCAGTGGGAAGAAGCACGGGTGACTCTAGATTTTAGAATGGAGACTAATACTAGTGGTGAAGGTTAATAATGTGTCGTGTAGTGTTGTTTTCCCTTGTTGAAATGTTTTAGATGACAGGAAAATCATGAGTCGTACTCTGTTATGAACTTTGATCCATCACAACTTCTGTTTAGTATATATGCCTGTTTTCCATTACATTATTCCTATTTGTGTCTGCTTTTTGGTTTCCACCTTCAATAATTGCAAAATCAAATTTCGTCTAACTATAGGCTAATAATGTATTTAATCATATGAATGATATTAAGGTCCTACATTCACCTCGTGATTCTAGGGAGAAAAGTTGGTTTGTCCAAAGCATCTTTCGGCTTTTTTGTTTTATTTTTTTCTGATGAATATATTTCGGCCATTTCACATGACAAGGTTCAGAATCGATCATATCTTATCAATCTCGACCCCGCATGATTTAGGACTTGCCACTGGGTTTTTGTAAATAATTGATCAGATTTATCCTCTATTACCTTTGGAGACTGATGCTTTGTCTCTTTCAATACATCTGTAAAGTATAGGTTCTAATTTTGCGTATACAACTACCGAGTACTTCTTGATGCTTTAGCTAAATGGACAATGAACTTTATCTTTAAGCGCAGTGTTTCCCCATTTGTAAGGAACCGTCTGATGCAGATGTAATGGTCAGAGTTGATGTTAGGAACCCTTTTCATGCTCTAGAACATTTGCTTGTTATTACAATCCTTACTAACGGGCATAGCAGGGCTGCTGCAAACCATGTTTCAAAAGCCTAAATATTCGTATGATTTTGGCTATTTGAAAGAAGGGGGATAATACTCTGGTAGCCTGTTCAATCGTCGAGTCATACATGGTATTGAAAAGATTAAGACGAAACTTTTATATTTAATCCCAACCCATCTCAGGTTCTTGCATGAATTCAAATGGGCACTTCAATTATTTCATGTGCTCTAAGACTCATATGCCTCCTGCAGATCCATGCAACGTGACCATCATCCCTGTACCTTACTCTCCATAAGCCAAACTTCTCTGCAATTTCTTTTCCAGTTGAGCATCGCCTGTCCCTCAAGAAGTCCACAACCCATTGTTGTGCTGTTCTTAGATCTTCTTGAATATCTCTTGAGCGTTCTCCAGCCCTGCTTCTGTTCCTTCCCTCTATACGTCCCATGGCCGCAGCCCCAGCTGCACCAGCAGCAACTGCTCCTGCTGCCCCATATAGAAGGGAAGAGTCAGCCAGGTGGGCAACTTCCCTGCTCAAATCAGGTATCATTTCCCCCATTCCAACTGCTAGATGGGCTCCTATCTTTAGAGCAAAGGTTATCAGTTTCATGAACTTTGTCATGTACGGAGCCAAACTCTTAACAGTCCTGTTATCAACCTGCATTAGTTCACAGCCCAGCTGGTCTTCAACAACATGCATTTCTCGGCGAAATTCACATAACATGTGCAGTCGAAGAGCATTCATGCCAGAGATCATGTTGGTTACCAATCTCCTTGAGTAGTTTTCTGTTCTAACAAAGTAGAACATGTTAGGTACTTTCCTCTCTTCAATTTGGACATTGTAGTTCACTAGATAGTTCACTTTCCGATGAAGCTCTGTGAGGAGTCTATGCTCATAGTATCTTAAACCTTGGATCTCCTGTTTCAAGTCTCTGATTTCTTGTTCAATTATCTTCAGCCTCTGCAGAACTATTTCCACTCCCTTGGCAATTCCACCAAAACTTGGTTCAACCTTATCAGGCTCATCACTTGTGGACAATGTTTGCTCCGGTTCATCTGCGTTGCTTTCAGGAGGGACTTGTAGTTCCACAGCAAGGTTGTACAAGTCATGATATCTCCGGTGCAGTACTTCACGGAAATCTTCGTCGGACAGGAGATCTCGGGCTAAATCAAAACCTTCTCTTAGAACTGGCCTGCCAGAGTCTGAAACTGTTTCCCAAGTGTGCTGATAATCATACATGCTATCCGCAGGAACTGACAGTAATGCTTGTTTCAATCGCTGCACTGACACATGTTGGGTTCTCCGATATCTTGGGGGCATCAGATTTTGCACACATTCAGGCCGCATTACACTTTCAGTTAAGGTGATACCATGACAAAGGCTATGGATTGCTGGTATTATAAGCTGTTGGATTAGTCTGAGGGTTTCTGTCAGATTCTTGGTGGAGCATGCAAGGACATCAATATAGTAACCAAGTTGTCCTCCTAGCTCGACTCTGATATAGATTCCGTTGATATTTATTGAGATCAGGTATTTTTCCAGACTGTAAGTCGCACCATACTGGTTTCTTAGCCCCATGATTCTGTTATGAAGATGCACCTGAATTTTCAAACAAACGAGATTCAATAGGAAATTTAAGTAGAACATATCAGTGTTCTTAGCTCTGCAGTGATATTAAATATATTTACTCTCAAGGTGGGTCAATCTTTGCTAGTGTTCATTAAGGTAGGAAATAAGCATAATGAGTTGCAACTGGTAATGCGTCCCCCAATGCTTCTTACCTTAGAACAGTATTGACTATGGACCTAGTCATATAGAATGGAATGAATCTTGTATTAAAGGTCAGGCAAATAGTTCTTATGTTCAATTAGATCTTAGCTTACTTTACGACAATCTCATTTTTAAGCTACCAAACTAAAACGACACAATGAAGTAAAGTTAGATCATTTTTTTAGTATTATGAGTGCATATTTGTGTAATCTCTTGGTAGCATCCAGTTAAAACTGAGAACAAACGAATAGAACAAGAAGAATAAGGGTTGGTGCAACTCTTGCCTGTAATCGAGGAAAGAAGCCTGGCGTGAGAAACATATGGCTTGAATCATCACATTCGAGGTGCCTCCCGGCATAAAGGCAGTCAGGGCTGCTTAGTTGCCATCTCTGTGGCTTTCCCCTGCCTTCTTCAAGAATTGAGGGGATTAATAGCAAGGAAATAGGATCTGATGGGTCTTGTAGGTAACACAGTTCCAGTTTGAGCATCATTCTCACAAGGTCACCAGCCTCTAAGTTCTCAAATACTTTTGAACCCATTCCAGGAATCTGGCTCTGTAAACTTCCTCTTAGAATCTTCTCCAACTCTTTCCTGCTGATGAATCCATTCCTTTCTGTGGAGCTCCGGCTTCTAACGTCGAGTCTTATCAGTTGGCCAAGCACTTCACCACAGAACCACTCACAATCTAAGATTAGGAACCCCAGTTCATCAAAGTAAATCACCTCCCCTATATGATGAAGGCAAGTAGCAACAGCCCTCCTCCTCATTTCTACTTTCTCTCTGTTATCATGTCTTGAACGAATTCTCAAGGCTGGAACCTTTCCTTGGCATAGCTCATCAAACTCCTTCCATTTCATTGCAGGCTTGTTGTAGTTCTCTGATCTCCAATCTGATAATATCTGTATCAGATCATTACATAGCTGATAGATCCTTGGCACTCTTTGGAGAATTGTTTTGCTTGTCTTTCGGAGGTGGTGAGTGAGTTTACTGACTGATGCTGATGATCTTGCATCGACTGTGAACACCGTTGGATAGAAGTCAACAAAGCCCTGGAACTTGTCTCTCAATCTCTGGATTGAGTTTACAGCTGCTTGCAAGTTCTGTGATGGTTGATTGATTTTGTCGTAGTGCGTGAGGATGATTGTTACATTTGGTAACATGCATTGTTGTACAGCTCTTCTTGAATTGGAGACTATGAACCTGAGCCAGTATTGGAGGTCCTCTTCTATCTCCAGAGGGGTCTTTGGTTCTCTGTTGCTGGGCTTCCTGAATAAACTGGATATAATGAGGAAGAACGATGCACTTCCATGCCCCGGAAACATGATATCATGGAGGGAATAGAACTCATGCTGACCAGCAAGATTCCATATTGAAATCTTTGTGTCCTCATCTTTGAATGTTTTAATCTTCATTCCAACTGTTCTGACTGCTTGCTCAACTGGGTTCACTAGAGTTCTTACTTGGTCCAGGTAGGGAAGCTTTGAAGAGGAGAAACTCTGTGACACAGAATTACAAAGAGTTGTCTTACCTGAAAATGGAAAATGCAAAATACTGATTGTACAATTTTATAAAGTTTGATAACCTTCAACATTATAGATGAAAATCTTACCTGCATATTCTTGCCCACAGAAGAAAACTCTACAACTCTTGGGTACTGTAAGTGGCATGTCCTTGAGCAAATCCATTTCTGGTTCAGTTTTCCCATTCTGGCCTAATCTTTGATAAATCCCATCAGTCTTTCCGGAAATCTGCAATGGTGTTCTTGCAAGATCAATGTCTTCAATCCAAGGATTTACTTGCAACGTCTCTATGATCGTCTGCAGTACCAACTCTCCCTTAACCCCTCGGCAGCCTTGTAAAGACAAGTGTCTCAAGCTGGCATTCCTCTCCAAGCTCTTGAAGATTTTCACATAATCATCTGGTCTCAAACTCTCATCATCATATATCCCTAACCGAGTCAAACTTTCATTGGTTGTCAACATTTGTAATATAGCTGCAAGCCCATCTCTTCCAATCTTGGTTCTTCCTCCTCCAAATGTCAAAGACCTTAATGTTATGTTTGCTTGCATTTGCAGGGAAGAGAACCTGCTCAAAGGACACAGTAAATGTTCCACTCCCACACCTCCAAACCAGTTTCCATCCAAGTTCAAGCTCACCAAATTCTGGTTCTTGAAGAGTCCAGCCGCCACATATACAACTCCCTTATCTTTCAGGCAAGTTTTTGACAAATTCACCTCTTTGAGGCTCTGGTTTTGTTCCAAAACCCACCGGAACTCCTTCGCCCAACGTGATTTCAGCCGGATTCCGGTCATGTCGAGTGACTTCACTGTTGAGTTCAATCCCAAAGCACAGGCAACCCTGCAAGTGCCCGAAAGGTTCAGCTTATAAATTCGAAGTGTGCTGTTCTCAGGTACAAACTCAACCACCTTTGAACTATTTTCTCCATTTTCTCCACTCCAAACATGAACTTCCATGCTTCTATTTCTTGCCAAAACTGCAGAAATAAGTGGGGTTGCAGTGATTGAATACGAGTCAAAAATTGTCAACAGCTTAAGTGTGGAGTTTACTTCAATCATCTTGGATAGCTCCTCTGCACCTCTTGACCCAATTGAGTCCTCCCATATCTGCAACTCTTCCAAGCTATCATTCACCTTAAGAGCAGAAGCTAGAAGCCCCGCTCCAACAGATCCAATGGCTGATTCAGAAAACATTATCTCTTTGATCACTTTATTCCTCTTCAGAATCTCACACAGCATGGATAAACATTCAGTACTCAATCTGTTTCTTCGAAACACAACTTGCTTGATGTTTAAGTAATTCTCAAGCAATGCACCAAGACTTGTCATTTGCTGTAGTTCCCATTCAACCTGGTGGAACTCCAAGTTTCTGAGACATGATTGGCAGGTTTTGGACGTTCCTAAAACTGCAAGGAAATTGGGAAAGTCTGGGAGGGTGTCTTTGGCGACATTTACATTCATGGAGTTTTCTGTCTCTTGGTAGCAACCGGAAGTGGGCTGAGAAAGGTAGAAGGAGATGCTGTGTAAGTTGAGGCTTTCGGATTTGACAGCTTGCAGAACCTCTTGAAGAACTCTAAGCTTCTGGTTTGTTGCCATTGTTAACAGAGAACTCTTTCAGGGATACAGAAAAACCGGTCTGCCTTACAAGAAAACTAGGATACTATTACCTTGTGCTGATTGATGATCAAGGTAGTTGAGAATTAGCACCTTAGAAAGTTGGCTAGGATCAAGGTTTTCTGATGGGGCTGTTCCAAATTGTACCTATTGCATCTGACATTGACAGTGAAGAAACTCCATGATAGGAGAATCATGGAGCTTCTCATGCAGTGATTCGAAATTCTCACCTTCTTAGGTAAGGTATGTTTATTCCTTTAAGCGAGCTTGTTGCAGAGGCATGAATGAATACCTTTCCTTTCTTCTGCATGGTGGAGCACCAGTAATGCGTAAGGCTTGACACGTAGGTAAATTAGCATCCATTGATTACTTACTTGATGGTTGATATGACAATCCAATCATGATGTTGGAAAAAACTGGGGGTGGGTAGATATTTGGTCAAGCTTAAAAAGAGCAACATGGAGGTGGTGAGAAATGGCTGGGTTACTTTATTGACATTTGGGGGGCCTATGAAGAAAATGCTGCTCCCTGGTCTTTTTACTTTTTCTGTCCTTTTCCCATTTGGAGCCAACAAGGGAATCCTATAAAGCAGCACCAAAAGGGACAATAAAGTGTTTAGATAAATTAACCTTTTTTTTTTTTTTTTTGTGTGTGTGGGATTTCTTGTGATGGAGGCATTGCTGTTAATCTTGAAATTAGTAACAAAAATTACATCATTGTTCTTCAAAAATAAAAAATAAAAAAATAAAAATAAAAGACACTACCTCATATGGTGAATAGAAACTCAAATGTAAAAAATGTAAAATAAATGAAAACAAGAGCAGAATTATTTGAAAAAAAAAAAATAGAATTTCAATTCTTCCTATTTCCAATTTTCTTTTTTCATTTTTTTTTTCTATATCTAAGTATTAAAAAAATTATTATAATGAATCATATTAAAATGTTAATGATAATAATAATAATAATAATAAACAGTTTAAATTGTTACAATACAATAAAAAGTGATTGTCGTGTTCTGATATACATCTAAATCTGTTACCAAAAATAAATAATAAAAGAAATTAATAATCATTCATTCACGTGAACCGCATCTAAACGACAATGAATTTTCAGGAGATGGGCCAAGTCATTAAAAACATGTTTAGGAGGCGGCCGCAACCCAATGGGCCCACAGAAGCGTGTATGAGATCGTAGCTGTCCAGTCCAGAATGAGAATACCCAGTCCAGTGATTCCATGTAAAACTGTTGGATTTGTTACGTGTGGAATATGACAGGTCAATTCAATATAATCCCTTTTTGGATTTTTTTTTTAAAATTTTAAATTAAAATTATGTTTCATAAATGAGTAGTACCTTTTCAAACACGTGGTTTAATAAACTCAAATAAAAGACAACGGAGTCTCCAGCTGTCTAAGGAAGGAGACTTCTCCATGTTTTGTTTGAGACAGAGGAGCTGTAGACTGGGGTATAACATGTTTAATATGAATATTTTTATTATAATATATATATATATATATACATATATATATATATATGTATTTGTATATTGGTTGAGCTTGACTAAAAGAAGATGAAGATAACATGAGCAGCGGCCACAAATGACAAAAATGTTCCAAACGTGCACGGCGTTCTGGGATTCTCTGAAGACACAGCACTGTGTAAAAGGAGAGGCAGTAGAGTCAAAAAATCATAATAAAAAGGCCCTCCTACATTTCATGCACAGTTTCCACACTATGCGTCTCACATTCCTTCTTCTTAACCCATTCACCCATTTTCCTGTCTCACTGTTGTGTATGAGTGAGAGAGAGAGAGAGAGAGAGGGAGGGGTCCACATGCAATAAATGCAGTCTGAGAATACAAATGAAAGAGATAGAAAAACCCAAATAAAGCATATCCTAATCTATGGTAGAAAGGATAAGATCCCCTGTGACCACACAGCAAGGCCTTTGTAGATCAGAAATGTAAAATCCATTACCAGATACAGACATTCAACCTTGTAGAACTATGGTTAAAAAGCAAACTAGGAGAGAAAGCATAAGGGTAAAAGATAAGGATAATCAAAAGTAAAAAAGAAAGAGAAAACATAAGGGTGAAATATCAAACAACGATTTCAGCACACATGCTGCATAAGCTTGTTTAACTATTCAATGAAGAAAGAATCAAAATATTTTTGTAACTTATTTGATGGGGATCCCATATGAGCATCCCTCCAATGTTTCACACTAGTAAATCAAAAAACCTCACATACAATTTTCAGAGAAACAAATCCCAGAAAAAAAAGAAAAAGGAAAACCAATAGAAGGAAAAGCCAGCAACTTTG
The DNA here is from genome assembly GCA_007844105.2 of Rhamnella rubrinervis. NCBI lineage: Eukaryota > Viridiplantae > Streptophyta > Magnoliopsida > Rosales > Rhamnaceae > Rhamnella > Rhamnella rubrinervis. Next base: position 8,346,176 of record CM017578.2, read on the forward strand.
CCAGGCATTACAGAATGAAAAAGGGAAAAAAAAAAAAAACAAAAAATTCAAAATAATTAATAACCTATCCTTTTTTTTTAACAGACTAAAAGCTGGCTCGTCTGGCAGGAGATGCACGATACATTAATTGGAATCATCTTCCTGAGTATATATCCCGCAATCTGATTTTACACCTCAATCAAATTCCAATAAAGGAACCTAACCTTAAACAAGAAAAAAAAACAGGAAAAAAAACTCAAACCTTACACAAAATCCCTTGTAACTGCTTTCTCTCTGAATATGTATACTTCAATTCAAGGAACCCTCGTTAGAACTATATTATCAGTTTCCTCATAAGCTGAATATCTTAATAAGAGAGACGTATAAAAATTCACAAAGCACAATTTGATTGGTTTCTCTTCACCTACTATCACCTCATGATACCCAAACAGCAAATCTCCTAAGCAGCAATTCCTGAATCGTTAATCAAACAAAAAGAATAGTAAATACCATGACATACTTTTAACACTAACCATATCACATGCATATAATCTGGCAAGCATATCAATAAACATTGATCAACCCAACTTCACAAAAGGAATCCACCTTCAACTTTAATTGTAATTTTCCATGAAAGCATTAACAGAACCTTAACTATGGAATTTCAGCAATGCAGCAAAAATAGAGAGAAAGGGAGAGCAGTTTCTATCTGTTTGTTCATCTTAAGTGTAAAACCATAGTGCTTTTGTCAACATCAACCTAAATTGACTCCAGTTCTTTAATTACATTAGAAAAATCAAGCCCTGACAAACATTATATACACCAAGTATTACAGAATCCAGGGTTCATTGGTAGAAGAGGAGTTCATCGACATATCTGAATTCTAGCATCTATTTATACAGATATGATGAGATCTAAATAAGAGTAAAGACCAGCACTTCATATATAACAATCAAATGAAAGATTCAAAATAAGCTTCAGAGTCCTATTAAGATCATAACTAAGGCTAATTGTTCATCTTATACATGCATGTGCACATGATTCAAGTTATGGAACCCAATATCATATTATTGCTATTGGGATTTAACTTTTCATATGAATTAGTCACAATCGAGAATGAATTATCAATTCAAGAATAAAAAAACCATGACATCAGTAATTCAACCAAAATTTCCAAATTTCTGTATAAAAATAGATCTCGACAAATTATGCTTCAAATTTCAAGTTTAATTTGTATTTATATTTCATTAGATTTTACCTATAAAGTCCACTAGATTCAAAGAAGATAACCAAGATCATTTAGTGAAGTCAAAAGTTATACCTCTATTAGATTGTCTACTGGTAACATTGTAGCTTCCAATATAATCCTCTGACCCTTTGGCTGCAACATCAGAAGCTATACCGCCAAGACCATAACCAAAAGTGCCAGAACCATCAAGCTCAGGGGTGGTGGAGCGCCAAGTTGAATCACCATAAACAGAACCGTTACGGTACAGGTCCCCATATGACCCGTCAAAACCAGCAGTTGACCCAGGATATGATGATGTTGGGACAACACCTGTTCCACTATTTCTTCCATATCCTCCCCCTCCCAACCCAAAGCTGCTCTCTCCACTCCCATAACTACTCCCACTAGTATAGCCAGAAGCATTTCCTCCAACTTGACCTGCAACAGGAGCAGGACCCCAATTTGCTCCACTATTTCCAAATGAAACTCCAAAACTCCCACTTCCAGAACTCAAGTAAGCCCCTGGGCTGCTAGGATTTGTGGCATTGCTTATGCCTCCATTTGCCCATACATTCCGGGTAGATGAACTTAAAAGAGAACTGGTCCTCCCATTACTTGCATTATATCCGATAGGGGTATTGTATCTGTTTGAATTGGCAGTATAATATGGACTTAGCATCCGTGCATATCCCAGACTACTACCAAAGTTGGAATTCCCACCATAGCTTGGGGTCAATCCCGGCTCCAAATTCAAACCCATTCCATAGCCAGCAGTGCTGAAAGGAGAAAACCCACTTCGACCACTAGAAATTGGACTGAACCTATCATCCATCCTGACTCCAAAACCTCCAATTGGGCTCAGATTATAACCCTGAGCATAACTGTTCAAGAAGCTATTGGTCCTACCCAAACTATAGTTGTAACCAATCAGAGGGCTCCGGCTGGGCCCCGGAGATAATTCTTTGGGAACTGCCCTCTTGACTTCAACCATCTTACCATTGAGTTCATGAAATGTTTTATGTAGCACTCTATCCACTGCTTCCTCTGAATCATAAGTGATGAAGCCAAAGCCTCTTGGCCTTTGAGTGTTGTGATCATACATCACTACAACATCAGTTATTGTACCAAATTGATCGAAGTACTTCTTAAAGTCACTCTCAGTCACTGTAGATGCTAAACCTCCAACAAAAATCTTTCTGGTGCGGCCAGGACCAGGGGAACCATGAATTGCACCAGCGTTTCTGCTTAAAATATGCTGATCATCCTTAGGAACAGCCTTTTTTGCTTCAACCTAAATTGGACAGCATTAACTGAATTAATCAATTGATAGCATCTTGAATTTCAATAACCAGTCAGCTAAGTTTATTCCAAGGCAGATTCTAAACAACTGATGCTGCATTAAGTTTCAAATTTTCAACGATAAAAAGCTGGAGATAAAAAAAGAAGAAGAAGTGGGAAACGTCAACTAAGTATGAGAACAGATCAAATTTAGTATCTCTAGAAGTTAAGATCACGTTTTCATACTTCAAAACTAGAACTTTATAAGAACATTAACCGAAATCCAGATTAACCATGTTGAATAAAAGGATTGCAAAAGAAGGTACTCACTGCGCGACCATCAATCATGTGCTTATCTATAATGACTCTTTCTGCCACAGCAGGATCCGCAAAAACAACAAAGCCAAAGCCACGAGCACGACCTGTTGTGCGATCTCTCATGATCACCGCCTCAACTACCTCACCGTATTTTCTAAAATATTCTTTAAGTCGTTCTTCATCTGTGTCCCAAGAAATCCCACCAATGAAAAGTTTGCCAAGATCTGGTTCCATCGTTTTCTATAATCAACCATTACAGATTCAACAACCCAATTGAATTTTAATGGAAACATGGAAAGAAAACTCTAACTTGAATTCAAATTCAACAATCCACCAAACAAGGTTCATAATTTATTGAAATCTGTAAAGCTAATTCAATCAAACCAAAGCTCAACGCCAGAACCAGTCTGGATTGTATTATTACATGGATGGCTCACAATCAGATACTCTGAACACCGAGGAAAAAGTTTCAATCTTCATCGGCAGAAGAAAAACATAAGGATCAAAATGTGGATAGAATCAATCAAGCTAAGAAAAGTAATACCTTATCTGAAAATTCAGACAGAACCCGGCTGGTGCTCCGATCAAAGACAAAGTGGGAATTGTCAAATTCAATCTAGAAACATCGGATCCTCTATGCACCAATCAGAACAGGAGCCAGATTTCCTAACAAACCCAACAAATAATAATTGAGCATATAATTATTTGGATCAGTGAGACCCATAAAACATAAAGAGATCGAGAAGGAAAAGGAGAGGGAAGAGAAGAGAAAAGAGACAAATCAGAGGAAAAAAAAATCACCATTTGAAGAGGACCCAGATGAGAAAATGATAGAAACTAAGATCTAAGAAGAGGAATATTTGTAATGAGAACAGAAGATGTACTCATCCTCTCTCTCTACACAAAGGCTTCTCTCTCTTCTTTTCTATCTTTCTTGGTTATTCCACTTCCCTTAATTAAATAAAAAGAAATGGAATTTGAAGCCGAGATGGGCAAAGGACAATTTATAAATAGAGAGAGAGACTGCAAAATCCTCTGGTGCAAGAATATTTGGAGGAGCCAAAGAGAGATGACAGGGGATGATCTTTCTTTGTATTTTTATTTTTTTTCAAAAAAAAAAAAAACTTTAATTTACATTTTCATTTTAAATATTTTTTAAAAAATAATATCTTATCAGTCATCTGCCAGCCTACCACACCATTATCATATCCTTGTGCAATTCACCTAAGCTTTTGGATTTCATACATTTGCCCTCTGCATTTTCTTCCAAGGGAAAGGGTTGGATCATTCACCAAAAAAAAAGAGGGGCAAGGGTTGGATCAACATTCTCTTTGATTATTTGATTAAAATTTGAAACTTACTTCTCTTAGCTTAATTTTTTAAACAAATAAATAAAGAGACTTTTTGCCTTTTATGATTTAGTCTATCTAATTTTCTTTTTTAGAATATATGCTTCTGGTTTGGATTAAAATATACAAATTAGCCACAATAGTTACATGTTATCTAATTCCTGTGGTTTATTTAGCAGTGGACCTCAAGGTGCATTGCTCTTTTATTATGATTTTTCTGTGGTGAGCATAATATTAGGAAATTGGCCATTCAATTTTATTAATATACTTTCCTAAGCATATACGAAAAAACAAAAAAAAAGGCCCTAGCAACTTTTTGTTTAACTGGTTTGAACCCCTATTATACATGTATAGATGGATAACAGTTTCAGAACCCCTCCAATTACCATAAAACAAGAAGAATTATGAATTTTACTGTTTAGGAAGTCTGAATTGGAGCTCAGGGTTGAACTTTTTAAAAATATTAATTAATTGTGAGGTAGTCTATATGGGTTAAAAGGGGATAATTAGTTCTAGCTGACAAATATAAAGAAACTTTAGGAGTTGATGATATGCAATTGATTCAAAACTTTTATGGAATCCAGAACTTCACCCTGAAGCAAACACTTACTATATTTCGAAGTCATATGAAGAAGATTTTAGTTTGGACTTGTCCAAATTTATCATTATAGAATGAAGAACATTAAGAACCAATTCAAACATTAAGCTTTTAGTATACCTTATCCTTATCTATATATTGCCCTGAAAAAATTTTGGTTTTGAAAAATTTTAATATATATATTATTTTGCATCACATCCTTGATTTATCTGCTCAAATGGGTTTGCTTAAGTTTAAGGTAATGTTCCACCTAAACTAATCTATTTGAAAGAAATATGAATTTTGAGACATCCAAAATAGGTTATACATATGTTTTAAAATATGAACAAAAAAACACTTATTTATGGGTATAATTAATTAATAATTATATATAAAGGGATTACTTTATATATATCATGCATAGTGTATATATGGTTTTATTACAAAAAAAAAATAATAAAAAAATAGTCTACATATGGTTTTAGAAAAATAGGAATACTTTATCCCTCGAATTGTCTCTTGAGGACTAACAAGCATGCGACTTTGAGTGATTGAGTTGTGACAAATGTCGTATGACTTAGCTTAAGATGAATAATAATAAAGTTCAAATATCGTATATATGTTACAATGTCTAAGAAAGAGGATGGAGTTGTATTATAGTATATAGTTTGTAAACAAAATTATATATATGTTCGATTATATTTATGCATGGCATTGGAAGAAAGAGACCTTATTGTAATGCATTTGTTCGATTTTTAATTACGAATTGCTTATAACGCTTAAAATAACAAAAGGATTCAAATATATATCAAACCAATATTAAAATTAGGTGTGGCTACGTAGTATACATATTTAGTCTATATATATATATATATGACTCGTAATAAATGTGGGATAATATACTTCATTTAAATTTTCAATTATGTAGCATGAGAAGAGTTGGTAAGGGTGACGAGCAGGGGAAAATGTAATAGAGATGTAAAAATGATGAAAATCACAATCTAAAATGATAATGATATGTGACATACGTGAGTTGGTAACATGTTAAGTAACCCAAGGCACAACCATGGAGAGCTAGCTAAGAGATATATCCCAACCATTAAATTAAGCTTGTTAGTCGAGATCACATTCACATAGATGAAGAAACTTCACCCAATGACATTGGCTGTTTTCCATTTTTATGTTATTTTCTATCAACTTTGCCCTAATGTCCTCTAATTCATCCTCATGACTATATTTTTTAGTTGGTGGCTGGTGGAATAAACAAGAAAGTACCTTTATATATATATATATATATATATATATATATATATATATACCACTAACAGCAACATCACAGCACATATATACATATATAATTAATTTCCATAAACCCGTGACTCTATTCCCCAGTTTTACAAAGCTTTGGCTTTTTGGATATTCTGCTAGCAAATTGATTGATGAAACGTGTGTAGCTGTACGTCTGAAGGGTTTCTTCTTTTGGTACGTTCAAATGTTTATTAATTAGTTTTTTTCTGGGTTTTGGTCATACAAATATGAGATGGCAGAGATTTGATTGCATAGCCACTTCATGTTTGCGCTGTTGATGTGTACATTGAACCAGTTAATGGATATTTTTAGCGAAAAAAAAAAAAGACGAGGAAAAACCAGTTAATAGATGATCATTACTTTTGGATTAGTCAGTTTAACCTTATAATGTTGCCACTGACTTTGTTTCTCAAGAAATTCATTTTCTGAAAGCAGATTTCTCTGAAAGATCCATAATTTGAGGCTTTCTACACCTAAATACGTTTGTTAAACATGGTATTCGAGCTTGGATATTATAGCCATGGGAAAAGTGCTTCATTAATTTCTTGGCTGTATATAATATGACCAAGATATTAACAAAGCAGCTTCATCTGGTGGGCCAAGATGACAGTGAAGACATCAGCACATAAAGTGGAATTTGTAAATTAGTCCAGGGAACAAAGGAGAGTAAGAGCAAGCCAGTTGCAGTTGAATGAGTGACTGTTTTGCTACCTATAAACAGCATTAGGAGAGCTGTCTTAATCAAGAATCAACCATAAGTTGAAACCTTAGCTTTGGTGATTGGAGTTATCCAACATTTGTAGGTAAATTGCAATAATAAACCTTCAAACAAGTTCAAACCAATGGGTATTGCACTATTGCTTTTTGTTTCTGATACAAGAAATTGATAGCAAATTATTTTGCAGCTATGAACTGCCACATGCAGGCTTCAATGAACTCATACATTGTATTAAATACTCTTTAAGGTCAAGTTCTTCCTAATGAAGGGAAAATAGGGTTCTGTGATACGAATATGAAGAAAAAGTACATGCATAATTAAGTTTGAATTTCAATAATTTGATCCAGGAGTATCCCAGGTTTCAGATATGATGGAGTGGAGTGGACAGCAATCTTCATCACGAGATCCATTACAGGACTCAGATGAATTAGAATGGTGTTCCTGTGCATTAACAATCTCTTCAATCTTCTCCAAAACCTCTGTCATAGTTGGTCTGTCTTCGGGGGAATGTGAAACACACTTGAGTGCAATATTCAGTACAGGAAACGCCCATTGCTTTGCAGCTTTAGCAACACCCTTGTCAAAGACCTCTCCAGTCCACTCCTCCCTAATTATGGCTTTGACCCATTTAGGAAGGTCTATCTCACTTTTTTCAACTGTTTTGCCTGTTAGTAACTCAAGTAGAATCACCCCAAAGCTGAAAACATCACCCTTTTCTGTCATACTTCTCTCAGGAGCTGTGTAGCCTTTGGAGGGATAGAGACCAGCTGCTCTCTTGGGGTCTTCAAATCTTGAAATCCCATATTCACTAATTAGTGGTGCATCATTCTCATCCAAGAGGATGTTTGAAAGCTTAAGATTTCCATGAGGAATGCCCTCCTGGTCACCAAACTTCTGATATATGAAACCCAAACCCCTTGCAATGCCGCCTGCTATGGACAACCGAAGTCTCCATGGGAATTCCTTCTCACCTTTAATATGATCTGCATAAATGCTCATAATTAGGAAGTTAAAAGCATGTATAAGTAATGCTGTTTTTTTTTTTTTTTTTTGGTCTAAATATAAGTTTTGGGGTTCTATGTTTGAACTCAGGTCAATACAAAGGTAATCTTATCGTCAATTCTCTAATGAGTATTACTTTCAAGTTTCAACAAGCAAGTGTGAGTTCAGGCCTTTGCTACTGGCAGTTCAAAAGGGCTGTCAATTGGTGCTAATTCCCTAATTCCAAAGGCCTAAAGCTGTCACTGTGGTTCTATACTTGTTTGCTTTGTACACAGATATAAATTTTTTGTAGAGACAGCTTAGGTTAATATATAAACTTACTGTCAAGCAGGTTTAGCAGATTCCCACTGCTTTGGTACTTGTAGATCAGAAGTTTCTCTTCATTAGTTGAAGCATAACCGGCAAGAGGTAAAATATTTGGATGCTTCAAGTTCCCTATCTGTTTCATTGTTTCACCAAACTCCTCAAGTGAGACCTGAACTTTCTTCAAACTTTTCACAGCATACGGGCCATTGTTCTTAAGTGAAACCTTGAAAAGGTTGCTGCATAGGCTCTGACTCCTCAAATCAGCTGTGGCGTCAAGAAGTTCTTCCACCTTGAACCTTTCATTCTCTTCAACAAAAAACACAAGCTCTGGCTCTCTTCCTCTTGCCTCACATCCTCTCTTGTCTTTGATAGAGGCATTTTACCAGGAGAGTCTTGGAGCACTGTTGACTTTAGAGTCTCCCTCTCTTTGGAAAATTTTGCTACCCTCTTACCTACAAAATAAATGAACAAGAAAAAGAAACCAATGCCAATAATCCATGGAATCCATTTTGTCCATCTCTCCTGTTGGGGTTTTTGGGTTGCAACAGGGTTGTCACTTGGTGGTAGACCGTCCATTAAGTTTACAAAAGAACTTGATTCCCCAGAATGGAAACTTAGTTGCTTGAATCCATCCTTGTAATATGGGAAAGAATTCGTAAAATAATTGTTAGAGATATCTAATCTCCTGAGGTGTTTCAATTTTGTTAGAGCCATAGGTATACTTCCACTGAGATGATTGCTGCTTAGATTTAAATAAGTCAGCTTTCTGCAATACAATATTGAGTTGGGAATGGTTCCTCGAATCTGATTTCTCGCTAAGCTAATGACTCTCAGATTTGGTAGCTTGCATAAAGAATCTGAATCCAGAATACCACCAAGATCTAAGTTTTCAAGCCAGATTTCAAGTATGGTTGTAGCCTGTGAGTTGCATTTCAGACCCTTCCATCTATGCAAGCAAGGATGTGGTTTTGATGCAATATTCTCATGACTAACCTTTAACTTATCTTGAGGATCAACAGCTGTGATGAACTTGAGAAAAGCTTCAGACTCTGATGATGAGTACTCACTTCCCATACAGACATTGATTGAGAGAAGTAGTGCAACTGCAATGAATATTTGCCCTTTCAGGAACAGATCGAATCCTCTTGAGCTCTGCATTCTTTTTGTTTGTCTTTGCCTCTTCGTTGTATCATTACAACATGAGCAAATGTTGGTGAATTTGCTTACTCACCTCACTTCTCAAACTTATCTGATCAAGCACTCTTAGGACGTAAAGAACCATAAAAGATTAAGCTTTGTTACTCTTTTAAGTTTGGCATATCATATTGGTTTCGTTTATTGCAAAGTTTTTAATGGTTAGCTATATTGTTCAATTTTGAGATAACCAAAGTTGTACAAACATTTACTCATTCGTTATATTCAATAAGATGCCTATAAAAGAAATTGACCTTCAAAATTGATGATATGTGTATGTCCACACTGACACCTTGAGACCAATTAAGTTGATTGGAATTTCTGATAAAGCTAAAGCTGCGTGAAATCACTGTTTGTGTTGTTTTGTCATTTCTGCTAAGCCTGCAAACTTTCATTAAATTAATCATGTGGTAGGCTTCTGTTTGATGGGCGGTATCACAGTTTTGATGGAAATTATTATGTGCCAATCAACGTTAATATATATATATATATATATAAAGGCATATTCGGCTCTCTGGAAAAAGCAATGTATACCTTTGGAACTTCATCACACAGCAAACCCTATAACATATGTATGAATCAAATCATGCATGCTGTCACTTTAAAGACTTGGCTATCGAGCATAGGAAAGCACACTACTCCATGTTCTCTTGGCATTTTCTTAAGCAAAGTAAAATTTGTTAAGAGGCTTAAACTACAATCAGGGACTCAAAACAAAAAATAATCCAGAAGAAATTAAAGAAAGAAACATGAAATAAATATTATAGATTATCTGATTATGATTGCATTAGTATTATATTATAATGTGAGGCCAACTAGTAGCATTGACAAAGTTGGATACAAAATAATGAGATCAATGAATGAGAGCCTTTTACTTTTAGAAAATGGAGGTTTCTGTGACAGCATGACCACAAAAGAGAAAGCATCTGGGTCACCCCTACAGCTACACTTTTCCCTTGATGATTTTCCTTCCCAACACGCCAAGAGTCACTTTTTAAAAAGAAAATATAAAAATAAAAATGTTATACATCTATATATATCCTCTGGCTTGTGAAAGTCATGATCTCTAGGCTGGCACCATGGACTTGATCAAACACGCTATGTTGGTTGAAGGCTCTTCAACCCTCTGACTTCTTTCTTATTTTATATAATACGGTTTCGTTTTCTTGCACCTTACTCCAAATACAACCTTTCTAAATTCTCATACAACCCTTTCTAAATTCTCATAGAAATGCTGTTTGTATTGTTAAAAAAATAATATCTTCAACCCTACCCAAAATGAATTATAAGTTTACAATATATATATATATATATATATATAATTATTATTTTAGTTTTAAAATAATAAATGAAAATAAATTTTAGTATAGACATTATTTAAAAACTTTTACAATAGGCCTTTTCAATTTAATTATATGGTTAAAAAAGCAATTATATGGTTAAAAAAGCATACCTAATTCAACAGAACCAGCACACAAAAACATCACTCTTTAAGAATTTAATTAGCAATAAAGATTAAACGGTATGAAATTTATTACATAAAGCATACTATACTAAGAAATTGATTTGCATGTTGGTAATTTTATGGTTTCATTTATAAAGAAATAAAAATAAAATAAAATAAAAAGAAAATTACATCATGAGAAGACAGATCAAGCTTCGATCGTCCATTAAAACAACTCATAAATTGAGAGAAACTCTGTACAAAAACACCGCCACCACCACAAACATACTCAATCCTTATCCAATTCCCTTCGATTTTTCAAAATCGTCACAACCAAACAAATTAAGCAGAAATTAAAGAAAGAGCATAAAACACAAAAAAAAAGCCCACCCCATCACAGTTTATAAAATTAACCATACTAATCAACCATAACGATCTAACTAGCTATAGTGGTCATAAACTAATATATTCATGTCCGACACTTTCGTCATCATCATCATCATCCTTGTAAATTTCATCAAAAAATGGATGCTTGAGTAGTTCAGCAGCGGAGGGCCTAGCCCTTGGCTGAGCCAAGCACTTCTCAATGAACGCCCTCACTTCTGGGTCTTTGACCTTCATCAGTGCCTGAGGTCTCACTCCGGAGGACACCTTCTTGTATATCTTAGCAACGTTGTCACACTCACTGTATGGAATTTCCAGGGTCACCATCTCTAAAACACACATCCCAAAAGAGTAAATGTCCACCATTTCAGTGTAGTCCTCCTCATAGAGCTCTGGTGCCATGAACTCAGGTGTCCCAAGCACTGAATGTGCTGAATGGCTCTTCCCCACTATTGCTGCCAATCCCAAATCACCAATCTTTACCTGTTTCACAAAGATATAAAAGTAAATTAATAGGTTACAGTAAATTAATAAAAGAACAAAATTAATTAAGAAAAATTAGTACCTGTCCCACATTCCCATTTACAAAAACGTTGCTGCAATTCAGATCTCTGTGAATAACACAAGGCTCATGGGTATGCAAATAGTCCAGACCTTCCAATATCTGTTTGGACCATTTCTTCAAGGCCTTCATTGAAACATGTCTGTGTTTCTTCCTGTACTCCCTCAAATTCCCACTGGTACAAACCTCCGTGATGAAGTTTAAGGTATTGTGCTCTTCGTCCCGCCACACGTTGTGCAGAGAGATGATGTTCTTATTGGTTAGTGACCTTAGAAGACGAACCTCCGAGTAAAGCCTGTCAATGATGTATGAATCATTGGAGAAGTTACGTAGCTTGACCTGGTTCCATGCCACCTCGATACCTTCTTCTTGGTCAAACGCCCGGTACACCTTTTTCACTGCCCCGGAACCTAGTAGCTCGGAGTAGCGGCCGTACCGGCCGGTCGGATCGATTTCCACGAATGGTTCCGAGTCCTTTTCGGATTGCTCCTGCTCTGCAGTCGGCATACCTGCAATCAACTTGAGAAGAAACAAAGTTATGAATAATAAACCAAAAACTGAATAAATATAAAATATTGTTTACAACCTGTAAAAAAAATGTACCTTTTTTTTCTGACTGGATGTAATTAATCTATGAGACTTGAAACGTACAAAAGGTTGTTTCTTTTTTTTTTAACTAATATTGAATTCTAAGAACCATACAAATCAAATAAAGGAGAAATTCTGGACTGTTAGACCAAGCAATAATCTCAGATCAGAACCTAAATTTAAAAGTCAAAAATGGTGTCTCAGCCATTAATAAGAAAACATGGGCTTGCCATGAGGAAGAAGATGACAAAAAGGGTCGTTGCTTTTGATTGATTTGTGCAAACAAATATAAGGAAAAAGAACAAAGAAAATATATACATAATTCTGATCATCAACTACGTAAAAACACAAACAAAAGAAAAGAAAAAAAAATGCTTTAACTTGCAAAAACATTACCTGTTGAAGAAGAGGCAGACCACACACTTGCTGAAGAAAAAGCAATGAGAATCTAAACAAATTATAAAAAGTAGAAAGCTCGAAGGGTTTTGGAGACTTGTATATATAGGAGAGGTGGGAGTATCTAGGGTTGAGGTTAGTGAATCAGAATCAGATTCGGTGGATAAACCGTGGTTAAAAATCAGGCTTAATTGGTAATTAATTCTGGATTAAGAAATTTGTACCGTTTTTAAGGAAGATAATTGAATTGATTTAAAATTTCTATCTAACTGACAGCGTCACAGGTTGATCGTAAAAGGGTCATCATAAATTCTTTGAATACAGTCCATAATATTGTTTTGTTTGTGTGAGAAAAGGGTTTCTGCCGCGTACGTGTCTTTTTCCGTTGGGAGCGTTTGTACCACGTTTTAGGCAAAAAGAGCTTCCCATTTGTCAAGGATTAATAACAAGGATTCATTTCCTATTATTTTGGGAAATAGGATATCAAAGCTTTGGTCTACCTATGATTTGGGATCTGAACCGTCCATGTCAGCTTTATTGTGGTGGGGTCTGCCTTATTGACAGTCCAGATGAAACTAGAGCCTTCCAAAGTTTTGGAAGAATGTTTCAGAAGTTATGGATGTCATTATCAGCATTTTGTCATTGTGATTATTACGCTCTGTCTTTGTTTGGTTAATTAAATAGTGAAAATATATTTACCAAACTAAGAGAAATATGTTTTGAATAGGTTATGTAATTAGAGTATGATCCAAATTTTAATAACTTTTGGGACATCCCAAAATCAAGTTACGTAAAAATACAACGAAGATTTAATATTAATAGGTGAATGTTAAATTAATAATATATGCTGGAAGGCTAAAACCCTGCATGGATTTCCTAAATCAGAAATATATAATAATAATAATAATAATAATAATAATTACTATTATCTTAATTTTAAATTAAGTATGCGAATCCGGCACTAATCAATCAACCAGATATGTAGCCACGTAGGTAGGTTTGTGGTTTTCTTGTGAGTTGTGATACCATATGGTATAATATTATATGCACAACCATAATATTAGTTAGCTTAGAATTATGAATATGTGAAGGAAACATGTGATCGATTCGTAGTCCAAAGTTGTGTGCATATTGCCTTGCTAGTGTCTCTCTTAAGCGTATGAATATTATGATTAAGCTACGTATACTAATCATTATTATTTGGTGAAATAGAAGCAATACGTACTAATTATATGCTACATATGTATGTATGTTGTTATGGCTAAGGCAGCGGCATGCATGTGAAGTCATTTAATGTTCTCTCTTGTGAACCATCTTTTTGTTGATCATCACCTTTCCATTTTCATTTCACTCATCAATTTTCTTAATTATATGTCAAACAAAAATTAGACCAGCTCCTAACTATTCAATGTTATATATAGCAAATTAATTCACGCCCGTATTTCAAACGTGGATTATACATCAACTGGTCATGTTGTTGGATCATCAAAAGGAACCGATACTAGCTACGTGCATGTATGGCTTGACTAGTACTTATGGGTGCATGCTGAATAATGTGCAATATTTGTTATACGTATATATATATATATATATATATATATATATAAATTGTATTTCAAGTGAAAGTTTTGCTGCTAGCTAGTTGCTCTATCCATAAGTCTGAAGTATTCTTATTTAATTGAATTTCTTGGTCAATATATACACATATATAGTATAAAATGGACAATTGAATTATGTTATAACTGCTTGGATTCAACTAACTAGTAATATCTCTTACCTGGTCCAATTTTGGATACACTGTTTCCATTTTATTAATATACCAATCCAAATCGTAAACCAATTAATTATATGCGTTTCTGTGTGAGTGTTTTTTCCTTTTAAATATGTAAATTATATTGATCAGCCTTTTGGAGAATTAAGCAAATGATGACAGCAAGCAAGCAGTAGTGTTGCCGAACCAAACCAACCAGATGCATGTATTTTCTATTTACTTTATAAAGACGATTCACAGAAAATCAATGTCAAAACAAAAAGGCAAAATAACATATCCCCACTTGATATATTTGAATCAAAGGAAGTCACATATCACATTCACAATCACAATCACGTACATAGGCTTTGAATCAGCCAGAAAAAAAGGCAACTTTGGCTTGCAGTTGGGGGCATGTTGCCCCCACCTCCCTAATCTCCTCATATATATATATATACCTTCTAAATCAATGGTATTTTTGGTATATTATAGTTTTCTTTTGTAGTATATATCTTAAAAGAAGCTAGTCCGTCACTTATCAATTATTTTGCTTCAAAATCATCATTTTTAAACTTATATATATACATAACTGAAAAAGGAGAATAATCTATTATCTTTTAACTAATCCGATGATCTCTATCTGTTTTAATTCTCTCTCTCTCTCTCTCTCTATATATATATATTTTCGTCCAGTGAAATTACAACGGTATTATCTATATGTACATCATTTTGGTCTATATTCCATACTTATAAGCAAAGTAAATCCTTGTTTACCAAAAAAAAACAAAAAAAGTAAATCCTTTTATTATCTATTAATTAAATATTCAATGATATATAAAACTAGTAATTAACGCTGTATTGTCAAATGAACTATACACATAAAGTTGGTAACTAAAAATTGATGTACTATTCATATATATACACAATTGTTGTATATTTTTAATTTTTGTTATGAAATTAATCATACTTAATTTTAAAAATAATTTGAATTAGGAATTGATGAACCCTTCTTTTAAACACATTCATCATGTCCTATTTTTTATTTTTTTTTGGGTAAAATTATTATTAATTTCTTTTTGGCTGGATTCATAAATTTCATATCTTACTATGGGAAGAATTCCAAAAAAGGAAAAAAGAAAAGGGTTTTTGATCTATACCCATTGATATCGGGCTGAATCAAAAATAACCCGAAATTTAGTTAATTAAAAGACCCTTATAAAGGTTCAATTTTAAAATTGTATAGCCCGTTTGACACCCCTTATCTATTTCCTATTTTAACTTTTGACCGACTTTGACCACATCACATGATGTTAATATGCCCATTTTAGCAACATTTCTTTTTCTTCAATTCATCTTCCTCGCACCCTATTTCATCTTCTTCGCCACCAATTGAGTCCATTTTGTCTTCATTTTCCATCTTCTTCATTTCCTTACATTTTCTTCAATTTCATCTTGAGTTACACATTTTGAAGTCCAAGTGCATCATATTTACTACATGCTCAAATCACCCTTTGATCTCTATTGGAACACATATATTGTTGGCGCCCACATCTACTCACATAGTATATTTGTATCATAAAGAGGTTAGAATATATGAGATTTAAAATTTTGTGTTGTATTTTGGTTTTATTGTTTATGGGTAGCGATTTATGAAGAATATTGTATGATTTTTACTTGTTGTGTTGATGATTTTGGTGTAGATGGTTGATATAAATCAAAAATTTCAAATTTATGCAATAAATTACAATGCATGTTAGGTGTTTGATAAAACACCTTAGTTAAACTTTATAAAGATTTGCAAGTGTTTGAAATGAGAGAATGCATGTTATGAGCTTTATTGTTTATAGGTAACTTATTTATGTAATTTGCATAAGTTTTACTTGTTAGGTTAATGATTTTGGTGTATATGGTTTGAATAAATGAAAGTGGTCATTGTGATATATGGTTTGGTGTATATAGTTTGTATACAATAAGTTTGAATAATATACTTGTAGTGATCATTGTGATATATTATAAATTATTGATGGTTAGGTGTTGAATTTTATATATTTAGGTGTAGAATTCCAACCAAAATAGGCTTTGACACATTGTGACTTAGCATGGCACGATGTGCCTTGGCCTTGGTAAGGTGTGCCATGGCATGCAGTCTGTGATTGAGTATGGCTCGAGGTGTATAGTCGGTTGACAACTGATGGGACCATTGGGAACTACCAAGAGAAGGTGTTGGTCAAACCGATGGCCTATAGTGGACATATGGTCTATGTCATGGTTTAAAATTGTATTTGTCTAGTAATGCGGGTCAAGTTTTAAGCATCATTTTATGACATAAATCAACTCAGAAAATTGTAAAAAATATTTAAAAACATTCTTATTCTCCCAGCTTCCAACAGTATGTTATTTGCCTCAATCCGATACTGAAGGTATGAAATATAATCAGACTTAAATCGAGTTTGAAGTATGATTTTATGTTAAATCAACTAGGCGGTATATTATTTGGATGTCGGAACTAACAAAACATTTTATTAATATACCGCAAGCTTTAACCAACTGTTGATTTAGATTACACTATATGCGTTTATGAGTTGAAGCATGATTTCATAGCCTAAATCAACCCAGAAAATTCTGAAAAATATTTAAAATCTTTTATCCTCTTAGCTTTCAATGGTATATCATTTCAATCGGATATCGAACTATCATGCGCCTTTCGATGATTTGCCAGTTTTTTAAAATTATATTTGAAAACCTTTCGATATCCGATTGAGGAAAATGATATACCGTTGGAAAGCTAAGAGGATAAAAATTTTTAAGTATTTTTTCAGAATTTTATAATTAGTTATGAAATATGCTTCCAAACGTCTCTAAGATTTGCATGTTTTAGTATAAATTATATTTGCAGCACTTAAGTCGAGTTGGAAGCATGATTCCATAGCTCAAATCAACCCAGAAAATTTTAAACAAATATTTAAAAAGCTTGTCCTCTTAGCTTCCAATGGCATATCATTTGCCTGTCGGGAAGATCTTGCATATAATTTCAAATCAAATGGAAGTGGTGGTGGTGGGTGGTGGTGGCCACCACCAGCCCATGTTGCCCGTCGGTGGGGCCACGATGAAAGTCGGTGGTGCCACCGGGCACCATGGGCTGGTGGCACCATTATCTTCCCACCTTCGATATCCGATTCAGCTAAGAGGATAAAATTTTTTAAGTATTTTTCAGAATTTTATGGGTTGATTTGGGCTATAAAATATGCTTCCAACTCGACTTAAAAGATTTGCATATTTTAGTATAAATTATATTTGAGCACTTAAGTCGAGTTCAGTATGATTCCATAGCTCAAATCAACCCAGAAAATTTTAACAAATATTTAAAAGCTTGTCCTCTTAGCTTTCCAATGGCATATCATTTGCCTCATGATATCGGGAAGTTTATATAATTTCAAAACAAACCGCAAATTCAGGCGTTTTGGAAGGCACCAGCCCATGTTGCCCGTCGGTGGGGCCACCGAGTGGTGGCGGCACCATTTGAAATTATATTTCCTTCCGAATCAAATAATATACCGTGGAAAGCAAGCTTTTAAATATTTTTATATATGAAATATGCTTGTAACTCGACTTAAGTAAATATAATTTATACTAAAACTATCAAATTTTGATCATTATTTTAGAATTTTTGTTATTGATTGATTTATGCTATAAACTCATGCTTCAAATTTGACTAATGTGATATATGTCCTTGTTGTTTAACTCTCTATGCAATTTATTATTTTATAAAATGGGTGAAGCAAAGCCTTTATAGTACCCAATGCATTTATTCTGAAAGGGCAATCAATTAGGATTACATCAAGTCCACCATTTGACAATGCATCTTGGACATTCAATCAAATACAAGCAAAATCGAAAAGCCTTCAAAGTTGAAGGAAAGACAACTTAAAAGTTTAAGAAGAGTTGTTTTGGCACCTTATTTTTAAAAATACGGAGTTAGTGTTAAGTGGTGGAATTATCCATAATATGACAAAGACAAATAGCTTGAACAAAGTAATGGAGTTCAATTTCAATGATAAAGGTGCAATCTTCACATGGAAGGAATTTGGTTTAATTCTTGGATTGAAGATGAAACATTCATTGGATCGATTCCTCCACCAAGTTCCAATCAATTGAAATAAATATTTTGGAGATATCGAAGATAAGGAATCGTAGAAATTCTTTCATGAATTTGAGCGTAGTAACTTGGAAGATAAGGGCGACATGGTTAAGTTAACTTTGATTTATTTCCTTGAATGTGGCATACTTGGCAAGGAAAGCCAAGTAGGTATCAATGAACAACATTTATCTATGGTTGAAGACTTAAACTATTTCAACCAATATGCTTGGGGTTTAGAGTCCTACAATGCCACCATAATTTCTATGCATAGAAGGTTGGGTTTTACGCCAAGGCAAACTAAATGAGTCGGCCACCTATAGTTTATGTGGGTTTCCATTGGCTTCCGGGTAATATAAATTTCCACATATTTTTACTTTATTTAGTATATTGCATAATTAAATGAAACTTATTACTTATTTATTTGATTTTTTAGGTTTGGGGCTACTGAGACAATCCCTTTAATGGGAGATTTGTATGCAAATAAGGTTGGTGACTCCTTTCCTCGTATTTGCAATTGGGAGGATAAAGGTCACACCATATTTTCAAACAAGTGGGGATTGATATTTTTGGCAACAACCGTGTAATAACTCCTTCTATAATTTCTATAATAGTTTCATTATATTGTTTCATGTATCAATAAGAAATAAATAATTTATTATTATTTTTATATTATCATGTATAGCTATATGTTATTGGGAGGTTAAGAGCAATAAATGCCGATGAAGAGTCTATCTACGAACAAAATGAAAATTGCTGAACAATATGTCAATGAAGGTCCGACAAATTTCGACCATGAGCATGACGGATTTTCCTACTACCACCAACAACAACATTCCAATGTTGAAATACCAACGATTAATGATTTTGCTAGACCATCTACCATCACATTATATAAGTATATTATTATAATTACACAATATAATAAGTTTTATATATGTTTTTAAAATATACTATAATTTTGGCAATTAATGTTACTTTATATATGTTTTAAAATCGTCTTCTACTATAATTTTGGTAATTAATGTTACTTTATTTTTTCGATATAGTTTGACGAACTAAAATCACACATTGATCGAGATTGATCATATGGCTAATGATTTTAGTTCTTATCGATCGATTCAATCGAGCTCAATCGATTGATATGAAAGTTGAGCGTATGGCGATTGATGTCAATCAATTGATATGAGAGTGGATCAGTTTAGTGAATTTGACAATGCAAGCACAATGCAAGATTCAATGCAAGAAGCTCTGAATTTATAAAGGTTTGTCTATTAATTTATATTGTGGTTTAGTTTTAGGAATTTTATATGATTATAGGAATTTCTTTATTTGTAACTATGTACTAACATTTTAGTTCATTTAGCAATATCACGGGACATCATGACACACATGCATGATGCCGAAGATGGCAATGGGAGATGAGGGTGGCGCATTGGATTTGAATATGAACATGGTTGATTATGATAGCGAGGTTCAATATGTAACACCTAGAAGATGGTACAACGTGAGGATAAAAACAATCTGAATTTTTGAAGTCTCCATTTATTGTGACAACGGATACTCGAGACTTTGAAAAATACATTGCCTTATCTCCGAACATTTTAATAAGAAGGATTTTTCGAAGAATTATCAACTAACTTTTGGACGATTTTACTTGGATACGGATTCATTGATCAATATGACAATATGCGATGTCATAAGGAGTTCTTCAATATACTTAAATGAAGTATTATTGAACGAGAAGGTAATTTAATTTACTTATATGAAATATGAATTTACATTATTCTAATAATAGAGGTTTCACTATTTGTTTACTCTCAATTTTGATATTAATGTGATAACGATGTTGATGCCACCGGATGAAAAATTTAGCACCAACGCTACTTCTTCTACAATCATTTGGAGTAGTTTCTTCTTCATGTTGAGTTGTTGGCAATTAAGTTTGAAGTGTGTTTGAGTTTCCTCTACATATATTTCCCAAGGTGCATGTTTTCGACTTCACTTTGCCATTGTGCTTCACTTTGCCAATATGATACATTTTCCATGATTTTTTGATCCGAATAGGACTTTGAGAGATTTGACTTTCATTGAGCTTCCTCAACATCGACACATTAACATATTTTTCTTTTTTTCCTTTCTCCAGCTGAGATATGGCGTTCGCTTCGAAATTTAGCATATGTATCATTGTTTTTTCATCCGGAATAAACTTCAGAACATTTGAAATGATTCCACATATAAAGGAGTCACATAATTGTTTTATGGATAAATATTTTGACATCTTGACGAATTTATTTTTACATGGTTGATAATTAACAATATATTGGTATTTCATCTTCACATTGTACTTTTCGATCAACTTTACAATTTTGTAGACCTCATCTATCAACGAGCATAAGTACGGTTCTAGGTATTTCAATCACTTTCGTGATAATCCTTAAATTGAAAACGACCATTGTCACCGCTTAAACCACGTTCATCATAAAATACAACAATTATAATGCTTTCCGAAATCCAGACCAAATGAAAACAAACAATAACCATTAAATATAGTAAAATATATAAAAAATATAATTAAAAAAATTAAACAAATATTTAATATTAAAGAGACAAACGCAGCGCCATCGGTGCGAAGTGGTGCCACCGACGATAGCCATCCTGGTGGTCAGCCCAATCGAGTCATCAAAATGGCTGGCCGGCCTTAGCTCCATTGGCCACCACCAGCTCATGGTACCCGTCGTGGGACTCACCATCGGTCTGGTCCATCTCTCCAGATTTGCATGGTTTTAAAATTATATTTGAAGACTTTTATGCTATTGGGGCAATATATACGTTGGAAAACTAAGAATAAGTTTTTTGAATATTTTTCAGAATTTGGGTTGATTTGTACCTCATCATGCTCAAATGCTGTAGATTTGCATGTAAGTCAGGTTTGAGATAATTAGAAGATACAAATCAATCCAAAAATTCTAAAAAATATTCAAAAAATCTTATCTCTTAGCTTTCCAACGGTATATCATTTTCCTTAATCCGATATTAGAAAGGTCTTCAAATATAATTTCAAAAAACTATGCAAATCATCCATCATGTTCTCGGTTGACAATTTCCATTCGATCTCATAGATTTCATTTGAAATTATATTTTTTTCGATATCGGACAGGCAAATGATACCGGAAAGCTAAGATGATAAAAATTTTGAATATTTTTAGAATTTTCTGGATTGATTTGTACCTTCTAATCATGCTCCAAACCTAACTTACATGCAAATCCCAGATTTGGGTGTTTGGGCATGATACAAATCACAAAAATTTAAATATACATCCTCTTAATTTTTCCATCCAATCCAAACCATTTCCCCATACCCCAGACTAATAGAAAAATCAACAATTACTATTAATATTAACTTACATAATTCAATATACATTAATGGTTGGTTTCGACGAGAAAATGTATAATTCGATCGAAATTCAATTTAATGAAAATGTGTTAACATATATTAAAATTTTTTTAATATTTTTTATACGCATTTAATTTGGAAATGCCTAATTGGAAGAAGAAGATATAAAGGGTAGTTAAAAAGATTTATAAATCTAAAATTTTAATTTTACAAAACGCTTGATGGTATGATCAAAAACCCAAAAGAAAAAGAAAAGGGAAGAACCATAAATTGGGCCTGTCCAGACCCATTGGTATCGGGCTTGAATTCAATCTACAACCCAATGCCAATGCGGTCCATGAACAGAAACACAGCGAGCTGTGAGTCGTGCTGTGTACGTGATTGATTAGGTAATTTTGTATTTTGTGAATCGGTCGGTGTAGACCTTCGCCTCCGACAAATGGCAGCGACTTCGCTGGCAACGATTTCAGATGCGCTGAAACTGATAGACGCCAAGAAAAAGAACCTCAAGAAGGCCTTCGATGATCTCCAATCCCAATCATCCTTCCTCTCTTCCTTCTCTCTCACCTGGTCCGACCTCGACTCCCACTTCACCTCCATCCAGAATTCCCTCGCTCAGAATTTCCAGCTCGTCCAGTCGCTCCATTCCAAATCCAAATACCCATCTCCTCCTACCCACATACCACCTGATGACCCTTCTTCCTCCTCCAAACCACCCACCCAGATGCCAAAAGACGCACCTTCATCCTCCAATCGCCCTATCCAGAACCCAGTCAAACAAGTTATCGATGGAGGGTCGGACTTGGTGCCGCCTCGGCCTGAGTTAATAGCCTTCTGTGAGAATATGGATGGCATTGGGTTGAGGAACTACGTACACGACTCCTCAAAAGATCGGAATGCGATTCGGGCTGAGCTTCCGGGTGCAATTCGGTGCGCGCCCGACCCGGCCGCGATGGTTCTTGATGCGATGGAGGGGTTTTACGGGCCGAATGGCAAGTATAAGGGTGAGAAAGACTTGGAATTGAGCAGTATGAGGAAAAGTTGCGTGCTTTTATTGGAAGTTTTAAACGATATTGGCCCCAATGTGGGATTAGAAGTGAGCGAGAAAGCGAAGAAGTTGGCGATGGAGTGGAAAGGGAAGGTGCGTACAGATGGTGAAAATCCGTCGGAGTGTTTGGGGTTTCTGCATTTTGTGGCAGCTTATGGGTTAGGTTCTTTGTTCAAAGTGGACGACCTTATTGATCTTATTGTTGTCATAGGGAGATATCGGCAAACAGTGGACTTGTGCCGAAAAATTGGTTTGGAAGGCAAGGTTGCGGGTAGGAATTGATTCCTACACATGTTTTAAATTTTGATTTTGACTTAATTCGATTAAATTTGTAATCTTTGTGTTATGTTTTGCAGATCTCATTCATAAACTTATAGGTCGGGGCAAACAACTTTTGGCGGTCAAATTTGTTTTTGAATTTCAGCTTACTGACGAGTTCCCACCAGTTCCCCTCTTGCAATCCTATCTGAAGGAGTCCAAGAATCTTGCTAAAAAGGTTTGCAGAGAAGGAAAGAACTCACTCAAGTCACTGGTAATTTTACTTTCCCTTTAGAAAAAAGAACCAAAAAAAAAAAAAAAACCTAAAGAGTTCTAGATGGGTGTTACATTTTATTTAGTTTCTCTGCAGAATGAAGCCACAGCCAAAGAAGTTGGTGCTATGAAATCAGTGATTAAAGTTATTGAAGATTATAAGCTTGAATCTGAATATCCGCGGGAGATTCTGGAAAAGCAAATTGAGCGACTGGAGAAGCAGAAGGCTAATAGAAAGCGTCCTGCTGCTAAGTCGCAGCAGCCAAATAAGCAACAGCAGAGTGGAAACAAGCGTCCACGAAGCGATGCTCTAGTGGTCCCATTGAGTTATGGGGCAGTCAACTCTATTTCTACTGTTCCCTCATATCAACAGTCTCATTTACAGTCCACAGGTTTGTTCCCAGATGGTCCTGCTCCGCATGTGAGCTCATCAGCTGCACCTTATGGCATATCAGGCCTAACTCCTCCAATTGCCCCATTTGCGGGTTCATCAGCTGGGCTGTATGGTTTGGCAGGTGTGGCATCTGGCTATTATGAGAGGCCAACTGCCTATGGTGGGTATGGTATACCATCTCAATACCATCCATCTTACTATCCTCAGTAATGCTCGTGATTTTTGTCTTTGTGATTGTATATATTTTTGGGTGGTGTAATAGCATTGCCACCTTTGCAGTGCTGGTCATTGGAAAACATGGTATGCACTTTGGCTCACCATGATTGTAATGCATCACCGAGGTTGGTAATTAAGGTCTGTGATTGCATGTGTTGCGTCACATGCCTAATTTCTTAACCGATTGGAATTTATAGGTTAATCTTTCTCTTTTGAATATTTGTTGAGTAACCGTTTCTTTGGGTAGTTTAACTTATTAGAAACTGAATGCAACAATATATGTCATGTTATCACATTCACATTGCTGTTGTTTATGCTTTCACAGCAATCGGGAATAGAATGCAGGTGTTGCACATGTAGGAACAAAGAAATTTTAAATCTTTTTAGGGTCAGCAAGATTTGAACAATATATTAAATTGGTAATAAGAGTTTGCATATCGTATCAAGTGTTGTTTTCAAACTTTTAAGTTGTTACGAAGTGGGCTGTAAAGTGGATGTTAAGCCAACAAGACTTGTACTAGCACACTTCATATGTTGACCATTAAGTAATTTGCAACTCAAATGTGGAACTTTTCTATATGCAGAGCCTAAAATATTATAAGAAACGAGGTTTAGCGAACCTAAACACAAGAATAAAGAGGTAACTAGATCTCTATAGCATGTTAAATTACCACTATTATCATAGTAATTGTTAGCAAAGTGGATCAACTGTATACCAAATCAAAATTAAACATACTAATACTTAACGCTTATATGTAGGTTTGCCATTGATTGAAAACTAATTTTTGGTTTTACACATGCATAACCAAAGATATTAAATATATGCCACTAAGTTTCAAATACAAAAATAAATGGTAACCAGATATTTGATGTCATGGCCACATTTAGTAACCACAGTTCCTGAAAGCTTAAACTACGTATCACACACCAAATACTAAATATTTTTCTGGCATTTGGGAAGTTGTACAACATGTAGTAGAATAGCTGGTTTTTGATAGTGTGAATCTTTGTTTATCCCTATTGCAGCATGCTTTAATAGAAAAACCTTGTGTTTTAGCCATTTCTAGGGTTCCTCTGGCCTCATGCAGCATGCTATACTCCAGACCAGACAACGTATGCTGCCATTTTCGATGGCACATGCTGCACTTCAAAAGGGATACACTAGCTGCTCCTCGAGAATGGATTGTCACCATTTCTATAAGTAGAATGAGATTTTTAAAGGTAGACCACCCTAATTGTTGTGCAGCATGTAGTCTTTGGTCATTAAAGAAATGTGATTATATGTCTACTGACACATTATATTAACTTGACTCTGCATCTATTTTGCCCAGAAGATTGTTAGGTAAAGCATGAAGTCATCAGTCGATTTTCTTCTCTTGGGTCATTGTGGAAATTATAGACAGCATGTAAATAGAGCCATTCTTTTCAAAATTTGTATAGCAGCATTTTTATTAAGTTTTTATGTAGTTGGTATCTATTTTGTTTATTCTGGACTCCCCTGTGGATTTGTTTCTGTTGGTGTTGCTTGCATCTAGGGGTTAGTCTCAATTTGAACTTTCAGAGATAGTGATAGGCATTTTTAAATGCTGCTTCCTCTGGATCTAGTTTCTCTCCTTTTTTTTCTCCCCTTCCTTTCATATAATTAGATCAATATTAACTTTCTGCAACTATCGTTTCATCTTTGCATAATATCCATTCAGAGGATGGGTTTCTTTCCTGCTAGCGTGATTTTTGCAAAACAGAGTGCACCCTTTGTGTTTATGTCCACCCCTTTTCTTAGATCTGCCTTTGGCCCTTTCTGTGCTTCAAGGTTCTCCAGAAATATTTGTTTTTGGATTCTCTTTCAAAGTTATGTTTCATTTTATATTAACTACTTTTGTATTGCTTGAATTTCTTCTAGTGCAAGCCAGCAATTTCAATTCATCAGTTTAAGTGGGCATCTGGGCATCAAACCTCTGATTCAGTTCTTTTACTCGTTTTATTCTACCTGTTGGAAATTCTACCTATTCCGTTGAAGCTTGATCAAATTAAAGTCAGATCAAGATATATTATACTTCTCATTGATTTGTATGTTACAACAGTCATATCAAAATAAGCTTGTCTTCTAGACTTGTTACCCTGAATGTTCTAAGCACTTTGTACTTATACTGGAAAAATTTATGGAAATATCAATCTCAAGTGAAAACTTTAGTTGCCTTGTCATGCTCAGCCTTACATGATATATCATACTAAATTTGATTATTAAGGTAGGAATTGAGTACCAAAATTATATGTTGGGTGTATATAATATTTGCAGATTGGTTTGAATTGTGTCTTAGCTTTGCTTAAAAGTTGAAATAAATGGAGGCAGACTCTTTGGTGAGAGAGTCGTTGTGGTAATACTTGAGTCACTTTATTATTGTCATATCCATTATTTAATCTGTTGCTTGGAATCACATTGATGGCAGAGAAAGAGGATCTGGATTTCCTGCTTTCTTGCAGTGTGAATTCAAATTCAATGAAACTCAGTGTTGGTACTCGGTAAATTGGGTGAAAACCATCTTCATCTCCCCTAGCAGCTAAGTGAAGCAGAATTTCCAAACCTCCATCACAATTGAGATTTTTTTTTTTTTCAAACCCTTATCATATTTGTTTTAGTTAATTTTTTTTTTTTCCAAAATGGTGCTCAAGGAATAAGGACTCTGCATGTGAATATTTGGTCAAGTTGAAGCAGAAGAAGGTTGAAGTAAATCTTCATGATAAGTTTGATGTGTGTGATCATGGTTTTTTGCGCAAGTTGCTGCCTCTGGGTTGGGCTGGAAATGATTGAAATGTTGATTTAAGCACTGTTCAGTAATTGTACGGAGGGATTGATTTGTTTCAAAGCCGAGCTTAATTCAAATTGAAGCTTGTTAGTGAATTTAAGGGGGATGTTTAGAATCATGATTAGGCCTTGATTTATGTAAGAAAAAAATATCATTAGTCTATTCACAGTTGGTCCCATGTTTTCTGTTGTCATGCCTTGCTAATTTTGAATCATTTTCAAAACTCCTCTATTAGATTTAGATAGATGCCTTTCCCACTTATTTGAATTTGGCCATTTTGGCATATAATGATGTTCTTAATTCCTTATTTATGCTCGGCACCTCAAACCGCAACCATCGAAATTCATTTGTTTTGTCATAAATATTTATAACGATTTTGATTGGACATTTTACAACCAAATTAGTAGCTGGTATTATTAGTGGGCCTACCAAGAGAGGGAGAGGGAGAGGGATTTTGTAAAAAAGGAAAGATAGAAAAGTCAGCAACTGGAAGGAGAAGAAACATCAAATATGATGGACGTTGGGAGACGATGAATCCCATTCCAAGTTTTATAACTTTAATGATAAGATTTTGGAGTGGTGGAAAAATTGAGCCAATATATTCAAACTTTGCAACTTCACCCTCATAGAAGAAGGTATGGGTAGGAATCCATTATGCCTCTTCAACATTATTTATTTCACATTCTAAAAGTTCTAATTTAAGAGGTGAACTTTCAAGGCTACTAATTTGATTAAATATCATATATATATATATATATATAAATTATTTGGGTATAAAAGACACAATCAAAATTTGGTGAATTTGTATCCCAAACACAGCAATTGAAAATATATTTAACTTATATATAGGGTTACAAATTTTAATCAATCCTTATGATTTGTAATTCAATATACCACACAAATTGTTATTACAAAAAAAAAAAGAAGGAATAATCCTTAAAAGAATAAAAAGGAGGAGTGAGTGAGTGAGAAATAAGAACGTTGGGGTGGAGGCTGGCTTGAAAAACACATTAAAGTGTAGGGATTGTGTGTAAATGTGATGTAAAGCTTTAACCACCAGAAACGTTTAAAATCACAACCCAGTCACTCTCTCCTCTCTCGCTCTTCTCTCTCTCTCTAATACGCGCGCGCGCACACACGCACACTCAGATCCAGTCCAGCAAGCAAGTCAACCGCCGTCCTCAAAAACTCTCTCTCTCTCTCTCTCTCTCCGACAAAACCTTCACAAGCACACTTACATACATACATGTGGAACTCCCCCAAATGACCATTTTGTCCCTTCCTCCTTCCCCGAACAAGCTACTGCTCCTCCTTTGACTCCCCCGCCACCTGCTTACTTCTCTCGAAATTCTTCAATGGAGGCCGCCTTCGACCAGCCCGACCTCCACATCCGGAGTTCTGACGACGTGGATCCGGGTCGCTCCGAGTTTTTGGACCCGCATCCCGGTTGTGGCGGTGCCAAGTATAAGCTCTTGTCTCCCGCCAAGCTCCCGATCTCCAGGTCACCTTGTCTCACTATTCCTCCCGGCCTCAGCCCCACGTCGCTTCTGGAGTCCCCGGTCCTACTCTCCAATATGAAGGTCAGGTTCGGTTTCCTTCGGATCGTGTTTACCTTTTTTTTAAAGATTTGGGCCTTCTGTTTGGTTGCTGAGAAAGTGAAAATTAGGATGAAAGGAAAAAAGAAATATTACTTTTTGAATCTTATGATGTGTTTGGCTGTCAGGAGAAGTGAGGAAACACAAAAAAAAATGACCCATTTTTATTCTTTAAAAAGTTTTAGAGCTTATGGTTGCTGAGTAAAAGAGAGGCAAAGAGCAAAGGCCACGGTGCTAATTGAAAGCTTCGAAGTTCTACGCTGTTAAAACCTAGTTTACCTATGGACAAAAGTTTGAGCTTTTTAAATTTTTATTCTCTTCAACTTTCGTCAGTGACCAAACAGGCGTGTATGATGAACTTGTGTCATTCAGCTCTTGTTAATGACTAAAACTTTTTTGCCGCGTGGTATATGCTGAAATGGGGAATTTGTAGACTTGAATGATGATATGATTTTGCTAAAGATGCTCATTGTTTCAGCAAAATTCGAAATTCCTATTACTACTATCGTTTCTTTCGTGTGTAGTAGTTTAATTCAATATGGGGTTGTGCTGCATATGTTGGTTCTATTACAGGTTAGATTTATATGTGGGTGCTCTTGCTGGGACCTCAAGATTCTTATGCTTTGTATTATATTATCACTTGTATGGGGTCGTTCTTTATGTCCGTATAGATTGTTCCATGAAATTGCTTTGGGAATATGGCTCTTTCTTTTAGAACTCTCTAACTTTGTCCTTTTTTATTGTCAGTGTTGTTTTTTCACATAATGAATCTCCTTCTTTTTCCTTTGGTTGGCGCTTGGACCTATCTGTTTGCCCTTGTATACTGGTTTCAGTGGGTGTACGGGAATACTTTCCCATTTGTGTATGTAGAATAAAGAATAAATTGATAAGCAACGGAGATTCCTTTTTTAATTGTTAAAATGGGCATAATGACAAGAGGAAGAGAAAGGCTGGAAAGGATGTGGACCAAGGTGCTTATAAAAGAAAGGTCCTTGATTGTGCTGAATGCCTCAAAAGATGATTTCCCAGTTTAAAGTGTAAACTGCACTAACTTAATTTATATGAATAATCATTATAAAGGTTGTGCGTTTGCCTATCTTTATAGGGTTTGCTTGAAATTTTCTGTTCAATTAATTAGTTGTTTCTTTAGAATTTGAACTGGTATGGGTTTGTCTTGCTAGAGTTAGTTTTGTTATGTAAGATGATTAGCTATGTTTGGATACCTCTCAGCGACACCAATCAGAATGAGCAGAGCTTCCTCATGGCGAATCTCATAGTGAATTGATATGAAGCTGTTTGCCTAAGTAAAGACCCAAGTTGATTAAATGTCAAAGTTCTTTGATGCATACATGATAGTTCAATGGACCTGTATCTTCTTTTTTTCATAGTCCCTTCAATAAGACTCTGTTGTTGTTTCCTGATTCTAGCTTTTGTAGAGACATTTTTTGTTACTTGTTGCTGTTGATTAAAAGAAATCGGCGATTTCTGAAATTTCTTTTTCATCTTTCAGGCTGAACCTTCTCCAACTACTGGATCCTTTACTAACCTGATTCTAGCTTTTGTAGAGACATTTTTTGTTACTTGTTGCTGTTGATTAAAAGAAATCGGCGATTTCTGAAATTTCTTTTTCATCTTTCAGGCTGAACCTTCTCCAACTACTGGATCCTTTACTAAGCCTCAAATGGCACATGGCTCTGTTGGTTCTACTGCATATTCAGCAGCTGATGTTTGCTCTGATTACAATAACTCCAGTATACGAGATTCCAGTAGCTTTGAGTTTAGACCACATGCTATATCAACTATGGTAATTTCTCAAAGAGATATTGCTTGCTAACTTTCTGGTGTTACTTTATAGTTAGCATAGTTTTTCTGATACGCTTATTCAGACTTCTTGTGAACTGGTTTGGTCTAATTTTTGCTTACCTTGAACTGCATTTGTAATGTAGATACTTTTGTTTTACAATATCTTTTCATTTAGAAGCAAGTATGAGTGGTTGAGTTTCTTATTTCCGGTGAGGTGAAGGCGCTGCCTCATGATTAATGAGTTTAGTTACCATAGTTCAACTCATACATTTACTAATCATGCTGCAATTAATTTAGCATAGATTGTTTTCTACTAGCAAGATATGGGAGGTGGTAGATGAATGTGTTGTTTGACTTTAACTGCCATATTTCTATATCTTAATTTCAGAGTAGTGATATCTTTATTTGAGTTTATTATGCATACAGGGATATGATAAGATGGTTGTTTTGTTGCCTAATGTTGTTCCTTTATTGAAGGTTACTACAGATCCAAATCACCAGAGAAGTGAACAGTCTGTCCAAGTTCAAGGTCAGTGCCAGTCTCAGTCATTTGTCTCACCACCTGTGGTTAAAAAAGAGATGGCAGTCTCCTCAAATGAGTTGAGTTTATCAGCTCCAGTTAACGTTGTTGCTTCTGGAGCTAGTGCACCTGCTGAAAGTGATTTAGATGAATTGAACCAAAGGGGGCATCTGAACTCTGGGGTCCAGACAGCACAATTTGATCATAAAGGAAATGGACCTTCAGCTGTAACATCTGATGATGGGTATAACTGGAGAAAATACGGACAGAAACTTGTCAAGGGAAGTGAATTCCCACGCAGCTACTACAAATGTACCCATCCAAACTGTGAAGTTAAAAAGCTATTTGAGCGTTCTCATGATGGACAGATAACAGAGATTATTTATAAGGGCACGCATGATCATCCTAAACCTCAACCTAGTCGACGATATAATACTGGTAATATTATGTCCGTCCAGGAAGAAAGAGCTGATAAGTTTTCACCTCTAACTAGTCGTGACGGTAAGAGGAAAATTTTTGGAGTAATATATACTAAATGCTTATCTTTTATTTTTATTCTTAAAAATAATTTTATGAACTCTGTTTTATTTTGATCCTTTTTGTTACCAATGTAGACAAGTCATCCAGCATATATGGACAGATGGCTAATACCAATGAGCCAAATGGTACTGCCGAGCTATCTCCTATCCCGACAAATGATGATGTTGTGGAAGGTTCTGGCTTGCTATCAAATAGGATAAATGATGAAGGTGATGATGACGATCCGTTCTCTAAACGAAGGTATGATTCTCTAACAGGGGCTTTATGTTTCTCTTGAGTAATACTTTTGGCCTTATGAACTATCAAATATTATTAACAGGAAGATGGATGTAGGAGGGGTTGATGTCACCCCTGTGGTTAAGCCTATAAGGGAACCACGTGTTGTTGTTCAAACTCTGAGTGAGGTTGATATTTTGGATGATGGATATCGCTGGCGTAAATATGGCCAGAAAGTGGTGAGAGGAAATCCTAATCCAAGGTAATTCTGTGTTGATGATCTGGCAAACAGTTATCAATGGGCTTTCATTTATTGATTTTGTTTTTTTCAATGTGTATTTTCTATTATTATTTGAAATTTTTGGCTTTCTTTTCTCTTTGCGTGGATAATGCTTGATATTGAATATGATTAAGATGGGCTGACAGCAAAATTCATGCAATAATTAATATGCATCGTTCCTGCTATAGGTTCTACTGTTTTGATTTCATGATAGACCGTAAACAATAAAAAAACTGCTGCATGTTTTGTATTTGGTGTTCTGTGAGATTGAATCAGTTTGAGTATTTCCATTTTCTTTAATAATGAAAAAAACCATCTTTGGTTGTGCATGGAGGTTTATCAATATCCATCCTCATGCCCAGGGTTCGAGTATTTCCGTTGTCTTGGTTTTGTTTGGTGCTAGCTAATATCAAGGTAGTTTAATTCTTTATGGTGTTTCAGAATGATTGCAAACTAGCCATAGGTCATGTTTTTCTCTCTATTTTAAAACACAAACCTATTCATATTTGAAGCTTAGATGTAATCTCATTGTTCTTAGATATAGATCATCAGTATGGAATATCAAAAGTACAGCTCAAGCATAGCTGATTGTTATTCTTAATGAAAAGGACTGCTTGTAGAATATCAGACAGTGTAACCAAAAATCATCTTTACAAATTTATCCTTGCAATTCGAAGAATCACTAGAACTTGTGCATCTAAAAGTATATGGAAGTTTAAATAGAAATACACAGCCATGCAAGTGATTGTGTGTTTTTGATTAAGATTATAGCATGGAAAACAATAATAGATTTCAATAAAGTTACCTGTGGATAATGAGGTAATACTTGTAATTTTATTATTATTTTTTTTTGGCTATGTAGTGTTGCTAAACAAATGTCTTTTTACGGACATGATTTATGTGTTTCTTATCAATGTTCACATGTTGTGCAGGAGTTATTACAAGTGCACAAATGCTGGATGCCCAGTTAGAAAACATGTGGAGAGGGCATCCCATGATCCAAAAGCAGTAATAACAACGTATGAGGGGAAACATAATCATGATGTCCCTACTGCAAGGAATAGCAGTCATGATACAATGGGACCAATGACTGTTAGTGTCCCATCAAGAATTAGATCAGAAGAAACTGACACCATTAGCCTTGATCTTGGAGTTGGAATTAGTTCTGCTGCTGAGAATAGATCAAGTGAGCACCTGCCAACGGTTCACTCTGAACTTGTGGAAAGCCAAACTCAAAATTCCAATCAAAAGGTACTTCAATCAACTCCAGTCTCATCGTACTACGGTGCCTTGAGTAGTAGCGGATTGAATCAATATGGGTCCAGAGAAAACATGAGTGAAGGGCGTACCATTGAAATTCCAGCTCTGAATCTGTCATGTTACCCATATCCTCAGAACATGGGTAGGGTCCTAACAGGACCATAAAACTGATTACAGTGAAAGCCATGAAAATAAAATATTGCTCTTCTTTCTTATTTTCTACTTCATTTTCTTGGGTTCCCTATGTTTTTGGTGGGTAAAGGTCAAAAGGGCAAGTTAAAAAAAAGGATGCATTTTATCTTTTTTCTAATTCTCTCTATCCCAAAGCTGTTTTGTAGTAGGTGCCTAGTTGCAAATTGCCTTCTCATTTGGTGTAACCTTCCCTGGGGATACGTTGTACAAATGTGAATACTGATATATTATTCTGACAGGAGAGTATGTAACTTGAGAGTGCATGAAATGTAAGGTATTTATTTGTAAGGTATGTTTATTTAGCTTAATTTAATGAATTTCTAAAGTTAAGCAAAAGGTAGTCAATGAAAAAATTCCAAGGAGAAGATGAAATAGAGATGAATAAGCATTACTAGAATCAATGAATCAAATTTGAACACCGGTACGCAAGTTATCATGTTTGCAGTGGGGCTCCCTACACCTCTTGGTGCTATTTATCCAATATTAGCCTGTAGTATTAGATGCAATACACCTGCAGATACCATACAAATTATGCAAATGAATTGTTCTTGATGACGTTTCGTGTTAAATTCATATTCCAGCCATTTTAGTTAAGGTGTCTATGCCTCTACTTGCAAAACAAATAAGAGAAAGGTTGTATTTGTATATTTCTACCTGCAAATTATTAATTACTATTATTATTTTTTCTTTAAAATCTCCTCTCTTTTTTTTTTTTGGTTCAATAGATACTAGAATCTCCAATCTTGAAGATCGTACTTCTTTGAGACCAATGACAAACTCGTTTATGCGCGTCGAATGAAATGGATGTAATTACGTACATATATGTATACATTAATAGGTGTCAATCATACTCTTCTGAGACGTTTTAGATGGACTCACAATAATATATATTTTTCTTTTTCTTTTTTAACTGATAATAATATTTTATATTCAAAATAGCACAGAAAAAATGATAACCAAAACAAAAGAAGGGACAGAAAATTATGAATAAGAAAAAGAAAGAAGAAATTGGAGCTTCTTCTTAGTTTTGGCGATTTTTCAATATTTGGGAGGAGCTGAACAATGTTGGACAATGAGCAGCTGAATAAACGTTGGACAGCAATTCTTTAGTATTGAACAATGTTGGATAATGAGCAGCTTGTTCATCTATCGCAAATTAAATGGAACAAACTAAATTAACTAGCTAGTTTTCCTTAAATTAAATTAACATGCATGTTGTCAATTACTTTTAATCAGAGCTGGAAAGTGGAGACATGTCAAAGGAAGTCATTGAGATGATAGTCCAAACAGCATCAATGGATCCCTCAAAGCCATCAAGCAGGGATATGAAAAGGGAACAATATTACCCAGTACAAATGGCACAAAAGTTTGACTAGTATAGAGAGAAGGTGAAGAAGATGACCTACGACAGCCATACAAGGCAACTACGAAGAAAAGGAGATGGAAACGAGTTGTTACACTTCAGAATATTTGATACTGCCGAATCCCAGTGCCCTATTTCCTCGTTTTGTTGCAGTTTTCACCTGAATTGTCACATGGATGAAGCACCTAGAGCTATGGTCAATGAGGAGAATATGCACATTATGTTTTAAAACTGTATCTGAAGAAGCTTGCTATGAAAAAGTCTCCTTAATAAATATAATTTAGAGGTCACTTTTGGCACTTTTGAATCAGATCTTCTATACTCAATGCATGACTTCTAAAATGAAACTAGCATAACAATGAAACAAGAAGAAGAAAGAGGCTATTTATTGCTTGATGATGTGTAAACATCATAACACTACTACACTACAAAAGTAAATCTCAGTCAAGAAGGGAGGAAAAGAAAAACTACTATTATTAATACAAGAGGACATTTATAGCAAAGAGATTTTACCTCACGGAACCATCCAAAGATCTACTCACTATATGCTATTAGGTTTCACGTCCAAGCACAGGAGGCGACCAAAGCTTTATTCATCCACCCAAGGTATAGAGCTCCATCCTTCTCCTCGAGGGTAAACTTCTCACTGTAATTCTGCAATAGTGCCTTGATAGTAGCATTTACTACAGAGCTTAATGGATGAGGTGTAAACCCAGCCATAATAAACCGTGATCTCCACTTTCCAAGAAGCTCATGACGTTCTACACGTTCAGCTCCCTCACACGCTATTATGTTGACAATATCTCGTGCCAGACAGTGTTGCTCAACACTGATTCGCTCTCTACACTCTCGCGGCATAGTCACATCAATTGATTCAAAAACAGCCATGTAATAGTTCAGTGTCTCAAGGAAACGAGGAAAGAAAGGGGCTGTATTGGTATTAGATTCTTGTTCAACAAGAGTCACCACCTTGGGAGACAAGCTTTTAGCCAGCCTCAACAGCCTGTCCCGATGGTTTTGACTGCTTACACTTTCATCTGGCATGTGGTGCAGCATCATAGCGAAATTCACTGCAATTGCAGCACCAGGTTGAACTCCAAGGTCCTCAAGTTGAACCTCAGAACCAGAAATTCCAACAGCATGGAACTCAAATGGTACCTTACATGACTCTGCAAGCTTTGATAATCTCTTCCCAACAACATCAAGCCCCCCTCCTCGTGCATAAGCTGCTGTAGAATCATCTATGCCTGTGATCCTAACATGTGGGGGTCCCCCAGGCCTAGTTGCAAGAGCCTGAATTAAAATGATCCATTGGGTGCCCTGAGCAATCTGAAAATCAATTATATGAACCCTACTTTCATCCTTCACTGCTTCAGCTATTGCCCCATTTGCTGACATATAACCAAATTTGAAGTATGGGCAGATTTCAAACAGTATGTGCATATAGGAGAGAAGTTCAGCACTGGCAGGCTCCTTGCATCTTAGGGCCTTGTAGATAGAACTTCCTGAAGAGGCCAACCTTGCAATGAGCCCTTCCAATAGGTAAGCTCCTAAACGTTGGAGTGGCTCACCAGAAACTGACACCATCTGACGTAACTCGGTTATCAACCATTCTGTTGTCACCATGTCATTGTCAGCTAATGCTTTCGCACAAGCACAAAGCACCCCCTTCAATTCGCCTCTAGAGATCATATCTGCTATTTGTTTCCGGTTCTCTGCTTCTAATGAGTTATTGTAGGACCTAACCTGGTTTGTAATAGTGTAGGTGTCAAGGATTTCAGAATCAGTTCCCAGCATAGCAGTTTCCAATTCCCTTATCTTGTGCCTCAGGTCATCCATATCATCTGTTAAGCACGAATGGCTGACTGGAGAGGCACAAGTATAATCAGGATAATAATGCTGGTCGTGAGGGTAAGACTGTGCATCTTGCTGTGATTCCGGGCTACAACTTGGTGAAAAACTTGCAGAAGAGGAAGAATTGTAGACAGGGTTTCGACTTATTCCTGAGGATGATTCAAGGGTACAGTACTGTTCAAAAGCATGAACTTCTTGACTACCTTCATCGTAGCATGTGTGGCGGTCTAGATTTTGGATGGGTGGCCAACAATAGGACTCTGGCTCTTCCACTGACTGTTCAAAGGACCTGTGAGAGCCATTTGAAATGCTATAGTTCTTTGATGCACACATATTAAGAGTAATCAATTCTTTGATTATTCACAACCAACCAAAAGTAGCTCAAATGAATGCTCTGAAATTATTACGGAACAAATGTTTCCAAACTCGACTCAAAAGCTCTTGTGAAAAGAAAACCTTGGTTACTTATAATTATGCAGTTCCATCCAATTGCTGATAACATAATAAATTTGGCTTGGCATGTAGTATATTCTGCAAAGAAAGTAGTAAGATATTAAGCTATCATAACAACATGCATCACAGAAGAGGTTAGTTTGGTTGATATGGTTGTGGGGCCAGGGGGATAAAACATGTAGCTAGCCCAAACCAAAATCCATGTAAAGTTTTGTTAGCATGTGTACAAAGAAAACAATGGATAGATGAAAAACTGAGAATCATAGCTCTGCTTTCATAATCTACTGTTCTGTCATATTCCCAGATCATAGAGGATAAGTGCAATAGCACAATGAATTGCTCATATCTCTTGTTTCTCTTTTTAACATACTACTTGCATATTTTCCTTTTCCTCTATTTCTCTCCTGAAAGAAGGAAATACATCAAAGGAACTATAATGGACACACTAGTAGATTACTCATCAATTATACCTCTATTTGAAAAGGGAGAAAAAGAATTTGTAGGTTTGATAGTTGTTGGAAAGAAGAGAAGGAAAAAAAGGTAACTAGAACTTGGAGGAACGAATTCACAGATCGTAGCATAAAACCCTGCATTTGCTAATCAGTTTTGACCAATGAAACTCCCGGAACTCTTTTTAGTTGATTGCTACCCGAATTGAGGAAGAAAATTTAAGAAGAAGAAATAATTCATTGAAAAGGTGAAATTCCAGTCGAATAAACAAAAACCAAGGCATTCAAACTCAGCACTAAAAGTCCAGGAAATATATTAGACTAACACCGTAACACACAATTCAGAAAAAAGATACAAGCGAGAGCTTGGATTTGCTATTCAAAAGAAATCATGAAACCTTTATTCAAATGAATTAAAATGAAGAGGGAAACTCCATGGTGTTATAACCGAGTACTACTCTCCAGAGAAAAAAATACCACCTTTTTCACGTCTTAAAAATACCCACAAGATCAAACCACCCCACAATACACAAATTCATGCTCCAAATACCAGTTTAAAAATGCAAACTAAAACTATCAAAAACATATCCGTAAACATACGAATAAGCAAATGAAGCTGAAATCTTCAGAAAAAGGGCAGCAAACAATAATAGAATCCTACTCCAAAAGACAAAAGGATTAAATATCAAACAAGAAATCTAATGGAAACCCATTTCAATTTCAAAACCAAATTGCGGAATATCCGACTTACCTATGATGAATGATCATTACACTCAGCTACTTGTTCTTGCTCAACTGAAGATCTCAAAGAGAGTACAAAATATAAGGCATACCCAACCACCTGAAAGATCGTCTGCCACCTATAACATCGCTTGCTTAATAAAAGACCTTATTGTTCTCTATAATTACGTTGCTGATGCTGACGCAAGACTGGATAAGTAGATTCTTTCTTTCTTACGTTTATTTTTTTCTTAGAATATACATATATTTCATAATTTAAAGACCAAAAGACCCTCGATTAACAGTGACGACGTCAAGTAGTCAAACCCAGCTATAAATTGAGCAACCTTATTGTATCGTTTGCATTAGATAAATTGTTGACTGGTAAAGTAGAAGAGTTCTTCTTCAAAATGACATGCTCTAGCTACCGTGGATTTGAACACACACATGGGTTTCACATCACAATAGACACAGGGTCAACGCCCAAGTTCAGGTCGGCCATGTTGTTCTAAATTTAGTTATCTCTATCAATCCAACAACCGTACCCTAATTCGTTCAACTTACGTTCAAATCATGTCTTACGTATCTTAATTTCCCAAATTGCCGTGCTCTGTGGTGTCCAA
Source organism: Rhamnella rubrinervis (assembly GCA_007844105.2). Classification (NCBI taxonomy): domain Eukaryota; kingdom Viridiplantae; phylum Streptophyta; class Magnoliopsida; order Rosales; family Rhamnaceae; genus Rhamnella; species Rhamnella rubrinervis. The sequence continues at coordinate 8,384,950 of CM017578.2, forward strand.
TTCAAAGCTTCACAAAAAGTTGAAGCCTTTCAAAAAAAAAAACTGTAAAAACGGCCATGAAGCATCTATTACCTTAAATTACAGCAAGGGTATTTTCGTCTTAGGAATTGTTTTGAGCCCTGCGATGGTTTTTGACCATATTAACATAAATATGACTTTTAGACAAAGAAGTCCCAACGTGGGGATTGTCCCACACGGTTTTTGCAGTCAAACTTAAATCAAGCCTTTTCCACTTTCAATTTTTTTTTTGTTTTTTAATTGGTTGGGAAATCTCCATCGACTTCCACTCCTCCGTCCTTTAATTACATCATGCTTTTACTAAATTTTTAGTAATTATATCCATGCCCTTTATAAATTAGGATACACAAAATATGGCATTCTTTCTTCACACAAAAGCATACACTTTGTGGCCATGCCATTAATTAATCCTCTAAAACCATAATTACATAATTGTTGGCCTAGCCGTTGAGGAATACTAGAATTTAATCTATCAACCTTGCCAAATTGAGGTTCGGTATCAGCCTTGTCGCAACACTTCCATGCATGAGTCATACTCCAATTAATGTGTTTTGTAATCATATAAATAAGTTCGAGGGGCCAAGCAAGAAAAAAAGAGAACCACAATGCTTTCATGTCCGTGTTTAGCATTATTCAAGCATATCACCAATGCCCACATGTTCATAGCTAGACCTTATTAGTTTTTACTAGTTCATGTGAGGAACACTTGGCTTTAATACTATCACAATCTAATACCCAACTTCTGCATAAAAGGCTTTAGTACGTATAGATATGTTAAACGACCTGCAGTACAAATACACAGAATTGCTGTATCAAAAGTGGCTATAAAGAAAAAGGTTATGTGTGATGATGAGGCTTGACTTTCATCTAAAAGGTTATATATGATGAAGCTTGACTTTCATCTCTTCCCCATATACAGTTTTTCCAACCAGAGACAAAGCCTTATATCTGTAGTAGTACATGAAATCCGGTCCAGCAACTTCGAAAAGAAATATTGGCCTTTTTTTTTTTTTTTTGCAAAGACCATCAGCGTGTATGGAAAGTGGGTTGAACTCCCTTTTCAAATTTGTGCTCTCTTTATGGCTCAAGAAACCTGTATTACATTTACATGTAGCATGCAATTCAAAGTCATAAAAATTCACATCACCATTACATCATGCAGTCGCAATACATGATTTTATATTTCTTATTCCCTTGGGAAGTCCAGGTTCTAGATTTTCTTATTTTCTTATACTACTGAAATATGCATGCATCACATTGGAATTGATAGACTCAGAGTCATCAAAGCCGTGAAAGACAAACATATATAGTTGATCTTTTAGCTGATAAGAAAAATTTTGTGATCCTCTCATCTTCAAATTTCGGCACAACTATGTATCACGACAAATTTTGTGACAACCGGTTTTGTTGAACCTGAAAGTCAATTCTTCTGGCCCATTTTATAAAAGAGGAATTTATGGTCGCAGTTGTGATCCTTGAGTCTTAAAGAGCTAGCTGCTAACATCCAACATTCTATGGACAAGTTAAAAGAGTAAAAGTTCACTTTTCCTCATATAAAACGACATCACCTTGTCTTTTGTTTCAAAAGTCAATTCTTTCTGCATCGTCTTCATCAAGCTAAAAGAATATGTGAAGTCAAGATAACATATTTATCAAAAATCACAAATTTTTTTATGGAAAATTCGATCCCCTTTCAAAGTCAGTACCGTAATATATTATTCTTATTGATCAAAGCTAATCAGGTTGAAGACTTTTACTACCTGCCTATGACCCATTTAATGGACGACTAATGAAGCTGAAAAAGGTAACTATTAATATACTAGCTTATAAGAGAGTCTAGAAAATTAAGCATTCAACTATTAACGTCATACGCTTGAAAAGAAAAATATTATAAAAGCCGAATTGAAAGCCCACTTAATTTGTGATGTAATGTTGGTTGGAGTAATTAATCTGAAAATGTGTGATATATTACAATATATATTAGAGGAAAGTCACGTGGGCTATATGGAAACAACACAGCCAAGTTTGTGCAAGGATAATTGCAATTTCAAGATGACGATGCAAATATAGAAGATATTATATGTACAAAAGCATATGTCACACACAAGAATGTGTTAGATGGTTGAAATTGCAAACTCGTTTCTCAGTAGGTCTAAGATTCTAGCCAGTCAATCTGTAATTCTACTGGTAACATTCAAGGTCCATTTACAGTCAGTCATGCATGCATGATTATCATTTTCTTGAACGACCACTTAATTGAAAAGAATATTGAACCATATTCACAGGATTCACCCTACGTGCATGTTCTGTTCTCCACACATTTAAATGACAGCCCAGAATTAAATAGCCAGGAATCAGGAGGTCCAACATTCTATATCTGTTTATAGATCAAATGCCCTTCCTTGCTGTGTAATCAACCAAAAATGCCCCTACATTTTAGGTGTTCAACTTCAACCCAAGTCACAAGTACATTTAACTTCCCTTGTTACCAATTCCTAATTATATCCTGTCCATTTAATTTCGTTTCTAACAGACATAAACAGAAGAAAATGAGACTTGGGACGTAGCAGTTTATGTGAGCTTGGAAGCTAACTATACTTCAACTGGCTTAACTACATGGGAAAAAGGCAAAGCTTTGTCTTAACAACTTTTTCAATATAATGTACAAGTATATGATAATAAGTGTATCTTATTAATTCATAATGAAACATCCCATGCCTGATCAAACTATATTAAAGCATAAAAAAGTACCCAATTGAGTAAACCAGATTAGGAGTAAGTTAGCCAGAAAAGAATCTCTTCCACGACTGCCATGGTAGAAACCCACCTGCAACATAAATCACATTCAGAAAACAAAATGTTAATAATCAAGTCGAACCAATGGAGCAACATAAAAATAAAGGTTTAGAAAGCAACGCAATGAAATTTGAATTCATAATAATACCACATGCGGGGCATCGCACACAGTACTCCTTTTGAACTAGCCCTGACCCTCCACACACCTCGCATCTTCTTTGTGCTATCTGCCATTTATTTCACACAAAAATTGAAACTGGTAAGTTTCAACACGCACAAACAAATTAACCAAATAAATACACAAAATGAACCATTTTAGTATATGCAGGGCACTATACGTACAATTCTTTTGCTGAATTCAATCCCTGCTACCACAAAAGGTGTAACCCCAGCTGCACATAATAATTAATAAATCAATCAATAAATAAAAAACCCACATAAAATGCATTTTTTTATAAAGATCTTATTTTTAGCTTTTGGGTTACTCAAAATTTTCATTTTTGTTGATAATATTTCCACTTCAGTTTTCTCAGCGATCAAACAGAGAGCTAGCAGAAAATATCTTTCGATACTGCAATTTTATACCTACAGCTCCGACTACAACTTGCCACGTAAGCTCCACCGGAACTGCATCGGTGGCAGCGGAGATATCGTTAATTGCTGCTGCAACCCTCCTCCTAGGAGTCCTCGCCCTTAAGCTCCGATGTCCGATCAGACGGTTGCGTTTCGGTCCGCCACGAAGATTGATGGTGGATTTCGGATACTCTGCGATGTTGTTTCTGAAGACAGCCTTCAGAGTTGGAGCTGTGAGCATGGAGGTGGATACCGCCGACGCCGAGGCTTCCATGGGTCGGGTTTCGGAGCAAGCCAGTGTGGGTCTCAGATTGTCATTGATCGTTTTAAATTGGGCCACGTTGGCCTGTTTCGTTCGGGTTCGCGCCAACCACACACAGTAACCGACTGATGTATGTGTGGATCAGGACCAAATCCTTTGTTTATCACTCATACGCCACCGTTTTCAGAACAATCCTTTTACGACACCGTTTCGTTTGTGTTTAAGATCGATTAGAAACATAATTCTCCCTCAGCTGTGCGCTAATTTAGAATCGAAATGCTTAAACCCAGACAGACTGAGATTAGCAATTAATAAGTCGTTAATTAATTTCAAAATTAGCAGAAAATACCGAATTTTCGAAAGAGAGAAACACAAAATCAGAAATATACACAAAATATCCGATGAAGATATTCTAGGGGATAGGGTTTTTGAGTATATTCTCGCTATTCTCTCTCTTTCATCATCCAATTTATCTGTGAATTATGCTTAACATTGAATGACAAATGGTGAGGATCTCAATCCTCTCTCTGTATTCCTTCAACCCTTTTCTTCACTCTTTCCCATCTTCTTCTTCTTTGTCTTTGAATTTCTGCCATACCCACTTGGCTCAATGCCCTCCCTCAAACCCCATTGGAGGAGCAAAGGTCTGTCTCAAGCCGAGGACCAGTACCTGCCGGTTCGTTGTGCTCTCTACCCACTCCAACCCCAAAATTCTCAAGTCCAACCGGAGGTCTCGGTACGGTCAACCTCTGTCTCCTTACGATAATGACGAAGATGAAGACGAGGAGGAGGGGGATGTTGGTGACGCGTCGGGTGACGATTGGTTGCTCAATGTGAGTTTTCACTCTTTGTTGTAGTTGAGCTGGTAAAATTGGATAAGCTTTGTTGGGGAAGTGTTTCTTTTCATTTAAAAGCTGAAAGTTGTGTTCTTTCACTATTTGGAAGTACTTCCAATGCTTTTGGTTTGTGCTTAGATTATGGCTCTGCATGTCGAGCATATGTAACCATGTGTGTGCTTCATATGTCAATTTCTGGTTTCCAGATTGGTTTTTTTTCCTTATACGTCGTTGACTTCTCGAGCTTCTTATTCGTTCCTCCCTTTGGTTGCTAAAAGTTTGAGACTTTTTCATTTTGTGGATTTTGTTTTCCTTTTGGTTCCTTGAATTTATAGGTAGTAAATGTTATGGTTTTCTCATGTCCTTAAAAATATTCTAATTGGAAGTTTAAAGCATAAAGTTCTCAACTTTCCCATATGTCCACTTCAAAGAAGAGCATTTGGTGCCTTGGCTTCTGGTCGTTTATTTACTTCTATATCTTCAGTTAAATGGTTGTATTTAACAACATATATAAATCTAGAACTGCCATGATGTGTTATTATAAATCAATTTGTATGTGATTTGGCGTGTCTTAGGATGTGTGATAACTTCTAATTTCAATGTGGAATGCAGGATGATTTTGCAGTGACTGCAGATTTTGATGTTAAAAAAAAGAGTTCCAAGTATAATAAGGGATATAAAAAAAGTAATACCAGAGAAGGTATGCCTCAAAGCATTTCAATAATGATTAAGAGGTTTTTTTTTTCCCTTTTTTGTTTTTAATTTTTTTTCGTGTTGAAGAATGGTTAAGAGTCGAGAGGGAATATTGACTGAAGGATAAACTTTTTTTCACAGGAAACAACAGACAGCCAGAAAAACTCTGGGGCAGACCATCATTAGGCCTTGCAATTGACGGAGGAGGTCATTTAAATGGCAGAAACGGAAAACACACACTTGATAAAAGTAATAGTGGAAGTTATTATTATACTTCAAACAGAATGGAAGTTAAATCCTCGGCTGCACATGAAGGAAAGGTAGTGTAGGGTAGCAGAGTGAGTTGTTAATCTACCATGTGGCACAATGGACATGACACGTTTTTTATTTATTGCAGATGACGAGAAGGAAAATTATGGATAATAAATATCCTCGACTGTTGGAAGAGATAAACTTGGAGGAGAAGTGGTTGCCCCTTCTTGATTACCTGAGCACGTTTGGGCTTACAGAATCACACTTTATCCAAATGTATGAGAGACATATGCCTTCCCTTCAAATAAACGTTTGCTCTGCAGAAGAAAGGTTGGAATACTTGTTAAGTGTTGGTGTCAAGCATAGAGATGTAAGAAGAATACTTTTAAGACAGCCACAAATTTTAGAGTATACATTGGAGAACAATTTGAAGTCTCATGTTGCTTTCTTGACTAATTTGGGTATTCCGAATTCCAGAATTGGACAAATAATAGCTGCTGCCCCATCCATCTTTTCTTATAGCGTTGAGAATTCACTAAAGCCCACTGTGAGATACCTGGTTGAGGAAGTTGGCATTAAAGAAAAGGATTTAGGTAAAGTTGTGCAGTTAAGTCCCCAAATCCTGGTTCAGCGGATTGACATATCTTGGAATACTCGTTATATTTTCCTTTCAAGGGAACTAGGAGCGCCCCGAGATAGTGTAGTAAAGATGGTGAAAAAACATCCCCAGCTTCTCCATTACAGCATTGATGATGGGTTGCTGCCAAGGATCAATTTCCTTCGGAGTATTGGAATGCAAAATGCTGACATCTTGAAAGTTTTGACTAGTCTGACACAGGTCAGTTTCCTTTCATGTTTGCACACTGATAGCCCAGTTTTCACGTTTTTGTATGCGGCATATGCTTATATGACTCTTGTTACTTCTGCTAGAAAATTGATCATGCTACAGAGGGATAAGAAATGTTGTTATCTAATTGCTTTCAGTTGGTCTGTTTAACCAGTTGATATTCTCGTTGTCTTAGATTCTAATATCGACTCTTTTGCTGTACCTGCAGGTACTGTCTTTGTCATTGGAAGATAATTTAAAGCCCAAGTACATGTACTTGATCAATGAACTTCATAATGAAGTACATTCATTGACCAAATATCCTATGTACCTAAGCTTGTCTTTGGACCAAAGAATACGCCCTCGACATCGATTCTTAGTTTCCCTAAAGAAAGCTCCCAAGGGGCCCTTTCCTCTAAGTTCATTTGTTCCTACTGACGAATGCTTCTGTCAGCAGTGGGCTGGAACTAGCTTAGATAAATATCTGGCATTTAGGCAGAAATTACTTCTCAAGGAGTTTGCAAAGAAGTTTGAAAGAAAAGGGTAGCATACTAGCATGTTACCTCTAGTTTGACGCATGTTTGCTGAAAGAAGTTTTTGGATGGCTGAGCCGCTTCCTATCAAGTTCATTGATCTACATCTTCACCATAATGAAATTTCTCATGAGGTTTCGAGGTGAAGGTCATATACTCTTGTCTTCTGAAGTTTATGATAGGCACAATACCAGGTTGCTAACAATAAAAGGTCCAGTGTGACATCTGTGCAGGAGCTGCTTCAGTTGTGTACACACTTAGTATGTTTACATCATTGGACCAAGGCATATTTTATGAGGTTATATACAAAGTATATAAGTTCTGGTGATCGGGATGCGAGAGAACATCAGGTGAAGTTTTATTCTTTAAATCCATTTTTTATTCGTTGGACTAGAGAGTCTGAAAAAAAGGGTGACAAGGTTTGTTGCCAGGAATATTGGGTCGAGTATTTGCCTAATATATTTTATGATTCCTCCCTAATAAAACCTTCATATTATTGAATACCTACAAGATTGTGTTTTTAATTCTTGCTAACATATAGTCACCTTCATAGTTGGCTTTCTACGCATTTATGATGTTTTCTTGTTTTCTAATGATTAATTAATGCATTGCAGGTTTTGTCCTATCGTGATTCAAAGTGTCAAATAAGGAGCTAGTTATCAATAGCAACTGGTTAAAAGATTCGTAAATGCTTTCATACCTTGTTAACTATTCTGTAATCATTCTTGTACTTCATTATACAAATATTCTTTGACAGTAAACGTGATTTTGGTACATAGACGGTTATGTAACGAGTTTGTAAGATACCCATATATTTCTCAATTTTATTATGAGATGCGCCTCCAAAGTTTCAATTGAAATTGTTTTATATTCAGCGCACAGGTATTTTCTCACCTTGCTAAAGTGTATTGAGTTACAAACATGGTGTCCTAGTTCCTTGAATTACTGGCAGGTATTAGGCATATGCCATTTATGGAATATTGGAATGGGATATAATTAACTTTTAACCATTTATGGAATATGGGAATGGGATATAATTAACTTATTATGTAATTGTTTCACTATAAGTGATAGGCGCATCCCGATTGCACTCACCTGTAGGCCTTTTTTTTGCCCTTTTGGTAGGGAGAGAAAAAAATGAAAAAGAATCACCTTTTCACTTCAGAAATGGAATTATTATTCCACGAATCATCTTTGTTCTAGAAATCTATTCCACTAACCGTTGTAATTAGTAGTATGACTTCCACCACCAAAAGCTTTTTCATATTTTATTATTATTATTATATTATTTTTTGCAGGGGTCTCTAGTTCTAGATTCTGCATTTTAGTCGTCAGGTCTGATTCATCTGTGCTTCACGAATCATTTTTCCGAAAATTATGGGTTTTGGGTCCAGTCTGTAGCCAGAAGATAGCCACGTCATCACAGCCGGTTAAGTAGGATAGTTTTTGAAAGAACAATCAGGTAGATGAGTCCAACGTCAATTTTGAGACATTAGTTAGTACTTTAGATTGGCAAACAGATAATGAAATAGACAATGTTGGACAATCCAGCTTTGTCTTTTCGCGATCTAGCCTCTAACCTACCTACCTACTGCCACGACCATTTTCTTCCATTCAAATAAATTATTTTAATTGTCGTTTCTATTTCTAACATATAGATATTTTAAACCCCTAAGGCCTTCTTGTTGGATGAGACATACCCCGTCAAGCATCGCATTGCGAAAATTCCTAGATTTGCCTATTTTGAGGCCAGCGAATTAACAAGAAAGCATCAATAATAGACACAAAAAAAAAAGTGAAAGGAAATGGGGCATAGATTATTGACACATATAGAACAACGTACAAAATGCAAATAAATGAGCAAGGTGTAAGTTTGTGAACCAACTTGTACACAAATATATATACATATATTATTTATATACACACACTCATTTGACATCAATGATTAGATCCCAAAATTCACGTCACTCGTTCGAAAAGAGGAAAGCTTTGACAAATAAGAACAAAAATGCAGATGAGGACTGAAATAAAGCAGATGTTTCATATGAATAAAGTTGATATTATATATTTGATGAACTAGGTATGAGCTAGTAATAAACCTTTTTGTTGAAGTTATTTCATCTATTGTGCAGCATTACAGAGAGTTTAAACATTATTTAAACCTTAATCTGGACACTGCCATATACCACTAAAAGACTGTACTACATTAACATCATCATCATCATCTTCTTCTTCTAAAGATTCTAAGGTCTCTTCTTGTCTTCTTTCTGTGATTAACATTAGAATCTGTAAACCTTTCCTTACATATACTTACTTTTTATGTATCATATCCTTCTTTTGCTACGTCCTTCAACCCAGAGTAACGGGGAGGAAAAACATCAGATTTTTCTTCTTTAGCCACTATGTACTTAGCACCAAACTTTGACCGATTAAGGGGGAAAAGGAAAAGAAAAGATAGCTGTTATCTTGCCTTTGAACCAGTACTCTAACTCTATATTCTTCTGTATGTTTCTGGACCTACATAACCGCCGAGATGCCACTAGCTATAGAAGATGCAAATGGGCTATCTGGGAGATTCAGTCCTTGACTGCAACATCAATGAAAAATGTAACCAAAGCCTTGTTAAGAAAATGTAATAATACTGCAACTGGAACAATGTTTAATTTTGTAAGTTACATTATGATGATTCAAAGTTAAAACATACCTGTCCTGGTCAGTGTAATTTGTGTCTGTATGCTTGGGATTATCATCACTTGTGGAGCCACTATTTAAAACATTGAGCAGATAATCGAACCGTTCAGCAGATTGGAGAATAAAGTTATCTGCGTAACAAAAGATGAAAATGAGAAATGATAAAAAATGGGAACTAACAAGCATAGAAAAAGAAGAGATGTTCAACAATCATCGACCTTCTGACACTTTAAGCCCATCCATGGAGTAGCCAAAATAGGGCTGGTTGCTCACAGGCTTCCGCATCAGCTGCAGCTCTGAAAGCCGCCTCCTCTCGAGTTCAAGAATCTGTTCGGGATCTTCCATAAGCTGCTTCCTCATTAATATTCTAGAGTTCTCATAGCATCTTGACACTAAAACAAACATGAATTAGACAAGTAAACCAAATTAATGTAACCAATTCTACCTAAAAAAAAAGGAAGCCCAGTGAACGGAAAAAGAAGGCAAGTTGGTAAACATATAAGCAATAATAGACATCAATATTATATTAAGATGTTTGTAATCATGGAGTAATAACTTTCCAAGCCTCTAATTAAAGCAGTTTAGAATTTGGAAGTCATACTCACTTGAGTGAAGATCAGTTTCTATGTCTGAATAGTGTGGAGAATAATACTGTGGATGCTCAATTCTATCTGGGTACTTTCTGCATGAGGTAAGAAACAAATGAGATCAAGAGGAAGTCATCGGAATACAACATTTGATGAAGCATTCAAATCGCAGCAGAAAGTAAGTTTGTAGGCAATAGCTACTAAAATTATACAGTTTTGAATTTAAAGTAAGAACTGATATGAGAAATTATTGCTATTGACTTGTTATAGCTATAAGATTCATGCTAATAAAGAACTAACTACCTTCAAATAATCCATGTGAAACAATGACTCCATGGACTCTTAGCTTAGCTAAACATAATGCTGGAGGATTTACCTATCAACAAGCTTTGATTTTTCCCTGTAAGGCTTCACAAGAACACGAGCCCCACAAACAAAGTGAGGATTTCCCTTCGCTAATATAGTTTTTACAGTATCTGCGCTGACAAAGGTTACAAATCCAAACATCCTTTTCTGTTGGCAGGGAATCCTTACATCTTCAACAGGCCCAAAAGTGCTGTAAAAATAACAGAAAAAGAACAAGAAGATTAGAACATTTGTTGAATTCTTAAAGATTACTATATGCAGAGAGGTTGGAAATTTCAAAAGAGATTAAAGCTTTTACTTGAAGTAGTTGGAAACATCATCTTCAGTAAAAGTGCTCTCAGCCGGAAATGTTAGATATATCTGTCGAGAACCACTAACAATTGGACCCGGATCACTTTTCTCATTCCGATTATCCATGTATTTAGAAGCATCTTCTGCTAAAATGACAGCATGCTGTCCATGGGGCCTGAAACTCGAATCACGAAAGAGCACAATTTTAATACGTTTTGATATATGAAAGTATTCATCAAATACAAAAATCTCAATAGCGAACAGCAAAATTAAAGTTGGTACCTGTCTATCATGCGTATACTTGTTTTCAATCTAGCAAGAAGTTTTGTTAGACTATAACCAGCTTTGCCATGTCTCTGGCTCTCAGTGAGATAGCCTTCTGCCTGAAGGCTTTTTCCATACTTCTCATAATACATGGCTGGCAGGGAAGCAATAGAAACAGGATTTCCTCTTCTTGACTTGAGAAGCTCAACAATTTCAACCTCCAACTTCTCAAGTGACCCAGGTGAGAAAAGATGATCATCATTAACAGCATCGTTTCCATATATCTGAGAGAAGCTCTCAGGAACCACCTGTCCATGAAAATACCTACAGCTGCTTCCATGCTTACAAAACCCCTTGTTGAAATAGTGACAAGTCTTAACTGGGAACTCAGACAGGCTTGAAAATCTTCTACTACTTGTCCTAGCATTCAAGTTTCCCATTGCAGCATCCGGGTAGTAGAAATCACTAGAGAATCCAGATATTCCTGAATTCAAAGGTTCCATTTGATCCTCTAAACTCGAGAACTGGGTCTGGTTTTGGAGTTGTTCCAAGGAAGAATCAGAGAAACCCAATGGTAAAAACTCAGAACTGTTGTTCTTGGAAACGAGTTGGGGATCCCAGTACGCAGATGAAGGACGAAAAGTTGCAGGGGTTGAGAAAGGCCTTGAGGAAACAGATGAGAATGGAGTGAAAGCAGGAGGTGGGTTTGTGGAAGGTGAGATTGGGGATGAAACTAATCTAGTTGGTAGACATTGTAGTTCAGTTTTGGCTTTGAGTATGACCTGGTGAATCAAATGCTCTGGAGCCTCAGCCAACCTCACTAAATCCTGCTCGTCAAAGTCTCCTAAAAGAAACCAGCCTATGATTTTTCTACCATCTTCAGGTTCTAGTTTCTGAATCCTATCAAACACACGCTTTGCAGTCGGCGAAAAATCCATCATTCATCTATCTACACACTGCAAACGAACAAAATATTTTGGAAAATCAGAACGATATTCAATGACCCAAATGGACTAAGAATTGAAAACCAATCACAAACAAATAAAACCCCAGATAACATTCAAATATAATATGTACACATATATACAAATATGAATGAAAGGGAGATTCCAGAAGTATAGAATCTTTCAAATAAAGAAAAGAAAAAGTTGCAGATCCAAAAAACAATAATTTGCCGAGAGATATTAGATTCAATATGCCAAAAATAAATTGTAAGACCTCCTTTGGTTGGCGAGAAAAAGAGACCGCTTATCAATTATAGCCGGAACCAACCACAATAAAAAAAGAAAAGAAACATAACCCTGCAGAGTCTGCAATCTTTTCTTATTCTTTCTTCTTCCGTCTTATATGAACCATAAAAAAGCTGTTAAAGATCTGCCAGAACAATATCAGAGCCAAAAATGGGCCATTTTCCAAATCTGGGATATACTCAACATTTTGATTTGTTTTAAAAAAAAAAAACAGTTTTTTTTATTGTTATTATTATTTTCTCCGAATAATTCAAAGAGAACATATAAGATGATAAACATTGATAACAGGAAAAATAAGGGAAAAAACCAACCTCGAACTACTTTTGACAGAGTAAACGAACAGAAGGAAACCAAACAGAACATTCATTTATAATACTCCAAAAACCATATGGTTCAAAATTTATCTAACTTAGATTTCTGACATGGAGAGGAAAAGTTTTGAACTTTTTAAACTCAAAGGAGTTCGAATTTCATTCCAACTCAAAAAACCCACTTGAATAATACAAAATAAAAACTGAAGGTTATCTTACTAATTGAGTAGGAAGACAACTCTTCCTTTTTAGTCATTTGGCAAGAAACCCACATCTCAAAAACACATTATCGCTGTCTCTGAGCAATCTTAAAGAAAAGACAGCTTAAAACTTATAACTTTTTCATTCACTCCACCAAGAAGAAGCACAGCACAGAAGAAAATACCCACCACCAACTAGACAAGGGGAAGAAAACACAGTCAGAAAAGACTAGCACAGAGCTTCAAGCACCACATCCATGACTCTCTTCGTTCTACAACTCTCTCTCTCTCTCTCTCTCTCTATAAGCCTTCAATTATCCAGAAAAAAAGACATCATGTTAATCTCAAAAAAGGCATACTGACAGAAATGATGCTTTTAAAGAGTACCTCACCCTTCAGTTCAAATAGAAAGTAATAATTAATAGCCAAAAAAACCCCACATCAATTAATCAATAATTATTTTTACATTCAAACTTCATATGCACACTTAATCACTCCATATACTCCTTATAGTTTTTTTTTAAATAGATTTTATATTATTTCTCCGAAAATCTTTAGAAAATTAAAGGTAGATTTTTGAAAATCAAATATAAACAAAAACCAACAAATTATCCATAATTTTCGTATTTGATAATAACTGCTCCAACTACGTGAATTACACAAACACCCATGTTTGAATACAAAACCCATAAATATATATATAAAAAAAAAAAGAAAAAGAAAAAACCAATAAATATATATATATAAAAAAAAAAAAAATACATTAAAAAAAGGACTGTTCGGAAATACCAATGTGCTAAATTTAGAGTTTCAACTACACATGTCGGCAAACTGCAGCTCTAGAGTGGCACAAACGTGGATTATATCTTGTCTTTATACAAAGGAGGGTGGGCCATCTCAGATATGCACCATCGGATCCTCCTCGAGATTCACAGCCGCACATCACGAGGTGTGGAATCCATGAAGGAAGTATACAACTTGGGAGCATGTAGCTGCCCTCTGCTATCCATGCAAAACCCTTTGTGTTTCTTTTTTATCATTAACCATCATGACAAACCCACTTGCATCATTGGGTCCCATTGCTTTTAACATTTCCATGTTGTATTTTGTGGGGCCCGTTCCCTTTGGGACCCTGCAATGTTGTATTGTTTGTGGCGTACGATACAAATTTACTACAAGAACACCACCCCCCCCATGTATAATATACGTACGGCAGGTCTGCCTAATTAAATCTTAATCTTTGCTAATACAATAATCCTTGATTTTCTTTTGTTAATCATTATGCCTTGACCCCCTTCATACATCCCATAGGCTAAGCCTGTTTGAAAAACCAAAATCACTTGCTTCCATTTTATAATTAATGTGATATATAATTATATATAATTTTAATTCCTTGGAGGTTGGCTTGTAAATTCATATCTTATTAATTGAATTTTTAAAGCAAAAAAAGAAGGTTCAAAATCCAGTCTTTATCTAATACTTTTTTTTTTAATATAAAAACAAATTAATTAAATAACTAGAACACAATTCAATCCATACAAATTAAATAAATTCAAAAGGTAACATAGATTAAAAAATAAAAAGAGAACCAAATTTGTATTGTCCACCACCATTATTGCATCATGGGCTCCTCTTCTTAGTTTTAATTTTTTTCTTTTTTGAAAGTGATAAAAAAAAATGAAAATAAAACAAGGGAGATTAGAGCCATTAAGGAAGTGATTAGGGGTAATTGAGGTAAACAGAAGGCTTATTAGTGAGGAGGGTGAGCGGTTCAATGGGCTGAATAGGAGGGGGTTTTGGGTCAACGTATCAAAGAAAGATCTCCGGGAGAGAGATTAATGGCTTAATGAAAGATTAATAAATTATATAATTATGTCTTAAAAATAAAAATATAGAATATTCATTTAGATACATACACATATGACCATTGATGAGTAAGAAGCGGGCTTTCAGTTTTGATTATTTATCTCCAGCCTCCTTTCTCCTTTATTAGGACTTATTATTAGGGTTTTGACTTTGCTGCACGTTATACACATTATATGTATATATAGATTTTATATTACTTGTTAAATTTTTACTTATTATATATATATATATTTTACAAACTCGGTGATTATCAGACCCCTAAAAGATTGCTATCTTAGATGTTCTTTTTATCACAAATATGTTAAAATTAATTAGAGCATAGGATAATACTATTGTTACGCTACTTATGTCATGCTAAAACATCGCATGAAACCTTAATATTGTACAGCTTATTAATTACTATAACCATTATTTTTCAAATGGATCCTAATTTAATTTATTAAAATAGGGTTACAAGTAAGAGATTGAATTCAACACCTCTAATTGGCAGATTTAACCACAGTATTAAAAATTGTTTAAAAAACATATAATATACCAAAAACGAATTTTGTTGTCATAGAATGAAATTTGGTTTGATTTAAGGAAACGATCGACTCTATAAGCAGAGAACAGGAAATATAAGTTGTCATGACTTTAGGCTTTTCCTTAATTATATATATGTAAGGAAAAATACATAGATAATGATGATGATGTTGAATTATAGTAATTAATAATAGATAATGGAAGGGTATAAACAAATTAGCTGATGTTGCCTCTCATCCAATAATACATCATTTATTATATATTTTTATAAACCTTCATGGTTGTCATGTTTGCTTGTGAATTGGACCCCTACTGAAACTCTCAGTCATTTTCTAAGCTCCTAAACCAATTGTAATGGAGAAGAGGTTATGATCATTGATCAGCTTATATGGTCTTAATCAAGTGAATAAACCCTCTCTATTAAATTATTACATAAAATTAAATACAACAAATATTGGCCGCGAACAATTTACACATACGATCACTATTTGACGGTGATAGTGATGGTTCAGCACATAACATACATGGGTATTGCATAAAAAAATTAACCCTTTCGAACAGGTTAAAACCCATTAATAAACACATGCTTTTGTGGTAAAATTTTTAATATAAAACTTAATTATGTAGTAACTGTCATATAATTCTAAATTTTATAAAAGGATCCATCTTTTACAGCTTAATTTGTTGTATATTTTCCCTTTTACTTTTGAGGAGCAGTAGTTATCTAAAGTGATAGTGAAAGTTAAACAGAAAGCAAGTGACATGTATATATACATATATATATATATATATTATTATTATACAGCACTATGTCAAATAAGTTGTAGCACAGTTTCGTGCCAACGAAGAAGTTAAAAGATAGGTGCAAAGTCATATATATATATATATATATATATATATATATATATGGGAGGAGATCAGAGCTGCAGATACATGATGGTATTGGTGCATTAACCAATCCATTGAAATATGGTTGTCATGTTGTCTTCATTAATCATATTAATCAGCCGGTTGAAGTATATAAATCAGCAGATATATATATATATATATCATATTTTGATATAGCATAAGTTGTAACCCTAGTAGGTTTTTGTTTTCTTTAAAGCTTGCTTTCCTTTTTGGCTTTCTATGTTTTTGAATATTGAGACTTAAAAATGCAGTCTATGTAAAACCGGAATTAATTTCAGTAAAAAGGGAAAAATGAGGTAATTTCAATGCACTGAACAAATAATTATAAGATGCCTTCAACCAACGTCCAAATGGGGCAGTGGGACTTTAAGATATGCTTTTTGGCTTTAAACAATACCTTGTGTCCAAGTCTTTTTTGGCTTAGCTGCTTCACATGATTTCACCTAATCATTGTTGGCTTTCCAGGCAACATATGGTGCAATGTTGAAAAACCCATTGATGCCCAAAGAGAGAGGGAAGGGAGGAGAAAACTGAGGCAAAGCTTTATTCAAAAGAAATGGGAACCGTTTTTTTCTTCTTTGTACGCATTAATTAATGTGGCCTATCTATCTGGCATCCAATGCGAAGCAATTGATGTTCCACAGTGCTTTTTGACCCAATGACAGATATGATGACCACCTCATGCATGCCTCTCTCTCTCTCTCTCTCTATGTATATATGTACGTCTTCAAAGTGTCAATTAATTAATTAATTCCTAAATTAGACCTGTAGGCATACTGCTTAACGTATTTAACTTGTCGACTGAATGGCTGACAGTGTTTTCCTTTCTTCATTTTCTTTAATATGGGGAGTAATAATAGGGATCGATAAGGAGCTTACTTAAATGCACAAAAATAAATGACCGTTTACACTAACTTATTTAAGGAACAAACTACTCATCAGTATTATTGCACAATCATCAATGACGCAGACATATGAAATGGAATTTGGAACTGTTTAACATGTATATATATGTATATTATATATAAGCAGTTAATTGATACTGCCTAGCCCAGTTGTAATTTTATACTATCCTACTGAAAATGCATGCATGTTTAGCGCCTCGTTTTGGACCCAGGGTGGCCAAGGCTGATAAATATTTTCAATATTAATTAGCTTATTCTATATTGATGAGTGAACTAATTTCCATAAAGAGCAAGGATGATGTGAATACGTAGTACGTACTGATACTGTCATTGACTGTCTGACGAATCCAGTAGCGGCAGGAAATTTTATGGCTAAGAGAAAGATAGGTAATGAAAACTAGCTTCTTCTTTTTTTTTTTTGGTGAATAACTTGTTCCTTCCCATGTAGAGAAGAGAGTTTAAAATAATTTGGATCAAAATTTTTTGGACAGGAATGAATGTTTTTGGATAGAAAAGAGATAGATAGTGAAAGCAAAAGAAAAGTTTAGGAAGGTAGAGATAAAACCCACGGGCACAGGCACAGGCACATGCACAGCCACAAGGCACAATTTGTGGTGAGCTGCAACTGTCAGACAGGAGGAGGGTAGGGATGAGGGTATAGAAATGGCAAATGGAGACAAGGGACAAAACAAGCAAGTCTTAATATTACCATACACTGAGAGAGACTTCCCTTATTTCCATTTTCGTATGGCCATTGTTCTTCCTATTAGATACTTCTATGTTTGTGACTGGTGACTGATGACGGATGACTCTAACCTAATATATCATTGGCCCACAACATGTGCTCCACCTCTTATATCTATCAAGATTTGCAAGATTTTGAACCTTTTGGCCTCTAATAAGGTATATGAATTGACCTTATATCTATGCTAAAACTAAAATATGCGACTTTGACCCATAACAAGTACAGAATTTACATTTTAATATAATTAAAAAAATATATAAAAAAGTTGTTTTTGGGCCTTCTTTCGGAAGCCCAAGTAAATGGCCTTCTTGGGCTTGCCCAATTAACTGGCCCAGAGTCCAGTGTGGTAGGCCGCCAGCCCAAATTCAAAGTCTTGCGCCAAAAGGCCCTCTTTCTTTTTCTTTTTTTGGTTATCATATTCTTACGTAAGGTTGATGATTGAGGCCGATTCAGAGTCTTGGGCGGACGCCGAACTACGCCATCATTCCTGTTGCACCGCTAATCCGTACATTTGTCCCTGGTGGCCGATCGGAGCTGATGTTGTTGATTTCTTCGGGCATTCAAGTCAATCCCGACTGCTTGATTCATCATGCGGACCTCCTTCCAAAAGGGTACTCGCCACTCCTCTCCTCCTCTGCCGCTTCGTTGTGATTCTGATTATTTAAGGAATCCCACTGTCTGAAACTCTTGTATGAGCTTATATTCTACAAAAATTCAATCTTTTCTGTTTTCTTTTTATTTTTAAATTATTCGAATTAGTATTTATATGTAAAGTATCTTATTCTTATTAGAGCTGTCTACCAAATTGGAAGATTTTTTTTTTTTTTTTTTGTGTGTTTAATTTTGTTCTTGTTTTTATACTTGAAGATTGAGTAGAAGAAGTTAAAAATTTGGAACCAAGCTTAAATTTTGAATAATGGTTGAGAAATTCCAAGAGAAAGTGAATCCAGATTGGGAACAAGCATTCGACCGTTTTGAAACTGTTATAGCCTCTGGGTCCGAGCCTATGCGTTTAGAAGTTATAACAAAGCTAGCCTCTCTATCTAAGCTTGCCCCTGAACATGTATTGGCCCGCACCATACCAATCCTTTCCAGGCTTCTCGGAGATGACCCTTCAAATAATAGTAGGCCCATTCACGAAGCAGCTGCTTACTGTTTATATCGTATAGCCTGTCAAGGTGAGGGTCGGATAGCTATAGAGATTGGTCAATCTGGTGTTGTACTTTCTGTGCTAAGGTTGCTGCCACATTCTGATGATGGTTTTCAGAGAATTCTAGTAAAATGTTTGTGGGGTTTTGTTACATTTGGGACTGAGAATCGTGTAGATGTAGCAAGAAATGGTGGTCTAGAGACCATTATTGACATGTTAAAGTCATGCACAGATGATACTAGAAGGTATTTGTTAGAAATTTTGAGTGCATTGACATTGTTGAGAGAGGTTAGGAGGATCATTGCCAGTTTAGATGGGCTTGGCTTTCTTGTTGAAGCTGGTAGTTGTGGTAGCATGGTATCTAGAGAAAGAGCTTGTCGAGCAATTGGATTACTTGGGGTGACCAGACGTGCTCGACGCATGCTTTTTGAATTGGGTGTGATACCGGTGCTTGTTGAGTTGTTTCATGATGGAGATATTAAAACGAAACTTGTAGCAGGTAATTCACTTGGTATTATCTCGGCTCATATTGATTACATTAGACCAGTTGCTCAAGCTGGGGCAATCCCTTTATATGCTGAGCTTCTTCAGGGTCCAGAACCTCTTGGTAAGGAGATTGCAGAGGATGTATTTTGTATATTAGCTGTTGCTGAATCAAATGCAGTTGTAATTGTTGAACACCTGGTGAGAATTCTTAGGGGAGGTGATGATGAGGCAAAAGCGGCTGCGGCTGATGTTTTGTGGGACCTCTCAGGTTACAAACATTCTGTGTCTGTAGTTCGGAACTCGGGTGCAATACCAATTCTAGTTGATCTTTTGAGTGATAGGAATGTTGAAGTTAAGGAAAAGGTCTCTGGGGCTATTGCTCAGTTGAGTTATGATGAAGCAGATAGATTGGCACTTGCCAACGCTGGGGCGATCCGAGTTCTCATTGAATTGTTACATGATGAGTCTGAAGAACTGAAGGACAATGCTGCTGAGGCTCTTATTAATTTCTCTGAAGATCCGCTGCAGCGTGACAGAATGTCAGAAGCAATTGATGTTCCTTATTTCCAGAATATGCAAAACAGAATGGTTCATATTCGTGCTTCTGATGAGCAAACAGTTAGATCCATGAGGCGGATGAGCATCGAGCAGCTTTCATGGAACCTGGATCTTGTCTGATTGTTCATGTAGTACCCCTTTATGTGGTTTATGTAGCATCTTTTTTAATGATCTCTTTCTCTAATTACTGTTTCTAATGTACATTGAATGACTTTTATTTTCTAATTACTGTCTCATTTTGTACATTTCTTAATTTTCTATGTAAAGTACATTTGAAATAGGTACGTCCGTTGTAATTGATTATGTGAGTACTCAGTATGATTAAACTTCAAAACTTGTTACATAGTTAATTGAACATGTCAAAGCTTCTGTATTCAACGCTCGAAATGTGTAGCTACAACTTGAACCTTTGAACACTTCTGTATCAGATCCCTTACTTAATTATAAAAATATGATTAATTACTCTTTGTTAAAACTATTCAGAAGAGTACTAATTGAGTAATATCGGTGTCAATATGAAAATGAGTTATTAGAATTGATTCTTTAATTAATACTAATATTAAATATTATTTAATTAACAAATATAATTGAAGAGTATGAGAGATGAAGTCAGAGAGTGTAAATAGGGGGCTGCATGTATATATATTGAAAATGCAACTTGGCGAATGTGGTTGACATAAATAGTGTGGTATTAGGCTATTATTAGCTGACTATTATGATCCATGGTCCAACCGTTTGCTTTGCTTGAAACTATTCGATATTCAAGATGTTCATGCCATTATATTTTCATCTTTGAACTGTAATTCAAAATAATGGAGATGAGCATTAAGCATGTTGACTTGTTAATTTGATAATTTATTTGTAACATTTCCAGCTAAAACATATTGGCAAAACGAAGAGTGCGAAATAAACAAAAATAACTTGGTAATAGGATATATTAACTTGTTACTCAAACTTGATTCAAAAACAAAAATTCATGTGAAAGATTACTTGCCATGTTAGAATTTGTTCACATGCATATTATATATATAATATAAAAAGACTGCATTTTCATTGACCTTCATCAAATTTCTACATAATCATATCTTATACTATATATATATCGAGAAAACACAAACAGCATTTTTAATGGTAGCGCGATCAAATCAAGCTCAAACATGAAGGTAGGCTTATATCATTCTAATCATTATTCGTTTGTTATATTCAAACTTAGTTGCTCAAAGTTTTTAACCCCCTGCAATTAAGTTTCTAATTAATGTCTTCACTTAGCATCATGATCAGGGTTTTATTTAATTTCTTTAAACAAAATTTGTACACACGCAGGCACAAATTAATTGAATTGTCTTGTATATTATATAACTTACAATTTTTAGTATTTGATCATGAAGTGTATTTGTATTAGCTTAGCCAAAACATTATGGTTAGGCAGGATCAGTTTAAACTTTGATAAGATTGTGTTCAGCTAGAAGAAATTAATAATTAAGAGAAATGAAAGAAGTGGTTTGGTTTAATTGGGTTGCATGCAGCAAAAGATAGTGTTCGAGCTGCAGATAAGATCGGAGAGATATCGGAGGAAGGCGTTGAAGATGGCGGTTGTGGAAGACGGTGTACATACAGTGGTTTTCGAGGGGGAAAACAGGGAGCGGATGGTGATAATTGGAGATGGAATTGTGGATGCAGGGAGGTTGGGTAGAGCTTTGAGGAACAAGGTTGGCTATGCAGATTTAGTAAGTGTGGAAACAACTAGTTGATGAAGAAATTAAATTACACCACCACAGATTATTATCACTCCTTAATTAACTGTCACCATTATATTTATTTTTGGTTTCTACATTGTAATTTGATTGTAATTTGAGGGAGAGGCAGTATACCATAGTGATATAATATATGTATGTAAACCTTTTTTTTTTTCTTCTTTTTTTTTATGTATGTAATTAAGTACGATATTTAATTATGATGTTTAATTATCAAGTATAACTCAAATGATCAATGCTATAAAAGATCTACCTCTCTATCAGAGCACAATATGCAAAATTAATCTCATTAATATATATATATTACATATTGTCAATTATTTGTTGGTGAGATTTTTTTTAAAGGTTGGGGTATGTATTTGCTGCAAGCCTCGAAATATAATAAACAAAAATACGGATTAATTTATAAATGAAGAAACTTATAACAAACATTATTGCTAACTATAGGGGATTAATTATTTCATACTGACGTCGATTTTTTTTTCCCTTATAACAGAGTCAATTTCTTACATTGTTGTCGATCCATCCCTTTTTCAACTAAAAGCCATTTTTTTTTACATCAAAGTCAGACTTTCACATTGTTGTGCATTTTTCTTCAGCGTTTCAACTCAAAATTGTTTTTATCACACCAATAACCCTATTCCACTAAGTTAGATGAAGATACATGAGGTAGCCTCCGTTTAATTCTTAACAAGATATGTGATCTTTCAGATTTAGAGAATAATTTCCATTATAAATTGACTTATACCACTAGTTCTTAACTTTATTATTAACTGACTTGCTAACAAGTTCATGAAAAACATACTGGTTTAATTAATTATTAGTGTGATGAAGGCAGAGACTTCATAATTAATTTGAACCCACAAAAAGTGGATCTTTAACTTTTTGATCCTCACAAGTGTAGAACGAATTATAATTAGTTGATTAACTTGCCATATATGTCGATCAATACAAATTTACATTATATAAAGAGAGAGAGAGAGAGAGAGAGAGAGAGAGTTTTCGTTTCTTCTTCATTGGAGTTGACATTATCATCCACAAAATTAAGGAAGAACAAAAACTGCTTTTAATTTTTTGGGTAGCTAGCTGGATGAAGGTATGTAGGGCTCCTCTATCATGCATTATTGAATTAAGTACTTACAATTTTGGTGGTGACCATGTATATGTGTGTGTATCTATAATTCAAAACCAATTAATATATGTTTTATAATATATATTATCAATCGGTTGAAACTAAAAGAGAGTTACATATTGTTTGAATTGCATGCATGGTTGTTGCAGCAAAAGATAGTCATTGAGCTGCAGATACAATGCGACAAATGTCGGTCCAAGGCCTTGCAGATAGCAGCTGGGGAAAACGGTTTCATAACTTTTAAACCTGTTTCATTTGTGATCTCCTTCCTATATATTGTATATTTATTATTTGAAATTAAGGAATTATAATCGTTAATGAAATTATATATGTACTTACGTAATATTAATATATATATTATACAGGTGTAAACACAGTAGGTTTCAAGGGAGCACACAAAAACCAGATGGTGATAATTGGAGATGGAATTATTGATGCATCGAGGTTGACCAAATCTTTGAGGAACAAGGTTGGCTATGCGGATTTACTCACTGTTGAAGAACTTAAAGATAAAATTAATTCTCAATTAATCTAATCAAAAGTGGCAGTTTGCTGGCATCAAATTCATTCTCATTCATTAAAATCGATCGTTGTCTTTCTGGGTTTCTTAGATGCCATAAAAATTAGGTCGCTGATTTCATGCTTTTGAATGATGGTTTAATTTGAGTGGTTGATGATTAATTAATTAATTTGTAAATTTGAAATTAATTAAGCTCAAAATATTGGCACCGCAAATATTAGACAAATATCATCATGGGTTGATGTCGTTTCAAATGTCAAACACTGCCTTAATTTTGTTAATGAGTAAGTTACACATATGGCTGTTTGGGTAAAGCTCTAGTGAACAACTTGTCGTATTGCATGTAGCTAGTCAATTGGGACATTTGAAAGACCTTTTGCATTTAAAATTAATGATTAATGATCATATCATTAAATTTTTTTTGAAACCTACATTTATTTAATATATTTCCAGCGACATTGACCGACTTGTTATCTAGATTGTACAATAATTCACATATCTTTAACAATCTTGTGCTAACAATTAAAGTATAAATCATTCTAAACCAAGGTTTGTGGGTCATACGATCATAACCATATAAAGTACTGTAAATGTTGAAAATTAATATATATGGCATTAATTGTAGGGCTCAATTAGTGTTAATTAACTTGAGTTTGCATGTGCTGGTAAGATAGATATTCATATAAACACCAAATGGGTTCTATTGATGGATTTGGAAAAGTCACTTTTGATCACAAAGATTCAGATTTTTTTATATCAAAATTGATATATAGCTTCTTGCCTATAGTTTATTCTTTCTTATATGTAAAAAATGTAAATATTTAATCAATTATATTATTACAATTCCAAGTAGATTTCAAACTCCAAGCAAATGCAAGAAAGATGTGAAATGAGTATAGCTGGGATTTCTATGTACAAATCAACCCCACAATCTCTTTACAATAAAGACCTGCTAGCTAAATCCAAGTATGTGATATGGCTATAAAATATGAGATAGATATAAAGCAGTATACATATAAAAAACAATGGGAAACAATTCAAGCAAAAGCCTAGTCTGCAGCTTTTTTGTACATTGTGCTTTACAAGATTCTTGGGATTATGTATTAGAGGAATGTTTTTGTGTTTGGCCACCTTGAGATTGCATCAAACATATTATTTGAAAGCAGTGCCATGACACAACTCATGCGCTTAAAGGCTATAGCTATAGCTAAAAAGGGTTGCTTCTGATCAGCACAAACATGCGCCCACTTCATGATCATCGCCCACTGGCATGGCTTTTAATTTGAATTGTTTCATTTGTAATTCAAAAATAATATCAAATGGAATTGTGGCGTTAAGTAGATGTATCCAACAAGAACAGCCATAGAGGTTTCAATATCCATATCTTAATTTACTTCGTTTCCCTCCAAACCCATTTCCATCCAAAAACTTGAAGACAAAACAGAAAGCTGAGAGAGAGAGAAAGAGGTATAAAATAAAAAGGCTTTTAATTCCCGCTACTAGTCTCTGTGTGGAGGGAAAGGAGGGACATATAGAGAGGGGTTGAGGATTGATGTGCCTAAGGTATAGCCTTTTGGTTGTTGTTGTTTTGTTTTTCTTTCTCTACTATGCATAACAACTACTTTAAAACGTTCAATCAAGTAAATACTAATTACCCTCCAAAACCCCTTTGTCCTGCCTCCATATTTATTAGCTTCTCAGCCTCTACTTTTCTGTTTTTTTATAGTCCACTAACATTTATTAGTGCGTGTGTGTGTGTGAAGGGAAAGAAAGAGAATGTGCAAAAGGTTTAAGAAAATAAAAAGAAGATCCTACCAAAACCTCACTAAAAGAGGCAACATCTTCTCCAAAGCCAAAGGCACTCTTGAGGACAAGCCGACAGAGCATCACCAATTCATTTATTCCCATAGAAAATGGTTGTCAAAAGCTACGTTCCACACCAAGTTTGGACTTTCTTTCTCACCCTTTTCCTGGGGAGTGAGTCTTTCGGCCTCTCCTCATATTCCACCAAATTAAACGCAAAGCTCATTAGATGCATCACAAAAACTTTGCCTTCTTGGACTATGCATCGCTGCTGCTGATTCTCTTTTTCTTTTCTTTTTTTACCTAGTTTACATCATTCATTCAGAATCTATTTATTTAATGGGCTTAATTTGATGAATAAATCAATCAAATTTTTAAAGAAAGAAAAACAATTCATATGTCCTATGTCTATATATAAATCCATATCCCAACCTAGCTGGTGATCATTAAAAAGGTACCTTCGTAAGTCTCATTGGCGGATTATATTATTTGCCCTTAGAAAGTTGCTTCCTCTTATGGCTACTCAAAGCTGTGAAGGCTCTGCGAATCATTCCTCCATTGCCCTACTGCAAGAGAGGTTCAGGCAATTGCAGAAGGCAAAGGAGATGAGAGAGGAGAAAGAGCTGTTGAGGCTGTACTCCGAATCAGGTTCAGGTAGGAGAAGCTATGAGCCATCTCCAGTGATCCATCCACACAATCACTGGTCACCTCCTCAACCACAGGGCTCTGGTATCTACCATCAGCAACCCAAGTTGCAGTTGCAGAGCAAGCATGCTGATACACAAGCCACTGAGACAAACTTTGCCAACATATTTTCAAGAGGTGCAGTAGGCATGCACAGAACTAATTATAGCGCAGTAGATGATATTGCAGACGTAGATACTTCTCTTCGCCTGTGATAATTAAGATCAGTGGTGGTTCATCGCTTAATTAATTATTCTCTCTGTTTTTTTTTTTGGGTGTATTATTCTTATTAATTTCTAGTATGAGAGAAACATGATCATGAACATGAGCATTATATATATTGTGTAGCATGAGCATGATACATTGTGTAGCATGATATATATATATATATATATATTATATATATATATATATATATATCATGACCATGTCAATGCTCATTAGGGATCGTATCTTCCATTGAATCCTTTTGGAAAATGGCAATGAACTACCCCTCATGTATTTTGTACTGTTATACATATATATCTAGTCCCAATAAGTACAGTACTAAAAATTTCCTCTGACTTCAGAAATTACATTATGAAGAATATTGTTGCAGATCATACTTCACAATGTATCATAGATAGATTACATTCTATACTATAACTGGATATTAAGACAAAAGTGTTAACTATAACACAAGGCTAGCAATGCCACATGCTTAAACTACTAAACAGATAAAAGGGATCGATGTATATGAAAAAATAAGTGAAACCCAATGAAAACAATTTAATTTTTTTTTTTTTACAAAAACTAAAGGGGCTTTAGGTCTAATATTTCTTATGTAAATAAAGTGTATTTCCGTTTCCGATTATAGGCTTCTGGTTGAATGACATACTGTGCCTACCCAATTATCTACGTTATGGGCTTTATATACGAGTGGAAGTGTGGAAAGGATGGGCTCAAGGCTGAAGGCTGAAGCTTATTGATAAATACTTGGATCCAACACACACAAATAGGACATTAGGCTTAATTTCTTTCCTTTGTCTGATTCGATCAAACAAGCAACGACTATACCGCTTTGCTTTCAAGGAATAAGTAATTCAATTAACCTCGTGTTTAGAATAGAATAACAATAATCATATTTTTGAGAGTTACGGATAAGATTCGTTTATCAACACTTGGGTTCCAGAATTAATATCATGCGCATTTTTATCAACATTTGGGTTCCACAATTAATATCATGTGCATTTTACAGAAATCCGAAACTTTCTTCTTTATCTGTGAAACTTTTTTACACTCTTCATTTTTGCTGATTCTTGTAGCTGTTTTGTTCATCGATAATCACTTCAGAATGAGAGAAACAAGAAAAAAATATATATTAATTAACTGACTCTTGAATATGGTCTTCATGTTCAAGAGAAAGATCATCCGGTGATCTCTTCTGGAATGAATCCTCGTCATATTCAGCACCATCTGAGTCCTCATCGCTACTCCACCTCCTTTTCATGATTTTTGGAACCAAGCGAGTCACCTCTTTACTCTCCAAGTTAGCAATGTCGTTCTCTATCCGTTCAAATCGAACAGCACTTACCTTTCTGGCATTTCCTGCTAGTATCTGTTCCCAACACAGCATAAGCAAATACATAATTACTAACTGTTCCAATTAGTGTGCCCATGGCAGTAGTTGGGACACCTTAAGCAGAGCATCAGAATACAGAGAAGAAAACTTGTTCTTCATGATGCTTCACAATAAAAAACGATAGAATATGCATGGGAAGTATCTCATTTACAAACAAATAGTCTTCACACAGACAGATACATGACAAGGTAACAAAAACTAAAAGATATAGGACACAAAATGATTTTAACACAACTTTTAGTTCTATCCAGTACTTTATATGACAGATTTTTCACGACCCACATGTAACAAAACATTTCAAAACTTACCTCAAGTTTAAAAATATGATGTTTTTCCTTCGGATCCTGGTTATCCGATTTGGACTCTTCATTCTCCTCTTCATTCTCCTTTTCAAGAACTACTTTGATGCTCTCACCTGTTCTGGGGATATATCCAAATGCCTCACAAATAAAACCTGATACTGTCTCATATTGATGACCCTGTAGCAAATAGGTGAAAGTGTGAATGGCACTGTACATCTGAAAATGGATGGATGCTACAATTATGCCTCAGATACATTTTTAGCTTTATGTTTTTTATATTGTCTAACGTCAAAAAAGGAAAGCAAATAAGAACTAGAAAAATAGACATTTTCTATGATCCTAATGTATTGATTAGGTACAGAGGAGACATTTATATGCTTTTTCATTAATCATCTTTTAAAACCCATAATGATATGTACCTCTGGCATTTTGATACTTAGATCTTCAGAGAGCTGATCAATAGTTGTATTTGCATCCACATCAAATACTCCCTCTGCTCGCATCACAACATAGCCGGTCTTTTTCTGGATCTCCTCCTGTTTCAGCAAGACAACATGAGTAGAAAATTCCAAAACACAATCAAATGTCAAATACAGGATCAAGTGGACAGCAATCTTGGTTTCTATTTTATAATTTCTAACATTCTGAAGCTTCTTTAGGTTTTAATTTATGCATACAACTTAAGTACAAGGGTAATATCTCCTTGGTTCTTTTATCTTAAAACCAATAACTATCAAGAAATGGTCAATGAAAATGCATAGTGATGGTAAGCAAACCTTCGAATCATTTTCATCAAATATTTCCCCAACAATTTCCTCGACCACATCTTCCAGGGTCACCAACTGCTCATATGGAGGAAAAAAAAAAACGATAGAGTTAAGAGATATTATGATTATAACTTGAAAAACACAATGACAGCATTAGGTTGCTATATTTTCTATAGAACTTGCTCACAACTCAGTGATGAATTAATGAACATACTCCTATGGTTCCACCATATTCATTAAGAACCACGGCCATGTGAACCTTCCGGATTCGGAACTCCCTAAGAAGATTCCAGACTGACATTGAATCTGTAATGCATAGGTTATGTTATTCATTGAAAAATTAAGGGTCACAGAAACACACATACAAAGATGCAAGACTTAATTTCAAATTCGAAATATATATGAAACCCAGTCACTTCCTGAGACAGTTGATAGATAGGAAAAATAGTGGGATTCCATTTGCTATCATATTATTTTGTAACAATACGAGTCAAGTCTGAAATACTCTAATAAATACCAAAGCAGAATTACAAGATAATGATTACCAGGGACAAAGTATGCAGGTTTGTGAGCCATATCACCAACAGAAGTGCTGTCAAGGACTCCCCCCTTCAAAACCAAACACACAATTCTTATGCACACTATCAGACTGTTGCATACAATTAACAATAAAAAAATTTGCACCTCTTGGAGGAAAATAAGAGTTGAAACTGTCCAACCTTCTGAACATAATCCAGTAGATCCATTGCATATGCAATGCCAACTATATTATCAACACGCTGCTCAAAAACAGGCACCCTACAAAAATGTTCACAATCATAGTGCATTGAAAATTCTTCAACATATAAGGTGGCCACTAAACTTATGGTGTACCTTGAATATTGATGAGTCACCCACAAGTTATGAAAATCTACTAGAGTTGAACTAGCATCAATGGCAACTACATCAACAAGAGGTGTCATCACCTCTCTAACATACGTATCTTTTATCTCCAAAACATTTTCTATCATATCCTGCAAAAGAATTTGTTTACATAAAAGTTTCTTAAAAGGAAAAATACATGACAGAACACAAACTTAACAAAAATCAAATGAAATTTCTAGGACTGTACAGTGAACAGCTCAAGACTTGACAAGAAACACATTAAAGAAACAACATACAGGCTTCAAATGCAAACTTCACCAACATACTCCACAAAATTAGATAACTAAGTGACTAAACACTGGCAATATCATATGTAGTTAAGCATATAGAGTGATTTAACTCTCTGAGTCCATTCCAAAACAAGCTTTTATTTCACATACTAGAAGTCTATATCCTCTCAAGTAGAGCAAAAAAGAAGCAGAAAACTAATAAAACAAACTTATTTTCATTACCTGTTCTTCCTCCTCTATTGCCCCACTTAACTCTGCCCCTCGCAACATTAATTTCAACTCCTCTTCTGTAACATATGGTTCACTGATGAAAGCAAAATAGAAAATTATAAAGCAATGACAAAGAATCATTACATACAATCAAATCCTTCAAGAGAAATAAAAAGAAAGCAGCACAAGGAATTACATACAAAGTGAAATATGAAGTTACAGCGTCATACTGGGTTATTAAAAGGCATACCTTCTTCCTTTCAACCCAAGCATTTTTAGCATTCCCATTGATAGATAAGTAACAATTCTTCCAACAGGATATAATATCAACGAAAGCCAAGCCACTGGCCTGACCTAGAGGCATCACACACAAATCTTGTCAAACAAAGCTAAAGCAGCAGGTTTACCATCAGTTAAAAACAAACGAGTGAGAAGACATACTAAATATCCACTTATGCAATTTAGCTAAAAAGAATAACTTTTCAACTTACCACAAACCTAGCAACTTCTTGGGCATTGTGAACAGCTATACTCTTTGGAGTGATTTCAGTGAGGAGCAAAACAGCAACCTAGCATTATTAAGAAGAAAGAATATTAGTTTTAAGGTCCCTTAGAACATAACTACCAAGTGTTTTCATATATGAATCAGTCTTGCTGGAATTTTATAAGAACTAATAGATTGTTCTGAAGTTTATGTTTTCAAGCATTAGCTCAAGAGCAAAACTTTCAGCTTCCAAATTTTAAGTTTTCCAACTGATCACGTAGGTATATTGAGACATACAGTCATTACTCCAGTTGCAGCACTAATGCCAGCTTCGCCAAATATTGCTGTTGCAGCTTCTGTGACTAAAGCAGTAGCTCCGATATTGACAACACTGAGCGCATACATAAAGTACAAGATAAGAAGGAAAACTCAACTTGAGCCCCAAAATAAAGGTTGGAAACATTTAAACTGAGAATATGAAATGAGAAATACGTTGTGCCAATAAGTATGGTTGTTAAGAATCGGGTAACATCACTACGAAGCATTCTGAAGACACCATTTTCTGGCTCTTTCTCAGCTAACTCCCGCACCTGACACAGACTAATATCAATTAACATATACTCTTAAGGATTCTAATGCATGCATATTGTTGCACCTGACACAATATGCATTCCTTTCCAAGACACCCATATTGAAAAAGAAGTGCATACCTTCCATGGCCAGAGCGTGGTAATTGAAGTCTCCGCCATTGAGAAAAACGCTGAAAGACCAAAAAGCGCTGCCAAAATTAAACCTTGATCTTTGAAAACCCGAAGAACCAGTAATGTCTTCGGCCATGCATTCCTCAATAACAATATGCTTTGCCCGATAACACCATATCCAGCATTGACGACACCCTCTACTGCAAAAGCTCTTTTACAGCCATATAACAAAACCCCACAAACCATTGCAGCTAAAACGATTCCATGCTTTACCAATTTCCTAACAAACTCAAAATTCAAAGCCGAAGGACCATGTTTACCATTCAAACTTTCACTATCATTATCTACACGTTTCAAACAAGCTCTACCAACAAACAAGTTATTCCCTTGATACGATGAACTCCAAAAGCTCCTAAAACCGCAAGAAACAACACAATTCGATGTCGATTGAAATGGGTACCGATTAGCTTTCTGCAAACTCTTCATGGATACTTCCATAGGCCTGGTGCAGTGCAACAAACACAACGATTTCGTGCCATAAACGAACCTCGGCTGACTGAGAATCGAAGAATCAAGCGCCATATCCGTACACTAACTCTAAAAAAGAATGTCAAACGCCACTCAGAACCCAAAATTCCTACCAGCGATCTAAAAAAAGAATGGAATTAGATTTACCAACTCTCGTGCGTCAAAATTGAAGAAATTTAAGCTAATATTATATGTGGAGCGACAAAACTAAAAACTCAGTCAATTAGGTATATACATGGGTCAGTTTGCTTTTCTCTCTGCTTTTTTTCTTGTTTGGGATTTGGGGTGAGTGAAAGGTGGGTGATTGAAGTGGGGATGAGGAAAAAAACGCAAGGGTTTAAGTGGGAATTACAGCGGATGAAAGAGATGGAGAAGATGGAAAATAAGAGAGCTTTCATGGTTGAAGGGAAGGGCTACACAGAGATTTGAATAGGGGCGTAAGATATTAGGTTTGAGCATCGTCAACAACAACAACATCATGTTGCAGAAGAACGCCAACCGAAGAAGCTGTGGAGGGACTTTGTTTGGTGAAGCCAAGTTTGGCAGAAGCAAGTGGCAGCCATGGGAAATTACATCCATTACCCCTCAGTATTCCTAAGTACACAGTTCCTTAAGCAATTTGACTAAAATTACAAGCACAAATAATTTTCCTCTTTTCCATATATATATATATATATAGAATTAATATTTTAGACTACGTAGATTAGTATATGCTGATTTATAATAGGAGTAATATATATATATATATATATATATATATATAATAAAGTTGATATCCTGAATTATATATAATTCGGTATATACTGAATTGTAATAGAGAGGTAGAATAATCTAATTTTTATTTTTCTTTTCTTTTTTATTCATTGCATTTTATTTTTGCCACCTTTTATTTTTATTTGTTGCATTTTATTCGAATAAAAAATGCTACAGTAAAATTATTCTTTATTATACATGTAAAAAAATATAAATTGGTTGATATTTTTTTTTTATTTTGGTTGAGTTTTATTTATAGTGGTGGGTTGATTTATGAAATCCCTACTGTGGTCCGGTTTCTTTTGAGAATCCAATCATGTTGGGCTTTGGTTTATGTATTTTGACTCGGGACAAAAACTTAAGAAAATAATTTCGTGTGAAGAGAAAAAAATGAGGTGCAAATAGAATCACTTGACCGTCTATTCCTACCGAACGAACGACACAGCACAAGACGGGAGTGGCCCAGCTTATTATATGAACCTTAAAATCTAACAAATCCTAAAAAAGCCCAAGAAAACATTTTTACAGATATAACCCAAGAGCCTGCTAAAAACCCCGACGTCGGGGATTTTAAAAAACGCGTGCGCGTTATTTTTAACGCCCACTTAGTCCACTTAGTTTTATACGGGTTGTGTTTACTAAAATTAAAAAAAACCTGCAGATGTCTATTTCCCTCAGTAGCCTCCGCTCCTTTTTCTTCCTTTGTAGATGTCCATCTCTGCTTCTAACTCTACACCTTCATTGAATATCTTGGGGCTGGTCCCACAATCTTTTGCTTCAATCCTCATTGTAATAAAGCCTCCATCCGGATTTAATAGCTCAAAACTAAATAGAGTAAGAACTCTATTATCTGCACAGTGAAACAATCTGAAACTCATGCTTCTAAATTTCAACTCTCAAGCATGCTCTATGGAAGGACTAGGATCTATGAAACGAAGGATTTTAATAGGCTCTGTTGCATATGGATCTTTTCTGTTTACTGTTGCACAAGTAATTTATTTTGTTCATGTTTACAAACAAAAATTAATTCCTTTGGGAAGATTCAACAGGAAAGGAATTAAAGGACACCCAATGATGAAGAGTGAGTATTCTAATCTCTCCACTGCTCATTGATTTGCTTAGTGTATTAGCTGACCTTCTTTTCCAGTGATGTCAGCGATGAGTTTACGGATAGAAGCTTTGAAACTCGTCGAGGTGTGGAAGAACTCTCCTTTGTACGGAGGGACGTTCTTGGTATTCTCGGTTTTTGGCGGGAGGCCATGGTCGGAGCAGTCAAAAGGAAGGTCGGCGAGATCTCCGATGGAACTTAAGAGTTGGAAGCAGAGATGGAGGAACGAAGGTACTGGATATTGAGGGAGGTGGTGGCAATGGTGGCAATGAAGCTTGAAGCTCTATGCTTGATTTGCTTAGCAAGCCCTAGAAATGGAATGAGATGGCCATGTACCATGAACGGTAGCATTACAATACGGTGGTGGTGATCAGAACCCATATGTAAATATGGCAATTAATCTTATGGTTTTGGTTGAAGAGAATTTGGTTAGAATTTGATGGGTTTTCTAGGTCATCAATAGAAAAAAAAAATGGACAAATTTATTCATGCAACTCGATCATTTCATCCTCAATCCACCGACAATATGCGAATCCAATAGCCTCCTCCACTTTCTTCTGATTTGTTGTCTAATTCATCTTCATCCTTGAAATTTTATAAAAATTACAGGAGGCTACTACTGTTGGGGGAAATGGACATCTGCAAGGGAATGGGGTAAAAGGGGCAGAGGCTATCGAGGAGAAAAAAGACATTTGTGGTTTTTTTTTTTCCTAAACACATTCCGTTACATAAAAATTAAGCGAGCGTTAAAAATAACGTGCATGCGTTTTTTAAAGTACCCGACGTCGGGGTTTTTAGCAGGGCTCTATAACCCAAAACCATCACAACTAATATAATGTTGTTATGTACATATATATATATTCCACATTATATATAGTATATATATTTAGTGTTTGTCCTTGTACACTAGTTGTGTATATATACAATACTCTCTCATTTTTAACTTATTTTCTCCTTATTCCACAAACTTCGTCTCACCATCTTAATTTGTCATTCTTTATGACCAAAAAACTAAGGGTTACTAAAAATAAAAAAAAAACTAACTAGGAATTAGTTTATAATGCTGTTAATTTTTGTTACTATGGTAAGAGAAAGGGCATATATATATATATATATAGGAGAATCTATGATATTATTTTGAAGATTGGTGGATGATGCAATTATTAATAATAAAGGCTTCAACCAATTTGCTGTGGCAAAGTTATTGCTTGCCCCAGCATGTCCATATTGTGATTGGGAATATTCAAATGGTTAACAATTTGAACAAATGTTAGGCAGCTTAGCTCAAGTGAGTTGTGATTTTCTCACCATTAATTTAATCAGCACCATTTGCTCAAATAAAATAGCTAAGGAATACTTAAAAGCTAATAAGATATTAGCTCCCACACTTAATTTGCATCTTCAATTCTTTTATTTGTATTAATCAAACTCTTTAAAGAAAGAAAGGAAGATTAATTAGCGTGGCAGAAAGAAATCTTAAATTCCAATGACCAGACCTATAAAAGTCAAGTTTGGACTAATCTAATATTACTTGTGTAAAAATCATACACAGAAAAAACAATATTTATTTGTATGCTTACTCTTTCTTGGTAATCTCAGATGGAATGGAAGGTTCTTTAAACCAATATTACTTGTCTAATTAAGAAATGGAACAATTCCAAAATCACTGTTTGCCATAATTAGTTTTATTGAATTGAAGTAGGCAAACCATTATTTGGGTTTGGCATTTCAATTGGTTAAGACACGTACGTATTAAATACGTCTTACTCGTATTGCTGGTCTTAGTTGACGCCTGCAAATAGATTAGAAAAAGCGTATACGTACGAGTGAAGGTGGCGAAAAATTGGTAGAAATTAAGAACCTCCTTTGATGACCATCTCTCAGACTTTTCTTCCCAATTTTGCTTATAAAAGGTCCCCCCAAAGTTCATATCCAATCATCCATATCAATAAGAAAAAAAAAAAATCCTACATTCATCAAACTGTTTATCTCACTTCTCTCTTTTGGTTTTCTGATCTCTCAATAGAATTAGAAAAGATGGGCAAATTAGTTTGCTTCCCTTTTCTCCTCCTCTGCACCCAACTCTTCATTATGACCTTGTCATCTGCTGCTGCTTCTTGCCCACAAAACCAGAGAGATGCTCTGCTCAAATTCAAGACCACCTTCTCCATTCATAGCTGGGCTTCTATATACTGTGCTGATGAGGGGATCACTACTTACCCAAAGACAAACTCTTGGAAGGAAGGTACGGATTGCTGCAAATGGGATGGTGTCCAATGTGAAAATGCGACAGGAAATGTGATTGGCCTTGATTTGAGTTGCAGTTGGCTTCAAGGTCCTGTCCATTCCAACAGTAGCCTTTTCAACCTCTCACACCTCCAGAGCCTCAATCTTGCTTACAATGACCTCCAACAGTCCCAGGTTTTGCCTCATTATGGTTCATTGCTGAGTTTGACACATCTTAACTTGTCGTTTAGTAATTTTAACGGCCAACTCCCAGTAGAACTCTCTCGCTTGTCTAGATTGGTTTCACTGGATTTGGGTTTCAATAATGTGTTAATTCTTGAAACCCCTGTGTGGACGGCTCTCCTTCAAAAACTAACCCAGTTGAGAGAAGTTGTTCTGGACCGTGTTCGTATGGTCTCCATTGAACCAAGTACCTTTTCCAAGCTCTCATCCTCGTCGACGATTCTCAGCCTTAATCAATGTGATTTGAAGGGTCAATTTCCAGCAAGTATTATTGGCTTACCAAGCCTTCAAAAACTTGTGCTCTCAGAGAATGGGGATCTCACAGGTGACTTTTCAAACTCTAGTTGGAGCAATTCCCTTAAGCATCTTGAAATTCAGTTCACCAACATTGCTGGGAAATTGCCTAATTCAATCGGCAATCTCAAGTCACTGCAACATTTGGATGTTGGAAGCTGCAAGTTTAGTGGGTCAATTCCAGCTTCCTTGGGGAACCTCACAGCAATGAGGTTTCTGAGTCTGATAAGCAATGATTTCAATGGTCCAATCCCAAATTCTCTTTCGAATCTTGGTCAGCTTACGACATTGGCTCTGTCCCAAAACCGTCTCACAGGAAGAATTCCAAATATGTTTGGTAGAATGAGAAAGCTGACTGGTTTGGCAGTGAGGTCCAACAATTTGATAGGGGAGATACCAACTTCTATATGCGGCATGAGTGAGCTTCAAGTGCTTGATTTGGCTAATAACAGCTTGAGTGGTGGCATTCCACAGTGTTTGGGAAACTTGACCAAGCTTGCAACCTTAGATCTCTCTCATAACCAGCTTGTGGGATCTATTCCAACTGGGGGTCAGTTCGTTACATTTGGAAATGCTTCCTATGAAGGAAACTCTGGTTTATGTGGTATTCCACTCACCAAACGTTGTGGCAGGGCATAACGAAGAAGAAGAATTCAAATAAATTATTTTATTAGTGTTTATTTATTGTGTGTGCGTGGATGTTTATCCATCGTAGATTAAGTAGTTGTTGGTATTTCTTTATTATTATTATTATTATTTTGTAAACTGAAATAGTGGCAGTGTTGGAATATATCATTGTGAAATATGCATGCATGTGATGTGAGATTACAATACTAAATGGAAATAATGTTGTCACCCAGTGAGATTATTTATAGATATATAATAAATTCCTTCTCATTCTCATTTTCATAAAAAATTCTTGCGCTGTCTATTTTGAATCGGTGAAGTGAAATTTGACGTACACAAAGAGCATGCACATGTCAATGCAAAGCTTTTGAAACTTTGAATTGAAGCTATCAAACAAAGACCACCGATGGAATTAGTAAAATCCCATTAATTTAATTAAGAACCTTTTATTATGACAAATATGCAAGTCCTAATCGACAAGTTGTTAAACAGATCAATAAAATCTTTTCACGAT
The DNA here is from genome assembly GCA_007844105.2 of Rhamnella rubrinervis. Lineage (NCBI taxonomy): Eukaryota > Viridiplantae > Streptophyta > Magnoliopsida > Rosales > Rhamnaceae > Rhamnella > Rhamnella rubrinervis. The sequence continues at coordinate 8,422,265 of CM017578.2, forward strand.
TGCGGCCAGTGATGTCTCATTGTCTTGTGTTTGTATATCCCTAAGTATTGAGTTAAAACAATATCAATGTCTTTTTTTGATGAATTAAAAACAATATCAATGTCACATTCAAGCAAATTACCATATTTTGTATTTGTTGAATAGTCCAAGTCAACCATTTGCCATTTTAGGGAAACAAAAATGTCTTCGTCAGACCACAAATTTGCGTTCCTTGAATTGTTACTCGTTTTCTAGACTTGTTGACGGCTCCACAATTAATGAACAAATGTCCATTTGATAATCATGAGGTCGTTCCCTCATTATTAAATTTATTTATTTATTCCATTACCATGTGAGGTGAGCTGAAATTTTGGTACATGGATAAGATCAGAAAGACATTATTTCTTCTCAGATTTCCTTATAAAACAGTGCTCTATATATATTTAACATCTTCATCAATCACCATCTACAATCACATATCAATCTCAGTTTGGCTTTTCTCTAAACCAAAAAGATATGGCTCCTAAACTAGTTTGTTTCCTTTTCTTCCTCCTGTATTCCCAACTGGTACTATTCATTACCTTCTCCTCTGCTTCTTCTTCTTCTTCTTCACCAGCTTTGTGCCATCAAGACCAAAGCAATGCTTTAATCCAATTCAAGACCGCCTTTTCCCTCATAAGGAGAGCTTCAATATATTGCTCTGATGAAGGAATTAAAACTTACCCAAAGACAAAGTCTTGGAAGAAAGGAACAGATTGTTGCAAATGGGATGGTGTCAAATGTGAAAATGGCACAGGCAATGTGATAGGCCTTGACTTGAGTTGCAGCTGGCTCTCAGGTCCTATCCATCCCAACAGTAGCCTATTCCACCTTAAACGCATTCAGAACCTCAATCTTGCTCATAATGATCTTCAATTATCCAAGATTTGGCCACAGTACGCTTCACTGGTAAGTTTGACACATCTTAATTTCTCTTTCTCTCACCTTGATGGTCAAGTCCCATCACAACTCTCTGCCTTGTCTCGTTTGGTTTCACTTGATTTGGGTATTAATGGTGTTACTCTTGAAAGCTCTGTTTGGAAATATCTCCTTCTACACCTGACCCAGTTGAGAGAACTTGCTCTCGACCATGTTTATATGGACTCCATTGACCCAAGTACCTTTTCCAATCTCTCATCCTCGTTGACCCTTCTCAGTCTTAATCAGTGTGATTTGAAGGGTGAATTTCCACATACTATTGTCAGCTTACCAAACCTCCAGAAACTTGTGCTCTCAGAAAATGGGGATCTCACAGGTGACTTTTCAAAATCCAGTTGGAGCAAATCTCTTAAGCATCTGGATATTCAATTCACGGACATTGCTGGAAAATTGCCCAACTCAATCGGCAATCTCAAGTCACTGCAATATTTGGACGTTTCCGGCTGCAAATTTAGTGGGTCAATTCCAGCCTCCATAGGTAACCTCAAAGAAATGTGGTTTTTGAGTCTTTTCCGTAATGGTTTCAGTGGTCCGATCCCATATTCTATTGCAAACCTTGGTCAGCTAAAGCTCTTAGCTCTCTCTGAAAACGGTATCACAGGAAAAATTCCAAACATATTTGATAAACTCACAAAGCTGGTTGCTTTATCACTTGGGAATGGTTTGACAGGGAAGATCCCAAATACTATATGCAGCTTGAATCAGCTTCAACTCCTAGACTTTTCTAATAACAGCTTGAGTGGTACAATTCCAAAATGTTTGGGAAAGTTAACAAAACTTCAATCATTACATCTCTCTGATAACCATCTTGTTGGACCAATTCCATCTGGCAAAGTGTTCAGAAAATTCGGCGTTAAAACATATGCAGGAAACCCTGGATTATGTGGATTTCCACTCCCTAAAAAATGTGGCAGAGTATGAGGAACAGCAATCATATTGCCATGCATGGAAAATTTGGAAGTCAATTTGTGTGTATGGATGTTTATCCATTATATGTGAATAATGGATAATTTGCATTGTTGAATAAAGGGTACGTGACAGATTAAATTGATGACCATTCTGTATCCTTTAACCTTTGTAAATTCACCTAGTGTTTGATTAATCGTGAAATGTGTGATTATTTTGGACTGTGAAAATAATGTCATTCTCATTATTCAAATACTTTTTTTTTTTTTTGTTGATAAAACTCATTATTCAAGTACATTTTTTGATGAATCATTATTCAAATACTTGATTACATACCTGTTCGACAAATCCATGTTTGCAGCCTTCTGTGCATTTTTGTTTTATTTTTATTGTTTTAACAAACAACAATACTGGGGAGTTTCAGAAGCTTTATCACTTGGGAACTTTCTTTTGAAGAAGAAGGGTAATATGATTTTTTTTTTTGATGAATAAAAACTTGCATTAAGCACAAAACAGCCTCAGAAGAGGCTTTACAAACCAGACCCAGCTGCTAAACAATCAAGAGCAAAGCTATCCATAATGCAGCTAGGTAAAACAGGAATAAAACATCATAAAATAAACAACATACATAATTCCTAAGTGTAAACCATCAGCCACAAGGTTTGCACTCCTAGCCTTCCACCTTCCAGTGCTGCTGCAATATAATATCAAGTTTCTCCCACTTACAGGGTTCTTATGTAAATCATTAATTAGATTATGAGCATCAAGACCAGATTACTTTGTTATTCTTTTGCAAGATCAAAGCCCATTCCAAAGCTTTCAGTTCAGCTTCATAAGGATTGTTTCTTTGAAGCTAGAAATAGGAGCTTCCCATGTTCATCTCTCTAAAGCTGCATTTCCTTCCTTGAAAGCACATCAACGTTGGCCTTGACCCAAGGGTAAACTCCATTTTCCTTTTCCTTTTCCTTGTTGAAAGTTGTATGCCTTCCTAATTCAGCAAGTCTCTCCTTGATTAAGATTGCAAAATCCATCAGGTGAACCACTTCATTTCTGAAACTCCAAGAGTAGTACATCAAGCAAGCCAATCAAGGCCTCTACCTAAGTCATAAGCAAGAGCATCCTGGGGATCAACACAAAACAATCGATCCTCAAGTTCAGCCTACCCCATATGGAAAGCTAAACACTTTGTTGCTTCACATTTCATAAAGAGATGAATAGATGGATAATTTGATTTAATGGTAGAAGCTAAAACTCCAAAGGAAAAGCTTGAATCTGTCATGAAGCTTTGTCTTATTTATCCCAAATACCAGCCTTCTTTGATAGCTTGCCTTTGAGAATGTGGAATCATTCCCAATCCACAATAATTTATCCCTACAAATAATCCTAGGCCACTTGATCTTCAAAATCTCCTCCACTGTATCATGATCAAAAAAGAAGTGAAGCAACACCTCATCCCATTCGCTCAAACCTTCCTTCTTGAGGTCCTTCCTCTCAACCCTCTAGCCACCTCCACTCCCTCCTTCAAGGTGTAGAGTAAGGTGAACCCAATTAGATATCTCACATTATTATGATGGTTAATGATCTGGAATACATACATGCATACATATCTACATACATACATATACATATACATATATGTATACAGAGAGAGAGAGAGAGAAAATGGTGGATTTTTTGACTTTTTGAGGTCCCAAGTCTTACTCTGCTGATTTTGAATTGCGGAAAGGAAATAGGATATAGTAGAAAAAATTTCAATTTGAGGCTTATTTTACTAATAAACAAGGGAATTCCCTTTTCTTCAATCTGTGGGTTTGACGCCATCAACAAACAAAGACCACCGATTTTGTTTTATTTTATTTTGCTGTATAAAAAATTCTATTGACGAACCAACCTTGTCTGCTTCTCTTGGCCTACAATGACAAATATAATATGTCTGTTCCTTCCTTGCAACACGGCTCCAAATAAGTTCATTTGGAGAATTCGTCCACTTGCAAAGTTCAAGTCAACATATACGCACTAGGACCTCACAGAGAATTTTCTTCCCACATTCCTTACAGAACATCATGTTATCGTCATGTCATCTTCCAATACATGATACATATAATATATGTCAGTGTAGCCAATCATATATTCAGTTTCAGTTTTGCAATTCTCTAAAAAAAAGATGTGTAAACTTGGTTGCTTCCTTTTCTTCTTCTTGAATTTCCAAGTACTATTTGTTACCTGCTCATCTGCTTCTTCTTCTTCATCACCTGCTTTGTGCCCTGAAGACCAGAGCAGTGCTTTACTGGAATTCAAGAACACCTTTTCCATTGATAGCTATGCTTCTATATACAGTGCAGATGAGGGAATCACTACTTATCCAAAGACAAACTCTTGGAAGGAAGGAACAGATTGCTGCAAATGGGATGGTGTCAAATGTGAAAATGAGACAGGAAATGTGATCGGCCTTGACTTGAGTTGCAGTTGGCTTCAGGGTCCTATCTATTCCAACAGTAGCCTTTTTCTCCTCTCACACCTCCAGACCCTCAGTCTTGCTTACAATAACTTGCAACAATCCCAGATTTTGCCGGAGTTTGCTTCGCTACTGGTGAGTTTGACACATCTTAACTTGTCTTTCTGTAATCTTAACAGCCAAGTCCCATTAGAATTGTCTCACTTGTCTGGATTGGTTTCACTTGATCTCAGTGTCAATAATCCTCTAACTCTTGAAAGCTCTGTATGGGAAAGTCTCCTTCAAAACTTAACCCAGTTAAGAGAAATTGTTCTAGACCAAGTAGATATGTCCTCCATTGCACCAAGTTCCTTGCTCAATTTGTCCTTCTCATTGACCACTCTCAGTCTTAATCAATGTTATCTGAAGGGTGAAATTCCTGGAAGAATTGTCAGCCTACCGAAACTCCAAAAGCTTGTACTTTCAGAAAACATGCAACTCACAAGTCACTTTCAAAATCTAATTGGAGCAATTCCCTTCAAGTTTTGGATGTTCAGTTCACCAACATTTCTAGGCAATTGCCCGATTCCATCAGCGATCTGAAGTCACTACAATATTTGGATCTTGCAGGCTGCGAATTTAGTGGATCAATTCCATCCTCCATGGGAAACCTTACAGGAATGAGGTTCTTAAATCTTGGTAGTAATAGTTTCAGTGGTCAGATCCCACATTCCTTTTCTAACCTTGGCCAGCTAACCATCTTATGTCTCTCTCAAAATCGTTTCACAGGACAAATTCCCGATATCTTTGGTAATCTCAGTGAGCTTGCCGGTTTATCTCTGAGTTCAAATTATTTGGAAGGTAAGCTGCCACAATCAATCTTCAACTTGACTCAGCTTTATCACTTAGAATTATCTGACAACCGATTTGAAGGTCCTGTTCCTAGTAAACTAACTGGTCTGCCAAGTTTGATTCATCTTGACTTGTCTAATAACTCACTGAATGGGACGTTACCAGACTTTGTGAATGTGTCATCTTTAGAAATTCTGTTACTTCAAAGTAACAAGTTTTCTGGTATTATTCCCAGATCAATCATTGAGCTGATGAACCTCACTGAGTTAAATCTTTCATCAAACAATTTGAGTGGAGTTTTGGAGTTGAATATGTTTTCAAAGTTGCAAAACCTCACTAAATTAACTCTGTCATATAACAGTCAATTATCTACCTCTAACACCATTAATCCCAACCATTCCTTACCCTTGCTTGGTGAATTCTATCTGTCGTCTTGCAACATCAGTGATTTCCCACTCTTCTTGAAAGCCCTGAAAAATTTGACAGTCTTGGACATTTCTAACAATCAAATTCAAGGGAACGTTCCTAATTGGTTGTTTGATGTTGGAAGGGATTCCTTGATATACTTGAATCTTTCCCTCAACATGCTGACATCTCTAAAGCAAATTCCGTGGAATAAATTACAAACTGTAGACCTCCATTCCAACTTGCTTCAGGGACCTCTTGTTGTTCCCTCGTCGCCAAGTTCCATCAGTCTCTTTTCAATCTCAGATAACAAATTGACGGGGGAGATCCCATCTGCTATTTGCAGCATGAGCAGCCTTCAAGTCCTTGATTTGTCCAGTAACAGGTTGACTGGTGTAATTCCACAATGTTTGGGAAACTTGAGTGAATATCTATCGGTGTTAGACCTGCGTATGAACAATTTTCACGGAACCATCCCTACAACATTTGCAGAGGGAAACAGGCTGAGGAATCTTGGTCTCAATGGAAATCAGTTGGAAGGGCCAATACCACACCAGTTGCTCAAATGTCAGAGCTTGGAAGTACTAGATCTTGGTCACAACAACTTGACTGGAACCTTCCCAGAATGGTTGGAGTCTTTACCAGAGCTACAAGTTCTTGTATTGAGATCAAACAAGTTTTATGGTGGCATTGGTGATCCCAAGATCAGTTCTCCGTTTCCTAAGTTGAGAATCATTGATGTTTCACACAATAATTTTGATGGTCCTCTGCCTCAAAAGTACATTGAGAAAGCTGTGATGAATATTTCTTATCATAATGCGCCTAAATACATGGGGGAGTTGTATTATAGAGATTCTGTGCAGGTGACAATCAAAGATTTGCAAATTGAGCTAGTGAGTATCATAACCATCTTCACAACAATTGATTTCTCAAGCAACAGTTTTGGAGGGCAGATTCCAAGGTTGATTGGAAAGCTTAAATCACTCAAGGGACTCAACTTGTCTCATAATCAAATCACAGGTTCTATTCCATCATCCTTAGGTAATTTAACAAATCTGGAAGGGTTAGATCTGTCCTCAAATGAGCTTGTTGGGGAAATTCCTTTGCAAATGGCAGACTACATGACATCGCTTGCAGTCTTAAATCTCTCTCATAACTATCTTGTGGGACGTATACCATCTGGTAAGCAATTCAACACCTTCGAAAATGATTCGTATGCAGGAAACTTGGGATTGTGTGGACTTCCGCTCTCTAAGAAATGTGGTAGGGATGAGGAACAGACTTCTCCTCCAGAAGAAGAATCAGACGGATCAATCAGATTTGATCGGAATTATGCGTTTATTGGATATGGATGTGGAATGGTCATTGGAATCTCTATAGGATATATGGCGCTTTCCAGGACAAAATATGAGTTAATGATTGCAAAAATGGCAAGAGGAGGACAGTGGAGTAAAACCAAGAGGAGAAGACAAAAGCAGAGGGTCAACACAAGAGGTAGAAGATGAAATTAGTGCATGTAATTCAAGAGAATTTGACAGTTATCTTCCACACTCGTTATTAAACTGGCTTTAGTTTTTGGCTTTCAGTATTTCTTTCTTTTCTTTTCTTTAGTTTCATGTAGTCGAATGGCGTTGAATTATTATGGAAATGTGTGATTACAACAATACAAGAGAGTCAAATGTCATTCTCATTATTTGAGCTCCACCGATATAGCTTCAGGATTACTCTAATTTCATAATAAAATATCTGGTTTAACAGCAAGACTCTGAAGACAAATTTGAGGAGAAAAATCACACCAAGGAAGCTACCACAAATCACAAAAAAGTTCACCTTCTTATTAATTCTATCATTGACTAAGTATGCAAATGCAGTCTTCCATCCATTAAAACCATAAATCCTACAACCAGATACACACTATCTGATAATATCCATGATTATCTGCAGCCCCATCACTACAATTAAGCACACAACCCAAACATAACCAATGATAATTTTTTCGCCATTGTCACACACAACCCAAACATAACCAATGGTAAATTTTCACCATTGTCAAGGAAAACACCTCTATCGAATCTAGCTTTGACATTTGAATTTGGAAGTCGACTATTCAAAATTGGACTTTGATCTTGTACTGTACTCTGCCACAAGCCGAGTAAAGGATGAAGACTTGTTTTCTAGCAACCTCACTGGAGAATCGTACTCCTCAATAAGCCCTGCATGCAGATCACAAGGAATGAGGAAACTGCAAATGAATTTGACAGATGGTAACTAAAAAGACTAGAGTGGATTTCTATGGCCGTACATACCATGATTTAGAAGGAGAACCATGTCACTATCAAGAACTGAAGTTATACGATGTGCAATGGTAATAACCGTACAATCAAAAAAGTGTCGACGAAGGGTTTGCTGAATTAGATTATCTGTAGCTGTATCAACGGATGCTGTAGCTTCATCAAGCACCAAAACCTTGCTCTTCTTGAGTAGCACACGACCAAGACACACCAGCTGCCTCTGACCCATACTCCAATTCTCTCCATTCTCAGCAACTGTAATATCATCCAATGTGAACATCATCAATATAGGGTTTCAAGACAAAGAAAAACAGGAAGTTTAAAACTACTTCACAAATGACATATTTTTCAATAATAATGAAAACAAACCTGTCGAGTCAAGCTTTCCTTCTTTCCTCCGAACTTCATCTCCAAGTTGGCACTTGTCCAAGGCCTAAAACATTTTAAAGAGATGATAAGGAAAATGAAGCAGTAGAACACTTTTCTTTTCTTACTATTAGAACAAACTCAACCAACCTCCCATATTTGTTCATCTGTGTGCTCTTCGAGTGGATCCAGGTTGCTTCTTACAGTTCCTTCAAACATAGTTGGATCCTGAGGGATTATGCTCAGCCTAGACCGCAAATCATGCAATCCAATCAAAGAGATGTTGACGCCATCTATCACAATCTGACCAGCAGCAGGTTCAACAATTCGGAAGAGTGTTTGTATGAGAGTTGATTTACCACTGCCTGTTCTTCCCACAATGCCAGTTTTCGCTCCACCAAGAAACGTGCAGGTGAGACCTCGCAAGACAAGCGGCATGTGCGGAGCATACCGGACCTTCATTGAACTCATCAGCATTAATTACATAAGTCATTGCTTAAAACCCATACACATGGACCCTACACGCGGTGCAAAAATATGTTGGTATAGCCAAACAAATAAAAATGGAAAGTACCTGAAGATCACGAATCTCAACTTCTCCATGAGATGGCCAAGAATGATCTGGTTGGTTCGACTCTACTACAAGAGGAGGCTCACTCGGTATACTAGTGTATTGAAGTATTCTCTCAACTGAGATAATCTTATTCTCCAAATTGCAAAGATTCCAAATAACCCAAGCTTGTAACATGTTTAGATTTAATCCATACGTCACAGCTAAGCCCGCAATGCCTTTAAAACATAATAAGAAGTGAAAAAAAAGAGCTTAGTGTCTTTACCCTTCCTTCAGAAAGAGAGAGGAATAACTAGAAACAATAGGGAAATTACTTGCCTGGGTCAATAGACCCTTCTGGAATTGAGATCAAGAATACCAAAGAGAAGGCAAATGTAACAGATGACAACATATCCAAGCGAAAGCACAGCCATTCCATTGCTGCTGCAACATGAAACTTAGGTCGGGAATATCCATCTGTTAATTTCATGTTTGTGTCTTGAAATCTTGCGTCTTGATCAAAGCTCCTTATGGTTGTTGAGCCTGAAATTGTCTCCGAAAAATGTTGAATAACAGGAGCCTTGCAGACACCAACTAACCGTGCTAGTTCTCGTGCTGAAGGTAGGTAATATTGCTGCATAATTTATATGATATTAAATGTCAGTTTGTGAGAATCCCTATCACAATCAATATGATATTTATAAATTGATTATTTTAATGTTAGGCTAGATGAATGTAGTTATAATTCTTCTTGTTACTTCCCTCATAAGTTTCCAACACCTAAGGTATAAATCATCAAAAATAATTTACCATTAAGGCAGCAAAGGTCTCCAATTAAAATTTGACATTAATCTAAGAGGGTGTAGACTCCCCATGGCACAAATAGCAAACAATGCAGCATAAGAATATTAGTCACAACAAAATGATACTAGATGTCATGTGGAAATCTCACTTTATCAGCTTGTTAGCGTTATAAATAAGATAGGTCAAAAGTAATACCTGATACCAAATGCAGGTTGCTATAACAGGGATAAAAATTACAAAAACTTGCCATGCAACCTGAGACATCACTGCAATAATTCCCAGGAGCTGTATGAAAGAGAAAGCAAAAGCCGCAATTTGATAAGGAATGCTCAAATCCACTGCACTTTGGTCAGTAGAAGCCTGCAAAACAAAGCTACAATAGTGAGGTATTACAACATTAACCTATCTAGCATTATGCATAAACATCTCAAAAACTTACTCTGTTTAGGATTCGTCCACTTGGAGTGGCATCAAAGAATGACATGGCAGCGCGAAAAATGCACATATGCATTTTATTAAAGAGTAAAGTGGCTGTCTTATACCCAGTTGTTGCAAGTAACATAGCTCTCACAAGAACACACAATGCACTTCCAACAGCTAAAGCAACATAGACAACTAAAAGTGTATTGCCTCCAACAGCAGGTTCTGCATCCTCTGAAACAGGAGTTGCCCAAGCCATCCAATAATTGCTTCCAATTTGAAGAATCTGAAACAGAACCTGTGCCAGCAATATAAAGGGAACAAGTGCTCCTCCATATGCTGTTGTGATAAATTTCCAGTAGACTGAGAACCCAACGCTACCTTTCTCTCTCTCTTCTTCTTGAACAAGCTGCCCTTTTGGCCCATCTACATCACTTTTACCATTTAGAAAATCTTTGTTTTCTTCTTTCTCCACAACCTCATTTATACCAGCCAACTTTCCATCTTCCTCTTTGATACTTACACCTTCAACAGGCTGTGCTTCGACAGAATTGATTGCAGACAAGGCTTTCTTGTGCGCACCCACAAGTTCCATGAAATCAGTTCCCGAGCTAAGAATGTCACTGTACCTACCAGATTGGGTAATCCTTCCATCTTTCATTACCTAATAATTAGGATCAGTTTTAGTTTACATATACAAAAGCATATTGATCCATTTCATAGATTGAAACCATAATGAAACAGTTTATAAAATGCTTACCAAAATAAGATCAGCAGAAGGCAAGAACTCCACCTGATGAGTTACATAAATCACTGTTTTTGAACTCAAAAGTCCAAGTAAGCATTCCTGTTACACAAATATGAAGAAAATATATAATCGGTAAGTGCTTGCTCATTTTGATTATTGATAAGTACAATGGTAATAAAAGGATATCTAAGTGTGTGTTCCAAAAAAAACACCAACAATACTTTCAGATACATATATGAGCAGGAATTTAATGATTAAATAAATTATAAGGAAATCTCAGTTTGATCAACTTATGCCACATTTGACTAAGAATATGAATTACCTTGAATAGGTGGGATCCAGTATGAGCATCCACCGCACTAAATGGATCATCAAACAAATAGATATCAGCATCTTGGTATAAGGCACGAGCAATTTGTATTCTTTGCTTTTGTCCCCCACTCAAATTGATTCCTCTCTCCCCTATGATTGTCTGATCACCAAATGAGAGAATTTCCAAGTCTTTGTTCAGGGAACATGCTTCTAGAACCCTTTCGTACCTTTCTCTGTCCATCTCCTTGCCAAATAAAATGTTTTCTTCTATTTTTCCACTCTGTATCCATGGTGACTGTGCAACATAGGCCTTTGTCCCACACAACTTAAGGATCCCGGATACCTTTGGAACTTCTCCTAAGATACAAGAAAGTAAGCTTGACTTCCCTGACCCAACACTTCCACAAATAGCAACCCTCATACCATGAGACACCTTACAATTAATATATTTCAGTGTGGGAGTGGGGGAAGCTATATCCCAACTGAAAGTCCCATCAACTATCTCAATTGCTGTATCATCACAACTCCCTTTTGGTAATTTCTCTATAACATCAGATTGCAATTCATCGAGACGGAGAAAAGATGCAATTCTATCAAGGGATACCTTAGTTTGTGCTATCATTGAAATTGTGTCTGGAAGACCGTATATTGGCTCTTGAAGAATTCTGAATGTCGCAAGCGCAGATAAGATCTTCCCAGATTCAAGCGGGATCCCCAAAAAAATACAAGTAACAAAAGTGACCACGGATACAAATGTTGGGGCACCCCAGAAGACAAATGAGGTCATGGCATTAGTGTAAACAAATTTTTTCAACCACCCCGCCTCAACTTTTCTGAGCTCAATAATCTTAGACAAAAATTTCATCTCCCAAGCTTGCAACTTGAGAATCCTCATGTTCCTCAAAATCTCAGACGTTGCTTTCATCCTTTTATCTTTTGACTCCATCAACTTATCCTGAAACTTCTCTTGCAAGTTTCCCAATGGGAAATTCAATAGCATAACTATTACAGTCGCAACAAATGCTGCTATTGCAGCAAGACCAAGATTTTTATACAAAATAAACAAAGCCAGAGCAACTTGCACAAGGACCATCCATGGATCATGCAAATACCAACTAAAGTCACCAACTCTCTCAGCATCTACAGTCATAAAATTAATAATCTCACCACTAGTGTGCCCCTGCTTGGACTGGCATGACAGGGCCAAACCTTTATTATAGATCATTGCAACCAATATTGCTCGAATCCTAATTCCAATCTGCTGCGCCCTGAAGAACCAGTGCCTCTGCGAGAGGCACTCCACAATCTTTGCAAGAAAAAACACAGAAACCAAAATATAGCCCTCACCTTTGAAATCCCGTTGCCCATTGAGATATTGGACAAAAGTTTCAATAAGATATGGACCGACATAGGAAGCTACGGAATACAGTAGTGCGAGAAAGGCCGTAAAAAGGATCTCTTTCCATGCTGACAACATTAATACTTTCACCAACTTAAGAGTGCTCACTCTGTTAATTGTACCACACTCTGACTCTAGACTATTCTTAAAAGCTGGTAATGCACCAGCTACGCTATCTTCAGGATCAAGTTGAGGAACATCCTCAAGGTCTAATGTCTTCTTATTGCCAACGGAAATTAGTGCTCCAATCCAAGAGAAAGTAAGAATGCTGAGAATTCCAGCATTGGAATATGGGGTTATAGTTTCATCCCCTTTGAACTTACTTGACTCTCCACTACTACCTACACTAGCACTACCATTCAAAAGGGGCTCTTCAAGACAGGTATCTTCACTGGGTTTCCTCCCAAAAAACCCCACGTACGTTAAAAACAAACCCGTAATAACAGAAACAACGTCGGAAACTAAGGACTGAATAGGTAATGAAACGTGTTTGTTTTGAAGAATGATGTCTATGACAAGGCAATAGCAAGAAATAGAAAAGTAGAAACCCCACCAAACTCTCAATAAATATGGAAACTTTGACTCGCCGGAATTGGAGAATTGGGTTTGCAAGTAAACAGACACGGCACCCCAAGCTAGTGTTCTAAGGACTAAATCCAAAAGGGTCACTAGCCTTTCTTCTGACCAACCAGTTCTATACCAATAAAAGTAGTACAAAAAACAGAAGACAACATTAAACGCCGAAACACCCAAACAACAAATAAAAGTTGGCTTGTAGTAAAAAGTTCTAATGTTCTTAGACCTCTCCTTGGAAACCTCACTACGACCCACCCTAAATTTCTTGCACACCCATGAGATGAATAGCACTAATAACAGAACCAGGTGTAAGGAACCAGAAAACCCACGTAGGAAAATAGGTTTAAGGAGAAAGTCAGTACCTGAGTTCATTAGTAATGAATAGTAGTAGTTTGAAAAGGTTTGCATACTCTGTCTCGACGAACCAAGATGATTTTCCATTTGATTTGGAGCTTGAATTGCGTGGCTTTCTGAGAAAAATGCGTGTCAGAGTATATTGTGTTATTTGTGTGTATACTAATCAAGTGAGGAACTTTGAGTGTCTATATATAAGAATATGTTGGGAAGGTGTGGTGCAGAGAGAGGGTGAGTCAAAGGTGGACTTCCTTGGGCGAAGGGTAACGTGGTGCCCAAGACTCACAAGACGGAGACGGCTAAGGGTGGGCAGCACAAGGCTCGGTGGTTTTCCAGGAAAGGCGTGAAGTGTGAGAAGAAGAAGTAAAAGACAAGGACAGTGACAGTGACAGAGACCCAGATGGCCAAATTCAATAAAGAGAATAAATTTTGGGTTCAAAATTTCTAGGAAATTAACAGAGAATTTAGCAATGAGCATGGCTGGTGGGTGTGGGGCTGAAAGGCTATCTTTTGGAGAAGAAGATGCCAGGTAGGATTCGAACTGTCCTTCAAACAGGAAGAAAAGGTTATTATTAGTATAAAAACAAAAACTGTAATTTTCTTTTCTTTTCTTTTCATTTTTTCTTTCTGAAAAATCAATAAATTCATAAACTTGGAATAATAATGAGTCCTTTATTTTGAATTTTGCTAACAATCACGCCGTAAGGCTCGCAACATACTAAATTAATATTAGTCTGTCAGAGTAATTAAAAAGGCGATGCTGCATTAGAGTATTATAGCCTACAGAGCTTAAATGATGCACAGTTCTGTTCCATGACAACAAAATTAGACCAACTTAAGTATGTTGAGAAAATTAAGGTAGCAGAAAACCATAATAGACCTTATCATTATAAAAACTTTAAACCTACATTACAAAAATCACAATTTATTCCTATAATATTAATTAATTATACATTATTTCACTAGTTTTTGCAGGCTAGTTGAGAAAATCTCTATTGTTAATCCAAAACATATATTTCACGCTTAGAATTGCTTGTATAATACGAAGAATATAAAACAATGTTTTTCTATTATGAAAAAGCTTATGAAGTATCAACATCCTCCCTTTGTCTTTTTTTTTTTTTCTCTATATTAATAAAGTATTGGATTTATAAAGGACAAATATTAATATAAAACTGTCTGATTAGGTGAGGAAATCTCTTTTTATTTTCCAATCATTAATAAGTTGATAGTCGACGTTTATGGTCCACGATTAAAATTAGTTTTATTTTGAAGATTGAATTATTAAAATTATATATTATGAGAAATTGTTTAGGCATATTTTTGTCCCATTGTGTATTGTCATGCTGACACCAGTCTATCCACATGCTGCATGGACCAAATCAACCCAATGAATTATGTCACAATTTCCCAACAATTTATTGGTTTGTGTGGCCAGCAAACAAATTGACCAACTAAGGAAATCTCTCCTCTTTTTTAAATTATTTTAATTTATGAAAAGAAAATTAAAATAACATAAAATTGATGGGGGACAAGAGATCCTAGCATTTAATTACATTAGCAGAAAAAATATGACCAGCTTTTCAAAGTTCATAAGCACCTGATTGGCTTAAGAATGTGAATGTGATCTTTCAGTATCCACGATGTCCTGACACTTAAAATATCCAGTGTAAAATTTTAAAAAATATTATTTTTATTTTACAAATTTATTTTATTTTAAAAATATGACATAAATTAAATAAATATTTTTAAATAATTTTAATAGATAAAAAATATAAATAATATTATCAAATGCTAAAATATTAAATTTATAATCATTTTATTTGAAAAAGTATAAACGATTATTTTTTAATTTAATTTTCTTTTAAAAGTTTGTTTTTTTTGGGTGAAATTTTTTATACATTAATTTTTTTAGATAATAAATATTTTAAAAATACATAAGAATTATCTTTTAAATAATAAATATTTTTCCATAATAAATTTTAAAAAATTATTTTTGATTAATTATTATTTTTATTAGGTGAAAGAGGATAAGAGTTTTTTTTTCTTTTTGACAATGACCTCTTTAAATTTATACAATATTTAATTATATTCTAGATTATAAATTATATACATATATTAAATAATCAATTTTAATGTATAAACTAATTATCTAATATTTATAATTTTTTATACAGTTTAATTTAGAAAAAAATATTTTTTAAAAATTAAAACTCTTATAAATATATATATATATATATATATATATATATAATCAATATATCTCTAAATATTTCTATATTTTAAAAGATCCTGTGCCGTTGCACCACTCGCGTATGCTCAGGCCGGCTCTATTTGTGATTATGAGTTTGGTCGCCCAGCACAATAGGGAGTCCAGGGACAGGGTTTATTGATAGGCTTTTCTTTAATATTGTCTAAGAATATGTCATCCCAATGGGCCTAGTGCATCATTTTAGATATGATGACCTGCATGTCAATTGGCAGAACTGGAACTGGACCTCATGGTGTACTCTGCCACAAGCTGAGAAAAAGACGATGACTTGTTTTCTAGCAGTTTTGATGGAGAATCATATTCCTCGATAAGCCCTGCATGCGTGCACAAATACCAAGAGGTGTGAGCAAATTGAGTATCAACTAATAAAACAAAGTAGAAGTTGGGTGTGGCGTGGTTGTATTTACCATGACTTAGAAGCACTATTATGTCGCTGTTAAGAACAGAAGTAATACGGTGTGCAATAGTAATAACTGTGCAATCATAAAACTGCCGCCCAAGTGTTTCTTGAATTAGATTATCTGTAGCTGTATCAACAGAAGCTGTAGCTTCATCAAGAACTAAGACCTTACTTTTCTTGAGCAGCACACGGCCAAGGCAGACCAGTTGCCTCTGACCCATACTCCAATTCTCTCCATTCTCAGTAACTACAACTCGCACATGAACAGAGCTTAGGTATGAAATATGATTTTCCATGACAATGAATCGGGACTAAGTATGACATTTTAGTCAAAACAAACCTGTAGAATCCAAACTCCCTTCCTTCCTCCTAACTTCATCTCCAAGTTGGCACTTATCCAGAGCCTAAAACATATTCAAGAGAAACAACTACATAGATATAGCAATGGAAAAAACTTGAATAACCAATCATCAGAAACAAAATCTAAGTTAATCAACCCACCTCCCATATTTGCTCATCTGTGTACTCTTCAAGCGGATCCAGGTTGCTTCTAACAGTCCCTTCAAACATGGTTGGATCTTGAGGGATAATGCTCAGCCTAGACCGCAAATCATGTAGACCAATCGAAGAGATGTTGATGCCATCTATCATAATCTGACCACCAGCAGGTTCAACAATTCTGAAGAGTGTTTGTATGAGCGTTGTCTTCCCACTGCCTGTTCTCCCTACAATGCCAGTTTTCATTCCCCCGGGAAATATGCACGTGAGACCTCGCAACACAAGCGGCATGTCGGGGCATACCGGACCTATAATGGCCCAGACATCAGTATTTATAATAGTTTTAGTATCAAACAAACAACAATAGCAGAAAGTACCTGCAGATCATGAATATCAACTTTTCCATGTGATGGCCAGGAATGATCAGGCCGGCTAGATTCTATTACCAAAGGAGGCTCACTTGCAATACTGGTATATTGAAATAATCTCTCCACTGATATTATTTTGTTCTCCATAGTGCAAAAGTTCCATATGATCCAAACTTGTAACATGTTTAGACTAAGTCCGTACGTCACAGCTAAGCCAGCAACGCCTGTAAAGAATTAATCGAGCATTAAAAAGGACACTTAGTTTCCTTTACCCTTTCTCTTTACAAGAGAGAATAATAACTAGGAAAATGAACTAGATGAAATTTACTTGCCTGGATCAATGACTCCCTTAGGAACCGAGATGAAGAAAACCAAAGAGAAGGCAAATGTAATGGAAGATAACATATCCAAGCGAAAGCATAGCCATTCTATTGCACCAGCAATATTGAACTTAGGTCGGGAATATGCATCCATCAATTTCATGTTTGTGTCTTGGAATCTTGATTCTTGATCAAAGCTCCTGATGGTTGTCGACCCAGAAATTGTTTCGGCAAAATGTTGTATCACTGGAGCTTTGCAGACTCCAGCTAAGCGTGATAGTTCACGTGCCGAAGGTATGTAATATTTCTGCATAATTCTTTTATGAGGACCTCTCTACTCAAGTACTTTGAAATTGCATATATATTGCATGTTTTAATGGGAGTCTAGGTTGGACAAATGCACATTGTTGATCTTGTTTTCGCTTTCTTTTCTTAAGAAACTTCTAAGAATTAAGCATAAGAGGTCATCAGATATATGTGTCATTAAGGCAGCAAATTATGCTATATAGATTTCACAGCAAAGGTTCATAGAATTTAAATATTTTTCAAAGGCACTAATGATAAAGCATGCGGCATATAAAAAAGATGGACAATTGTCATTTAAGATATAATGTAGCGCGCCCATGTTCATACGATACTATTCTGACTAGGTCGAAAGGATACCTGATACCAAATAGACGCTGCAATCACAGGGATACAAATGATGAAAATCTGCCATGCAACCTGGGACATTAATGCAATAATTGCCAGTAGCTGGATAATGTAGAAAGCAACAGCTCCAACTTTGTATGGGATATCAAGATCAACAGCACTTTGGTCAGTTGAAGCCTGCAAGAAAAAAAAACCCACAATAGTGAGAATGTTGCACGAAATAGAGTTATCCAGACGAAAGAGATCGACTAAAATAGAACATAGAACTTCATAACAAAATCAATGTACTTTTCACGTACTCTATTCAGAATTCGTCCGCTTGGAGTGGCATCAAAAAATGCCATGGGAGCCCTGAAAATGCATGAATGCATTTTATTAAAGAGTATAGTGGCTGTCTTGTACCCAGCTGTTGAAAGGAGGACAGATCTTGCAAGCACGCAAAATGAACTTCCAATGGCCAGAGCAATATAAACAATTATAAGCATAGTGCCGCTAACAGAAGGTTTCACATCATCTGAAACTGGAGCTGCCCAAGCCATCCAATAATTGCTTCCAATTTGAAGGACCTGAAATAGAATCTGTGACAGCAATATAAAGGGCACAAAAGCTCCTCCATATGCTGTTGTAATGTATCTCCAGTAGACAGAAAACCCAACTTTACCTTTCTCTCTCTCTTCTTCTTGAACAAGCTGCCCCTTCGTCCCAAATAAATCATCAGTTTTACCATCTTGAACATCTTTGTTCCCATTTCTACTGGCTAAATTTCCTTCTTCCTCGCTGCTTTTTATCTTTTCATTTGGCTGTGCCTCAACAGAACCAAGTGTAGACATGGCTTT
The DNA here is from genome assembly GCA_007844105.2 of Rhamnella rubrinervis. Lineage (NCBI taxonomy): Eukaryota > Viridiplantae > Streptophyta > Magnoliopsida > Rosales > Rhamnaceae > Rhamnella > Rhamnella rubrinervis. The sequence goes on from CM017578.2 coordinate 8,440,984, forward strand.
CCTATGTGCACCCACAAGTTCCATAAAATCAGTTCCAGAACTGAGTATGTCATTGAACTTTCCAGCTTGGGTAATCCTTCCATCTTTCATGACCTAATATATAATACAGATTACGTTTGAGTACACAGTTAAAAAAGCAGAATAAATGCATTTCATACGTCAAAATCATAGGTAAATAATCTCAATGAATTGCTTACCAATATAAGATCAGCAGCAGGCAGGAACTCTACTTGATGAGTGACATACACCACTGTTTTTGAACTCAAAAGATCCAGCAAGCATTCCTGGCATAAATTTATCAAGAACAATAAATTTTTTATGAAGTGCTAATAAGTTCCAAATATTGAGAAAAGGTGAAATTATAATAAAAGGGTTACAAGTACCTCAAACGATGCAATAATTCCATAAATGCATACATACAAGTGTTTCATTTCTAAAAAGAAAAAAAATGCAGAAGAATATCTCACTTTACATAAAACGTAAAAGCAATACACTAAAATTATGAATTACCTTGAATATGTGGGATCCTGTATGAGCATCCACAGCACTAAAAGGATCATCAAAAAGATAGATGTCAGCATCTTGATACAAGGCACGTGCAATTTGTATTCTCTGCCTTTGTCCACCGCTCAAATTTATTCCCCTTTCTCCTATAACTGTCTGATCACCAAATGGCAGAATTTCCAGGTCCTTTTTCAGGGCACAAGCTTCTAGAACTCTCTCATACCTTCCTATTTCCATCTCTTTACCAAACAATATGTTGTATTCGATTGTGCCACTCTGTATCCATGGTGACTGAGCAACATAGGCCTTAGTTCCACACAACTTAAGGGTCCCAGATACTTTTGGAACTTCTCCAAGGATACAGGACAGCAAGCTTGACTTTCCAGAGCCAACTGTACCACAAATAGCAACACTCATACCATGAAACACTTCAAAATTAATATCTTTCAATGTTGGATTTGGAGAAGAAAAATCCCAAGAGAAATTCCCATCAACTATCTGAATTGCAATATCAGAACTATGTCTTGGTAACTTCTGCACAGCATCAGGTTGCAAGTCATCGAGACGAAGGAACGACGAAATTCTTTCAAGTGAAACCTTAGTTTGTGCTATCATTGAAATTGTGTCGGGAAGATTATAGATGGGCTCTTGAAGAATCCTAAATGTTGCAAGTGCGGATAAGACCTTCCCCGATTCAAGTGGGATTCCCAATAGCATACATGTACCAAAAGTGGCCACAGATACAAAAGTAGGAGCACCCCATAAGACAAATGAGGCAATAGCCTTGGTGTAAACAAATTTTTTCAACCATCCTGTCTCATTTTTCCTCAGCTCAACAATCTTAGACAAAAACTTAATTTCCCATCCTTGAAACTTGAGAATCCTCATATTTCTCAAAATCTCAGAAGTTGCTTTCATCCTTCTATCTTTTGAGTCCATCAACTTGTCCTGAAAATCCTCTTGCAATTTTCCCAAAGGGAGATTAGCCAACATAATCAAAATAGTTGCAACCAATGCAGAAATTGCAGCAAGACCAAGACTTCTATATAAAATCAACAAGGCCAAAGCAACTTGCACAAGAACTAACCAAGGATCATGCATGTACCAACTGAAATGACCAATTCTCTCAGCATCAATGGTCATAAAATTGATAATCTCCCCACTAGCGTGCCCCTGCGTGGACTGGCAAGAAAGTGTCAAGCCTTTATTATAGATAGCTGCAACCAGTACTGCTCGGACCCTTACTCCAAACTTCTGCACCCTAAAAGACCATTGTCTCTGCGCCAAGCACTCCACAACTTTTGCAACAAAAAAAGCAGAAACCAAAATAAAGCCTTCGTTTCTGAACTCCTGTTGCCCGTTTAAGTATTGAACAAAATAGTCAATAAGATAGGGGCCAACATAAGAAGCCACTGAATACAGAAGTGCAAACAAAGCCGTCCAAGCAATCTCTTTCCATGCTGTGAAGATTAATGCTTTCACCAACTTAAGTGCGGTCACTTTGCTATTTGTATCACAATCTGACTCGAGCTTACTTCTAAAAGTTGGAAAAGTCCCAAATACGCTATCACCAGTATCAAGTTGAGGAACATCCTCAAGGTCTAAAGTCTTCTTATTGCCAACAGCAATTAGAGGACCCATCCAACTAAAGGTAAGAATAGAGAGAATTCCAGCATTCGAAAAGGGAGTTACATTTGCATCCCCTTTGGATTTACTTGATTCTGCATCTTCACTTGTAACATTACCATTCAAAAGCGGCTCACCGAGAATGGTATTTTCACTCTGTTGCTTCCCGAAAAACCCGACATAGATGAAAAACAAACTTGTGATAAGGGACACAGAGTCCGAAACAGAGGATTGGATGGGCAAAGTATCTTGTTTCATGTAACGAACAATATCTATAACAAGGTAGTAGCAAGACATGAAGAAGTAGAAACCCCACCAAACTCTCAATAAAATTGGGAACTTTGATTTAGAGAATTGGTTATGCAAGTAAACAGAAAGTGCACCCCAAGAAAGTGTTCTAAGGGCTAAATCCAACAGTGTCACTACCCTTTCCTCAGACCAATCTTTTCGGTACCAATAAAAGCAGTTTAATATAAACAACACAATATTAAACGCAGAAACACCCAGACAACATATTAGGGTAGGTTTGTAGTACAAACTTTTGGTTTTCTTAAACCTTTCATTCGGACCATTCTCAGGAATCAACCTGAATTTCTTGCAAGCCCATGAGATCAACAACCCAATTAATAAAACTAGGTGTGAGAAACCAGAAAACCCACGTACGAAAACAAGGTTAAGGAGGAAGTCTGTAACTGGGTACATTAGTGATGAGTGGTCGCGTGGAGAAAAGGTTGAAAGAGCCTGTTTTGATGAACCGAAAAGGTCCATTTTCTTGAAGCAAAAAAAATGAAAGCTTCAGCATGGGATTTTCAGAAAGATGGGTGTACCAGAACAGGCTTCATTACGCATAAAAAGGCGAAGATTTTTGCCTCTGTGCTACAACTTTTTTCCACGGGACATGCATGAACGAGAAAGTATATGGGCTAGTGGAGAGACTGATGCTGAGAATTGACAAACCACCTTTAGTTTCGACACACTGACACATATACATATACTGTTGTTAGGATTTGGAATCTTAGAATTTTGTTGCTTGGACAGTTTATAAGAAAGACGTCATCCATTATTATTCCTGCATTTCTTTCGCACCACGAGTTTGACTAATTTAGTGACACAGTAGCTTAGTTTAATGGTAAAATTAAGTGTGTATTCCATCAGATTAAGATACGTGATATTTTGAACAGACCAAAACTTTTTATCCAAAAAGAAGAGTTTGATTAATCTAGTGAATGTGGTTCATCTGACGGAAAAAAAAATCTAGCACACTTGGTACCACTCATTCGGTACTACCGCCACATCTCAATGCCACCTGTACAATTTATCCACGTCAGATTAATAGTAAACAATGGTTGCGTTCCCGTTGTCACGTCCATCCACCCCTCTCTCTGGTCTGTCCCTCCACCCTCTCCCTCATGCTCTTTTGTCCCAAAAAAACACTCCCGTTAAGGCTATCAGTGACTGACTGTTTGTCTTCCAAAATATTAAAATAGCTCGCTAGTTCCATTCCAAGTTCCAACTCTGCAAATAGTGTTCCAAAGCTTCTTCTTTTTCGAAGTTTTATGGGTTTAAACTTCTTTTTCGCTAACCAGTTTCAAAACTGCGTAATACAGCTCTGTTTTGTCTGTAAAAACCATAGTGTTCGGAAACTACAATCATAAAGTTTTCAGTCTGTTCACGTCCTCCACAAGCTTCAAAGGAAGGACCTTATTATCAACCTCCACATCGAACTCACATGCCATAAAATGCCCCACCATCGCTTCTCCCCCTTCGAACCCACAAATCTTAAGATCATCAGCCTGAAGCCCCTAAGACCTCAATGTAGCGTCCTTCAAATCCTAAAACCAAAATAACGAAAATGTAAATAAAAATTAATACTTTAACTCGAGGAAGAACAAATTGTGAAAAGAAATTGCAACAGGGTTACCCATCGAAATTGCTTTGGAATTGAAATTAGGGGTTGAAGCCGACGACGACAACATGAGAAGCAAAAACACCTTGAAAATGGTGTTTTTTTATGAATTTGAAAATGTTTATTTTGGTAGAGGACCTTTGAGTGGAAACAAAGTCTTGGTCAATGTATAGTCAGTTGTCCTTGTCCCCCCCAACTTTTTATTTATTTATTTTTTTCTGATCTTTTACAATTACAAAACACTGGTTCATTTCATATATATACTAATTCATTCTCATTAATAATTGTCTGTGACCATACAATATTTCTGACAGAATAGTCCTTCACGAACTCATTACAACCTTATAACATAATACCAATATTGATGCAGGGTGGATACATTATTGAACTTTTTTTTCTTATACTCTCTATGTAAAAGAGCAATTAGGGATGGTAGGGAATGGGAACTACGGACAGATTGACTTTTCTTCTGGCACCCAAACCGAAAGCCTCGGTCATGTCTAGATCTTCAGGCTTCATATCATTTGGAAGTTTCCAATCAAAATGAAAAAGCAACTGTGCAAGACTCAGCTCAACAACTGCCATTCCATATGTTATCCCTGGACATATCCTCCTCCCAGCACCAAATGGAATATATTGAAAATCTGTTCCCTTGTAATCAATCATGGAAGCTGAAGCACCATCTATGAACCTTTCAGGGTAAAACTTGTCAGCTTCAGTCCAATACCTTGGGTCTCTACCAATTGCCCATGCATTCACAATCACTTTGCTTTTTGCTGGTATTTTATATCCCTCAATTACACAACTCTGGCTGCATTCTTTTGGAACTAACAATGGAGCAGGAGGATGCAGCCTCAGTGTTTCTTTGACGACTGCTCTCAAGTATTTTAGTTCATGTATGTCTGTTTCGTCTACATTTGATTTCCCATGGAACACCTTTCTTACCTCTGACTGTGCCTCTTCCATCACCCTTGGGTTCTTCATCAATTCAGACATTGCCCAGTCCACTGTTGTTGATGATGTCCCACTCCCAGCAGTGAAAATGTCCTGCAGAAACTGGATTTATTGCTCTGTACTTGATCCAATTGCTGACTAATTAATTGGTCGGTTCATACACAAGAGGACATATATTTGTAATGGAACTATATAAGTAAAAAATGTTAATAAAGATATAACAATCACCAAAGATGAAAACAATGTTGTTGCTTACCAATAAGACTGCTTTGATGTTGCTGTCAGTTAGGGGATAATTAAACTGATCACCCTCTTGAAACTTTAAGAGAACATCAACTAGATCTTCCTCATGATCATGATCTGCTTCTTTCATGTTCTTCTTCTTCTCTTTATGGTCACTTAAAATGTTTCCGAGTATCCTATCAGCCTCTGCATGCACTTGCACAAGTTTATGCCTCATTCCACCAACCAGTTGAAGCATTTTAATTGAAGGATACATGTCGGCAACATAAAAACCTCCAGCAAGCCTTGAGATTTCCCGAGCAACAGATATGTATGCTTCTTGATCTTTGGTTTTTTTCCCAAAGGCTGTCCTTGCTGTGATACCATAATTCAATGAGGTGACTTTCTCACTTAGATCGATGGGTACTGATCCTTCACTACTGGAACGATGTATGGTTGTGATGAGATTTGAGACCTCCTCTTCTCTAATGGACCGGAAAGATTTGACACGTTTTGCGCTTAGGAGCTCCATGCTGCAAATTTTACGTAGCTGTCTCCAATAATCACCATATGGAGAAAAAGAAATGCCTTTAAAATCATACGTGAGGATTCTGGCAGCAAGAAGGAAGGGCCTATCAGCAAAAGTGGTGTCATGAGTTTTCAAGCACTCTTTGGCGATTTCTGGCGAAGAAACAATGATGTTTGAAACTTCACCAAGCTGTAAATGCATGAGAGGTCCATACTGGATGGCCAAGTTTCTCAATTTGTGATGGGGTGGTAGTGAGCCACCTATAAGCTGGTGCATGTTACCTATGATTGGTAGTTTCCATGGCCCCGGAGGCAACTTTGGAGTTCTTATGGACCACCATACAAGCTTGGCCACCATGAACAAGAAGAGGAGCAAGCTAAAGAAGGCAGAGAAGGATGGAATATGAAACTCCATGACCATGAACATGGGGATTTGTAAATGAGTGGGAATTAATGTGTAAGAGTAAAGAGAGAATGCTTGGTTGTTATTGTTTGTGACACAAGGAACCTATTTATTCCAGTTTTCAGTCCCAAAGACTTACTCTTTTTTTTTTTTTTTTGATGAATCCAAAGACTCTGTCCACTTATGAGCAAGACAAATACCTAACAAAGGAAAAAGGGGTCAACTACGCAACAAAGATGTCAGCGTCAATTTTTGTAAGTTCAACATAATACTCGTCTCTTTTTTCTTTTTTCTCCTTTTTTTTTTAATGAATGAAAAATTAAAAATTGACCATAAAGTATAGAGTCATGCTTATTTTTTGGTAATATAGTCATGCTCATTATATGCTAGTCCGAGACACAGAATTAATATATACATATACATATATATATATATATATATTGTATATATACACACAAATCCCTAGGTTTGCATCTCGGATTCTTTATTAAATAGAAATTTCTAAGAGACACAATAAGCTTTATTTAAATAAAGCCAGAATAAAAAATTGTCAAATAATTTCAACAGAGAGACTTGTTCCAAATTAATTTAGAAATGGTAGATTTAAACTCTAATTCAACACTGCATGGAAGTTGAAGTTAAAGTTAATGATAATTAATTGTGGAGTTAAATTTTTATGATAATATCAATTTTAACGGTATGTTTAGATTGAAGTAGGAAATGATAAAAATAATAATAATAATATTTATAAATTATTATTATTTAGATGATTATTTAATGAAAATAAAAACGAAATTGAAAAATCAATTAATGCAATATATATCCTTTAGGATAATTTTGAAATATTAAAAAGATTTAAAGTCTTAGTCAATGTATATTAGGTCTCCCACAACTTTTTCCTTTGATAATATGATTGTTTTTATTTCAATTTTTAGTTTTTTCCTCTTTAAAGTATTTTCATTTTTTATTTATATTTTTTATTTTTCTTCATATTTTTATTCAATTTAGTACCTTAGTTAATATTTAAAAAATTTTAATTAATCTCTAAACTAATTAAATTACACATAATTTAAAGAGGAAAAAATAAAAAACAATAAAACAAACCCTTACTATTACATAACACTGGTTCATAAATGCAGATTTATTCCCATTAATTATTGTCGTGAACATACAACATTTCTGAGAGAATAGCTCTTCACGAACTCATTAAAACCTTATAACATAATACTTTAACAAATGTTCTAAGAGCAAAATGATAGTTAGTAAGCTTATAATAAACAGCAATATGGGGTAAAATATTGATGCAGGGAGGAAACATTATTGAACTTTTCTTTTTTATGCTCTTATGTAAAACAGAAATCAGGGATGATATGGAATGGGAACTAGGGACAGATTGACTTTTCTTCTGGCACCCAAACCAAAGGCCTCAGTCATGTCTAGATCTTCAGGCTTCATATCATTTGGAAGTTTCCAATCAAAATGAAAAAGCAACTGTGCAAGACTCAGCTCAACAACTGCCATTCCATATGTTATCCCTGGACATATCCTCCTCCCAGCACCAAATGGAATATATTGAAAATCTGTTCCCTTGTAATCAATCCTGGAAGCTGAAGCACCATCTATGAACCTTTCAGGGTAAAACTTGTCAGCTTCAGTCCAATACCTTGGGTCTCTACCAATTGCCCATGCATTTACAATCACTTTGCTCTTTGCTGGTATTTTATATCCCTCAATTACACAACTCTGGTTGCATTCTTTTGGAACTAACAATGGAGCAGGAGGATGCAGCCTCAGTGTTTCTTTGACGACTGCTCTTAAGTATTTTAGTTCATGTATGTCTGTTTCGTCTACATTTGATTTCCCATGGAACACCTTTCTTACCTCTGACTGTGCCTCTTCCATCACCCTTGGGTTCTTCATCAATTCAGACATTGCCCAGTCCACTGTTGTTGATGATGTCCCACTCCCAGCAGTGAAAATGTCCTGCAGAAAATGGATTTATTACTCTGTACTTGATCCAATTGCTGACTAATTAATTGGTCGGTTCATACACAAGAGGACATATATTTCTAATGGAACTATATAAGTAAAAAATGTTACTAAAGATATAACAGTCACCAAAGATGAAAACAATATTGTTGCTTACCAATAAGACTGCTTTGATGTTGCTGTCAGTTAGGGGATAATTAAACTGATCACCCTCTTGAAACTTTAAGAGAACATCAACTAGATCTTCCTCATGATCATGATCTGCTTCTTTCATGTTCTTCTTCTTCTCTTTATGGTCACTTAAAATGTTTCCGAGTATCCTATCAGCCTCGGCATGCACTTGTACAAGTTTTTGCCTCATTCCACCAACCAGTTGAAGCATTTTAATTGAAGGATACATGTCAGCAACATAAAAACCTCCAGCAAGCCTTGAGATTTCCCGAGCAACAGATATGTATGCTTCTTGATCTTTGGTTTTTTTCCCAAAGGCTGTCCTTGCTGTGATACCATAATTCAATGAGGTGACTTTCTCACTTAGATCGATGGGTACTGATCCTTCACTACTGGAACGATGTATGGTTGTGATGAGATTTGAGACCTCCTCTTCTCTAATGGACCGGAAAGATTTGACACGTTTTGCGCTTAGTAGCTCCATGCTGCAAATTTTACGTAGTTGTCTCCAATAATCACCATATGGAGAAAAAGAAATGCCTTTAAAATCATAAGTGAGGATTTTGGCAGCAAGAAGGAAGGGCCTATCAGCAAAAGTGGTGTCATGAGTTTTCAAGCATTCTTTGGCGATTTCTGGCGAAGAAACAATGATGTTTGAAACTTCACCAAGCTGTAAATGCATGAGAGGTCCATACTGGATGGCCAAGTTTCTCAATTTGTGATGGGGTGGTAGTGAGCCAACTATAAGCTGGTGCATGTTTCCTATGATTGGTAGTTTCCATGGCCCCGGAGGCAACTTTGGAGTTCTAATGGACCTCCATACAAGCTTGGCTACCATGAACAAGAAGAGGAACAAGCTAAAGAGGGCAGAGGAGGATGGAATATGAAACTCCATGTCCATGAACATAGGGATTTGTAAATGAATGGGAATTAATGTGTAAGAGTAGAGAGAATGCTTGGTTGTTATTATTTGTGACACAAGAAACCTATTTATACCAGTTTTCAGTACCAAAGATTTTGAGTCTGTCCAGTTAGGAACAAGTCAAATACCCGACATTTACATAATACACGTCTTTTCCTCTTCTTCTTTTTTTTTCAAACGAATGAAATAATGCATGCAAGTCAGCGTATCAAAAATGCACGTAACTTAAAAATTAATAACAAAGTATAGAATCATGCTTATTATATGCTAGTCCGAGACACAGATATATATATATATATATATATATATATTGTATATACACACACAAATCCCTAGGTTTGCATCTCGGATTCTTTATTAAAGGGATTAGAGGAATTGCTGAAGTCAGGGAACTTAAATTAATATCGATGAATGCTTATTAAATAGAAAGAGCTTCAATATATATTTTTATTTATAGAAGGGAATGAAGCAAAATGCATAGAACTTAAACTAATAAATTATAACATTTGATAGTTCTTATTGAATAGAAATTTCTAAGAGACACATTAAGCTTTATTTAAATAAAAAATTGTCACATAATTTCAACAGAGAGACTTGCTCCAAATTAATTTAGAAATGGTAGATTTAACCTCTAATTCAACATTGCATGGAAGTTGAAGTCGAAGTTAATGATAATTAATTGTGGGGTTAAATTTTTATGATAATATCAATTTTAATTATACTACCCTTTGAGTTTCTTACTTATTCAGTTTATTTTATAATTTTCAAATGCCACAAAACAAACACACATCTGTTATAATTTTACTATTCTCCGCAGATTCTTTGGAATTAATCATTCATGAATACGTACAAAGAGCTAGCGTGTATAGATTGAAAGTTATAATAAGAGACCCTAACAAACTCATTGGTCAAAGTCCAAAATCAAATAATTAATTTCAACAAATTTCTAGTAATGATTTCGTTCATTATACAGAAACATAGAATGAGTCAGATACGTTGCTAATTCAAATTTATCAGATACGTACATTCTAACCTACCACAAATATAACATAACAAATCTATAAATTTTCTTATTTATTTATTTTTTATTCTTCATATTTATATACAAAAAATTATTATTATTATTTCACAATATATATATATATATATATATGTTCTTCACCTGTTTTTGTTTCCTTCTAGAATTTTTGTAACTATACGAGGCTGAGAATTTATTTTTCCTTTGTCTACCGCTAATGCTAAGAATTCTATTTTTTATTTTAATAACTAGTCTACCCTTTTTTATAATACAATATTATTATTATTTTATGTAAATGCATAATATGTATAAATTTATTATAACTATAAATCAAAATATAATTCATAAATACAATACAAAATTTTGAAAATATAATGTGAGTATAGATTTTAATTTGCATGGGCTTTTTTTTCTAATAACATCCTTAACGGTTCGTTTGGATTGAAGTAGGAAAGGAAAAGAAATGGTAAAAAAATAATAATAGCATTTATAAATAATTATTTAATGGAAAAAAATAACAGTTAAAAATTAATTAATACAATATATATTATTCACAGAAATACACTAAAAGTTCCAACACAATATTAGTAAGGATAATTTTGAAATATTAAAAAGATTCAAAGTCTTAGTAAATGTATATTTGTCTTTGTCTCCCACAACTGTTTTTTCAACCCTGATCTTTTACTATTACATAATACTGGTTCATATATACAGATTTATTCCCATTAATTATTGTCGTGAACTTACAACATTTCTGAGAGAATACGTCTTCACGAACTCATTACAACCATATAATATAATACTTTAACAACGGTTTTAAAAGCAAAAAAATAGATAGTAAGCTTATAATAAACAGCAATATGGGGTAAAATACTGCTGCAGGGTGGAAACATTATTGAACTTTTCTTTTTCATGCTCTTATGTAAAAGAGAAATTAGGGATGATAGGGAATGGGAACTACGGACAGATTCACTTTTCTTCTAGCACCCAAACCAAAGGCCTCAGTCATGTCTAGATCTTCAGGCTTCAAATCATTTGGAAGTTTCCAATCAAAATGAAAAAGCAATTGTGCAAGACTCAGCTCAACAACTGCCATTCCATATGTTATCCCTGGACATATCCTCCTCCCAGCACCAAATGGAATATATTGAAAATCTGTTCCCTTGTAATCAATCCTGGAAGCTGAAGCACCATCTATGAACCTTTCAGGGTAAAACTTGTCAGCTTCAGTCCAATACCTTGGGTCTCTACCAATTGCCCATGCATTCACAATCACTTTGCTCTTTGCTGGTATTTTATATCCCTCAATTACACAACTCTGGTTGCACTCTTTTGGAACTAACAATGGAGCAGGAGGATGCAGCCTCAGTGTTTCTTTGACGACTGCTCTTAAGTATTTTAGTTCATGTATGTCTGTTTCGTCTACATTTGATTTCCCATGGAACACCTTTCTTACCTCTGACTGTGCCTCTTCCATCACCCTTGGGTTCTTCATCAATTCAGACATTGCCCAGTCCACTGTTGTTGATGATGTCCCACTCCCAGCAGTGAAAATGTCCTGCAGAAAATGGATTTATTACTCTGTACTTGATCCAATTGCTGACTAATTAATTGGTCGGTTCATACACAAGAGGACATATATTTCTAATGAAACTATATAAGTAAAAAATGTTAATTAAGATATAACAGTCACCAAAGATGAAAACAATATTGTTGCTTACCAATAAGACTGCTTTGATGTTGCTGTCAGTTAGGGGATAATTAAACTGATCAACCTCTTGAAACTTTAAGAGAACATCAACTAGATCTTCCTCATGGTCATGATCTGCTTCTTTCATGTTCTTCTTCTTCTCTTTATGGTCACTTAAAATGTTTCCGAGTATCCTATCAGCCTCTGCATGCACTTGCACAAGTTTATGCCTCATTCCACCAACCAGTTGAAGCATTTTAATTGAAGGATACATGTCCGCAACATAAAAACCTCCAGCAAGCCTTGAGATTTCCCGAGCAACAGATATGTATGCTTCTTGATCTTTGGTTTTTTTCCCAAAGGCTGTCCTTGCTGTGGTACCATAATTCAATGAGGTGACTTTCTCACTTAGATCGATGGGTACTGATCCTTCACTACTTGAACGATGTATGGTTGTGATGAGATTTGAGACCTCCTCTTCTCTAATGGACCGGAAAGATTTGACACGTTTTGCGCTTAGTAGCTCCATGCTGCAAATTTTACGTAGCTGTCTCCAATAATCACCATATGGAGAAAAAGAAATGCCTTTAAAATCATAAGTGAGGATTTTGGCAGCAAGAAGGAAGGGCCTATCAGCAAAAGTGGTGTCATGAGTTTTCAAGCACTCTTTGGCGATTTCTGGCGAAGAAACAATGATGTTTGAAACTTCACCAAGCTGTAAATGCATGAGAGGTCCATACTGGATGGCCAAGTTTCTCAATTTGTGATGGGGTGGTAGTGAGCCACCTATAAGCTGGTGCATGTTTCCTATGATTGGTAGTTTCCATGGCCCCGGAGGCAACTTTGGAGTTCTTATGGATCTCCATACAAGCTTGGCTACCATGAACAAGAAGAGGATCGAGCTAAAGAGGGCAGAGAAAGATGGAATATGAAACTCCATGTCCATGAACATGGGGATTTGTAAATGCATGGGAAGTAATGTGTAAGAGTAAAGAGAGAATGCTTGGCAGTTATTCTTTGTGACACAAGAAACCTATTTATACTAGTTTTCAGCCTCAAAGATTTTGACTCTGTCCAGTTACGAACAATTTAGTTACCAATCCAAGATGATAGTTTCAACTTTTGCGAGTTTGAAATAACATATATATATATATATATATATATATATTTATCAATGAAATAAAATATATATAAATCAGAAAATCAAAATGCACGTAGCTTAAAAATTAATAACAAAAGATAGGGTCATGCTTATTACGTGCTAGTCTGAGACACAGAACTAATATATATATATATATATATATATATAGTACATATATACAACTCCCTAAGTTTGCATCTTGGATTCTTTATTTGATAAAATACCCAAGTTATCATACTGTGCAAAAAATATATTAAAGGAGAAATAAAATTAATAAAGTCATGGAACTTAAATTAATAATGATAAGTGCTTGTTAAATATAAAGAGCTTTAATATAATACTCCGGAAGTTTTAATCTTGGAATCTTTTAATTTATCTGTCCCAATCTTAACGCTCGGCGTATTGAAGATACTTTAATTAATATTTAATAAATGCTTATTAAATAGAACGAGCTTTAATATAATACTCCCGAAGTTTTAATCTTTGAATCTTTTACTATACTGTCCCGGTCTTGACGCTCGGCAGATTGAAAATATAATATGTATGTATGTATGTATATATATATATATATATATTATCTAAGAGAATGGAGCAAAATGCATGGAACTAAAACTAATAAATTAATATTGGCCAACGCCATTTGTGATTTTTTTAATTTAATTGCTATATATCCAATAACTGATCATATGTGCATGCCAGATAGCTGTTAATCCACCAAATGAGCCTCTGCCTTTGGCAATTCCAAATTAAATACTTCACATTTGCTGTCAAATATTATATATATTTTAATCTCACCACATTGTGGGTTTTGGGTATAAATAAGAAGAGGTTGTCCAAGACATTTAATTAGCAAACGAAAAAAAAAATGGTTACAATAGAAAGTATACGTGAAAGGTTAAGATGAGTAAGAAGCAGGTGAGTTTAGTGGTGTTGGTTGTGGCCATGGTTCTTCTTATGCCTAACTTCTTTAGCTGCAGTACTACTACTAGTAAGAGTATGATCATCAATGGCAATGATAAGCCTCATCATCATCGTCATCGTCATGGCAATAGTACTTGATGCATCGTTCTGATGGTCTTCCTCATTATCATCATCATCATGGTAACATAAAGATCGAACCTAATGCCCAGTGTAATGGTAACGTATGCAATTTCTGGGAAGGGAATTGCAGAGACGATTGTTGGTGATTGACAGTGCTACCTCCCACTCCCTTAGGGGTATGTATTAATTGACTCTGTTGCGGTTATTTAATTAACTTGGTTATTAATTTAGTTGCAGATTCAATAGCTAATTTCTCTCTTAATAGTAATGTTAGTTTGGTTTGTAATAATTTTTAATTCTCTGGTCTGTCCAGAGACATTGTGAACAGCATTTGCTTTGATCAGCTCTGTGCTGGTCTGTTGTACTCCTCCTACGGGGGTTCTTTTTTTGTGTTCAATGCAAGGGGATTATTTATCAAAAAGAAAAAAAATTAACTTGGTTATTATGTATACGTGTTATAGGATCATTTATATTGTATTGAATTATCTGATCCGTACACATATATATATGCAGTGCCCCTCATGTCAGGTAGATTTTGAGAGTTTTATATGTGAAATAAATTCACTTTTGTAATACTTGTTTACTTCATATATAGAATGGAATAATTAATGGGAATCGATAAATGTTATCTCTACTCATATTATATATGAATCATAATTTTGTATAATAATCTTTTCTCAATGGTGTAAAACTCGTTCTCAATGTCTTTAATCTACTTCTTCTGCCACTGTAAGGACCTTATTATACATATATGTGTTGACCACATATTGGCCGTTGCAAACGAATCAGAAATAAAGCAAACGACAGAAGACGAAGGAAAAAAACTGTCAAAACAGAGTCAAAGGCTTTCTCACTCGCTCAATATACTGAATAATAATAAAATTGGACCTAATTATATAATAATCTTATTCATAATTCTCTTTTTTTTTTGATAACTTATTCACAATTCTCTTAAACTTTCATGCTATTGATTAAAATATAGTGGATAGATGGACCATATATAACAAAACTTTAACGAGAAGCTGCGAAAGTACACAAGGATAGTAAAAGAGCTCAATCTCTATTCATTAATAATAATTCTAAACAATTACGTACAATAAATGAAATTATCACAGCCTTCAGGACCTCAATGTTGGCATGATTCACCACCTCGAAGAGTAAGACAATATAGCAACCAAAAGGTAAAACTGATAAATCCCGGCTTAAAAATCAAGCTTTCTGATGCACCAACACACCTCAAAATTGCCCACCTTTGATTGTAAGATTTGACAATAAGGCCAGCAAGTACAAGATTAGGTAGTTAGAAATCAATCATGGCCTAGCCCACTCAAACCCTTAGGTACCTGTGTCAAAGTAGTCAAAAAATGCATCACTTCAACCACCATTCCACTCAAAGTCTCGACCCCTCTCATTGCTACCATTTCTCGACGTTAAGGACCTTTCTCTGGTCTCTCTCTATTGGAGTGTGCCATTTCACAAGCTTTGCTTCCGTGGCTTTCCATTTATTTACCACTTTCCTTGGTCTATCTCAAACTTTGTACAAGTATTGATTTTGTGAAGGATTTGCTTTCAAATTCTCCTTGAGTCTCAGTCGGATTCTGTCATGTGCAGGGTCTCACATCTTACCATTTCAACCTCCCAAAACTATTGCTACCATTAGTATGTGTTTACCATGTTGCCGACCTATTTCAGCTCATTTTTTATGGGCTCTAACCAGTAATAAGCTCGCTACATGAATTTGGCATTCCAATGATACATGGTATATGTTTGTGTATTTTATTCATAGTTTGAAAACTATTGTTTTTAGTCAAGTCATGGAATAAATTTCAACTCTTTTATAGCTTTTTTTTTTTTTTTTTTAGGAAATACAGAAATCCCTTTAGCCAAAATTTTACCCTTTAAACAAAAGCCTTGTCAATTTTATAATATATATATATATATATATATATATTATGAAAATGCATAAACATAAAATCAATTTTGAAAATTTTATAAAACAATATAGTTCCCTAAAAACAATATCCGTCCTTTTTATTTTGCTATATCACAGAATATAAACACTGTAATTTTTATTTTTTTTGGCTAATTTTGATGTGATAAAATATGATTATTTTTTTAATTATTAGCATGTAATTGAAAAGGTAATTATTTATACAAAAATATATGCAAAATACTATATACACAAAAGTTTTAAGGAAAAAAAAAATTTAGTATATAAATTAAAATAAAAAAACTACATCTTCATTTATAAGGTGCCAAAAAAAAGTCTTTCATCTTCTCTTTTATATGAAATAAATACTAATAATAATAAAGTAAAAGCAGCTTGCAACACAGAAAAACAGTTTTACCAATCTTATTTTAGTTTTATATATTATGTTTCAGTTGATGCAATAGTTTTTTAAAGTAAATACATCAAAACCCACTTTCATATCATTCCCTTGGAGGAAAAAAAAAATAGAACAACTAATAAATAGTCCTGATGAATATTTGATCCTTGATTTATCTTATGAAATAGCAGAATATTTTGAAATTTTTGTTATTCACAAGAAGTCAATTTCCACGACAAAATAAACCTTAAATCAATATCAAATTGTTACGAAAAGCACTTTAGATTGTATAAATATATTGAACTAACAACCATAATAACAATTTCGTAAGTTATTAAACTATTCACAAAAAGCGTTATAACGAAAACATCATATGGATACATTAAAATATGATAATATTTTAACTGAAATTACTGAGTAATATGATAAGATTACGTATTAAAAATTATATTATATCATAGGATCCAAAATATATAAAAATTATATAAAAAAAAATTAAGTAAACAAAATAGAAAGTCTTATGTATTCATTTTGGAAGACAAATATTTTAAAATTTTCTTATTTTATTTCTTAGAAATCACATACAATATTTTAGTTTTAGTTTTCTAGTATTTTTTTTTTTATGAGGGAACGAAATATTAAAAGGGGTTTTAATGCATTTAACAGTATCCACTGGAATGCCAAATTCTTAAGTGAACCTATATGGTAGAGTACACAAAAATGAACTTAAATAGATAAGGAGCACAGTAAACATACCTCTAGCATACAAATAGTGTTTGGAGATGCTGAAACTGGTGAGTAGACCTGTCTTTGAACACTTTGAACCCATTCGTCACCCAGCAAGGAGAATAAACTCTGAGCGAATCCTTCACAAAGCCATAGTTGCACGAACTCTGAGCTTACAAGGAATGTGGAATCTCACAAAAAGCCAGAACTCAAAAGCTTATAGGCCGACACACTCTAAGATCGATGTATGACCAACAACGAAAGGTCCCTAACACTCAGTGGTGGCTGCTCAAAGTGGGGGTTTAGACATTGTATGTAGGGGGGTGTTAAATGCTACAATTTCTGACTAACTTGGACTTGGGACATTAGGGGTTGAAGTAAGTAGAAACAATACTTCTAACTCCTTCAACTAGTACTACTACTGGCGAATGTGTCAAAAACCTCACAATCAACAAGTTTGGCTTTCGAGGGTGAAGGTGTGACACTACATAGAAATTGTTGGATGGAGTTAAACCTCTTTCCTAATTAGATTGGTTTAAACTCTTTCCTAATTAGATTGGTTTATTGTGGTGGTTATCTTGATTTAGCTTATCCAGTCTTATCCTTCCTCAGAAATTATATAAGACCAAAAAAAAAGGCAACCAAAACAGCCATATACAACTGCCATCATAACCTAATTAATAATTTGGAAAAAGAAAAAGTGTGAACTCCACGGAGGCCTGTGAGGAGCTTGGCACTGGTGATATATATCTGCACATATTGATCAATGCACAATGATTATTATGATGGAATGCAAAGCAAACGAGCGAATAGCATTTCATATTTCATCAAGTGCTCAAAAAGCAGATAATTTTCAAAAACTGCAAACAAATAGACCATCAACTATTACACAAGAGAGAGAACAAGTTTGAGATTCCAATGCCATTAATTTTCTTGAAACATACACTTTCATGCCTAAAAGGATCTCAAAATCCAAAATCAAGAGCAAGATTGACAAAAAAAAGGATGACCCTCCGAATAATGAACACCAACATTGTCACAGCCTCAATTTCGCTCACTGCAGTATTGTTCAGATTCACAACTAAAAAGAGCTTTCAGATTCACAACTAAAAGGAAATGGTAACCAAACAGGCATAGTTTTTAACGAACTTGTTATATTGAGATTTTAAAACCATATTTAATATCCTTTATTATTGTGCTAACTGATAAGTATCCTCATACATGTGTGTGTGTGCACACCTATATAAAGATACTTATCAGCTGGCACAATAATTTATGATGATACAGAACCTACCTTCCACCAAATGTAGCTATATCCTATCACAACTACAACAATGATAATACCATATTTGGTAGTAACAACAGGAAATAAGAATACATAAGAATTCTTAGTAAGTATTAAAGAGGTATAGAAACAACATAGTTATAGAGATCATCAGAACAGAGCTAATCCAAGTCACTGTCTACTTCCTATTACGTTTGCAACTTACAAGGCTTGCTATTTGGGAAGAAAAAAAAAATCAGAAGCTTGTGTTAATTAAGTAAGTTGTTGTAGAAGGTGCTAACAAGAATAATTAAATAACCGAGCCATATTTTACATGCAACAGAAAGAATCTAACCACTTGCAGTCCTACTGGAATTTACTATGGTAGTCGGTCTGTTAGATGCCAAGATTTGCATTAACCTCAAAGGGTGGGGGAAAAAGGAAAGGAAAAACTATTGTGGGAATATGATGAACTCAAAGGATGACTTTTGAGAAGAAAAAATAACTGCACAACTTATTTAGTAAGTTTTTATCTCAAAGCATAAATACAAAGAGAAATTAATGGTTATACAATTTAATGAGTAAAACAGGTGTAAGTCAACTTCAAAAGTCCATCTCTATCATGATGACTAGGACAGATGGATCAAGTTTCCCTTCAAGCTTAGGGGGTCATCTCAACTGTAATGCAAAAACTACATTTACATATGAGAATCTCTAATGAAATCTGCCAAATCTGAGCCATGAGTCACTACGACGCTTGTTCACTGATGTGAACAATTGCCTCAAAACAATATGCCATAAAAAGCGATGCAAATTATTATAGAAAGAGAATGCTAAATACATTAGTGAAGATAAGATATGCAGACACTTCAAACCAAAATAACAAAAAAGAATGATTTTTTTTTTTGGGTAATTTCAAAGTTAATCTCAGGAGTGTTCAATGGCATATTTTAAGCTAATTCCCAGTTTCTAACCCAATTGACGTTTTATCATGTTGTATGATAAGAACCACTTTACATATCCTTGTACAAAAAAAAAAATCAAACTTTCCGAATCGCGGGCATGAGATATACAAAGGGGATCTAGGGTTTATCCAAAACCCTACATTTTCGCTCAGAATAGCAGAGAAAAAAACCAGTTTAGCAATAAATTGACCACAGATTTGAATAGGAAAATTAGCAGAACCGACTGAGATCAACCTACAAATAAAATTAAGAAAAAGAAAAGTTAATTCTGCGCACCTGTACCAAACAAGCTAAGAAAACGGCTGGAAACCAAAATGGTAAGCTTGCCCGGAGGAAGAGCCATCTTCAACCGCGTAACGGCACTGCATCTAAAACCCTATTCAAGAATCGTAGAGCGGGCTCCGAGTTCTCTCCGAGTTAATTGTTTGCCCACTCACTCACTCTCTCATAGTCCCTCGGTGTTTCGTCTCTCGCTCTCGCTGTCTCCGTCGCTACAATGACTGCTGAAATTCTCTTGAGATTCGTCGTCCGCTTCAAGTGGTAATGACGCAGCAAGCACCTTAGCAATTGACCTTCAAGTTTGAATAAATCACAAGACAGCCCCGCACACCCTCCCTCCAGTTAAGTTACGTAAATGCCCTTGATTGCCCCTTTTTTTTTTTTCTTTTTTTTCAAAAAGAAAATTGTAAGAATAGCATATTTGAGAATTTCTCTATACATAATAACCATCCAATATCTACCTGCCGTACGTTGATGTTTTCACATGATTTTCATCTTAATTTAGATATAAATTTCAGTGGAGAGACGTGTTCGAAATTAATTTAGACATGGTAAAAACGTCCAATTCGATGATTGATGTTGCTGAATAAAGTTCAAGTTAATAATAACTAATTGTGGGGTTAAATTTTTATGATGATATCAGTTTTAACTACCCTTTAATTTTGAGATTCTTACTTTTTCAGTTTATTTTATAATCTATCCTTTAAGTTTCAACAACTCCTTGGCAATGTCTGGTGGAGAAACAATGATGTTGGAGACCTTACCAAGCTGTAAATGCATGAGGTGTCCATATTTTACGGCCGAGTTCCTCAAGGTACTTGCGATGGTGTAGTGATGAGCCAATTATAAGCTGGTGAATGTTTTCCATGATGGGTAGTTTCCATGGCCCTGGGGCCAACTTTCGTGTCGATGAATATTTGTGAATGCTTTTGGTTTTGGCTGATTTCCTCCTTCGTATTAAAACTATGCTGCCCACCATCGACAAGAAGTGGAACGAGGTTGTGAACAGGGCTGCAGAGGATGCGGGAATATGAAGAATATTCTCCATGGTGATGCTGAGCATATCTATGATTGAATGCTTGCTATTGGATGGGCATATCAAAGAATATTCTCCATGGTGATGCTGACCATATCAAAGAACTACTACATCATTACTAAGTTATGATATGTAACATGGAAAGAAATTAAGAGCTACTAGCTTAAAATTTGGAAAGAAACTTGCTTAGTCTCCCCTTTGGGTATTAATTTCCAATACATGATCAAGGATGAAGATTGCATGCCAAGGAAACTAATAACTAAATGCATATCAAGGATGTTTACAACAAAGAGTTAGCCCCATTACTTTCACAAACAATATTACACACGCACACACACACACATAATATAAAGATGCTACTTGATTGTGAATTTTTCAACAGCTGAAGGGGGAGAAGGATGATAAGCAATGGGAATGACATGGAGATCAGATTTCCTTCTCACAGTAATGCTAAAGCTCTCAGTCATGTCCATGTCTTCATGTTTCATTCCATTTGGGAGTTTCCAATCGAAATGATACAACAGCAATGCTAGTGGAAGCTCAATATTGATTAAACCAAATGATATGCCTGGACATATTCTCCTCCCAGCACCAAATGGTATGTACTCAAAATTTGTACCTTTGAAGTCCACTGAGCTATCCATGAACCTCTCTGGATTAAAGCTCTCTGGTTCACACCAATATCTGGGATCTCTTCCAATTGCCCATGCATTTACTAAAACCTTGGTTTTCAATGGTATCCCATAACCATTGATTTCACAAATCTCTCTACATTCTCTTGGAAGCAACAGAGGGACTGGAGTGTGTAACCTCAGAATCTCTTTGATAACTAGTTTTAAATATTTCATCTCATTAAGCCCTATTTCATCTATTGAACCCCTTCTGTTGAATACTTCTCTCACTTCATCTTGTGCCTTCTTCATTACCCTCGGATTCTTTATCATTTCAGACATTGCCCAGTCCACAGTTGTTGATGACGTCTCACTCCCTCCACCAAAGATATCCTGAAAGTCTTTTATGTCAGTGTTCAATTTCTCCACAGTTGGATTGGATGTTTAATAATCTAAACTGATTAAAATTAGAATGAGTATTTAGAGATTGAAAGTTTGCTTACCAATATCACTGCTTTGATATTATCAATAGTCAGAGAGAAGTCATGGTCACCAGACTCACCACGGTCATGAAATTTCAAAAGTCCATGTATTAGATCTTCCTCTATTTTAACCTCATCACCACCATCATTACTTAAGCTGCTTTCTTGTTTTGCCTTGTCTTCTTTATGCCCATTGATGATGATATCCATTATCCTGTCAATCTCTTGATGCAGCCTCTCGAGTTTAGACCTCATTCCTGTTATCAGTTGAAGGAAACTCACAGACGGAAACACATCTGCAATATCGAAACCACTTGAAACCTCTAGAGCTTCATGCAAAGCCAATATGAACTTGTCTTGCTCTTTGCATTTCTTCCCAAAGGCTGCCCGTGAGGTTATATTATATGTGGTTGAAAAAACTTTCTCAGTTAGATTAATAGCCGATCCAGATTCAGCGTTCAAAGCAATCCATTTGATGAGATTAGACGTCTCTTCTTCCCTAATCGGTTGATAAGATTGAACATGGGATGTGTTAAGAAGCTCCTGAAAGCAAATTTTTCTCAGCTGTCTCCAATACTCGCCGTATGGTGCAAAGGCAAGGTTGGTAGAATTGTAGGACATGATCCTTGTAGCCATAGTTTGTGGCCTGGATGCAAAGTTTATATCATGAGTTTTCATCACCTCTTTGGCAATCTCAGGTGATGAAACAACAATGGTGGAAACTTCTCCAAGCTTCATGTGCATTAATGGTCCATGTTTGTTGGCCAAGTCTCTTAGTCCACGATGGGGTGGAGACCCAGCCAGCTGGTGCATGTTTCCTATGATTGGCAGCTTCCATGGCCCTGGGGGTAGTTTTGATGATGGAGATGAGTTTGTGGTTTTGGCTCTCTTTGATACCTTCAAAACCATAAACAGAAAGAGGAAGAAGGTGAAAAGAATAGGGAAGGATGAGAACTGAAGCTCCATAATGAAAATTCAATGAGAATGGTGTATGGAGTAAGTCTTACCGGAGTTTGCATTATATATAGTGTCGCTGTTTTTCGTGGAATTGAAGATTCTTTCCTCATGAGTTTTGTGGTGTATTTGCTTAATACTATTTGTCCTACTTGTACTAAGCGGAGATGATTTATATCGATGCCACCTCCAGTGCCGGCCCGGGCTCCTAGGTAGTTATAGGATTTGGAATATTGATTAGTTTATTGATTCTTGAACTATTGTGCACTTGGAACAGAGGCAATTTGGAAGCTTTTCTTTTTGTCTTGGTCGTTTACATACATGTATACGCCTCGGACAAGATGGAAAATTTGTTGATTACGACGTTGTAACAAGTTAGAAAAGAGTATTTATGATTAAACTTGTCGACCTCCTAATGATAGCTTCAACATATAGTCACAAACAACAGAGATAAAATGATCAATCGCAAGAAGCTGATGAAAGCACGAGGCAAAGGCATTAATATAAACGAGAAAGGGCCAGTAAATAACATCGGGTGCATTAATATGAAGTATTAAAAAGCACTAATATGCACAGCTAACAATTATAGAGAAAGTAAAAGTGGAAGTACAACATTTGATGCCAAGACAAATGTGCGAGTGCAAATTAGAACCCCTAGTTGGATTCACTGGTGATGGCTATGTTTGAATAAATAAATCTAATAAACTTTGAGCCCTCTTCGTACCTTAACGATTGGAATGATTCCAACCTTGTCGAATTTAACAGCTCCAATACACAAACTTTAGGCATGTTTCCAATAATTTCTAGGGAGAAACTGATCAATATCCACAAGGAAAATGTAAAGGGTGGGGAGAAAGCTATTAGCCTTTTATGGGTCTATGGGGATTTGGAAGCATGGTCATCAAGATTCTGTTTTTGGTTGAGTTTGTACTGTAGCTGCGTGTTAGCAGTGTGAAAAAGTTCTTTGGTTGACCCCCCTACCCGTGTAATGCATTAAGCACAAGAAGAGGCGTCAACCGAGACCTACATCCTGAGAGCACCAGTAAGCTGGTCTCTGGCAGCTAAATCCAAAAGACTAGAGACTTACCAAAAAAAGAAAAAATCCAAAAGACTAGAGGGTAACACTGAGCAAAAAATCATCCTCAACAGAAAAGTAAAAATTAGAAGAACTAATAAGAGTCAGTTTGGCAGCTTTATGGGCTAACTGGTTAGATTCATATAACTTACACATAGCACTTTCTCTGAAAATAATACCTATAAAGGTTTTTGCAATGGAGAATAATAGTTTCAGTTCCACGGAAAAGAAATAATAAATAAAAGAGAAGTATATATGGTAGGAGCTGACGACTATGCGCAAGGCCTCTATTACATGGTCTTTTCCTGCTGTAAGACTAACAGTGTGCCGTCCTCCAACAAACTGGAAGCCACGTCAGTGAACGTTGTATGCAAGTGAATTCGTCCAAGGCCGTTGGAAGCTGTGAACACATCCAACGGCTGACACAGGATTCTGTAAACTATAATTTTTTCTTTGAAATATTTATTATCGGTGGTTATTTCGATTCTTTCCTAGCAAAAGTTACATTTTGTAGTAAATAAAATCTTATCCCAATATCTTTCTATATTCATCACCTATTTTCCTCGTTTTGTCCTCAACAATTTCATAGCAGCCCCAACTTTTGACATTTACTCAACATTTGGTCTAGTCAACTTTTGCTTCATCTAAATAAAGGGTGTCTCGTGGGAAAATGTCCAAGCAAACTGTTCCGATTCAACTTTCAATCAGTTATCATAACCCTGTTTCCGGACCAACAGGACTACAGTTACTGCCCCAGAAAACCAAACCAGCTTGAACAAGAAAATGAAAGAGCAAGGAAAGATTAACCAGATGCAACACCTATAAATATATTTTATATTATGTATAGCGGAGAATTGGCTTAGCATCTTAAAATAGTACAAACACACCAAAAAAAAGAACTAATGATTACCAAGGGAACTTCTGTTCTCACTTTAGAACACAGAAGTAATAAATAAAAGGTCACATGAATGACCCCTGTTATATGAATGACCCCTGTAATTCATATAACTTACACATAGCACTTTCTCTGAAAATAATACATGTAAAGGCCATTGGAAGCTGTACAGCCCTTGGATCTATTGAATATTTAACTACTGAACGCATCCAAAGGCCGACACAGGATTCTGTAAACTACAACTTTTTGTTGAAATATTTTATGACATCGGTGGTTATTTCGATTCTTTCTTAGCAAACCCTACACTTTGTTGTACACAAATTCTTATCCCAATATCTTCCTTCATTCATCACCTATTTACCATAGCAGCCACATTTGACTTCAGTTACCCTGTTTCTGGTTCGTACTTTCTTATCAACTTTCACTTCTGTCCACACTTCCAGAAACTGACTATAGTTACAGCCCCGGTCTCAGAAAATCAAACCAGACTGTAGAAGAAAATGAAAGTAACAAGGAACGATTAAATTAACCAGATCTAACACCTATAACTATACTCATATTATGCATAACGGAATTGGCTTAGCATCTTATAATAGTACAAATACAACAAAAAAAAAAAAAAAAGGTACCAAAGCAGCTGTTTAGCAAATACCATGAGCTCCATAATTACAACGAGAACTTCTGTTCTCATTTGCACTATAGATCACTAGAATGTTCAGCACAGCTGCTGAACTTACATTGTCGGCTACAGGGCTCTCTCTTTGGTAATAGGAGAACCTCAGTTCTCTCTTACAACACAAACAAGAAGCTCCAAATCCCAATAAACTAAAAAAAGCTAAAAAACTAATTAGTTTTAGATGACATAGTCAGACCACTCGTTTATATGAGAAGTATGGTCCATGGTAAGACTAGGAAGCTTGTCGAGCTTAATTGGGTTCTGCTTCCCACCGATCAACCTAGCTGGGTTCCCAACGGCAGTAGTCCTGGCTGGAACATCCTTTAGAACCACTGAACCAGCCCCAATCTTAGCTCCATCACCAATCCTAATGTTCCCCAAAATACATGTCCCAGCCCCAATCAGCACCCCATCTCCAATCTTTGGGTGTCTGTCCCCACATGCCTTACCAGTCCCTCCCAACGTCACATTATGCAGAATTGACACATTATTTCCGATCACTGCCGTCTCTCCGACCACCACTCCGGTAGCGTGATCTAGCAATAACCCACGTCCGATCTTTGCCCCCGGATGAATATCCACCGCAAAAACCTCAGAAACTCTGTTCTGAATCAACAAAGCCAAGACCTTTCTGCCCTGGGACCATAATTTGTGCGCAGCCCTGTGAGCTTGGCATGCAAGAAAGCCTTTGAAACTTAGGAAACAGTGGACGTAGCTTATGCAGGCTGGGTCTCTTTCCTTCACTGCTCTAAGATCATCCTTGACAGCTCTCAGGATTTCATGATCGTCTGCGAGCACACCCATGAAGATATCGTATAGGGTGGCACAAGGAAGACTTGAATTGCTCAACTTGACAGAAAGATGATTGGCCAACGCGCCCTCTAGCGATTTATGTGCTAAAATTGAACTGGCATAGAAATTAGACAAGATGGGTTCCTGGTCAATATCCGAGCGAGCTTCATCTTGCATTTGAAGCCAGAGATCAACCTCATCTTCGTCCTCAATAAAATCCACGACTCTACGTGTTTCCGTGGATTTGGAGCGATTCTGACAAATGGGTAGGCATGAAACCTGATCAGGAAAAGTGGATCGGCAGAATTTCGTGAAATTGAAGTGATTAATATCACCGGGTTGGGACCCGTTTGGATCGCGGGAAAGCGGGTTGGCTGGGGCTGTGTCTGTTCTAGAAGTGTCGATACAAGTGGCCATGGGTTTGCGGAGCTTGGTGTGTTTGAGAAGTGAGAAACTTGATGAAAAAGATGAGAAATTTATGTGGATAGAGAAGTGGGGTGGGATGCGATTAGGGGTCAAGAGAGAAGGGGAGCTCTTATATAGGAATGGAGTTGAGACCAGAATTTTCATGGAAAACAACGAGATTTTCTAGGGAAAATTTATGAGATAATTTGAAATAAAATAGATTATCAAATTCAAAACAAAAGAGAAAAAAAAAAAAAAAAAACGATAATAAATTATTGTGGAAGTTCCGTGCAGGTGGGCTGGTCTTCAGGAGCCACATCAAACTGATATATACATATATATATAATTTATAGAGTCCCAAAACCCCAGCTGGGTGCATTTCTGCAATTTTCACCACCCTCACACATCCTATCATCATCGTCTCCAGAAAAAAAAAGGCACGCAGGCACTATTCTATTTTTATTTTTTTCCACCTCATAAAGCCAAATTGATACAAAAACAGAAACAAAGCAAAAACACAATTTTTCCACATCTTAATTTGACTTGAATAGCAATTATTATTATTATGATTATTATTATTATTATTATTATTGTTATTATTATTATTTTTTGTGGTAATAAACCTGAATAGTAATCTACTCATTTGAAAAAGAAAAATCTAATATAACAAAAAAAATATGCAAGACTAATAAAAATTTCTTATGAAAATTTATGTGGATAGAGCATAGTTTTTGACAATATATTTATATGTAGGACTAATAAAAATTTCTTATGATCCATATTCTTAAAAAAAAAATTATTATGGTTCTTTTTCTTTTTTTTGGGTAAATTCTTATGATTCATATTCACACATAAACAAGTCTTCCTTTTATATTTTATTTACAAAAAAATAATAAAGCATAGTATTAGTCAAATTGTTGTAATAAACGACATGTATAACATTACATTTCTCTTAATTATCATGCATCAAATACCAAAACCAATAGTTTATAATACTTCCCATATATATATATATATATATATATATATATACAAGGATGTATATGTGGTCCATTATATAACAATGACTAAATAATAAAATAATTGGCATGTCGGTTACGTAATGGGTTACACAACACGGTCAACAAAGTCAATGAATGTAGATCACTTCTGGGCGCGGGAAAGTTTGGGTGACCAAAACTGAGTGGACCCCACTATCCAGCTATCCTCCTATTGGTTAATATCTTGTCCCATACGCTTTCACAATAATCGAAGTCACCACGTCATCCCCCACGTCACAGCAGCCACCACCACCGTTAACTGCAAGACCAATGCATGGGTGAGTACTTGAACTGCATGGGCATTCATTAATTTGGAATGGCTGGGTATCCATGTAGCCTCCTCCAATTTGCTTCACTCAATTATAAAAATAATTTTATTTTTTTTTTGGTAAAAATTATAAAAATAATTCAATGCCAAACATTTGCACCAACATGAAGTGGTGGGGATAGATACACACATAGATAGGGTGAATAAAGAGGTTCACATCCAATTAGATTTTGACGGTGACTTGGCATCTTTGACAAAATGGTGCCCACCACAAAAACCAATGGAAGCTTAGGCTCTTCTTCTTATTGGCCTTTTCTTCTTTCTTTTTTTAACTTTGAATTGCTTGGAATACTCTGTGAGATATACCAGAAATACTGTTTTTGTTGGAAACTCTTTAAGATGCAATTAGCATCTAATTAAGCAAAGGCAGCCATAATATTTAGAGTATAATAATTGCCAATTAGGTTGAGAAGAACTCATGAAACCGCTTGGAAAAGGTGGACGCATAAATTCCAAGTGTGTGGTATGAGCATAAATAGAGGCATTCAAACTCTTTGCTTCAATATTTGGAAATGGGTGGCTAGCTCCATGACAAGTACACCACACCAAGTAATTTTAACTCCTAAATTTTTATTTATTTATTTTATATATATATAAATGTTGAGATCCCTTGAAGCATATAAATCCTTTTTGCTTTTGCAGATGCCTTCATTAATATTCTCACTTGATGATTACACTTTCAAAAGTAATGGCTTGCAATATAATTGTGTCTCTAACCTTAGCCTTGGGTTGATGATGATGAATCTTATTAGCCTTTTAATCCTAAACACTGGCATATTATCATGTCAAGAATCCAAAAACTAATCCTGTCATTAATATCATGGTGACAGGATCACTAAACAATTTTGTAAATGCATATAGACCACAGACAATTAATTAGCTTGCTTTAAAGACTCACCCTTGTAAATATTCCTCATGAGAAACTTTAATCTCTATTTGGGATTCACTACTTTTTGTATTTGAAAAGCTTCCAATAGACAAGTCCTTTTATAAATTTGCAAACAGTTAACTCAAATCTCCATCCTCAACACACAACACTAGATCATGCACATTTGTTTAACTCCAGCAAAATTCAAGACCAAACACTAAAAACGGCTACAGAACATTGTGAAGCTTTGAATATACATGCTATCATTTACAATGCCATTATTACCCAATCAAACAAAACCTTGCGCTTCTTCTCTCTGACAAGTCATACAAAGTTTCAATGAACTAATTACTAATAGACAGAGAAAATATAAGATAAGTGTGTGGATGGTAGTTATCTAGATGACATAGTCAGATCACTCTTTTACGTGAGAAATGTGGTCCATGGTTAAGCTTGGAGTCCTATCGACCCTAGATGGGTTGTTCCTTCTGATCAACTTAGCTGGGGTCCCAACTGCAGTTGACCTGGTTGGAACTTTCTTTCAAAACCACTGAACCAGCTCCAATCTTAGCTCCTTCACCCACACTTATGCTCCCCAATATACATGTCCCAGCCCCTATGAGCACCCCATCTCCAATATTTGGGTGACTGTCCCCAGAAACCTTCCCAGTCCCTCCCAGAGTCACATTATGCAGAACTGAACCTCCGATCACCGTGGTCTCACCGATTACCACTCCGGTAGCGTGATCAAGCAATATCCCACGTCCAATCTTTTCACCGGGATGGACATCCACAGAGAAGACCTCAGAAACCTGTTCTGGATCAGGATGGTCAAGGCCTTTCTTCCTCTTAGCCACAGCCTGTGGGCAACCCTGTGTGCTTGGCATGCAAGAAAGCCTTTGAAATTCAAGAAAGAGTGTACGTAAGTTATGCATGCTGGGTCCCTTGTTTTGAGTGGTGATGGACACAACAACCGTGGAACAGGGTCTGTAATATTTCTGCTAGTTGGAGATAGAATTATTAATACGGAGTCGATCTGGTAGATGGTTTGCTGAAATTTGTGCTTTTCAACTGTCCAAACAGGTGGTCAAGGGATTGTATGCTTTACGATCAGTGTACCTGGTTTTGACATGTGTTGGAATGAATGGCGAACCAATAGAAGAAGCAGACATGGGAGCTACAGATCACAGAGATAACAGAGCGAGAGAGAAGTTGGAAAATATATAGAACGAGTTAGAAGCTAAGGAGCTGTAGCCTTGAGGTGCGGATTGAAGGGAAGTCAGACTTCCTTAGAGATAGGGAAAGAAGGGGGAAAAAATGAATAGAGATTGGAACTCAAATCTCAAAAGGCAGTCCTTCAATAAATTACTAAGAGCACCTAACCCTTTTTGGTGAGAGTGAGTCTAAAATTATAAACTGTTAAATTAGCTCTGTCCATCCAACAACAAGCTGACGTAAAATTTGTAGGAATGGAGCTTTTTAAACATTCATTAATAATCAGTAAACGGATAAGAGTTTATGCTTATAGTTCAAGAGAGACTTGCATTCAAGGACCTCTAATTGTAAGGCTGAGAGAATCAGAGTCAGAGTCGGAAGGTGGCTGAGATGATAATTTCCGTCGAATATAATTTTATACAAGAATTGAATTGGTTTTAAAATATTATTTTGTATAGAATAGCTAGTACTGTTTCGCGTTCCACGTGTGTAGGCCCTGGCCCACTTGAGGATTGTGTTTATAATTGTCAGCACAAACAAAATCAAAATTTTTTAGTGACAAGGACCCTCTCACCACCAAATACATAAATAGTAAATTAATAAATTTGTAATTGTCCCCTCAAAATATTTTTATACTGTCGGTTTCTGCCAAATACATTTTGCCGATAACCTTTCTTTAGCACGAGTTCCTGACAGGTTTGGACCATAAATAAATAATAACTAAGCGGACGGGCTTCATCAATTTTAATAACTGATCCAACAAAAAACTCAAAACTAACGTTCTAAGCAAAGCTATGGGAGACCCTTTTCCAATAAACAATCAAACAAAACGAAAAGAAAAGATACAAAAATGAGATCTAAATTACATTTTCAAGAATCAAAGAACCGACAATGTCCTAATTCAGTATAACATTGAATGTCAAAAGATGTTCATATAGTTCTAACATGTATAAAAAGGAAATTTAATGGAAATTCAAGCATACATAAACTGCCACTCTTTATGCCTATTCATCACTAGCATTTCGAGGTTGAATTTGCACACGTACTTCTCAAGACCTCCAAAAACAGAGCCACTGCAGGACTTCTTTCTACAACTTTAGTTCCGGCAATCACCCTCTACAAAGTAGTGTGAACAATGATATTTTCCAACAGATACATGTCCATCCAGCACCTAACACTGCAAAGATCATTTCACAACCCAATAAACGGTTAAAATTGGACGGATAACAAGAAATATTAGGATACACGATGAATGCGGATCAATAAATAGTAAATACTATTCAAAGTAATCGAAATGTAAGCATGATATAGTATAATCATGAGATTATACAACAACAAATTGGATTATGGAGCATATAATTGGAACAAACATTATATGAAAGAGATTCACATCTCTCTTTCCCTTTTTATGTGACAAGAGATTCTAAAAAACTTAAATGGTACCTGGTACCAAATCCAAGCACTTAATTACACACCAGTAAGAAAAATAAAAAAATAAAAAAAAGGTTCTTCGCTAGAATATAGTATAAATGACAAAACTGGAGAATCATGCAGAAGAGTCACCAATTTTTAGTTAAGGGTTTTAACGTGAGACATTGAATACAATGGACAGTAGAAAGCCAAAATATGGAATGCACAGTAACAAGGGCTAGGTGGTGGTGATCTTTAAATATAATAGTATTAATTGAACAACTTATCCTGGTTGAACAGGAACATAAAAACTTTGGTTGCAAAGTATTTCATGGCTATCAGCAATTGCACTAATTGTGAAATTTAAAGTGGACAAATTACCAAATTTAGGAAGCAAACAAAAGAGTGAGCATTATTCTTTTCAACACATGGAAAATGAGAATACAATGGGAACAACATAATGATAGTAAAGTAAGAAGAAGCATAACTTTAGAAAGACGATATCTTACTTAAGCACATCCCTGATTCTTCAGAGCTTCACCTCCACATCAACCCCAGCAGGAAGGTCAAGTTGCATCAAGGAATCTATTGTTTGTGCAGTTGGGTAAAGAATATCAATGAGGCGCTGATGGGTACGAATCTCAAAATGGAACCTTGCATCCTTGTGGACATGTGGCGATTTGAGAACACAGTATATTCTCTTTTTGGTTGGTAGGGGCACTGGACCCATAGTTTTCGCGTTAGTATTCCTTGCAGCATCCATTATCTGCTTGCAAGAGTCCTCTATCAGGGGCACCCAGTAAGACCTAAGCTTTATCCTAATTTTCTGCTTTGGTGCCATCTGCAACACAAACACCTTTAGATTATCAACTACCTTAAATTATAAAGATATTCAACATAACATGCCAATTCCTCAACAGCACAAAAAAACCAAGTCATAGTCCAGGTTACATTAAACAAAGAGAAAACCAAGACCATTAAGGCAACAGCCAATATAAAATCAGTGTTTGTTTCCTATTCCTCCTAGACATATAAATCAGCTTGTGGAAAAAAGTTCTTTTCCCATGCAAATTAAAGAACTTTCTCTCTAGTTGTGGTCCAAAACCTCCATTTCTGAGATTGTTAGCTCCAGCTACATTTTTCAATACACTAGCTCAAGATCCTCCATCCATATCTGGATTAAGATATTAATAACCAACATCTTACTCCTACATACACAACCTTAGGTCCTTTCCCATTCAGTAACATGTATACCTTAATGAGAAAATTATCATTACAGCCTATAATAAATTAGCTTAACCTTGAATCATATGGTAGCACATCTTCTAGATGACCCTCTAGTTTCTTCCTACACAATTAACTGATGAAGTTTACACTTACAATCTAATCATTTTCCTTACAGACATAAAAGTGTTGCTTAATAGTCTATCTGAACTATCAATATTGTCTCAGGCAACAAAATTTATGCGTTTTTACTTTATTAACTTTTTCTTTTTAACATTATAAAGCTACAAAAAAAATTGAATGCAATTAAACAGGTAAGAAATACCTTGTCCGCATCCGCACCAACACTGAGTGACGATGTACTGGGGGTCTCAGAACCTCCAATCTAAAAAGCACAAATAGTGAAAAATTAGAACATGTAACTTCCAACCATCACCTTTTAATTAACAGCGTTAAATATGATAGTTAAGGTTCACCACTAAAGAAAACAAAGGAAATTGAAAAGTGAATCATATTATTACATTTCATCATTTCTCAGAACAAAGCATAACCGAAATACAGGTATATATTAAACGGGAAAGAGAAACAAACCTCAATGGTCTCAGAGCCGGGCCCATCTAGAGTTTGTGGAGGTGGGTCTAGTGTATCTTGGGACTGCAAGGCTTCAGGAGCAGCATAAACCCTTGTAGAAGACTGCAAGGGCTTCAAAGCTCTTAGCTTTAAGGAACAATTAGCAGAGGCTGAACAGAAAGAATAGAGCTTTGGCTTAGGAGGAAATGGGGAAGAATTGGAGAGTGGAAGAGAAGGAATAAGGGTCGCAGATATGGAAGAAACAGCCATTCAATTGATTTTGAAGCTGGTTTTTGCTTCGCTCTCTGGTTTTTGGTCCGTAGAGTGAGAGAAGAGCCCCTCTTCCCTCCGTTGAGTGCCAACTCTGTGAAGAATTATCCAAAAATAATAATATTTTTTTAAAAAAATAATAACAATAACAGATAAACTTATGGGCTGGGTCATGGCTCTCATGGGTTGGATGTCTAAGCCCAGATTAGTTTTTCCTAGGTTTTGGAGCTCATGAATAGCAAGCCCAAAATCATTGATTTCCACATTCCCATTTTTATTATAAAAAAAAGCCTACAAAGGAAGAGTTGACGTGACTGAGAGATTAAGATATTAAAAGGTTGTTCAGATTCCAGCTGAAAGCCATAGCCAATTAACCAGCGTTGGTTGTTTTGGGAGTAGCTTTGATTACTAAGTGCCAACATTTGTGACCATCTCTATCATTAAAAAAGCCATTAAATAAACAAATTACTCCCTCGTTGAATTACCATATATATCCTTTGATTTGTATTACCAAACAAAAATATATCCTTTGATTTGTCCCCCATTGGATTCATGCATGACTCACAGAAAGCCTGTCACTATTTTATTGGTAATTTCATACATAACCCACGGAAAGAGGCTCATTTGTTGGTGGTCTTGTATCTATTTGGAATGGAGTATGGACTGCAAGAGGCACTACCACGTTTTGACCAACAGCTTCTAATCAATTTCTACGCCACTACTATTGCATCCATATGTTAATTCTATACATTATATACAATGATTTCATGGTGATTTTAAGAGCCTCGTAAGGAATGTAAGAGTCACCAAACCGAGCTGTCACATTTAATGGAATGACATGTGACTCTCAAACTAATAATACAATTATGAGGAGAAAGAGGAAGAAAACCCATGAATTATTCTGATTATATTTTTCTCTATTCAATATTTTCTTTGATTAGGATGCTGGAAATCAGTGACACCTAAAAGGAAAATACTTATAGATAGTGGAAGCTGAAAACAGAAACAAAACCCATTTTGACAATGCTTCCACCAATACTAAAGGAGCCACTTATTATTGTTCAGGCAAGTTCATTGATACATATGTTTATACCACATCAGGATACAATAATTAAGATTGGTAAGTAAAATAAGTAAAATCTCATAACAACTTCCTTATGTTTCTTTTCTCTTTTAAAATTAATTAGGCTTTGCTTCCAAACCAAGTTAGACTGACATCTATCAGCTATATATAGAGCTTTTGATTGGTTCAGACTCTACTTAAACATATGTATGTATATGTATATATGTATGGTTTAGTAAAGTAGTAGAAAAGTGAAACTTGTTGACGAGCTTATATTAGAATGATCACCTCAGTCTGTCCCATACTTTACTTACAAAGCTTCATGTTTCCCATCCCATCAAGTTGAGTTTGTATGTAAGCAGAGAGACACAGAGGAGGAGGAGGGTGTACTGTAGCCCACTCGATCGTCATCAAGGCTTTGGATGACTTTGTTCAGATTCAAAATCATCACAACTGCTCAACTCCTTTATTTACATAATTGTTCAATTTATATTTCTGTTAATAATAATTACATGGATGATAAGTTAATGAGTCCGGGAAAGGAAGTAATATAAAAGCCGCACAGGACAGAACATCTAAATTATGATGGTATAATTTATGTGGTAACTTTCCCAAGGTTCAATTAATTTTTTTTAATTGTTTTTAAGTTTTAAGTGGGACCCCATCATTATTATCAGATACACATTTCATATTTGTATGGGATTTGGATTCTATTATTATTACGTAGAGAATATATAGTAATTGGTAATACGAGTAGGTGGTGCTATGTAATATTCCAGGCTGCTAAAGCTGGGAAGATCATATCGAGACCATTTTGTCTTCGTCTTGAAATGTCAAAGTCCTACTAATTCATTTTTCTTCCTCTCCCTTCAGTATGCTAATATATATATATATATATATATATATAATATTTGACATATGCAGGCTGCAGAAACTCTAAGGTAGGAAATGTCTCTAGGCGGTGGCATAAAAGCAAGCAAAGTCCATGCAAAGAAAACTGCTGGTCCCACAAATTACTATATAATTAATAAAAATTGATGAGACTAGCAAAGGAGCTTTAATATGAGCTAAAGAAGCAACAACCGCGCGCTCTTTTCCGCTTCAAATTCTTTTTAACTTCTCTCCAAGAAACCACCTTCTCCATGATCTGATTACTTCACACAAAACCCATCATCATTATAAACTCCCCACGCACAAAAAACTCTCTTTTAGTTTCTTGGAAGTTTTTTGTGTGCTTCCCATATATTATATTTACTGCTCTGTGCTAGCTTCCTCTGTATATTACCAAGCTGATCAATAAACCGCTGTAAATTAAACCTTCTTGCTCTAAAACACACCACGCTCCCTCATTTATTATCTTCACCTTCATCACCATTCCTACCTTTCCAGCTCTCTTTTTTTTTTTTGTACCGTTGCAGATTCAAACTAGGACCCTTTTGATTTGAGTTTTACTTCTTATACAAGTGTTTGTATAGCTCTAAGTTTTTGTACCGTTGTGAAGCATGTTGGTGATAGGAAATTAGGGTGATGGAGTACTTGTTATCTGTTTCTGGTGCTTCTGTTGTGGTCTTTGTGGTTCTGTTAGGTAGTTTTCAACTTGGTTTATCTGCAAGTTCCAAGGATTATATCAGTTGGGATGATTTAAAGGTGAATGAGCATAAGGATTTGAGATCCGATTCGGGAGATGATTATACTGAAGGAGGCCGTGTTATTGTCGTTGACAAGAATGGAGGAGGAAATTCACGAACAGTTCAAGGAGCCGTTGATATGGTCCCACAACATAACACACAGAGAGTGAAAATTTACATTCTTCCAGGAATTTACAGGTCCACTACCCCCCTCTTTTTCTCAGTGGCTATGACCATGAAAACTTTTTTAGGATTTGATTAATTTGGTGTTTTTGGGTTAAATTGCTTTTGGAGTTTCAGTTATTAAATTCCCAGTTTTGTTCTTCTGGCTGTTTCTTGGGTTAGTAGGAACGCAAATGTAGGTACGTGGGTGGTAGTTACATGGGCATTTTCAAATTTTGTCTTACGGCGATCCTAGTTCGTAGGTTTCTTGCATATTATATGTGGAATTTGAAAGAGTTTACTAGTACTGATACTGATGTGAATTTATGCAGAGAGAAGATATTTATACCAAGCACAAAGCCTTATATATCATTCATAGGGCAGCAGAATCAAACATCAAGAACCATAATTACATGGAACAACAAGGCATCAGACAAGGACCAACATGGTGTTGAACTGGGAACATATAACTCAGCATCTGTAGCCATAGAATCTGACTATTTTTGTGCAACCGCCGTCACTTTCGAGGTAATTAACATCTTTTAAAATTCAAAGCTGTCAAGTAAAAGGATTTGATGCTTTTAAGAAAACAGAGACATCAACTTTCATAGTAAATGTGGGGAAGTTTGCAGAATTCTGTGGTTGCAGTGCCTGGAGTACGTGGAATGCAAGCAGTAGCCTTGAGAATTGCAGGTGATAAAGCAATGTTCTACAAAGTTAAGATCTTGGGGACGCAGGACACACTCTTAGATGACACTGGATCACACTACTTCTACAAGTGCTACATCCAAGGTAGTGTTGACTTTATATTTGGGAGATCAACATCACTCTACAAGGTAACAAAAGAATGCTTAGCATTCTGATTAGAGAATACAAAACCCATATATATTTAAATATTTAATAAACCCATATTTATTTAACTATTTAATAATCTGGGTTTTCCGTTTTTTTTTTTCTAATTTATTGATGTTTATGATTTTAATTATAGGAATGTGACCTCCATTCAATAGCAAAGGGTACCGGAGCCATTGCAGCTCACCACAGGGATTCACCAAGTGAAACTACAGGGTTCTCCTTTGTGAATTGCATAATCACCGGAAGTGGAAGTACCTACTTGGGAAGAGCTTGGGGAGACTATGCAAGAATTATATATTCATGTTGTGTACTTCCTAATATCATAATTCCCTCAGGATGGACCGACTGGAACCACCCATCAAGGCAAAAGTATTAATAACTTTCTGATTCAATGACACATTTAAAATTATCTAAATATTTTTTTGGTAAACAACTAAGATTTACAAAGATTTAACAGAGACCCAAAATTTGTTTTTTTATCTCTATAGGACTGTAGAATTTGGTGAATACCACTGCCGTGGTCAAGGAGCAGATACAAGAGGTAGAGTGCCATGGTTGAAGTCCTTCAACGACAAGGAAATAAGAACTTTTCTGGGTATGAAATTCATAAATGGAGAGCAATGGCTAAGACTTTAGTTGTACAAGCAGGCAAATGAGGCACTTACCATGTTCATAAAGCTAACAGAGTCTTAAGGCAGAATATTTTCTAGTATACTCTCTCTCTTTCTGTGCTCCAAAGTAAAACAATATTGATGGTGTTAATACAAGATGGTATATGAATGAAATGTGTATTTAAACTGTTTCTTACATTTTTGGCTGACCGATGCTATGTTTTGCGTGCTCTAAACCCATGACTGTACACTTACAAGGAGTAGACTAGTTAACAAGAACAATGAAATGTTTGTGAAGTGCAAATACGTTCCAAATATCCCAAAAAGGTGCTAATACATTGACATTATGATATGAAGAGGGAGAGCAGTAGACTAATTGCATAGGCTTTGAAGTATAGAATGAAATCCACATCGAACCCGGCATGCTGCGCTAAATGGACTAATTATTAAATGATGGCCCAATTTTCCTGGCCCGGCCCACTAAAAATAGTTTACTTGATTACAAACCCATGAACTCAGCGTTTCCTTCTTGTTTGTGTTGGCTCGGCCAGACATGGAAAGACGAATAATTAAGGAAATAAAGTTTTTTTTTTTTAATAGTAGTTTAAACGTTTATTGGTGAATATTACAGAAGATTTCTTTGTTATTTTCTTTGTTTCCATCTCTCTCTGGTTTCTCTTCCCTATTTCTCTTTCTTGTTTTGTCTTCTCTCCCTATTTATTTAATGAGGTTATGTCACTGGAAGCAAACTTGCAGCCACTTATAAGATGTAATTTTATGCAGTAAATGACTGAACCGTAGCTTTGTCATCATTGCAGAAAAATTACAGAACCAAGTTGAGGTTTTGGCAATCCAAATTCCAGAACAAGGAAACAAGAAAGATATATATTATTACCACAATATACAGACTGCAAATGTTTTACAACAAAGCACATATTGGGTGGTTACAAGCTAGCATGAGAAAGACCTGGCTCATTTAGAAGGGCTTCCAATCAAAGGGATAAATTCTAATACAATCACTAAAAATCAGAAAGTCATAAAACCCTAGGCTCATGACTGTACACCTACAAAGGTCATCAATTGGAACGAATGACATCTAACTATATACAGTGATACCAGCAACCCAAAAAACCATTGTCAAGATTAACCTACTACACTGACAACAATAAACCGTCATAATTCAAGGCACATACCATCTCATGTTAGAAAGCTTGTGCTGTCACTTCCATTACTTCTACTGCTTTACAGTTCTGCCCGGAAGTTTCAAGCATCACCATGCCTACTCTGTCCTCTTCATCATCATTACCTTGGACATTGTCTACATTTCCGCAACTGTCATTGGGGTTAACACCATCATCCTCAGGACCACTGTCTTTCAATGATGGTGACTTATCACCATTGACCCAGTCCACATTCTTGAAATGGCCATCAGAACTGGCAGATGCAGCCCCATTGAGATTTTCCTCTTCAATAATATCGCAATCTGGACTGGCAGGAGCTTCAATACTTGAAGCTGCTAAACCATCAGACTTAATGTCTTTGCCGATAGTTGAGGACATGGATGGCTTAGAACCTGAGAAAAAAGTTGCAGATATGGCGGAGACTAAATCAGGTTTTGCCTCAATATTAATCCACTGGTCTCCCAACCATTCTCTGGATATTCTCAGATCCTTGTTGTGGACATTTAAGAGCAAGCTTTCACCTATTGCCACCATAACAATATTATTATAAAGGATAAAAACATAGATATATGGGTTAGGATGAAAATCACATTTCTTTGTCTAATAAGCATACCAGGAATGAAAACTTGCACATTATCACCATAATCTTCAACTCCAATTACAACTCCTTCCCACCAGCCATCACTCCACCATGCATCAACCGCAGCTCCAACTTCAAGAGCAAGGTCTGTTTGCTC
This sequence comes from Rhamnella rubrinervis, assembly GCA_007844105.2. NCBI lineage: Eukaryota > Viridiplantae > Streptophyta > Magnoliopsida > Rosales > Rhamnaceae > Rhamnella > Rhamnella rubrinervis. The sequence continues at coordinate 8,480,748 of CM017578.2, forward strand.
TTTATCAGGGACTGGCCGGATTATCGGACGGCCTGAATGCCTAATGCCAAGTTTATCATGCATCGCTAGTTTAAAAGCTGGGATCCATTCCTACATATATAAGAAGAGTATCACACATAGCCACCAAAAATTAGATTGAAGTCCAAAGTAAATTAAAAAAAAAAAAAATCAGCTATTTGGTAATACTTAAGTATAAATCAGAAAGAGAAAGAGAGATAAAGTATGAACTTACAATAAAAATCGAGTATACCTTCACTAAACTAGATATGCAAGTTACTCTATGTAAACATTCCATGTGCACAAATCCTTCAGTATGATGAAAACTAAAAAAAAACCCTAAAGTTTAAACCTCAATACCTCAAGATTGCCAGATCCCTCTTCATCTTGCACATCAGCATATTGGACTTTTATCTGCTTTCTAGAGACCTGCAAGACTGTACACCTGAACCAGCAGCCTCTGATGCCGCTATCCTGGCATAGCAATTCTATCTTTTCCTCAACCTTAAATAATGGGGTAAACCAAGGCTGACAACCCACATGCTTAAGGGAAAATAATCTCCCACCTGAAAAATCACATTTTAAGTTCTTATAAGGTCCATATGTCATCATCTGACCATCCCCAGCATGACTCCTGACTCTTGAACAATCTGCCCCATTTCTGGTCCTCTTAGCTCCTAGCTTGACATTTTCGCTTGGACCCAATTCATCATCTTCTTCTCCAATTAGGCTATTGTTTACAAACTCGGGCTTCGGGAGGAAACTGGGATCCAAACAAGCAAGTATTGGTTGATCGAAATAGCCACGCAATTTACTCAAATCAAATGGCTTCACCCTGTTACTTCGAAACTGCCTATGGCATAGATGTACTTTGGCTAACAAGGCATGCGGAAACACCGTTAAGCATTTATCATAATGTTCACGAGTTAAGACTGTGGCAGGACCATCAACACACTCTGCACTAATGACTTGTGCATAAGGTGTGATGAAAACTTCTTTCGAGTGAGGATTTCGCAGTGGAATCACACCCTTCACTTCCTGATTATAGTGAAACCACCTCACTTTAACCTTTTTTTGACCCCTCTTGTCTTCATACATATCTTCCAGATAAGCAAGGTAATGATTTTCTCCCTTTGCCATAACAAATACAAAAGATTGAATCTGGATATCAAAAAAGGACGTCAGAAGAAAAGATTGTGGATCTGAAACAAAAATTAAAGAAACATATTCATTCCATTATACATAGAAAGAGAGTAAGCTTTAGACCATAAGGCGAGGCAATGTTCATTTACAAAACATTGATGCAGCATCTGAATTAGATACTCAGTTTCATACACAGGTGAGTCAAGCTTAGCAGAGGTCACTTAGTTCATGAAGCATGTGAGACATACAATGTATCAATCTGCAACTTGTATCTCTATCTCATACTTGTACAGATCAGTTGCTTTATTAACTTTCCAAGTACAACCTAACCAAACCCTGACTAAATCAAACATTCCCCTTCTATGTTTAAAATTCTAAATATTTGTCGAAACTCAGAATAGTACTTCCACAATGTGTCTTATGTCTAAAAGTAGATAAGACATATGACCTTTGTTTTAAATTGATTGAGTGTAGAATAGTTAATTTTAGTGGCAGCATCTTCTTGCTTGTTATGATCCCTCTGATGCCTTACACCTCAAATACTAAATGTTATTAACACCATTGCATGCATTACTCTTACATTCACAGGTAGATTCTTACTGATATTGTTATCCCATTCCTGCAGAATGCCGCATAATGCTTGAGCTGCTTACTACACATCCATGCAACGCCTGACCAAGCAATATCTGAATTGTGTCCCTTGAAATTCCTTGTAAGGCGACCCTAATATACATGTGTCCACACAGTAAAAGGCGTCAAACAAGCGTCACAAGCATAAATAGGAAAGACATATACTTAAAAGAGAACTTTACCGAGTAATCTGGTCCTTGTTTGTGCGAAGCAGTAACTCTACTCATTACAGGGAAACCTGAAGCTTGCACTGAATCACGTGTAGGTGACTCTGTAGGTAAAATGGCTTTAAATTTAATACTCTAGTTACAATTCACTTAAATGTGCTAATTACTGTCAAATAACATAAAGATTAATCCATTACATATACACTTAACCTATTTTCAGCATTAAAGTAGAAAAAATGTCTAAATAGCATTTACAAGGAAATCACAACTCAACAGCGCCAGTTTGTTTTTTGGAAAAGTTTGTTACTTGAAAACTCAGTAGCAGTGAGTTTGTTTTCCAAAGAAACAATAGTCCTCGTTAAATGCCAAAACAATAAGTTGAATAAATTGACGTTCAAGCTGCAATTCTAGAGACAATAGAGGCAAGGCAGCTTAAAAAGGTTATACAAGAACACAACTTTTAAAGAATCATAATCACCAAATACTAGAAAATTATGAACTAGCATGCTGATGGCCTGATACCACCTTCAACGTGCATACCTAGAACTTAAAAGAATGCATGTGTAGATGCATGCCATGACAATACACACCGAAAACAGAAGAGAACTAGAATCTTACGATATAAAAACTACTAAATTCTGCTATAAAGCAATAAAGGGCAACACATACCAGACCGATCTCCATGCAGGTTCTGCTTTGAAAGCATGGATGTAAGCCAATCTACAACTTCCCTTCTCGACCTCCATTTGAAACCAGCATGAATGGAACACTCCTTTCCATGGACTTGTAGAAAGTCTTCAGCTACAACATAAAACATGTGCCTAACACTCCTTTCAGTGCCCACAACTGCAAGGACGGATTCTCCAGCAGAATCCTTCAAGAAATAATGAACCACTCGGTTGCCCCTCTCCTGAGAAACAAAGTGCTCTTTCCACTCCACGAAACAGTGACCATTTCCAGACATTTTGACAGAAGCGCCAGGGGGTTAACAAAACAGCAGAACCTACTTCAATTTCTCGTTACATAGCTGAAATCTGAAGATGCTCCATAGAAAAGGGTCCGAACCTAAGTGACTTGGCTGCCTAATAAACACTAGTCGAGCTCTCTCTCGAACAAAAAGCAATAAACTTTACATTTACAACCTCAACCCGTGGAACACCCATGATTTCCTATTTTGAATGACGATAGCCTGATATGCCACAAAATTGACCAGAAACCACAAAAGCCTATAGTTTGGAGACATATAAGTAGATCAGAATCCAAACCTTACCACTGAAAATGCCTCAGGCAAGTGGCAAAAGGTCAAGAAACGAAATCCGAAATTCTCTATTGCCTTACGAATCAGCAACCTGGCAAAAAATGGGAAGCATCCTACCATTAGCTGAAAAGACCTCCAAGAAACAAGAAGTGGGTGGTGGATAACACACAGAAAAACAAGTGCTTTGAAGGTCAAAGGGCAGATCAGAAACCCCTTGCACAAGAGAACTCAATCTAAACCTGAAAACCCAAGAAGCATAAAGGTATAAGCTTTGACTGCTTTTTCCAAGAGAATCGTCAAAAAGATGAAATGGGCATCCCGGTTTGGAGTTGTAGTAGCAGTTTAAGCACACAAAAAGAATTTGATAGGCGTCTTTCAAAGAAGAAAGTAGGTGATGGAGGTGATGAAGAGACTTCAAGAGAGAAGGGAAAACAGAAGGCTCTGCATCTAGTTTGGCGGGTAAAAGGAAGAGTCGAGAAGCAGAGACAAAATAACAGAGGAAGTTGAACCAAGCCAAATTGAAAGTGAAGAACTTGAAAAGGCCATGGACATGGAAAGAGGGAGACTTGCAGAGCCTTGGAACGGTGTATGCCGCTGACAATGGGAGAGATTGACAACAGAGGAATAGTTGAACAGTAAAATGGTAAACAATTTATTTATTTACTTTCCATATTTTGTTTGGTTTTATTAATTTTTCTCTCATGTCTCCCGAGGAAAGAATAGTAATGAATTTTTTCAGTTTATTTCTTCTCATCCTTTTGGATTGACGCTTGAAGGTGAATGGGCCTGAGTACATGGGAGACCCAAGGATAATTTTGGTATTTCATTTTACCATTTTAAAGAGCTTATTTTAATTAGTATCTTTCTCTCTTCCAATCTCTCTTTCAAATCATTATTTGTGTTTCTAATAGTAGTGACAAAATAGTCTAATTAAATTTTCATTCATTTTGACAATAGTATTTTGGAAATTTTAACACTATTACATTTTAACTCCACTGTTAATTCCACCGAGGAAAGTAATACCTTGTTGAAGCCAACAAGTGTAAGTGGTAACGGAGGTGGAATCTTGTTCAAATTATGCACTCCATCATGCACTATTTCTTTATTTTTATGGTAAATCTCCATCGTACACTATTACAACAAGCTCTGAATCAGTATTACAGGACCCACTTCATTCAATTCATAAATGGAACATTTGTATGGGACCTACCGACCCCCATGATTAAAAAATAATAAAAAATAAATTAGAGCTTCACTCCAAACAGTACACACAGTCAAGAGTCTTTAATTGATCCTAAGGAGCATTGTTCTGAAGTCAAATGGTTTAGTCATAAGTCGCACATCACCCACGTGCTTTAAGATTGAAGCAAATTCATTGCTTAAAGTGTAGCCCTACTGGATCATACGTGTATATGGCAAACGTGTACCAAGGATAGATGAAGAAGCGTATATTCCACACATGTTCCAACAAATTGTCAAATGGTAACCTCTACATCTGCATGATTTTTATGGGCTTTTACTACAAATTGACTTCAACTTATCAATGATTTGGTAACTTACCAAAAAAAATGAAAATTCAACTTACCAATTTGTCAATTTCAACACTGAATTCAAAAGAGAAATGGTTGCTGTCTAGAGGGGTTCATTTAATGTTGTCATGTTGAGCTAAAAGAGCTTGCTTTTAAAGCCTCACAAGTTGGTGATCATTTTACAAATTATAAACACCGTACAAATCTTAAATTACCCACAAATTCAATGAGATATAAGGGCACGTGATCTCTTGGTCTATTGGTTCCGATTAAGTCGCTTGCAAGGTGTGCAATATGATATAAGGGCACGTGATCTCTTGGTTCTTACAACTATTGGAGTGTCTATAAGGTATATGGGGTCAATCACTTCAGCAGCATCATGCAAGTTTAGTTATTGGTGATTTTCATGACCCATGAAGTTATTGCTGCTATGTCAGACAAAAGAGGTCAGGTTAGGTGCCTAAAACAGTAACTCATTGAGTCTACATATGCAACAAGCAAGGGAAAACAAAGGATGCTTCAATGAATTCCTTTTTATCTTTTGCATGCATGACTCTCTCTTGGAACTATGCTGTTCCTTTTTTTCTTTTCTTCATGAAAAAGTTGGATTTAATCAGGTATATATTGGGTTATCTACAGTCAACGTTTTAGTTGTTAAAAAAAAGTAATAAATTAATGAGCTGCAGATGTAATAATAAACATCGTCATCATCACCCACAAAATCATAGCGGCTCACAGAAAATTGGGATATCGAATAGTTTGTCCCATTGCTGGCAGACAATGGTCAATTTGAAGTTGTACAACTTCTCTAACCCAATCCCACCTACTAAAACTAAGAATACTTCCAACTATGAATTTGAAGGAAAAAAACCCCACCATTACAAGCAACCTCATATCCTAGTCGACAATTAGAGTGACAATTCATTGAGTAGAATAATGTAATCTATCCACATCTACTTTTACTCCTTCCTTATAGTTCAAGTCTAACTGGGGCAGCTGTCAATTAAAATCGAGAGAGAGAGAGAGAGAGCTGCAAAACAGTTTCTTAGTAGCTATAAAACAGAAAATGTGTACAAATTCACATCTGCTTCCATGTTTATCTTAGATTTATCAACATTAATGAACATTAAGACCATTTGATTAACAGAAGCACTTCTACCAAAAAAGTATATCATAAAATGGCCACAACAATTCAAAAGATTTTCAAAACAGAATCACTTGAAATTACACTGAATTATCGAGCCTCAATAGCCAAACTGATCACTGTCGTTGTCTATCTCAAGTGCCCAGATAAGGTGTTCGAATCGACGTTGGAGGACCATGTGAGTATCTCCACTGACCACAGGCAGAGCATTTGTCCAATTTCACACTATTTTCCAGAGTACAGAATTTACAGTACCAAATTTTTGTTTACTTCCAATATCTCTTGGTTTCTCTGTGCCACAGATCCCGCATAGTGGAAATAATGCCTGCAGTGATCCATTGATCACATGCAAAACATTAATGAGAATTATGGTAGGAAGTCAACAATGGAAAAAAAACAAATGAAACATAAATTTTGTTGCATGCATATTGAAGGAGCGATGCATCCACAAAAAACTAAACTAACACAAGATAAAGAATCTCATAATACAAGAAATTTTAGAAATGTAAAGAACACCTTAGACATATCACTATCTATATATCCATAAGCAAAAAAATCAAACATGATATCATGATCCAGCTATTGCTCCTCATGAAACAAATAAATATAAACTTACCGGATTCAACAAAGTGCATACTCCACACTCCCACATAGCAGTATCCTCTACATTATGTTTTCCATCATGATTAGACATGGACCTGGAAGATGAAGAACCAGATAAACCGGTATAACTAGATTCTGGCTGACAACTAGACTTACTAAATGAGTTTTCCGATTGTTGACTTTTCCCTTCAGAATCCATGGTTAAATCCACAAAATTGGATTCTACGTGATTATTTGAAGACTGAAATAGAGAATTATTATTCAATTCACGACTTCTTTTTCGACATGTAGGATCCAAACCATGTCCACTTGAATCATGACAGAGACTTGAGCTTCCTGAACCTTTCTCCTTACATACAAGGTCCTGTAATTTATCAGAGATATCTTCTCCATCATCAGATGCTTCACAAGACAAAGAACCACACCAGATATCATCCTGTAATCTCCTTTCTGCAGCCATTGCAGCAGCTTGTACTGGACTGAGTGCAACCATAATTGTGTTATCACCACCAAGACGCTTAGGTCCAGATGGTAGTAGAGATCCCACCTTGGCTCTCTTCTCTGCAGCAGCAAGTGCAGTTGTGCGAAGGGAAGAAATAGGAGGCTGTCGGGAAGAACCACCCAAACGTCTCCCTGGAAGATCAAACCCTTCTCCCGTACCAGTTACTCCCTTCGCCATCAGCTCCTCACATTCCTGTATATTATTAAGAACATGAATCTTTTCTTAAACCAGTCCCATACACTGTTTTCTGAACTGCCTATTCCAAAGGTGAGAACTAGGATTTAGTGTGGTCCACAACACAGGTCAGAAAAGCACAAAAAGATGAAAGATAGAGTAGTCCAAAATGACTCAAACTCTATTTCCTACTTTTCAGATACAGGAAATTATACTAAAAGACCAATCACAAAAGTTGCCAAAATGAAAGTGCAAGATAGAAAGTCTCTCATTATAAGATTTTCAGTAGTAGCACTACCGTTCACTAGCAAATATATCTTAGAATAATACAATCTTTTGTGTGGCAAACAAATTAAACTTCGGATAGAGCTAAATAAAATATATATAAAAGCTATTGGAATATCAACTGAAGGCAATATCTTGAGGGTATTTTCAGAAATATATTTTTTTACAAAGACAACCTGCTCTCATCATTGCCCAACAATTTATGCAGGACTACAACTATATCATAATATATGCAGCATTGCAATGTACACATAAATTAACGCTAAAAAGAGAAAGGGAAAGATACAATGACCTTTCTAAGTTCATCCCAAAGCTTGTAGAAGCTGGCATTATGAGGACCATGAGCATTGTGACAAAGCTCGTGAAGCATAGTATCGAGAATTTGATCAAACGGAAAGAAATCCCAATCCCTGTTCACCCTTCGGAGCCTTAGCTTGACATTAATACCACCTCCTACATTCAATCCCAGAAGAGCCGGATTGTTTGGGCTGCATTTTGCCATTTGGCATGCAAAAAAATCATGATGTACAGTTGATAATAAAACCCAGATTAAAATCAACATAAGATTCTAAACAGTATAGAACATAGAAGAAGAAGAAAGAAAAAAAAAAAAACGTTCTTTTACACTTATCTTTCCCTCTAATTTCTGGGCAACCAAACAAGACATCGAAAGTTGAAAACTTTATGGTAATGAAAATTAAAATACCAAAATTCAGAGAGAAGCTTGACCCGCCAATTGTGTTTACGCATAATAGGTTGGACCTGTTTTGCCACTCTCTCCAGAATCTTCTTGGCTTCCTCCTCCCCAGGCTTTTTAAGGGCCTTGATTTCCCATACCTTGTTAAGGTCCCCCAAATTCATTGCTCTGAAAAAGAACAAAAAAACTCCGAAGTTTAAAACCCCAGTTCGGAGAATTCCAAGCAAAGGCTTTGGAAATCCGATTCAGTTCAAACAAAGATGGATCTTTTACCTTTGCCCTTGGGTTTGGAGGAAGGAGAAGCTCTTCTTGTTATTGAAATTTTAAACTACATTTTAAAAGAGCAATCTTTCTGCTCTTTCATTCGTGCCCTTTGAGGCTTCACACGTGCGGGGTTGATGGCAGCCCTGTACTCTCTCTCTTTTTATATCATAAAAAATCTGATCGGGCAGAAGATTAAACAGCAATATATATAATAAAAACAAATAAATACAACAAACGTACATCAGTATTATATATATATATATAATGATTTAATATTTCTATTCCTTAACAAAATATTAGGCTTATTAATCCACTACAAATAAATTTTAGTAAAACTTTAAAACTGATTGAATGAAAAAAAATTAACCCCCTCATTAATACAGTGATTTAATATTTCTACTCGTTAACAAAATATTAGGCTTATTAATCCACTACAAATTTAATCCAAGAAAAAGAAAAAAAAAAAAAAAAACCATAAAATCAATCAATGCTTGAACAGAACGTGATCAGGGAGGAACTGGAGTAAGGGATGAGAGAGAGAGAGGAGAGTACAATTGAGTGTGTGTATGGTTGGGGATGGCATTCTTGTAAATAATAGGTCTTCTAACACACAAGTACAAAACACAGAAAAAAACTTGGGGGCAGTATTGTAGTTTTGCCTTATTATAAATAATGTTGTTAATTATTAACACGGAAATATTAATATTACCACGCCACAATTCCTTCTTTCTTCCTGTACACTCTTAACACTCTCCCTCTACTACCAAATTCCAATCTCTTCTGCATAAATACATAATCCTTCCTTCTTTTTTCAATTCCCTGCAACTTAACCCTGATAACTATAATTTTCAAGCAAGTTTTTTATTTTTGAATTTGGATTTGTTCTGCTTCACACTCTGTAACAATGGTGGGAATAGCTATAATTTTGGATCTATTGAGGAAAAGTCCAAACTTTTACACGCCTCAAACCCTCCACTCTTCTGGGTTTTTCTCCGCCTCAGCAGCTGCTTCTGCTGCTACAGCGTCCTTGGCGGCTGGGATGCCTTTCGCCTATAGGGCTTTATTCGGGTACCTTCTTTATATCTCTTTCGTATTTATGTATGCACGTATATTCGTATTACGTCTGTTGTTATATATACTGGTTGGTTTGAGCGGGAGGCAATATTGATTATGTGTTGGTATGATATCGATTTAGACTTGTGAGTATTAATTTGCTGACTAAGTTTTGTCAATGTACCCGTTGACAATTTTGTCCCACGTTTGTAAGGTGAATTCCTGTCTGCTAATATCAGCTGTGTTGAATGTGGGATCCGGTTGTATATATGGAGATGGGTTTTTGCCTTGGTTTATTGTAGTTTTGATATTGGCAAATCGTGGATTGACATACTTAAGTAATTGGGTTAGGAGGCCTATATATGCATTCCCATCTTCGTAATGGTTGTCAAAAAGAGAGAGGAAGCTATTGGAGTCGTCTTTGGTCTGTTTTGCTTGATTGCCTTTGGTTGCATCCAGGGTGTGATGTACTATTGTAAATACTTTAAACGGTTTAAAATTAAGAATAATGTATAATCTGATATAGGACTATACATAGGGCTTTGATAGAAGTGAGTGAAAAGTATTTGTTGATTCATCTTTCTGAATATTGTATTTTTCATATCTCTTCAACTTGGAATTTTCGCACAGCTCACTTTTAAGCACCAGAAGCATATTCCTTGCTCTAGTCTCATATTGACAAAGCTTATATTGCCATCACAGTTGCAGTAGAAATCCTTGGGATAGTATAGGATCTTATTTGTGTTGCTGGGATTTGAAAGAAGAGAGAGAAATAAAAGAAATTTCTAAAAGTTTAGGTCCTCTAATGTAGTTGGTAGATCTTCTTGTCAAAATGAAAATAAAGCAAAAACTTAACTAAGGAGCTTGGAAGTTCTAGGCTTGTGCTGCTTACAACTTTAGTACTCATATGAGTCTTCTTCATTGTTTACTCTTATATAACAACCTTTAGAGACGTGTTTCTCTCTTGCTGAACTTTGACCAGTGCTAATTTTCAGTAATTTTGGGGTACCAGTTGCTTACTGTGATGCGGGCACAGCATGGTCTGAAGATTATGTTTCTAATTTACGAAGTGCATCTGGAAAAATCTTTCAGGGTGATTCTCTGAAATACAGTACCAAGGAGTACAAAGTTGAGTTAAAGCCTCTAACCTCAGCTTTTGAGTTTAGGGCACTAGCTATGACGACCTTGAGGTCGTTTTTAATGTTCTATTTACCTCTTTTGGAGCCTCGTGCAAATTTGGAAGATGACGACGATGACGATGACGAGGACTTCCTGCAGGATGCTCATGAAGAGCAACATGTAGATTATGTTGTTCCCTTCAAAAAATCAGTGAAGCAAATTATTCGTGAGGTCAGTTGTCTTGACTTTCCTCATTTGATCATATCAGATGACTTGGCTTGCCTTTTTGATATGCTGGTATAACTGGAATATTTTTTAAGTGGCTAATTGCTGCAAATTTGGGAATGCAGTACGTTATTGGAGTTTGTACAATAAATTTCAGCAGCTTTATTTATCCCTAAAAATATATATTTTTTATAATCACTTAGGCACTACTTTGACTAACCTTTGATTTTGTATGACAATGCAATTATTTAATTTTCTTCTTAGAATAGTGCTAAGAAGTTTTCTTTACAGTAATTATGTAAAAGAACAGTTTACCAGATTTTGCATTTTCCCATACTTGTTACTTATTGTTGTATATTGAACAGAGTTGCATCTTCTTCCATTCTTTTCAAGTTGGTGTTATTTCTAGAAATATATACAACTCAGCTAGCAGCTATAGAGACATAGCTAACCCAATTATATTTTGTATGTTATCAAGACTACTGTTGTAACTACTAGGCGGATTCTTGAGAGAATTGCTGTCCATTATGTTTCTCAGCGTTTAGCATGGAAACTTTTGAAAGGTATTTACTTTCCTATGTAGTTTGTTTGTAATTTTTCTTTCAAATTAAAATGGAATACAAAGAATAAGAGACAAACATTAGATTTTTTATAATATTGATAAATTATATATATTATAAGATGTAATTTTCTTAGTATTGCATTGTTTTATGCTTCCTTGAAAGATCTTATAATCATCAGATGGATGTGATTAATTTGCACAGATGTTCCCAAATCAGCCACACGCAAGGCTGCAAGAGGAATGCCTACATATGTTTTCTTCTTCCATGTTACCAGAACAACTTTCAGAGGTTAAATCTTAACAATTAAGTTATCTCATTATTGTTATTTGCTTCACCATTCAATCTGACTTTTTTGTATATTGTTTGTTTACTTGAGCAGGACACTTTCTAGGAGTTGCAGCATCTTGGATTGTTCAAGTTGCCATTGAAATCTATCGGTTTCTATCTCGTAGTTTAAAATCTAAGGAGGGTGATGAGGTTGATGCAGAAGAACAGGCTAGAGTGCTAGGAAAGAAGATTTCAGCTACTACTGTCAGATGCGGTTTCTCTCTAATATTTGCTTCTATTGGGGCAGGGATCAGTGCCATCCTTTTCCGTCCTTCAGCTGGCCAGTGGATCGGTAAGCATTTCTGTCTGCATCAAAGCTTTCTATGACTATGATTAACAAATCAAAATCTTTATAGTCTTGTGTTTGTTGTGTTTAATTCTATTCAAAATATACATCTCTCTGCAGGCTGCGCTGTTGGGGATTTGGCAGGGCCAATTTTTGTGTCATATTGCTTTGGAAAAGTTTTTCTCACAGACCTTTAAGTGACAAGGGTTGGGTGAAAACGCCTGACATTGATTTGCACTTTTAAATTTGACTAGTGTAATACACATTTTATGGTAAATTTCTGAACAAAAGCACTTTCTAGCTGGTTTTAGTTTGCTGGTGTTGAAGCAGCATTTTGAGAATCCGTCAAAGTTTTCCTTTTTTGAACCACCATAGTGAATCATAATTGGAGGTCAATTAAGAATGTCCCATGAACTGTACGGTATAAGGTGTTTCAATTCTTCCATGTATGTGTGTTGATGGAGTCCGTTTAACATCCAAGCACAATGTACACTAACGTGGTTAACCCTAGTTTAATTGAGTAGTATGTTTTGAATCAGTCTACCCTTTATTTTCTCGTGCCTACTTTATATTGTTCAACAACTAATTTTGAACCTGTTGCACACAGTTATGGATTGGATAATTTCGACCTCTACATTGTTGGATTGTTGTTTTAATTTCAGCCGATATTCTATTCTTATTTGGGAATTTAGGTTTTGGTAACCAATCTCATGTAGTTCCAATTCATTAAGGTGATTTATTACCAAAAAAAAATCATTAAGGTGATCGTTCCCATTTCTTTAGTACAAGTATGTGTTTTTACTTAATCTTACATCGGATTCTGCTATTGGTGGCAGAAGTCAAAATGCAATAAAATAAATAAATGCATCCTATCTTCTTTGTAGAAGAGAAATGTTATTAACACAAAAGAGAAGGAAAAGTGGCAACCCATTTGTGCATAAAGTTCTGAATCACCCATCAAGAAAACCAAAACCACAAGAGAAGAGATATCTAGAGTAATAATAACACAAACTACAACTCCATAATAAACCAAAAGTTTGTACAAAATCACCCATCTAAAAAACCAAAACCACAAGAGGAACACAAACTACAACTCCATAATAAACCAAAAATTTATACAAAAACCCACATAGGTTTTCTACTTGTTCTTGCCCTCCAATAGGATCATATACCTTCACCATGTCTTAATTCTTCAAGTGTCCCAGATCATAACAACAGCTATCACCCCAACGCCTAGCAACACAGCCAAGAACTTGTAATGGGGTATGTCTACTGAAACTGACTTCTGAGGTGCATAACCCTTTGCTAGAAGATGGTTTATTGATACATAGATGAACACCCCACATGCCAGACCCATTGAAATGGCAAATATCCAATCTGCCACAGCACCTTGGGTTGTTGCATCTATAATGATTCCAACGACCACTCCAATGGGACTTGATATGGCAAATGCAAAAGCATAGGCTACGCATGATAAGAAGGGCCGGTTTGGAATCATCCGAAGCAGAGCAATTCCCATAGCAATAGCTGCAAATATCTTGTGCAGAGAAATTGTCCACAATGCTTTCCAAGCATCTTCTTTTGTTTCAGCAACTCCGACTGCAATGCCCTCAAACAAAGAGTGGAAACACAAGGCTACGATCAACAAAATGCTATCCCCAACAGAATCAACCGTCGTTAAGTAGTGGCCAGCATGATCCTATCAAGTATACAAGAAAAGTTTCAATCAGTCTCAGAGTACAAAGAAGTAATCGTCGTATGTAAAAGAGAAAGCTTTAGTACATATGCAAGCAGGAACCAATATATTAAGCTTAAATATCAGACCTGAAACTGAGATCTTGAACTTCTATTATTTGCTACTTCCTTTCCCTCCTCAACACTCCCTGTAATGAAGAAAAGAAAATAAAGCAATAGTTAGATCAAACTATCTTTAACAGATTGATCACAAAAAGGCAGAGTTAAATAAGAAAACCCAATTTGTAATAAAGTAAAACACAATCTAATTTCGTAATCCATTTGTGAATTGCTACCTACCATGCACATCAAGATCATCGATAGACCCACTACTCTTGTGCTTCACAAACACAAAGGAAATCACACAATCCGCAAGCATAGTCAACAGAAATCCAACACAAGCCAGCATAAACGCAAAAGGGTATGCCTTGTCAGTCAAATCCTTGAAAGTCTCATCCGCATCACTCAAAAAGTGCATCAGAGCCGTACCCAGAAACACACCCCCAGCAAACTGCGTTCCCAGAACCAAGAACCCTTCATTCCACTTGAAGAAATAAGGAGAAACCCCGCCTACAAAAGTCCCAACAAAGACCAATATCAAGCACCATATCTTCGCCAGTATAAGAGGCTTCGAATGAAGGCTGTGAGCCTCATCGCTTGTGGTGGTCTTAACGCCATCGGCGTCGTCGTCGTTGTGGCCGCTGTGGGCCAAGGCGGAGAGGGTGAGGCAGAGGAAGAGGGAAAGGAGGAAAAGAGTGCGAGACAGAGGTGGCATTGGGGATTGGAAGGTATAGAGAATAACCAGACATGGAAATGGATGGGTTTGCTGGGTTAGATTTGTTTTATAAGGGTGGTGGTGTAGTTTTTGTACTGCACAAGGGAGGGTGACAGGTTCACAAACAGACACAAAAATTGTTACTTTTGTACTGCCAAGTTCCAACCCCGTGACATTGGTAAGTTCGTCGTTTGTACTGCAAAACTTTTGAGGAAACTCTCGGTTGGCAGTGAGCGTTCAATCCACTTGCCCTTATTAGGCGTGGCTTGAGAAATACAACATATTTTTGGTACTTTTTTTTTACTAATAGAAAAGATCAAATATCCAAAAATTTAATTATGGAATAAAAATAATTAATTATGAATATTCTAAAAAATCATTACCGAATCTCTCAATTTAAAAATTAAAAAAAAAAAACCATTTTTAGATTAAATTAAGCCATGTTTATTGTGCACCCACAAACTTTTTGGAATCTAATTGATGTTTTTATTATTATTTTTTTATTGCTTGAAAGATGCATTTGCTTCTTGCTTGAAGTAACTTTTTTTTTATGAGGATTCTATTTTTTGGTGAAGCCACCATACATGACATGAAGAGTCATTCTGGTTCAATTGGCTACTACGTACTATTTTAAAATGTCTTATTAAACAATGCAACATTTTTTAATAAGAATATCCAATGTGAATTTTGATTAATGGATGCAATAAAATGCTACTAAGGCTATTATCAATAACAACAACAATAATAATAATTAGTTTTTCATGTGATAATCAACAACTAGTAATAACTTATAACATAAGTAACTACAAATTGTCCCAAAGAGATACAAATTGTAAATAATTTTATTAATTACTACTATAAAATTTGACATTTTTTAAAATTAACCAATTAATTCGCTTATTACCTATTATAATTTGTCCTGATTAATACAATTAGACATATTATAGCAAAAATAATAAGGAAAAAATTAAATAACATTTTATGTTGGTTAACAATTTTTTTTATAATTGTGTCAAATATCAAAAAAGACATTGATAATATTGGGAAAAAATGAATAAAATTTTATGTAGGATAGCAATTTTTTTTTTTATAATTGTGTCAAAGATCAAAAAATACATTGATAATATTGGAAAAATAAAAAAATAAAATTCTACGTTGGATAGCAAATTTTTTAATAATTGTGTCAGAGATCAAAAAGACATTGATAATATTGGAAAAAATTAAATAAAACCTTATGTTTTGGATAGCAATTTTTTATAATTGTGTCAAAGATCAAAAAAGACATCGATAATATTTTCTTGTATAAATTATATGTCAGCTAAAGTAATTTATTTTGTGTAGTTTCCATTGCCACTTTAAAAAATAAATTGACATCTCTATTTTCCCATAAGACATTATCAAATTCACTCAATTGATGGCATCTCGGATACAATGCAGATGAAAAAAAATCGTAAAATTTTCATATTTATTTTTAAATTTAATTAAATCTGTTTAATATTTCAAATAGGGATTCAATTTTTGAATTAATAGTTATTATAATTTTCACCCAAAAAAAAATCAATTGATTAATTGTTATAAAATATAATAATAATATTAATTTTAGTAGCGATTTGGAGGCGCCTCTACGGCTCTACGTACTCCAACGTGTGGGGAAATCCAGCGAAGTTCTAACGTTGTATATCATTGTGTCAGTTTCCAACATCTCAGGTTCCACGTCAGCAAGGCCTCCGATATTCGTCTGTAGCACGCGTACACATAAACGCCAAAGAGAT
Organism: Rhamnella rubrinervis; assembly: GCA_007844105.2. Lineage (NCBI taxonomy): Eukaryota > Viridiplantae > Streptophyta > Magnoliopsida > Rosales > Rhamnaceae > Rhamnella > Rhamnella rubrinervis. The sequence goes on from CM017578.2 coordinate 8,496,995, forward strand.
TTCGCCATCTTGACTTTCTGATCACGCACAACGAACGGTCAGAATTGCAGGCATTAGAGTCCATCAATCTCGACCGCTGACGTAATTTTTTTTCTTTTTTCTAATTAAAGGGAGAAAATTTCAAAGTGGGCCTCTGTTGACGAGGAAGTTGCTGTCGGGTTGGAGGTCATCGGGCTGTCATGCATGACTAACCCAAGAAAAAAGAAATTAATTTCAAAATGAAATAGACTTTTTAATTTTAAAAAGATCTAATATTTTGGAGTTAGATAATCTTCCATTTATAAAAATTAAGCTCACTCAGTTGTACGACTAGTTGACTAATTCAGCACTACCCAAAAAAAAAAAAAATAGAACTTTGCTGAATATATGGTCCTAAGTGGGTTTGGTTTATTGTTGAAACTGATATATATATATATATATATATATATAATTAATTGTATACAATGCCATATATTTAGGAAGTAAATAATGGGATGTTTTAAAAAATAAATTGGGATATTTTTTTCCTTTTTTTTTTCCTTTCTTATCCTATTTATTTTTTCAATCTCTAACCTTTTATTTCAATATTTAATAGATAAAAACATGCCACGTTAATCTATAAATAAAGATTAAAAAATTAAGATTTGTTTATATTTAAAAAACTAAATTAAAAGATAAATTGATGTGGTATATTTGTATTCATTGGATGTTAAAACGAATAGTTAAGATTAAAAGATAAAGACTGACAATGAGAGAAAAAATAAGGAGAGAATTTTTTATCCATTTTTATTATATTATATACCAATAAATAAAATTAAATTTGGGAATGATTTTAGGTAAGTAAGAGTTGTGAGTGTGGAATGTTATTCCATCTTTGGAAAGTGAGAGCTAGTAACTAGGAAGTTAGAAAGGAACTAGGAATAGATACAAATATTGAATTAAAATCATCAATATTAATGTCCTACAGCGTCTGCTTATATATAACGATTACATCTCATTGTCTTTTATTTCCTACGCAGGATTCAGAAATCAATCTGGCCTCTTCTCAGGGGACGTACGTGTTTGTTGTTAAGGTTTTAATTGTGTATTAATTTACTTTTATAAGGGTTTTAATCTTAGCTAAGCTAAGATCAATTAGGCTGTGAAACTAGTTTTTTCAACATTGTTGGGTGCTAAAGTAGTAGGCGAAGATGGCGAATATTTCATCAACCTCTCCGTTAAAGAAACAAAAGCTGAATGATATAGGAAGCAATGCAACAAGACCCAACTCCGATAAGACAACGTCTACTACTAGTACTACTCGTCAACGAGCTTCAGCTCCGACTTCTTCTTCTTCTTCTCCTATTTCTTTGTCTCACCCTGCATGTTTTAGCAACTGGAAAGCTTCAGATGATGAGAAGCAGTCTATTTCACAGTCGTTCAGATCTTTTGGAGTAAGAGTATTCATGAGATGCGCCTTTTATTATTATTATTATTATTATTATTATTATTATTATTATTATTATTATTATTTTATCTTATGTAATATTTGAGTTTAATTGTTTTATTTGGATTTTTATTTTTTGGTTTTCTTTCAGACTTTAATAAAGCTCCTCGATGCCAAATATAAGACCATCGACAAACTACAAGCCACAATCGACGAATTACAAGCTACCAACAAAAAGTTAGAAGCCACCATTGAAAGCCAAGAAAAGGAGCTCCAAAAATTCAGGTCTTGCTCACAAACAGAAGGTATTGTTAAGAAAGCTGTCATTAAGAAAGCTGTTGAAAAAGTGACTGCTGACCTGAAGACGATCGGGAAGATGACTGCGGAGACCCAGACGGTTTTGGGCTACCTCCTCTCTTGAATTTATATAGATCACTGTCGCTCGTGTTTTTTTATTTTTTTATGTTTATTCTTCGCTAAATTATATGTAATTTGCACACCCGTCTTCAATGTGTGCGCTCAATATCAATGAAATTGGCTAGTTTCTAGAAAATTAGTTGCAGTACTAGTAGTAACATGGTACAAAAAGACCTTTATTAAATTAGGTGGTTCTAAAAAACAGAGAGGGATTTTTCTCATGCTTGCGTGCATGCCTGGTGGTGTCAAAATAGGAAGCAAGAATAGGTTATCATACATTCGGATTACACGCGCGCACATGTCACACCCGCATAGGTCATGATTAAAGGCCAAAAAGAAGAAAATACAGATTGTTCAGGGAAACAATATAAGAAATATAGCCTCGCTGCTAGCCAATATATTGATCTCTATGAAATAGAGGCAAAAATACACCTCATACGTTGAAAAATAATATGCAGCAAAAGAATTTCATCAATTCAAATTCAAAATTTTGTTGCCATAATTAACGTGCAAGAAATTGGCTTTGCCCAGTTGTACAATGCTCTTCATGGCACACCAACAAATTGTGATCCCTACATATTTTGTTCGCTATTCTTTTTTTTTTTTTTTTTCACATTAGCCTGACCTCAACGTTTCCAGAATCGACCGTGCTGCTTCTGTTCTTGCATTCGCCTGCATCACGTCATTTATAATTAGCAACATGAAACTCTTACTTTAACTCCCAAATTGAAGATAATAGTATATTCGATTATACACACTAACCAATGCATAAATTCTCTAAATTCAACAGCTTCTATTTTTGGAAAACCGTTCTGTTATATACATGCTAATAGACTATCAAGACATTATCGTGAATTCTCTAAAACGCCTTTTATTTGTGGACAGCCATTCTACTATATACATGCTGCTAATAGACTCAAGATATTATAGGGACAAAAAAGTTAAATTTTCCTATGCATATTGCTTAGAGCAAGGAGAACAACTAGAGGCTATACAGTGCTTAAACCACTCTAAATTAAATAATATACTAACCCTAAACCCAATAAAATTAAAGCAAACCTTAACAAGAATAAAAGGACAAAATTCACTTATGCATGTGCTTAATATTACAATTTTACCTTTGATGCTCTTTAGAACGCCGAATGAACTCCTGGGGGATATCACATCCTTCATAAGATGCTAATACTTGCCTGATATCAGCAGGAGGATTACGGGCAACAACTGCACAAAAAAATAAACAGAAAATGAGGTAATGCATTTCTCAATAGTGTGAAAATCAATGCAAACCAAAAATAATTTATTTGATACACAAAAAAAGCCACTTGCCCACTCATTCCATCAATTCAATTTAATTCATAAAATGCTTACATTCAAGGAATGGTATAAAGTCCAAAAGAGCTGTGTCATCCTGTTCAAGCTTAAATGGCTTTATTGGGGCTGCATTTTCTGGCTGAAGGCTATTTTCTCGTGCATGGGCGCTCAGATAGATAATTTTACCTGGATCCCTGTTAAGCTTTGATAGATCCTGTCAAGAGAAACTATATCCTAGTAAGTGCACCTCTCCATTTTATTTCCATGAAATCCCAAGTAACAGTATCAATAATTCCTGTGCCTGATATGTTTGGTTATTGTTTCTGTAAGAAAACTAAATTCGGCCCCTAGCAGTCATTGAATGCTACTATCGCGCAAACAATATCTAACTCATGCAACTATTGTTTGACCTTTATAAGCCCGAATATTAAAATCATGGACATAAGTATCCTTCCATAGCCTAGAGCTTCAAACCCAAAACCTTAGATCAAATGGAATTTCTAATACCTTGTTCGTTATCTGTTTGCCTAGAGATAATAGTTTGACCCAAAACATATATTGTGGATTTGGCCTTTCTATTTGTAGTTTCATCTGTTTGTAGTTTCACACTCCATCTAGGAAATGGGCAACAACATTTGAAAACCAAAAATGAAAGAGAGAGAGAGAGAGAGAGAGACTACAATGTTGGCACTATGACAACCTCTTTATAGGAAGACATTTGAGCCCAACTGGTGGCAATAAGGAAGCCTCCTTATAAAACTATGAAGAGTTAGTTTTATGAAGACTTAGATTAGAAGCTGAAAGATAGACTTCAATACAATCTCCTTGAAGCAACAATAAAGAACTAAACATTGATTCAACAATAAAGAAATTAGTATCATACCCTAAAATGTTGTCCATCCTGATACTTAGTAGCAGCCTTTCCTAGCCTATATCGTATGCAATGCTTGCCATCCAATCTATCAATAATAGGATCTACATACTGCATATACCAAGATAAGCATTATAATCAATAGCATAATATTAGAAAGGAACCAATGACCAAGTATAGGAAGCAAAAAATATATCACCAGATTGGAATAGTCTGAATACACAACAATTTCATAAAACTGAGCTAGATATTCCAAGAAAGCATCAACTCCAGGTCTTTTGATAGTTTGCCAGCCCTTTTCTCTCTTTACATGCAAATAAGAAAATATTGAAGAAAATCATAAATGAATAAAAGTCTTAGTAAAAGAGCGAGTGCATTTTTTAATACGTAACAAAGGAAATATAAACCATTACTTATTAATTATTACCGTCCAATAAGAGTAAAGTAATGTTTCCTGTAGATCTAGAACAAGTGTAAAAACATGTCGCTCCATGGGATGCAAATCTGGAAGAAGCTTGTCCGCATATGGTTCAGTATAACCCTAGAAATAAGAAGGAAGAGTTTTGTGGTTAAAAAGAAATAATAATAAAGAAAAACTATGGAAGATGATTTGAAGAATAGGATAAAAAATGCAAACAGACGCACTTTAACTTGTTCTTCAATCATTTTCCTCGCATCCAAGTAAAGTTCAGTAGCTTTGGCAGGCACTACATAGATAACAGACCAAAAAGAATAAGCATAATAGCGAGAAAATGTACAAATTACCAAAATACCGCGTTGCTAAAACTCAACTTCCAAGGTAAAAGGCTCCAGATAAAAGAAAACTCAACTCAACTTCCAAGGTAAAAGGTTCCAGATAAAAGACCCTCTGTCAAATTCTAGAAGCCTAGGTATGACAATGACAATTGAAGTTTCATATATAATATGATAAGCTAGACCAACACATTCTTACCAGTATCAGCCATGAATAAACTCAATAAAACGCAGCCTAACATTTTCAGGAAAGATAGAATGCAACGCTCTGACAGTTAACTACAAATATGAAGAAAAATATTTGTATATGACCTACCTGTCAGTGCATAATAGCAGATAAAACCTTTAAATTTCTGCAAAAGAGATTTATAAGAAAAGGTTAATCTATACATCGCCAATAAAGCACAATGTACATACTTAGCCACACAACTTCATATGGAAATCACCCTCCCACAAACAAGGCACAGATAAAGTAGCAGGCAAAGTGATGCATTTTGTATTGCCAACAAAAAGCACCCATTTTTTATTTAACTTCTTAATGAACTTTTTATTGAGCGTCTTAATGAACTACACAGGCTAAATCCTGTAATTTTTTTTGTCTAACTTTCATAATTCTCCTTCATCTTTTTTATTTTCTATTTTTACTTCTTTTTTTTTCTCAGATTCAGGCACCTGAATATGTTAGTTAGAAAGGAAATTTACAAAGGCATTTTGCATATTGAAGGAAAAGAATAACATAATGCACACGGCATTGCAATCCCACTTTTGAAACACAGTGACAAGTTACACTTACATCAAAAGCAGGCGCATCATCAGATGTCATGCAACTCGAAGGCGCTGCTCGAAGAGCCTTTGTTTTCTTCTCTATCTCATCCAGAGTGTAAGCTGCAAAACAATAATAATAAAAAAAAAAAATTCCAACTCACAGAGTCTTATTGACTAGAAGTGAAAACCCCAGATAAATCGTGAAACCACTGAAGTCAATACCAAGCCTTTTTTGTTCTCTTTATGAAAACTGATATCAAAATTTTCCCTTAAAAAAAATTCACAATTAATATTGAATTGTTAATCAACATTGTTCCCATTTGATTGATACAATTACGGATAAGTTAAATAAACACTATCAACTATTAAGCCACGATTCCCAATACCATGCGCATCAAATTTAGCTACCACAGCCAAGAAAAATTTAAAGAGTGAAACATGCAAACCGGAAGTGGCAAACCAAGAGTAGCGCGTACCATAGGAAACATAACCGGTAGCGGCAGTAGCTCCGGCCAGAGAACCAATAAGAGTGTACTTAAGGAAGTTCCACGGTTTGCTGCTCGACGCGTTCGACTCCGGAGAGGTGGGTGGTGGAGGCTGATCGGATACTAAGGTTTGTGCCCCGTACAGAGGCTCTTTCGGAGGATTTGAGGACAAATTGGAGCTTAAGAGGCGTCGATTATGCTTTGATAGCATTGATATCAGACGTGACCGAAGAACGATCGAAGACATTGTTAGTGTTTTCTGTGCGGTGTTTTTCTGTGTGTTAATAGGGGGTTGAAGTAGGGTTTATGCAGAGGGAGAAACAGCGAGGCAATTCAGGGTGTTTGGGAGCATGTCGTAGGCTATAAAGTAGGGGTGTTTGGATATCGATTTGTGCTAAGCGGGGTATCGTCAGGAATAGGAAGTCAGCCGACTTAACAGGTATTATTATTATTATTATTATATTTTATTGGACGAATACCGTATTGGTATTTGGCTTACTATTTATTTATTTAATATTTTTTATCCCACTTTCCTATTTTAAGATTTGTAGGAAAGGAAACCGAAACCTAGAATCAAATTTAAAACAAAAGTTGAAAGAAAATCTCTATAAATAAGAGCCTCACTCAATAATGTGCTTGACACAATGCACATTCAACCTTCTGAGACTTGGCAAACCAATCCTCTCTCGGGTCTGAGCTTGTTTGCTGAATAGCTCCTTCTCTATTGTGGCTTATAGGGAGGAAAAAAAATGGCAAAGGGATGGTTTGTTAACTCTGCATTTAGACAACTATTCTTGTGGGGGCACTCAGACGTTAGTAGCTTAGGCAGCAGTAATATGGAGTTGAAAGACGGAGAAGAAAAAGGTGTTGAAGTTGTAGAGATTAGAACTTGCAAGGAAGAATACGCAAATGGGTTCCAAATGCCTCTTCATTATCCAAGGCACACCAAACATGACTATCACAATATGGCAGACTCCAAGTTGGACATGCTACTCAAAGAATATGGCCTCGCTTTTAAGGGCTCTCTGGAGGAGAAGAGGGCTTATGCTATTGGAGCTTTTCTATGGCCACAACAACTTTGAATTCATTATTAAAAAAAAATATAAAAAAAAATCTTAGTTTTTGTTTTCTACATTTAATTCTGGAGTCAATTTAGCGCTTAGATCCAAGCAAAAAACTAGAATGTAATAGCTTAAGAATGGGAGATCATGCTCACCCAAACTGACCCAAATGAGTGAAGCGGGCAAAGTCATTTAACGCTAGTGGCTGCTTTTTATTTTGCTATATATTATGGTACTTTTTTGATTGTTCTCTGTTCATCATTCTAGAATCTTTCTGTCCAAACCAATCACAACCTCCCAGAATCCATCTTCTTTCTTCTTCTTCTTTAATTTTTTTTTTTTTGTGGGTGAAAAGGGAAAAAAGAATATTCTATGTTTTTTTTCTTTTTAATAAGAGACAACTCCATGGAAGAAAAATGTAGGAGCTTTTATTAAAGGTATGTTGTTAGGAATGGAAGAAAACTTTGAGGCTGTGCCCATCAAAGTTTCTTTGAAGTGTTTGATGGTATCTTAGAGATTGGAAAAAAGTAAACTAGATAATGAAGATAGTCAAAATCACAACCAAAAATACTCAAGAGCCGTGCTGTGCATTAGTTAAACCCTTTCCAGAACCATCGATCGGTAGGAGACGTGGATTAGTAAGTCTGGTTTTTGCATTACTAATTAAATAGCTTTATCATGAAGTTCATATTAAGTGTGATACTGTGCATGATGTTAATTATATTATGAGATAATAATATACATTGAACTTAACAAATCATAAAATTTGCTTACGGCTCAAGATTCACACAACAAAACAAAACCAACAAGTAAACCCTCATGATTATATCTAAGCAACTACCAATTTAATTTCACCCACAATATATCATATGAGAGCCTTGGGGTCTTCTATGGTAGTTAAGTAGATTGACACATGCATTCATAGTATATTACTTTGTAATCTACCTATTGGAGAGGCTCTTAAAGTCCACCTCTCTCTCAATTACCATTATAAAGCCCAAATAGCAGTCAACTTCATCAAAATTTTAGGTAAAACATGGGGATAACTATTACCTAGAAAGTCCAAAATGGGGTGACAGCTAGAAAGTCCAAAATAGTCAAGTAACTAGGAACAGTACCACTTCCAAATGGCAACCATGCCTAATCATAACGACCCCAAGGGCACCATTTGAGGACTTTTGGGGTCTTTACAATGCATGCTGAGTAAGGGTGGTTTGGTAAAATCATTCAGTTGGTAATGCTATATATATATACATGAAGCCCCCTCGATGGTTTTCATGCCCAATACTCTTACAACTCCCTTCAAATAAGTTCAACTTGAGCTCTAGCTACACTCCTCATACCCTGGCCTTATTAGCTTCCCTTTCTCCAAAAAAAGAGAGAAGATGGAACACAGAGAGCACCAAAATCTACATGCTTTGGCGCAGCTGATGGATACTCAGTTTCTAAAGAAAGTTACTCAGTTGTTGCTCTCGGTTTCAGTGTTTTCTTTCTTCTTTTCCCACCAATATTCTTTGCTTTCTTTGCTCCATACTTTCAACTTCTACTTTGCTAAATTCCCTTACAAACTTGTCACACATACCATCGACAAAAACTGCATATTCCTCCTATGCAATGGACTCGTGGTTTTCGTGGCTAAATATTCTGGTTTGATCAAGTTTTTGTCCCTCGGCTCTAATCGTTCTGATCATGAATCATTCACTAATATAGCTACAGATGATTCCCCACCTGATTCATCATCGCTAGCAGAGAGAGAGCAAATGATATTAGAGAATTCTCATGATGAATCGTTCGTCAGGAGCATCACACATGGCTCACCACCTGAATCTTCAATGCCTGCAGAGACAAAGGAAATGATCTTGGACAAGGAAATTGCAGAAGAAAGTATTGTTGGCTCAGAACAAGTACTTGGTAACGTTGCTGCGCATGACGAAACTGAAAACGAATGTTTGGTGATCAGCCAACTGGAAAAAGAAACAGAGAAAGCGATTGTGGAAGATCAACAACAAGAACGAGGAAGCGAATCTATTATTTCAAATGGTGAAGAAGAAGAAGAAGAAGAAACAGATGAGATATATGTTCCACAAGATGATGAAGAGGAGCAGAAATGGTCAAATGGTGACTTTTTCACTGGGCAAACAATAGAAGAGGAGGAAGAAGTTGATGCAAAGCTGAGTACAGAAGAATTAAACAAGAAATTCGATGAGTTTATTAGGAAAATGAAGGCAGAAATCAGGATTGAAGCACAAAGTCATTTAATAATGGTTTAAATAGCAACTAAAATGTAAAACTATATATAATATATATATTTGTATAGTATTAATCCCCTCGTAGTATTTTCTTTTGTTTTTCCTTCTGTTAATTAGTTATATGTATAAATTTCGTCTAGCTAGTGAAACCCTCTTCATCTTCTTCTTCTTTGTTTTTTTTTTTTCCTTTTTATAATATTATTCTTGCTGTTTTTCTTTCCAATTTTCTTAGATTTGGTAGGTTGTAATATAATAATAAATGCTCGTATGTGCATATATGTATTGTTTGATGCATTTACTTCAAATTAATGTTCGTTCTTTATTACCAAATAAATTAATGAGATGTCTATTTAATCCATACATGAATTTTCTTTCTTTATTATAAATATTGTTGTTTCTACAAACGTACGCTTCTGCTCCACCAAACTAATGAAAAGGTTTTAGGCACTTCAACTGCTACAAAAAAATGTAAGAATTAGTGTAATAATTCTCAATGATTTCAAATAACAACAAAATATAAAATTGACTCTTGGTGGTAGGGATAGATAATTACTTGTGTTTCCATATATAATTGATAGCAAAACACGACCAACTAGCTACATACCAATATACATATAATTAATTATGCATGCAAAATGTACATAATTTATATGTAAATAAATATTTTTTTAACTAATTCGACTCGTTGAGTAAAGAATTATAGGATTTTATAATCATCCATAATCTTGAGCTTTATTGTTTTTATAATTAAGTTTAATTATTCTGACATTAATCAGTTTTCAGTGGATAGGAGATACATAATATGTTAAAGAAAATAATTTAATTAATTCAATAATATTAGTTTCCAAAGTTAAAAGCGACTGCTATGAGGTTCAGGGCAGCACTGAGTGAATTGATTAACTCAAATTGTCAGGGCATGAGGATTTCTAAAAGTACCATCTAAAGAATATATACTACTACTCATTTGTGACTTTGGAATCTTCTGCTTTTGGGATAAAAGGATAAAAATGTGCCTTTCCTTGGTAAGGTTTCACACATCTTTGTGTTTCAGCTACAACAAGCAAATAAAACCCTATCTGCAGAGACAGTTCTGATATATAGCATATATTATAGTTTAAGGTTTATGTTTTTTTATTAATATTCAAATCAATTACGTTTTCAAAGTAGATAGATGATGATTGACTCACTACTTAAATTCTTTAATATTGTTTTTTTAACACAATTAATGAACTTTTATTTTCTTGGCTGAAACTGAAACAATGAAGTAAAAATATTAATGATTACCACAGAGCCAATGTAACAGTTCATCCATATCCGTACTTGTGTGTGTTTGTCCTAATCAATTAAAATAGGCAATCAAAAAGGTATTTTACAACTGGAATAAAGCTTTCCACGTGCATGTTATAGATGTTGCCAGACACACCATAATGTTATTATAAGTTTATAACACCCACATCCACATCTTGTGGGGAGCAAAATAAACTGCACTACGTGTCACATACTTTCACTGCTATATAACTGTGTGTATACTTCCCTACACAAAGTCACACCAAGTTCAGCCTCTAGAAATATTTACCAAAAAAGGTTCAGCCTCTAGAATCATATTATCGCCGACCGTCTTTTGGGATATAAAACATGACACATGGCATTTTTCAAGGACCTAGCTCGTAGATCTGCTTAATTATAGTCATGATTATTAGAATGATAGTCGTTTGATGTTTGTCATCAGATGATAATCACTGGTATTTCATCACCAGTATTAACAAATAACATGCATGCATCTTTTTACATCTGAATTTTCAATATGGGATTTGAGTGGTCAAATGAGCTTAGTCAACACGTTTGATATATTTTGCCACCCTGCTTTTTGTTATTCAAATGGTTATAATTATGCAGATTGAATCAAATATACTGCATGCATGTGTATTAGAACTAAATGAAGTTCTTGCTGCAATAAAAGACAGGACTTTTTGCAGCCAAAGAAAAAAAATGAAAGAAAAGAAGACACGGGCTTTTGTTTGCATAGTGAAAGGGATTGAAAACGTCATTTAATTAGAACATTGTATATTCCAGGTGGCAGAAGAATCAATGAATCTTTTACACCTATGCGGTTGGAATATGAGGGGCATTCATTTTCACACCCCTCATTTGGATTTACATCTGAATGCACAGCAATTTCCTCTACAAAGAATGGGTCCTCTTCTTCAAAGTGAATTAAATCACTCTCAACTTGAATAGAGATATGTTTGATTCTCACCCTTTCGGCATTGACATGTCAATGAAGGGGGCGGTGACTTGTATAGCTGGACTGGGGTACCCTCTAAACTAGTTGAAGCCGATTGGAGAGGTGTATCTTCAAGTGCGTAAGAAAAACCCACGTCTCCAATCTTATAAAAAAAAAGTGCATTACCAAAAAAAAATAAAAAATTGCAATAAAAGCATGAGGAAAAACAAGAACAAAAACAAGATTGGTATGGCCACAACAGCAGAACTAGAACATGCATTGGGTCCAAGTAACAAATGAAGGGTGGCTAGAGGATCTGGGCATGGATGGCTGGACCAATGAATGAGAATTGCAATGAAATCAAGCTGATTAATTGAATGAAAGCAATTAAGGTTCAAATAATGCAATCTACAATCATTTATGGTGTGGGGTCTGGGAATTGAATGGTTTGCTGCATAAAAACAGAGCTGGGGTTTTGATATGGAAGAATGATATTGTGGAGCTGAAGAATATACAGTAGTATGGACATTGATGTATCAGGAAGACGTTATTTTTTCAATATAAATTTGTAGGACCCCAGAAGAAAGAACTCATCACAGCATTCAATAGGTCTATGCAAGTCCCGTCAAGAAGATTTCAACTTTACCTTTTCATATATATCTCGTCCTGGCTTTTTATACCACATATACTTTTTTCACAAGTTCATTTTAGATTTTCTGAGTTTTTGATTTTGCTTTTGCTTTCGCTGGATCATCCCAATAAACCATTAGGTACAACCGTACAACGATTTGATTGAAATTATTGAGTGCAATGATATGTTCTTTTAGACACCTCATGCAAAAGTTGAGTTTCAGCCATCATATTTACATCAACCATGATTGGGTCTATGATATTTTTAAGCTTGTGAGTGTCTATGATATGGTTATAAACGTTTTTAAGGTCTGACATAAGCAAAATTTGTGTACAGCTCTGGCTTAGGTGCTGTGCAAAGGACTTGGATATATCAAGCACAAAAAATAATGCTCGCATTAGATACTCGCATAGATTTCTTGGATCAAGATCATTAGCCACCGAGATCTCTTAACATTAGGATCATCTCATTCACGTTATTATCTTTGAGATTAGCTTTTTTTCTTTTTTAATTTTTTACATCCGAGTTCTCATGATTTGTCTTTGGATGGATACGGATTGTAATTTTTTTCCTTATTCGGTTTTGCTAATGGGTTTCTTGCAGCTTGATTTGATTGAGTAAAATGTGATTTGGATTGTCTTCATTTCTATTAATTGCAAAAGGAATCAATTTTGCAGCATAAATTGTCAAATTAACTAAATCTAAATGTAAAATTTGTGCCAACTCAAATTTGATTTTCTGTATTCAACTAAAGGCAGATTCTTCAATTCCTTCTTCTTCTTCTTCATTATTTTTTTAAAGGTTTTGGTAGCAAAATTTGATAAATTAAATATTAATTTTTGAGTCGATATTGTAATGCTTAGTTGTCACAAATTGCCAAGGTACAATTGACACATGTATTATTTGTTTATTTATTAATCTTGCCTAGCCGACGTGGTTGATTAAAGTTACGTCAAATATCGTGGGCACGATGATAGCTGCCTCATTGTCTATTAGAACTTAGAACCGATTATAACTCAAAGGCCCCAAATGAGAACCAAATGGTTTGAGGATGAACCAAACGGCTATATCCATTAATTATTGATCCACCAAAAGTAATCCTAGCCACATGAGCTGACGAAATTATTGAAATCTTCTTCCACAGTAGTAACGTAGGTGGAAGGTTTTGTTTGTTTTTGCCCACTTGAAACTGTGATCAAGTGAATATAACTCACCTACTTAACCACAGGGCATAAGGAAGTGGGCACTTTAGGTGGAAGGTTGCTTACACTAATCCCACTTCATAATCTGAATTTTTCATCGACTGATCTACTGTAAACTCTCTCCACTACCATGTTTGTATGGTCACTTTTTTAATACGAATCAGGAAATGTAAGAAACTTTGATTCTTCAAAGTATTGAGCTAAGTCCTGACTTGTTAGATCCTAAAAGCTATCCAAATATATTGAAAAGTATCCAAGATGTTAAATATATGCTCCATCTTGAATTTTAGATGGTATGTATTCCGTCGACAAAAATGATAGTGCTCGCACAGAAAATGCTTCTATCTCAAATTTCACTCCTTTTGCAGCATCACCTCTAGCTCCAACCTTCCACGGTAGAAGAACAATACTACTTCAGAACTATCTAAGCCAGTAACATCATCATCATGAAGAAAGGACATGGAATTTTACCTCCAGTGCGGCTTTTCTCTTTGTAAGTAGCACCTTTGTAACATGGCTTTAGTTCTCCCCTTGTCTGATAATAAAACAAGGAATATTGGTAAAAGGATAAAAATATAGGAAAACCATTCTGAAACACTATAACGTAGCTCACCTTCTGCTGTCAAAGGAAGGAGACACTGCTTTGGAAGGCAGTACTTTTCAGAATCCGTAGGAAAAGCTCCAAGCCATTGTATCTCTGGGACCCTTAGATACTTTGCATCATAGGCCATTTGCTTCCATAATGAAACAGTGATTAAAACTTGATATATATACTGAGTACCATTAATAACCAATCAGCAAAAGAATTGACTTATAGCTATATACACACACTCCTCAATGATTTGCAGTCTTTGTATATAATTTAAGCGTCACTTCATGTAAAGTTTGATAATAACAAAATTGAAGAGTGAATTGAGTACCATTGAACCAAATCGATACGTAGATAGGATGTCAAAGCCATAAGGATCACAATCTACCAAGCAATAGGCAGGCAGACTTAAAGTATCAATGAGAAGCCGTAAAAACCTGGTTAAACACAAATGCTAATTAAAGGTAATAAAAAACTTCTCTATTTCCATTTAGACAACATAAAAGACCTTCTACCTTCTTGTGGAAATATCAGGATATCCTCGCCCCTAAACTAAAAACAAAAGGCATAAGCAAAAGAATACTTGCAGTAATTTCAAGATTCATAGGACTTAAAAGGTATGCTTACTGTTATAACAATGCAATGATTTGTGTTGCAGAACTGGTCATTTGCCAATCGTTGGAACACTGTACATATAAATTAAACAACAAAAGGCTTGGCTGATACAAGCACATTGAGGAATTAAACATTGTTCTGGTAAAGGATAAGGGTTGCTAACAGAAAGATTACCTGATTCTTTCTCAACAACAAGAATGTATTGGGCAACACTAACTATATCTGCAGGCAAGCATTAATGGTTTAAGTTAATTCATAGAAACACATCATGAATTAATAATCAATGCTTGCAAATATTACTTCAAATAGAAATTAGCTAAAACATTGAAACTGTCAAAATTGTCTTAATAATCTACATACCTTTGATTTCTTCAACATAAACAGGAATGGGGTGGGCCTGCAAGTGAACCAAATGCCAGATTTAGAATACAGCATAAGAGAAGAAGATGTAATCAGATCAGTAATAACATCATTCTTACAAAGCAAGGCTTATTAATGCAATCAAATTTCTTCCCAGTTTCAGAGAATCTTAGCCATCCCATTACCAACCTACAATGAGAAGCAACCGTGAATACATATGATGCACAACATGATCATTGTGATGAAAAGTCAACAAAAAGAAACGCATATCCTTTTTCTTGTTGATTTTTCCCTAATTCTGAGAAAATTCAAGACATAGAGAATTTGATAACAGAATGCAGCATACAGACATCGGAACATAGAAAATGTACTCATTATCATTCAACGAAGAGAAACATATCCTGATCTTAATGATTTTAACCTAATGCTGAGAAAATTCAAGACCTAGTGAATATGATAACAGAATGCAAAAGGCAAACATCGAAACATAGCATATGTACTCATTATCATTCAAGATATTCTGCTTACAATGAATTTGTAGGACCATAAAGCACCAACATCAATTTAATAAGAAAATAATGAAAGTAAGAGGCCAAAATGCACATATTCAAGTTTGAAATATGATTGACATTCATCATTCAAGAAAAATAAAAAGCAATATTAAAAACCATTCTCCTCGTATAGGATGGATCAATAGTGGATTTTGAAACATACCCTTTTCCGACAGACACCTGTCAAAAGTAGACAACAAGATGTAAATATCTCAGCATCTGTCTGTAACCTTCAAAATAGGAAAGCAGCTTATGGAGAAGTCTAAGAGGTGTCATGAAACTAGAAGTGAGCCTACTGATAGAACATGATATGATGAACAAAAACTTTGAGATAATATACACCACTAGCTTGAACAACCTGAAACTTTTCTGAACTGTCGAGTCTTTGCTAGACATATATTTCATGAAATTCCAAACAATGCAGCTCATCCTTTTATGGTTATGTAAATTGAAAGGCTAAATAGAAGAGAATAAGGCCAACGGGAAAAGATAACTAGCAGCACCCACCACATTTAAATTGTGCCGACTACACTGCAGAAGGATGCATATGTCATTGATACCCTGGTCTACAACTCTCTGTTCTGCATAGCAAAATAAGCAGATTGGAGACGTTAGATGGAAGAAGCTATCCTATCAGTTTATTTCAAGCTTGAGATCTCTAACAAACTAGGATCTTGAGACTAGAAGAGGTGCAAATCTCAAGAAATTGTATTTATCTCAGCATATAGCAAGACTTATTTTAAAAATTGAAACTGAAAAACATAAGAAATCACCTGAAAATGCAGTAGGATGCATGTAATATATATCTCTCTTAGACCCATGTTTGTTTTCTTGTAGAAGTTGCTGAACAATCAATAGAATCCTCAGCAAGACCTCTGAAAGAGAATGAAACAGACCACATGAAGAGCGGAATCAACCCACAGAATTCATGATCCAAGTAAATTCATAATAATTAATTCAGACCCAATACGTATAGCTTGGAATTATATCAAACCTATTCTATGCACATTACTTTCCCTTTGAAGTGTAAGAATCTCCTTCCTTTTTGGCAAATTAGAGCTACAACAGCTGCATAGAACATAATACACTCCAATTAATTACCAAATAAGCAAACACTAACTTCATACGGTTCCCAATTGTATTTTCTTAAATCTGAAAAGAACAAACTTACAAACCAAACATATATACACACAAAAATATCATAAAATTTGTTTGGTTGTTAAGAAAAATTCGAACCAGTTGCATTTGGACTCGTACAGTAGCTCCTAAACCGATCGATTAAAATATCCGGCGACCGTCCTTTGCTGAGATCATCAACAAGTGCTCGAGTAAATTCTGGACAAAGCAAATCATAAAATCAAAAAAAAATTTAAAATAAAATTTAAAAACGCCATTAAAATCAGATTGAGACCTCTTATTTTTCGAAGCAGATCGCTGTTTTGTGAGCTCCGCTCGCAATCCATTCGCTCCATAAAACTTTCACGAAATTATCAAATAAGTTCTTATTGGCGGGCAGGTACGGATGAGCGGCGACGTCGTTTCCTCTCGCTCACCACGTGGCGTCATTAGACGCCTACGCGTAGCTCGCCTGTTAGAGTTGACAATTTAGAGTTTATAGGAATAAAATATATAATATTTATTATTATTTTAACTTTACTTTGTACCGCGGCAATCGTCTAAAGTATAAACAAATCAGATCTTTCGGGGAAGTTCGGAGAGCTTGAGCTGAGTCCGATTTCTCCAACCCAAAAACACTTTCAGCATATTTACACAAATAAATCCAAAGCTACTTCCACCGGTAAGTCTTTCATTCACCCTCTGTCTAGTTTTCTGGGTGTTCAGTAAACTGAGGAAAAAAAAAAATGCTGGGCCTTTTTCTTCTAATACACACTCTTATGGAAACCCAATTAGAGCTTAGTTCAGTTTTTCTTTTATTTTTATAAATTTTCTTTTTTTATTCTATGATCTTATTCCCATGGTCAAGTGCAGAACGTGGTGTTTTTTTTTTCTGTTCTTTTTTTTGCCTTTTAATTGTTTTAGTACACTTAGTATAGTAGCAGTTTCAGCATAGTTTTTTGCTGCATCAAAGTTTCTTGAATGACTATGTTCGAAATGCCGATTCTTAATTTAAATTTTACCCATTTACTGTTACAGAGGATGTTGAATTTAAGCTTTTTTCTTGATTCATAAATTGATTAGATAAAAAAGAAACCCAAAATAGATCTCCATTTTTGCTAGTTTGTATGTGAAATTTTGTTTGTGCTCACAGTTTTCGTTCATATTTCTTTATGAATGGTCCCCATTTTGATCCCCCCAATAAAAAAATTAATCTTGATTTTACACACAGACAATTTGATTATTTTATTCTATGTTCAAAAACTTGAAAACTAAATTACAGTTTGTTCACAAGCTGAACAAATCACGGATGTATAACATAAATAGACTGTTGGTTGGAATAATTAAAAGGATGAATTTTAATTCCAAACAATGTTTGCAATATGAAGCTGCTTTCAAGCAATGTTCTTATTCTACACAGACTGATATGCTTGATGATAAACTGTCGTTTTACAATCAAATGGGCTACAATTTAAATTGGAATCATATTGTTTAACCGAAGTAGTTGATTTGAGGACCTTGCTAATGTTTATAGCTTGTGAACAACGCAACAGTGCAGGTGTTACTAGTACTTGTTTCCATCATGCTGAACTTGTTTCCATCATGCTGAACCATCATAATGGCCCATAACAAGGTGAAAGAACCCTTGCTTTCGGCAACAATAAATCCTAAGGCTCAAATGCAGAAAAAAGATGCACCTAAGAGAAGAAGATTTCGTCATTGTAAAAGTGCTCCTGTTGCAGATTATTTTCCTGAGGAAACAACTGGGATTGCCTCAATTCCACGTTCTGAATCCATTTTGGGATTGTACACCCAAACTTGTGTAAAGTGGCCATCTTTTTGGCTGTCTATGTAGGTGTAGGAGCTCTATGCTTCTACCTAGTTAGGCACCAAATTAAGGGACAGAAGACAGATGGAATTCTTGATGCTGTTTATTTATGCATTGTGACAATGACTACTGTTGGATATGGAGACTTAGTCCCCAACAATACTGTTTCAAAACTACTTGCTTGTGCCTTTGTGTTCACAGGAATGGCTCTAGTTGGGTTGATACTGAGCAAAGGAGCAGACTATTTGGTAGAGAAGCAGGAACAGTTGCTTACAAAAGCCCTGCATATACGTCAAAAAGTAGATAACTGTGAAATTCTAAAAGAGGCTGAGACTAACAGAGTTAGATACAAGTGCATTTTGGTTTTTATCCTTCTTTTGTTGCTAATAATCATAGGCACAATCTTTCTACATACTGTTGAGAAATTGGACCTTGTGGATGCATTTTATTGTGTTTGTTCTACCATTACGACCCTTGGCTATGGAGATAAGAGCTTCTCGACTAAAGCAGGACGCATTTTTGCAGTATTCTGGATATTGACAAGTACTGTCTGTTTAGCTCAGTTTTTCCTCTACGTTGCTGAGCTTAACACTGAGAGAAGGCAAAGGGAATTGGTCAAGTGGGTTCTTACACGTAAGGTGACGAATGTAGATTTGGAGGCAGCTGATTTTGATAATGATGGAAATGTTGGGTAAGTTAAAACATACTTTTAGTGGTAATTTCAGTGATGGCCTGTCTCTGAATTTTGTTTGCGGATTGTTTCTTGACGGTGTTGACAAGTTCTGAGAGTTACACACATACATATACTGTTTAACATGTCATATTAGGGATACTTTGGTAAAGAACTCATGCTCTGGTTTATTCTTTCCTCATAGGCTTGCTGATTTCGTCATATATAAGCTCAAAGAGATGGGGAAGATCAGCCAAGAAGATATATCACTTGTAATGGAGGAGTTTGAAGAACTCGACGTTGATCAGTCGGGAACCTTGTCGGCTTCTGATATAGCACTTGCTCAATCATCCCAAACAGAGAGATAACTGTATGATCATGATGTGGTTTTTTGCACCTGTAAACCGGTGAAAGAAGTGGAGAGTAGCCTAACAGGTAAACTTTGTGTTTGTTTTTTTGTAATATATTACATGCATGCACACACACGCACAGAGCGAGAGAGACAGAGAGAGAGAGAGTGTGTGTGGCTATATGTATATGTCAATATTTTGGTGGCTCGTTACAGTTCTCCTGAAAGCATGCCAAAATCTATTTTGTATGAGAACATGGTCTGTTGCAGACTTATATAAAGCGTTAAAGGTGAAGCTGAAAACATGCTCCATTATAAAATCACAATTCATATATATATATATATATAAACCAGAGTGACGCCAAATTTGACATGTCACCAAAAATTGGAGTGGGGATCCAGCTACGCTTGGGCCTGGGCTTTTATTGGGGGCATTTGGGGACCTTCATTATTATTATAACAAATAACAATCTTTCTTTTTTTAGAAGCCCATCCAAACTAAAATGATTGTGTCGACGTGGCCCCCGCACCGAGCTGCCAATCATGGAACCCCTTGAAGCATGCCACATGTTTTTGTGGGACCCAAAATTCACTATATACGTGGTTGACCGTGCATGACCAATCATTTTACTTTAGTGACTACCACATCATGCATCACACATCCCAGATCACGTTTCAGGATAGCATGGAATGGATTGCGCTCGCGTTGTGTGTGTGACTGTGAACAAGCATTGCGTTTTTTCTCTCTTCATGTGGGCCAAAAGAGCGAGGTTGTACTGTTGAGTGCAGACGCAGTACGAAATGTACACCTTTCAAAGCTTTATACTTGTTAGTTTATGATCCAATCCAGTCCAGCTCATAATTAGTACTTTGCTTAGATTTTAAATTTTATATATTATTCAATCACTTTCTTTTTTTTTTGAATGAAATATGTTATTATAATTCAATTACTGATGCTGTAATTGGGGGAATATATGCTATGCACGTTTTTGAGAAATTTAGGGCTTGCGTGGACTGCTAGACTCCTTAAAAAAAAAGTGGAAAAAGATGAAGTGGCAGTGACACGTAGTTAACGATGTGAGGTGATCTTACATAGGTTTCACCTATACGGGATCCGACAACTTTCTGGAAGCACATTCTAATTGCCAAGGGTGCGCACTGCGCATCGTGCGTAATTTAAACGTCTGTGTATCTTCCCAAAAAAACAAAGAAAGAAAGAAAAAGATCCAAATGTAATTAACATTATTCTCCCCAGGATATACAGTTCACGTTATGTCAACTACAAATCAGAGGGAAGAGAAAGCTAAGAAAGGAAAAAACGAAAAAAAAGAAGTTAAAATTACGGAAAAAGAACAGTTACACCTTTTTCCCCATTTCGATTTTTGAACTACTCGGGCTTGAAAGTTTCAACGGTGTGATCAGGTTGGCCGGCGACGAAATCAAGTAGACCTTCACCGGGTTTGTCACCGTGAGCCTCGGTAGCCGGCAAGGAGGTCTTCCCGAAGACGAGTACGGCAACGAGAAAGAGAGCGGTGGAGAGGAAGAGAGGCCAGAAGTAGGCCAAAATGGTAAAGAATCTGGGAGCTACGAGGATCAGGGAGGATACGATGACGCAGACAAGGAGCACGAACAGGATATGGAACTTGAACTTCAGCACCTTCTCTGGGATCTCCATTAGTTGATTTGAGTTGAGCTGCAGAGAATGGGAGGTGGGTTGGTTTGGGATTTCGTAGAAACAAAGTGGGAGACAGAGAGGGAGAGAGAGAGAACAGAGCAATTGTGCGAGGTTTTCTCACTGTGCAGAGATTCTCTGAGCAGTGTAAACATTTGCTTCTTGGGCCTTTTTGGAAGAGTGTGTAAATTTTTCACGGCCGTACTACTTTTTTCTACCAACTGCTATTTAACTTGCGCCTTGTTTACCAAAATGCCCATAATTTTTTTCATTAATTCGGTGCTACTAATGGTAGTATTTTTAAACAAGATAATTAAAGGAGGGTATTGTAGTAATTTTAACAATAATATACATTTAATTGTCGTTTCATAAAATTGTCGTGTGCTTGTAAATTCAAATGAGACTCGTTTAGCTTTAACGAAAGTTTCTGTATGTTTGTGGAAAAAAATAGATCTGCCACATGAGTATGACGCGGTTATCCGAGGCCGAAAGTTATTCCAAACGAGAATAATTTTATTCCGGGATCATTTTTAAAATTGATTTTAAATTTAACAAAAAGTGTGTGTGTGTGCAAAAATTAAATTAACATCATGAAGAGCACTATCTTATGTTTCTCTTGTCTTTATAAGGTTTATAAGCTTTTACAATGGGCCAAGCACAAAAGGGTCATTTTAAGTTCATTTCTAAATCATGTCCGATTTAGTGTCCTAAATGAGTTAAGATTTTACTATTCAGATAACAAAAAATTGCATGTTACGTGTTGATAATCAAATCAATTATTTAAAAAAAAATTTAAAGTAAATAGAGAAATAGAATTAATGAATTTTTGGTAATTTTAACATTAAATAATTAACCATAATCACAATAATTCTTCCTAATTGGTGAAATTATTCTTCCTAAGAATTATTTTAACATAACAGTGTAGTGATTAGGAACTATAAGCCCAACTCAACGTGGCCCAATTGTCAATGAAAAACAATTGTCAGCGTTTGCCATTTAAGCCCTTTGAAAACGCAAACGAATTTACCGACCAAGGAACGCATTGGGTTTGCAATGGCGCGTGTTAGAAGCACAGGTGCTGTGGTTGCCGCCGTCTCCGTCTCCGTGACCGTGCTTTCTCTCTTCCTCTCCAACTTTAAATCCAAGTCTTCCTCCAAAAGGATTAAACTGCCCTTCTCCTTATTGAAGAATCCAAGAAGTGGGCTTGTCGATGCCATTGGCAACACCCCTCTAATTCGCATCAACAGCCTCTCCGATGCCACTGGTTGTGAAGTAAGCGGTGCATTCTCGTTAATGGGTTGGATTTAATTTTCATATATATTTCCAGGCATATCTATATTTTTACAAGTTTTTTCGTTTTTCAAGTTTGAACGGCCTTCCTTTCTTTCTTTTTTCCGTGATTTGTCCGTGCAAATTTATTTTTAATCATGAATATAATTCAGTCATGGCTAAGAAGGTTTTATTTTCTTGTTGAATTAATTATTTTTTGGTTGGGTTTGCTCAGATATTGGGTAAGTGCGAGTTTTTGAACCCAGGAGGGAGTGTCAAAGATAGAGTTGCTGTCAAAATTATTGAAGAGGTAATGTCCCATGGTGCTCTGCTTATATGTTTTGAGAAAATTTAGTGTAAAGGTTGCATATTTCTCCCTATATTCGTTAAATCATATCCAATATTTTTATAGGAAGAGTGCAAGATGTCGACTTTCTTCTTCTTACCTCCACATTCTTTGCAACCACTGGTGAGGAAGAATATTGGATTTTTTAATGTTGTTTTAAAGCATGTTCCTTTCATAAGTGACTAATTTGATATCAAGTAATCCACGATTTATATATTTTGTATCCTGACCCTATAGCACAGTTATAGAACTGTCTCCTAGAATTTTCATTATTTTCTTGTTTTGTTTCTATTTTTTTCACTGCAGTGTAAATAAGGTGGCTTTGCTCAGCATTATAGCTTATGCATTTGCTTTTAAGTGAAAGAATTGATAATTGCTTGTTTTATTGGTCTTCTGCGTAGTCTAGGTTTATTTTGCTAGTCTTGGTGTTTACTTGCTGACTATTACTGGTCGTTTTCTTTGTTACATAATGTCATATGTGGTGTATGCAGGCTTTGGAATCCGGATGCCTGGCTCCTGGCGGAGTTGTTACTGAGGGGAGTGCCGGAAGCACTGCCATTAGTCTTGCTACAGTTGCTCCTGCCTATGGTTGCAAATGCCACGTGGTTATTCCAGATGATGTTGCTATTGAGAAGGTAGGTTGATTATGTATTTCAGCTGAGCATAATTCTTTCCTGAAATTTCACGATGATTTTCATTTAAGTTGCATCACAACATAATATCCATCTGAATAAGACAGTGGAAGTAGAAGAGATAAATCTTAAGTGCCATGCAGGGGATGAAGATGCCTGGACTAATTCAGAATATTTCATGATAAATTAGGATGTCATTAAAATGACAAGACCTATTTTAGAGGACATTTGCTACCTTAAATTTTTCCACTCAAATTTCTCCTGCTACCTACATATGTTTATTGATGTTCTGCTATGTACTCCACTTATGCTAATGCTTTCCAGTCTCAAATACTTGAAGCCCTGGGAGCGACTGTTGAAAGAGTAAGGCCAGTGTCAATTATACACAGAGATCATTATGTCAATATTGCAAAGCGGCGTGCTTCTGAAGCAAATGAGCTAGCTTCAAAGCATTTAGAACCTGAACAAATGAATGGCAAAGTCCTAGACCAAATTAATGGTTACAGATCTGGTGGAGAGAAAGAGAGTTCATTTTTCCTAAGGAATTGTAAAGGTGGCTTCTTTGCCGATCAATTTGAAAATCTGGCAAACTTTCGGGCCCACTATGAGGGTACTGGACCTGAGATTTGGGAACAGACTGGAGGAAAGTTAGATGCATTTGTGGCTGCAGCAGGAACAGGTGGCACTGTGGCTGGTGTTTCCAAATTTCTACAGGTCCGCTGCTTTTCCTTCTGTTTAAAGTGCTGTAGAATTGCTCATATAGCAATAATAAGATGCATGATTCTTTTTTGGTTTTCAACAGGAAAAGAATCCAAAAGTCAAGTCCTTCCTCATAGATCCTCCTGGTTCTGGTTTGTTCAATAAGGTGACAAGGGGAGTGATGTATACTAGAGAGGAGGCTGAAGGTCGAAGGCTAAAGAATCCATTTGACACAGTAACTGAAGGCATTGGAATCAATAGGTTAACACAGAACTTCATGAATGCAAAACTTGATGGGGCTTTCAGGGGCACAGATATTGAAGCTGTCGAGATGTCAAGGTCATTTTATCTTCATTTCTTTAGTATCTGACCTTTTAGTTGTTTAGTTGGTCTTAAAAGAACAGAAGTTTAGTTGTCTTACTTGGCCTTGATAGTTTCCATATGCTCTACTCAACTTTTATTAGGTATCTTTTGAAGAATGATGGTCTCTTCCTGGGAAGTTCTTCGGCCATGAATTGTGTTGGAGCTGTCCGGGTGGCACAGTCGATTGGTCCTGGTCACACAATTGTAACCATATTATGTGATAGTGGGATGAGGCATTTGAGCAAGTTTTACAGTGCCGAGTATCTATCTCAGTTTGGCCTGATGCCCACAGCAAGTGGATTAGAGTTCCTGGGCGTCCAATGAGATATAGGTGACCAAAGAATTTGCCCTGGATGTCTCTCTAGATTAAATCCAAAGAGCCGCCACAGTTTTCATAGACAAATTTCGACGGAAAGGTTACTATTGATTGCCTGTTATTTGATTATCTGAATGATTCAGAATTTTGAGTATAGTACATTCTGAATCAGTCACAATTCAGCAACAAAATTTTGTTTGGAGATTTATTTATTACAAGTTTTCAGAGAAGTTCAGTGGCAAGTACGAAGGTTATTAGCATCACCTTTTCTTTTTCTGGTAACTATGTCACTAGTGTTAGTGTCACTTGGGAGTAGGATTTCTTTAAAATTTCCATTGGGACTTGCTAGTTTCTAATGAATTATAATGGTTTTTTCTATTAAAAAAAAATTATGATTGAAGTGATTAATTCTTATACGCACATACATATATATTGGTTAAGTGACCTTGATAATTGGGCATAAATAAAAGGAAACAATTGTATCTTTCTGTTCCCATATTCAAAATTATTGTTTTCTAGACTTAATTATCTATTATGTCATAATTATTTGAGTTATCCCCGTTAGTCACATTTGAATCCTTGAGTTGCCATCATCTGTGATGGTGACACAGTTGAGTGATTTTGATTGAAAAATAATAATACACTTTTCAAAAGGTTGATAGGTTGATTCTACACGTTATAGTATTAAAAAGTTTAGACATTGACATCTCAAATAGGGCTTTGTTTTTTCACAGGTTACAAATTTGGTTACTGTTATAGAAAACTAGATAAGATATGTATTTCTAAGATGCCCTGCGAAGAAATCGAATAACTCGATTGAAAGAGCTCAATTCTTTTATCATAACTTTCGCAACAAAATAACAGCAAAAGATCCAGCTGAAAATTTATTGTCAAGATACAGAGGCTAAGATGAAGAATGTTAGACCCCCAAATAAGAAGTGGGATATTGAAGGATGCTCCACTCACTGGGGACACCACTTCTCAAACTGGGACTCATGGCAATGCGGATCAAGCCAGTCCCTAGGAGAGTCCTTTGCCATGCTGCTGCTAACTTTCCCACCACCTCCCACAAGTTCTCTCAAATTCTCCAACTTGTTCTCTCTCCCTGTACTTATCTTTCGATCTGCTTCCTTCAGTTTTTGCTTGAACCGTTGCTTCCGTGTAGAGGAAGTTGGTTCTTGCTGCTTCGATTGAGATGGAGGAGCTCCGTGTGGTCCTAGATAGATGCTCTCTTCTAATTTGGCCTGCAAAGAGTCATTGGAAACGTATTTACAGTCATTGATTATGTTGGGAGATTCCGGATAGTAAAATCAAGATTTAAAATATAAGCAGTTTCCTGTTTCTCATGTACAATTATTTTTCTTCTACAAAATAAACCTGCTCAATGTTGCAACTGACCTTTGGAGAGGGTGG
Source organism: Rhamnella rubrinervis (assembly GCA_007844105.2). NCBI lineage: Eukaryota > Viridiplantae > Streptophyta > Magnoliopsida > Rosales > Rhamnaceae > Rhamnella > Rhamnella rubrinervis. The sequence goes on from CM017578.2 coordinate 8,523,157, forward strand.
TTTCGAGGCTTCTACAGATGGAACATCAGGATTACTTTGATCTGGATCTTCTATTCCCAAGCTTGGAATTACAAACCCATCGTTGTCTAATGCAAAGGGGCATACACTAATGTCAATGTAAATTCATACACCCCAAAAAAATAGGAGAACATCTTACACTGCCAAAGCACAGCGTAAATTACTATCAACCATGATGATAATCATGCAAACAGGTAACAAACAAGACCACAACTCATCTATATGAAGGATTTACCATGTTACCATCCCTGAAAACTATTTCACCGTATATGAACAAATAAGCATATTCACATCATTCAGTCTTAAGCCAAACCAGATACCACAGCATACAGAAAATGCTTAACTTGCACGGGTCCAATTTCAGCAAGAATATTCACATCATTCAGTCCAATCCAAGAAAATGAATAAAAGAAATTCAGCTAATAAAATACTTTCCGAAGTCAGATCATCAGATGCAATGCCATATGATTTAGAAGCATAAACTCAATTAAACTAAATTTATAATTAAATTGAAGTATATGTGAAAAAGCAAAAGGATGCAGCAACTTTTAATCACTAATCAAAAACTTCAAAAGATATTAAGTGATTTTTCTAATATAAAATGACAATGAAAAGCCATTGCGACATGGTCTAGGATAGTAGCTCAACTTGGGTGGAGCCAACCCAGCCAAATCCATTCAAAACGCAAACTTTTAGCTGTTTTAGGTTAGGATTATTCAATCCAGTGCAGAGGTTGAACTAAAAAAGTAAAAACCAAACGCAACCCTTGGTTTATCCCATAGCTTATTTCATCAAAGATCCAAATTTTAAACTAAAAATCCAAAATTAGCGGGTTTTCTAAACAATCATACAAGAAAGAAGAGGAAAGAAATGCCAAATGCCATACCCCACTCATCTTCTTCCTTCAATGAAGGTGTGGTTTGCACTGGAGAGGGGTCCATGGGACGCTGATGATCATGGATTTGAACGGCCAGGGGGCGCTAAAGCCCAGAAAGATCAATCAAACGGGGCAAATCCAATGACCACCGACACAAATCCCAAAGAAAACAGAATTCTTGAGAGCTCTTTCTGATAGAAGCACATATGCAAAGGACAGTAGTATAAACTGAACCTATGAAATTCCCCAAACAGCAAGTAATTAAAAACCCTAACCCTAGAAAATTTGCCGTGCGCATCATATTATTCACTTTTATTTTTATTATGGTTCTGTTCCGGAATTACCCCTGGGTGGAGCCCCGGATGTTCGGAGGATTGGAAAAGCGCGAAGGATATATATGTCACGCTGGACTTGTTTAATATGCGTGATCTGTGTTGGTGATCCATCCATGAGCGAATAGATGAGAGAAAGGTCGGACGCGTGGCATCGCAGATTATCATAACCATGCCACGGTACAACGATACCACAGCTATAAAACGACGAGTCGTTAATCTCGGGTAAGAAAATTAAGAACTAGCCAAAAATAATTAAATAAATAATTGTACTACTTCACTTTTAGCTGGCAAATTTGCAATTTATAAAAAGTGTAATACATATATATATATATATATATTTTTTTTATGTAGAAAATAAAGTGTCATTTTTGCTTCAATTGCAATCTGTCCTTCTCTTTTTCTTATGATTTGCATTTTTTATTTCCCACCTATTTACATATTATTTTTAGATTTTTTTTTTATAATATATATTTGCTGTCAATTTTCAGGCACGCTGTCATTTGATAGTGAATCCTTATCATTTGAAAAATTTTTTTTTCATGAAATAAAAATACTAAAAGAGTATAAATTATAAAATCATTTTATTTAAACGGTCAAAGTGTGAAGATTTCCTGTAGGGAGTCACCCACCATGTTCAACTCTTGAAAATGGTTTGCTTGCTAGTGAATTAATGAGTTGGAATAAGAATAAGTTGTAGAGGAAACATGTAGAAGCCCTTGTGCATGATTACAGAAGGTGCATGAGGAAATGATTAGCCCAAGTCATCTTTTTTGCAAGGTCTCAAAAGAATATAGCTTTGTCAAAGTATTTCTTTTCGGCCTAGTTACCAGAAAGTTCAAACCAACACGTAGAAAAAGCAATGTTTTATGTCTCATCTATCTTGCTGTGTCTTATAATTACTTTACTTGTTACTGTAGAAAGATTTCAAAAGCCTTCGCTAGTTTAGTTTGCTGTGAAGTATAAGTGATGCTCAAAAGTATACTTTGAATCTGACCCCTAAAATTTTGATTGTGAAAACAAACGAGTAATGGGGTACCTGGCAAGTGACAATGGCATATCCCGCCAAAAGACTCTTCAAGGGTAATGGGCTTCCATTAGTACCTGAATGTGATGCACAAGTTGAAAAATTATCACACATTTATGAAAGAAATGCATAGCAGACAATAGAAAATGGGTAATAATTACTTACTGTGGCTTGTCTTTTTATTATTATTGGGTTCCTGACAAAATTGCAGGACTGTTATTAATTTAGTGTCTAGTATTTACTTTTCAACCTTTCAGAAAAATGGCTTAGAATTCTTCAAGGTGAGTTAATTTTCTAAGAAAATGGTAGTTTTAGGAAGATCAAGATTTGTCATTACCTATTGAAGAATGTTGATTTTTGGTTGATGGGTTTTGTTTGGTTGCGAAATGCGAATAGAAGAGAGTGAGAGAGAGGGAGAGAGTAAGGTTGTGGTTGAGCACATAGTGTGTCTGTTTAAATTAGGTTTTGTTTTGAAAGGTTTCATAGCGCCATGTGGGGGGCAGAGATGTGCTGCACATGGATTCGGCAATTCCAAAGCTCTGGCCTTTGAAGCAGAAGGTGTAAAATAATAATGGGAAACAAAGTCCTCTGCTTTTCTCAAGAGAATCAGTTGCAGATAAGAACAAAGTGTTTGGTGTGAGAGATAACAGAAGACCCAGTTGGCTTTGAATTTCGGTGGAGAAGTTGAATAGAGGCAAGGGTGCTACAAAACTCAGTACAAAGTCTTAGAAGAAGCTCAGTATCATCAACCTAAACAAACGTTTTATTGGAAGCTCAGATCAGGTAATTGAAGTACACTTATTATTTCTGTGCCGTTCATTCTTCATATTCAGTAGAAGGCCTATTTGTTTACAAGTCTCTTTGAAATCAGTTCAACAAGATCACAAGTGACCAAAGATTATGACTTTTCCCATTTAAAAAGTCTCTTTGGGTACACCCAAAAGAACCTTTCAGCTGATTTCACTATTCCCATCTTTCAACAAGAAAGTATATACTGCATAGCTGCTTTTTCTCTGATCTTCTTCTCCTTAATCCTATAACCTTTATCCATCTGTTGGTGCTCATTTCTTTTATGTCATAGTCTATTAATTGATGCTAGTTTCCAATTTATGCGTATGGGTGAAGCAGCTAAGAACCCATTTTTTTCCTGGTTGCACTTTGCCAGACCCTCACTGCTATCTGTGGCAATCCTTATTCCTTGTTTTAGTTTTATTTGGTTTCTAAGCTCTGGGTTCTCCCCTTTCCTTGTTACCCTACCTATTTTGATTCTATCAACCATTTTTCTTCTCAAATTCACAAAGAAAAATATCATTTTAGTTGAGAATGTAGCTGGACATCCACTCTGCAACCAAAAAATCCTTCAAGAGGTGGAAGCTGGGGAGGAGGAGATACACCAAGTAGATGAGGAGGGAGTTGGGGAAGAAATACACCAAGTAGTGGGAAGAGAAGAGGAGGCAGTGAGAAAATTGCAACCAATTTTAGAAAATGAGACTGACCAAGAAGATATTCCATCAGACAGTGATGATTCAGTAGCAAGTGAAATTTTTGAGCTGAAATGGGCATCTCCGAGCAATGTGGGTCAAAATGTAGCAACATTTGATTCTTCACTCTCAGAAGAAGAAGATGATGATGATGATGACAACCTCATTGAGATCAGCCTACCTGGCAGTGAATCAAGTGGTTTAGAGGAAGATCCAGATCAAAATGTTGAGACAATGTTGCCTGATATCTTGCCAGAATCCATTTTCAGGCAGCATGGCCTTAAGGAGCTATTAGCAGAGATCAATGAGATGAATGAGGAAGACAATCTTATTGAAATTGACATCTCAATGGGCTCCATCAAGTGTTCAAGGTTCGAGATTGAGGCATGAGTCCCCAAAACTCAAGTGGTGATCAATATATTAATGTCTAAATTTTGAAGTCTTATGATTTGAGCGGTTGATGTTAAAAAAGCTAGCTTGTGTTTTAGGCTGGAATCTACTTTTTATTTCTTTTCCTTTTGTGATGCTAAAAATGCTTATCTAATTTCTGCTCTCTTTTATTGTTGTTTTTGTTTTTCATAAGAACTTAGACATTTCTTACAACAGCCCGACATCATGTTTATTAAGTAATGGTTCTCTGATTTGGTTTCTGTACATTCACTAATTTGAATACATGCTGCTTAATTATTAAAATAGCATGGTTTGGCTCCACTTGGAGCTAGCTTGCTTTGTTTTTTTTTTTCTTTTTTTTTTTTAAGATAAAGAAAATTAAAAATAACATAATGTGTTTGAACGTGCATGCACCTTTCAAACTCTAAATTGAAATCATTATTAGATGGTAATGGCAGTGGGAAAATGCTCATGTTACCAAGAAAATGTCTATTGGATGCAAAATAAAAATTTGGGGTTTCTCCTTTTGGGCCTAGATATGAAGTCTTTCGAATTTGAAGGCCCTCTCTTACTATATACACCACCTATAATTTTCGTATAGAGGTTGCCATTTCTTTTTCTGACATGAAAAATAAAATAAAAAATCAAAATGTCATTTTCTTAACTTTTTCATTCTATTTATTTATTTATAATAGAAGCAAATATTAGTGGCCAAGGGTCTCCTTGTATAATAAGATCTTATAAATTGTGTTATAACATCTTGTTGACCTGCCTGTAAAAATCCATTCCCATAACTCATAGTCATGCCTAATAAAATCCACATATTTATTTATTTTCTGATAAATAAATTATTTTACAAAAAAACAATTCACAAAAAATGTGGTGTGGTTAGTGAAGCTTTTGCAGCCCACCAACTGAAGTATATGAATAGTTTATTGAAATATGTAATTTATATTATTTCCACACTAACAAATTCTAAAATTTATAATATTACTTCTATAAATATTATACGTAAGATCTAATGGAATTAATTAAAAAAAAAAAAAAAGAATTTCAGTACTTTAATCCATAAATAATAATAAATCTAATAATTTTAAAAAATACACACACACACACACACACACACATTAGTAGCTTAATAAGAATTAATAAAATTTTGTGTGGGCCTCATGCAAAGCCAATAGCCCAAATTCAAAATAACATCAAACATCAGCCGTCGATTGAACGGGCACTGATAAGATCTCATCCATCCGTTGATTTCACGTCTCGAACCTCGTCCCACACGTCTGACAGTTGCGTCCGACGTGGCATTAAACTGTATTTAAAATCCGGATTTGAAGTCCGAGCTACATTAATCTGCAGCTTCGGGTGTCAAATAAATTAAAAAAAAAGAAAAACAATAAAATGAAAAAAGAAAGCGAAGCCAAATGTTAGAGAGAGACACAGTGAGGGAGTGGTGGGACTCGAAGACTTTCTCTTTGAAGCTGCAAATCACCGAGAAAATCATAGGCTTGGAATCCTTTGTAAGTTTCAATTTGGTAGCTTTTACACACGGGATATATATATATATATATATATATTTTTACATTAGGCATGAATATGCTTTTGTAAGTTGTTCAGTGGAATCTTAAATTTTGGGGTTATGTAATGGGATAATTTTGATGCGAAGATTAGGGTTTGGAGATAATTAGTGGAAAACTTGTTAAGTGTGAATTTTTTATTAGATTTTTAGTGTTTCGTACGCAGAATGTGGGAGCGATTTGTAATTTTGAAAATGTGGGAAAAGCTGAGCTTGGTGTGATTTCGTTTTGTCAAGCTGAATTTTGTATCTGGAATGGAAACTGAAGCGATATAATGATTAAAATTACAAATTTTTAATCGTTTTGTCTCTCCTTTTTCATTTTTGCGACAGTTTCAAAATGTTACTTATATATGCTTCCATGTGAAAATCACTATTCTGTTCGCTCCCTTTATTTGGAGGGCTCTGAAAGTTACTGGCTTTTTGTAGATCTTGTTAAGTTTTTCACTCTGTGTACTTACAGCGTTTATGATTATATTTTCCGATGTATATTTCTATTTGATTTTTATTGCAAACTTTGTTGTTCGTTTCTCTGGAATGTTACTGTTACGGAATTCAAGCTGTCTACCTTCAGTTCTGTTTGTTATGGAAGAAAAGTAGTTCAAAGATTCTTATTTCTTTCATGAAATATTTTTGTATAAGCTTCAGAAAAATTGTCACTAATGGAAAATATTCATCTATAGGATCTGAGTTGTAATATTCTCTAGAGAAACTTTCTTGACTACTAGCACCAATGGTGTTTAGCTTATGTCTTGACATACAACTGTTAAACTGTACTTCACTTCTATTCTTTTTCTTGGCAAGGAGGGGTGAATGGAGCGTAGTTGTTTCTGACTGACTGTTTATTTAAAGATTTTGAGCACTGGAATTTAGTTCTTACCCTTTTTTTTTTTTTGTGTTTCTTGTAATTACTGTTACAGCCTTTAATTGTTGTAGTCTAATACGCTTTGTGCGAGGGGAAAAAGCACCAGTTCTGCTTGGACAGTTAATTTAAGATTGCCCCATAATGGGTGAGGAAGATATGGTGAGTAAAACCACTGTGACAGTGGCAAATGGGACTAAGCCACAGGAGAAATCATGTGAAGCTTTAACTGAGAAGAAAGAAGAGGAAAATGATGGGCTAAAAGAAATGGAAGAAGATAAGAAAGATGATGATGAAGCTGAAACTGAGAAAATGGATGAAGACACAGATGTGAAGAAAAGTAAAGATGGAACAATAAAAGAAGGAACAGAAGAGCCAAAAGATGAAGTGATGGATGAAGAAACTGGTCCAAATGAGAAAGACATTGAAGAAAAGGAGAAAATTCAAGAAATGATAGAGGAGAAGATAAATGGGTCAAAGGAGGAAGAAGAGAAGAAAGATGAGAAGGAAGAAGAGGAGAAGGATGAGAAGGAAGTAGAGGAAAAAGATGGGAAGGAAGTAGGGAAGAAAGATGGGAAGGAAGTAGAGGAGAAAAATGGGAAGGAAGAAAAGGAGATAGATGGGAAAGAAGTAGAGGAGAAAGATGGGAAGGTAGAAGAGGAGAAAGATGACAAGGAAGAAGAGGAGAAAGATGACAAGGAAGAAGAGGAGAAAGATGACAAGGAAGTAGAGGAAAAAGATGACATGGAAGAGGAGGTGAAGGATGAGAGGGAAGAAGAGGAGAAAGATGAGAAAGAAGAAGAGGAGAAAGATGAGAAAAAAGAAGAGGCTAAGGAGGAGAAAGAATCAAAGAAGCGTGGAAAAAGGAAGAGTCGGGAAAAACCTAAAGAGAAGAGGAAGGTATCAGTAGAAAAGAAGGAACCAGAGGCAAGGACTCCTGCTACAGATCGGCCTGTACGAGAGCGCAAATCAGTTGAAAGGCTGGTGGCATCCATTGAAAGAGATGCTCACAAGGAATTCCAAATTGAAAAGGTGTTCTCATTTATTTTCTTTTTGTTTTGTTAGAATTTACATATGTGTTTCTTTAGGATTATTTAGTTTATAATTTTCTTTTGACATTGCAGGGTCGGGGTACACCTCTGAAAGATATACCTAATGGTATGTTCCTTCTTTTTGTGGAATTCTTTTCGGTTATATTGTAAATGAACTTAATTTTGCTTGTCACTCCTAAGTAATTTAAACTGGTTAACGTAATTCTGCATGTCACTCTTATTGTTAATGCCATAAACTTGGTTGAGGTTCATTGCATGGAAGCATGGATGTTGTTCCTGTGGAATTCTATCGATAAGGTTTCTAAACAAGAGCCAGTAAACTCAATAAAGAGATATCTTGGATTTATTATGTACTCACAGTAGCTTTGTAATTTTATCCATGGGTTTTTGGCTTTTATAGGATTGTGTAATTTTGTCTTTTATCTTTCACTTCTTCTTTTTTCTTTTTCTTTTTATTTTATTATTATTATTATTATTTTTATTATTATTTTTTTTTGGCTAGGTTTACAAGAATTATTAGGATTTATGGAATCTTTATTCTCTTGACATATTCATTTGGTAGATCTATGATCTAACCTGAGCTATAAAATACTTGACCTCTGAACATTTTTCCTGCGACAGTGGCTTTCAAGTTATCAAGAAGAAAATTGGATGACACCTTCAAACTACTTCATACGATTCTTTTTGGAAGGAGAGGAAAGGTAATACATTTTCTGTTAACTCTTTTACTTCTTTCTGTTATTCATATTGCTATCCTTCTGCCACTTCTGATTGGTAACAATGATGCATTAAACAGCCAGAGACATACTGCTTAGAAACTGCACTTATTAAATGCTTAGGATTATGATGTTGGGATTTCCTAGCTACTTAATTCAATATCTCATTGTTGCTTGCAGGCATTTCAGGTCAAGAGTAATATATCCCGGTTTTCTGGTTTTGTATGGCGTCAAAATGAGGTGAACATCTATATATACGGAAGACAATAATGGATCTTTGTGCATGCATGTAGTTTATGTTCTTCAACTTATTAAAGTGCAGAAATGAAAATCTTTATCTCTCCAGGTTTTCATGATTCTCTTGTGGTCTTGCAGGACAAGCAAAAGATTAAAGTTAAAGAAAAATTTGATAAATGTAACAAAGAGAAATTGTTGGAATTCTGTGATGTGCTTGACATACCTATGACCAAGACCACTACTAGGAAGGTTTGTTTACTTGCTACTCCAGCTGCTGCATGTTTCTTCTGGAAATTATCTTAATAAAATGAGTTGTTTGTTTTGTGGCAATTCTATCTCTATAATCACTATCTTTCTAAAGTTACTTCTGTTTATTATTATTATTTTTAATTTATGGAATACTACATGCATTTATCTGTGCAAAAAGATGTACATATTCTATGTATTGTAGTTGGGCCAATTTGCAAATTAGACAATTCAACAATTGCCTCACTTCATTTGGCAACATGATGCATCACGTAGTCCTTTCAGTAACAATGGGGGTCTTGGTTGTCGTTTAAAACCAGAAGCCATTCAGAATTTATTTGCAACCTAAATTGAATTATGCTTTTGACACTGTGACTTGGAAGATATTGGTATAATGAGATTAAAATGCTTGTGCAGGAAGATATTGTTACAAAACTTATAGACTTTTTGGTGGCCCCTCATGCTACAACTGCTGTGCTACTTGCTGAGAAAGAAAAGGTTCGTCTATCTAGTTGCAAAATTTAGAGGGAAATTTTCTTCTTCACCTTCTGTAGTGTCTAAAAGTTTTTCATTTCTGTTTATTAGTCAAGTAAGGGCCAAAAGCGCAAGAGAACGGCTAAGGGAAGTTCATCAATGTCTGGAAGCGCGACAAAACGCACCGCCAAGGTGTCATTTCTATCTTGTTACATCACTATATATTGGTATTGTATTTTAGCAGTAGTATAACTACATAATTGGCAATCATTTTCTTCATGCTAACTTCACTTGCCCTTATATTCACCTTGCCTACTTTCAAGGAAGAAAAAAAAGTTATATTTCCACTTCTCTCTCCCTTCTTTCCTGTTCTTTATATGAGATACATAACTTTTTTAGTTTTGCAATTTTTCAGAATCGGAGAAAGAGTGGGGATACTTCAAAAGCAGAAGAGAAAAGTAACACGCCTGATACAGAAGATGAGTCAGAAGCAGAGGAAGAAGAAGAGGAAGAGAAAGAAGATGAAAAAGAAGAAAATGTCGAGGAGGAAAATGAAAATGGGGTTCTAGAAAAATCTGAGGATGAGATGCCTGAGCATTCTGAAAGTGAGACTGAAAATGATTCCGTCGATGAATCTGAAGAAGAGATGAAAAAGAACAAAAGAAGTTCGAAAACATCATCTAGAAAGAAAGAATCTGCTGGAAAAGCTAAAACCAAGAAAATGACAATCCCAACTAAATCCAGTCCGCCGCCTAAAAGAACACCAAGGAGAACATCATCAAGACGTTCTAAGGTTGATGATGACAGTGATACAAGTCCAAAGGTATTCTCAAGGAAGAAGAAAGATGAAAAAGTGGTAAAGGCCTCTACTGCAAGAAAATCCACCTCCAAGGAGAAAACTGGTATAGAATTATCTTTAGTTTATTCCTTCTTCATAGTATTATTGATTGAATTTGAAAGTGCTTATTTGTTTGTCTCATCTACTTATTCATTGTATTGGTGAAATATTGGTTATATGGTCAAGATTTTGTAAATCCCATGATTGTATGACAAAGTTTAATTTCCATGAGAATTGACTCTTGACTCTTGAGTTTTTCTCCAAGTATAAGAAGAAGATGGGAGCTTTTGTACTAATCTCATAATCGCTTTTTTTAAAGGTCCAATATCCAAAATACAATGCTAAAAGAAACTCTTTGTTCTTAAAAGGGAAAAAGGTTGGTAAAGGGAAGAACAAAAGCAAAGAGGAGAAATTGGGTCCAAGTGATGATGATTTGAGAGATGCAATATGTGAAATTCTTAAAGAAGTGGACTTCAATACGGTAAGCTACAAATGTTAGTATTGCTTATAAATGTCGTAATAGCATGGATCTTGAATAATTGTATGTACAATTGATTCCTTAGTCAGGTCAGCATAAGTTCTTCCAAGTGGTCTTCACTGTATAGATTACTATTAGGATGCATCTCTTAGGTTCTTTAAAAATTTATGTACATGTTGACACCCTCATACACGAGTATAGTCATAAAGTTACATGTTGGGTTTACTTGATCTTTTCTCTTTGGATGGTGTTTATTATTCCTTGTTCATTGCTGCTAATAAAATTTTGTGGTGTATCTAACCTGTGTTCAGATACCTTGTAGATAGATAAGAATACAAGTGAAACATTCATCATGGTTTCTACAAAGTGTTGTCTCTAAATTGACTGCCTGTAGAAACACATAACATAATAGTAGGTAAAAGGGATGGGATCTTGCATAGTTGCATATTCATTGCTGAGAATACAGTGTTAGGATTGAGATGGAAATTTATTAGGATTGAGTGGTTGTTACGATACTGCTATCTCTATTTAGAAATACTTATTACAAACTAGACTGAAAGTTTCCGGAAACGTAATAAGTGATGTTGGTGTTGCCATTTTATAGACTCTATTGTCCCAGCATAAGTTAACGTTTTTTTTTTTTTCTACATCTTTTTTGGCAGGCTACTTTCACTGACATTCTGAAGAAACTAGGTGTGCACTCTTATTTTAAATTGTTTATGTTTTAAGATTTTTGGTTTAAACTCTGGAATTTGCCGATATTGGATTGTATCACTTTGGCCTTGCATTCCTAAGTATTCCCTTCTAGAAAACGTTCATGTTACTTTTATTCAGGCTTTTACTCATTTTAGAAATCTGGTTAAGAATTGTTATGAAGAGTCGACTGCCGCATTATAAATAGATAATGGGATAACAACTGGTCGTCCTTTTTTGGTCCTTGACTAGGGTTTTTGATAATGAACTGTAAAGTTGAGTGAGGACTCAGGATCAAAATGCTGTTCTACAATTGTAAATATTGTTGATTATCAAGAGATGATGGATTATTTTCCCTTTAGATTGAGATCCTTGTGAATGCAGTACACATCTTATGATTGTTGTCCTCACTCTTGACTGAATGTTTGCCAAACTTCAGCTGAGCAATTCGACACAGATCTCACACCAAGAAAGTCCTCTATAAAGCTCATGATCCAGGAAGAGCTTACAAAACTAGCTGATGAGGCAGATGATGAAGAAGATGGAGAAGGCGACACAGAGAAAGATGAAACTCAGTCTGCTGGACAAGAGGTAGAAGCCTAACAAACAAGATGGACGCATGGAAAAATACTGTAGCTATTTTATTTACTTTTTTACTTGACTTTTGCCTGCATGTACTATTTAGTCCCTCCAAGTAATCTGGCTGTAATTTATTGTTAGTATACGTTTGCTAGCAAGTAAAATAGTAATTTAAACTGGTGAAAGGTGTAACTACTGTCAAGATGTGCTGCAGGATTGCAGCTTTTTGTGTATACATTTAACATAATTTGTAGGAATATTCCTATGTTTAATAGAACTGACCTTTTGTGGATGACAGTGTTAGGCCTTTCATCGATCTTTCTCAACTGATATGTATGCATATTAAGTACTTAGAAAACAAGTTACGGCACCAATAATGAATCCTAAAGTTTGAATTAAGATTGTTTATCTGCTCCATTAGGACCTTCGTTCACAGATATTAGTGCGTCTCATTTGGCACCTACTGATTTGAAGTGACTGCACCATGCATGGGAGTGGCCATATTGTAGTGGGGTCGTGATTGTCTGTGTGTGGATCCGGATATCATTATACTACTTTTGTTGCAAACTTGACGCGACCATAAACGATTAGCACCTGCAAAGTAGAGCTTCATGATTTCTGTTTTAGCTAATTTCTTCATCCGTATACAATTATTGTGAGACTAACATGCACAGCACATGCATAAAATACTGCACTTGGATTGCAATTAGTGAGATGTTGTAGGACAATTTGGATTACTTGCAACGGGAGCAATGCCTGCTCGTAGGAGTTTGGCGGGATTTCGACGAGCATCGACCACCGTTGGTTCTTCCTCCACATTCTTTTTCACCTGTGGGCCAATCTGTTCCACAAGAGAATTCAGCAATCACATGGTGTGTCTAACAACTTTCATGGCCTGTTTCATGGTTGCATAATATATTACCATGTCTATTTAAACCAAGACATCGGAAAAACTTTGCAAGTTAGTTCGTGCATGTCGTTGATGGGGATATACATTGGTTTGCTGTTTGTTTCATTGTTATAGAATTTGTTTTGTTGCACTACTACTTTTTACCTTATCAGTGCTGGTAAAATGCTGTTTTCATTGTTACACAATTTGTTTTGTTGCAGTACTACTTTTTACCTTATCAATGCTGGTAAAATTCTTTCATTGATTGCAACAAACACAACTTTAGGGCATATTTTTTCCTTTTCAATCTGGGAAAGTGTCACGTTATCTGGTCAGCTCAATCGTATTTGTGGATTGAATTAGATTCATTATCAAATATAGAATGGTCCTACACATTACAAAGAAGTCAAAGTTGTGGAAACAGTTTGACAAGATCTGCACAATGAGGGGGTCTCATTCCAATTTAATGGCAAAAGACGAAAAAGAACTGTATATGCCCTTGCCATCGTAGCACTTTAGATAATGAATTTTCATGGCAACATCAACTTCAAAGTAGAACTAGAAAAGCAAGGACATCTGACTGTAATAGTCATGGGTCATAAACCTTTACTACATAAGGTCAAGTTGTCGATACACTCTACCAAGAGACAAATCGCTCCACTCATGGTAGTGGGGCAAAGCCACCAATGAAAAGTAGAAATTAATCGGAGATTAAGTGGTGGAGGGCTCATGATGTACAAGCCATTTAGTGCGACTATACTGAATTGAATTAATGCAATGTCTATTAAGCATGAATGATAATCTAAATGACTAGTTTTGTACAAATTTTCAATCTTGGGTGAAATGTGACATGTAGTTTAATCATTTTACAATTTTTTTATTTTAGGATATTAAAGACCGTCACATTAGGCGATGAATATGATATATAACTTATTATGATAACTATGTTGTTTGTCTCATTCGAAAACTTTTATATATCTAAAATCTTAAACATACATTTTAGAAGTTTGAGGTCGATGAATATTCAAAGATAAAAATCTAAACTATGACATAAAGTGAACCAAAAGTGTCGGTCCAATACCCAATCAATCTAATAAGTAATTAAATTGAACAGTCATGATGGACAAAAAGTCGGTGGCTAGGTTTTGATGACTAAGGTCTTGGCACCATGGCCTACATTCTTTCCTAGCGAGTCACTTTGCATTACCAAATTCCCACTACCACTAGACTAGAACCATAATTAAAATATATTACAAGATTAATTACCATGTTCACTTTACCTACCACCAGCTAAAGAGTGTATAATTCCAGTTAAAATTATAACATATAGTTCACTTGGTACATGAACTTATAGAACACCGTTTTGTCCTCATAAAATCTCATCGGGACAAAAGCAAAACATTGACATTATGCATTTGCTACATATGACGAGCTTTGAAGGACAATTCTCTAATAAAAAGAATAAAAAAAGTTCATCTCCCTGTGTGTCAAACGTTTTTGTAACTACAATAATTTGGATTCAATAATAAAACTGTATGTATATTTTACTGTCATTTATATTCAATTATGTGTATAATATTTTAAATAGATTAAAATCTCCATAAAATAAAATATCTTTGTAACTAATTTTGAATTATGTTATTCAAAATAATAATAAGCCCCCTGTCGTCTCTACCAAAAAATATATATATATATATATATATTATTATGACTTAAACCTCAGTTATAAAAATTTTTTTTGTGTAAATTGATTAGGCAATGATACTTGCGATATTTCCACAATTATTAAATCTATTTTCAAAAAATATTTATAAAGAAACAATTAAAATCCATGTCAGACCGACCACGTGCCAGATGCCAAAGCAACGGTCCAGATCACCCAAGCATCCACAAATCGAACGGCTCCTGTCCCGAACGCGCAAACTCACACTTATCGACAAGCAACGGCCTTCGCTCATCCACGTGTCCTTAAGATATACGTTATTAACGCAATGATCCAACGGACCCAACGCATTCGCTCCCAAAGCCTCTTTTGTTCGCGTGCTCTCTTCCTCTCTCTTGTTATCCCCACCGGAGAATGAAGGCCCCGCCGTCCGACCAGTCCTCAATCAATTCCCGACCGTAATTACCACGCAACACCATCAAATTCGAAGTATCCAATTTCTGGGTTTTCGTAGTTTTTTTCTGTGAATTCGAGACCTCAGACTCTTCCTCTGTTCTCAGTCAGCTCCAAGCAGTGAATTCCATGTTCTATATCAATCACAGAAATTGAATACTGTGTTTAATTTTTTTGAAAAATTCCGTTTAGTTTCGAGTTCCCAGCCACAGTTGGTTACCTATGAAGCTGGAATTGGCTTCAGAGTGACCGAGAATCTCTTGCACCGAATTTACAAAAAAATTGTCAATTTTCAAACAAGTTTGGAACTTTCACAGTATTTCCCATAATGGCGGACTCAGACAACGAATCAGGAGGAGGTCAGAACAACGCCGGCATGAGCGAGCTATCACAGCGAGAGCAGGACCGTTTCTTACCAATAGCGAATGTAAGCAGGATCATGAAGAAGGCCTTACCGGCGAACGCGAAGATCTCCAAGGACGCAAAAGAAACGGTCCAGGAGTGCGTGTCGGAGTTCATCAGCTTCATCACCGGCGAGGCCTCCGACAAGTGTCAGAGGGAAAAGAGGAAGACCATCAACGGCGACGATCTGCTCTGGGCCATGACAACGCTGGGCTTCGAGGAATACGTGGAGCCTCTCAAAGTCTACTTGCAGAGGTTTAGGGAGATGGAGGGTGAAAAGAGCGCATCGACGGTGGTGGCGCGTGACAAAGACGGGGGTGCTGGGAACGTGGGGAATGGTGGCGGTGGTGGTGGAGTGGGGTATGGTGAGGGAGGAGGTGCCGCTGGTGGTGGGGTATATGGAAGTGGAATGGGAATGGTGATGATGGGGCAACATCACCATCAGGGACAGATGTACGGTTCTGGTGGATTTCATCAAATGGCTGTGAGTGGTGGTGCTGCTATTGGGCTGAGTAAGAGTGGACCTGGTAATCATGGGCCTGGATCAAACTCAAGTAGGCCCAGATAGTGTTGGTGAAAACTTTTTTCCCACTGCTACTTACTATTGTATGTATAATATTAAGACATAACAGTATGCTTTGTAATCATTTGTTCAGTAATTTGGGAAAACAAGGTTTGTGTAGATTTTATTAGGTTTCTTAGTTGGGATGACACATAATTTAATTATGCAACTGCTGTATTATATTTGAATCGGAAAAAAAAAATAGTACTCGTTACATGTGACATAGAGTAAATTTTCTTTCACATTTCACAACATTCATGTTTATATGGACCACAAAAATCAACACACACCATAACCTCTTAAATTTAAATTGCAATGTGAGGGTTCCATTTTTAACTAGGCGGTTGAAAATATTTTCTCCTATACAGCATTCATCTTTCCAAACAAGATCAAAAGTATATAAATATTATAATGCAAATTCTTCCCTAGAACATCAGGATTAAAGATGGCAACACAGGACATTAATAAAACAAAAATCTATTCAATAAATATTTCAGTCTATACAAATGCACTATACTACAATATACAATTTCCCAGGGTTATGATGATTACTTTCAGTTGAGGGCGGTTAGCCTTCTCCATCTTCACAAAAAATTTCACAACAAAAATGGTGGTAATACACAAAAACAAAAGAACAAAAAAAAGGAGGGGAGATGATACAACAACTAGCCAATAACAAAAGCATTAGCAACATCCTGTTCTAGATCCTATTACATCACCATTTAAACATTTTAAGTTCCAAAATAATCTACCACATTTCAGACTTCAGCAATTTCAAGCCATAACACATCCACAACATGGACATTTGTTTGATCAAGTGCTAATTAACTAAAACATAAAGCCAAAAATAAAAATAAAAAACTTAACAGCATGAGTCCACTTCTAAATCAATTAGGCAAAGGTGGAAGTGCCATCCGTACTCTATCCCAGGACTAAGTTGGAGGTCCTCTTCATCTCCGACAGCAACTCACAGCCACTAAATAAGGAAATAGGTTAGAGTAGGATTTGCAACAGCACACCAATAACTTATACTATCAAAAGAGAGCAATAGTGTCCAATTATAACGTTGAATGTTGAACCAACAAGGCAAATTTGCCTGGCAGAGGTAAACATTACCAAAAAAAATCATAACTGCTCCAATCAATTACACCTAATCGCTATAAAAAGTAACCAGCTAACTATATTTTGGGTGACCATAGATCCATGTGTTGTATTGGATATCAATGCACCCTTAGGACAATGGACTACAAAAGAATCCTACATTCCATGTTCTCAATTGGAGACTGACAACCATCTCAAGCCCTCTCAACACATATTTCACAATAACTTTCTTGAAGTTGGGTGATCTACAAACAAATGTGTCCCAAAAGGGAGCAAAAGGATGCATCAAACAATAACTATTCATATTTACATAATCAACAATATTATAAACAGGTGCATATTCCACGATAATTAGCATATGAAGAAAATAATTAAAAAATGGCCACATCCTAAATTCCAAGGACTCAAAATTTTCAATTAATATACTCAAAATTTCAGTTCAAGGTCATGCCCATTTCAGAATTTCACCTCCTTATAGCATTAGCTCCAGGTACATGTCCCACCCTTTGATACTAGATAATAGACATCATGCAGAACAGTTTTAACAGTTCAAGCATCCATTTCCTCAGTGCGAAATTTAAGCACTCACGATTTCTTCAACAAACAAGTCATGTGCATCATGATTTAACGTGGAACGGGAACGGAATAGCAAACATGCATGAATCTGAACCATAACATAAGACAAAGACGATATATAATTGAAATTTAGGTATAAAGTAGGATTCTTTTGAAAGAATAATTTAAAATTGCACTGAATACTACTTTAAGATTCTTATTAAAGAAATATAATTTTGTAAAAAACATTCTGATTAAAGAGGAATCAGTGGTCGGAAAAGGAAAGTTGCATCTATTGTGGCCACGTAACAGTAATATCCACGACAATTTTCAACAGCATTAAATAAATTAAAAAAAAAGCATCATACAATAAACAATTGAAACCTGGGATGAAGTATAGTAGAATAATATACATCATCATAGTAACACATAAACTTAACAGTCAAAGCTAAAGTAAATTATGTTACAATCAAACTATTAAAAGAAAAAAGAGGCATGTGGAAAAAGCTAAAAACTTGAGGTATGTAACTATATTTATTGTAATTGTAACACTAACAACTTCTAGTGCAACCACAAGGAACTTGAATATGTAAAATCCATATGTGGATTAAGCAAAGGCACCAAATTCCAGCAGCTTTTAGACAATGTTTTCAGTACAACTGAATAAAGTATGTTAAAATAGTGAATAAATTAGCAAAAAGAGAAGGAATTGCTTTACCAACCATGTATACTGCATAAGAACTTTTGAAAAAGTATAACTACTATGTATGAGCAACAAGGTATGCCATATGCAATTCAACACAAATATGGCTAACTGATACATGAACATTCTTCAACACAAGTAATAAAAACCAACAAGGTAAATTGAATTTCAGTGACTTACCGCATTTCACAGAGGAATTACACCATGCTTCTGTTTAGAAGAAGCAATCAAGAGACGAGTGAAATGAAGTGAGAAGAACCATTGCATGAATCAAGGACCACAAGAAAACTACTTGAAAGAGAGTCCAAAGAGCATGAAAAACCCAGCGTTTGTTTAATTTCTGTTTCTCTTCTTTCTAAATGGAAAATATCCAAAAGTCAGAAACATTATCTTAGTTACTCAGAAGTAAGCCTCCGCCTCTTCCCATAATCAGCATCTCTTGATCTCGAACGGTGCTCATCTTCTTGAGATACACGTGCCTTGCTATGATTCCTGGATGAACGTCCCCTTTCCCATTCCTCCTCATGATCAGTTTCACGATCCCTATACCTATGATGATCAGTAAATCTATCCCTATCTTCTCTGTACCTCTCACGATCCCGATCACGATCCCTGTCACGTTCCCGATCACGGTCTCGAGAACGTTCTCGATCACGATCACGCTCCCTGTCCCTCTCTCGACCAACATCTCTTTCATCACGCTGCCTTCTCTCAGACCATTCATGATCATGACCCACATCTTTTTCTCTAGGCACATCCCTATCATATCCCTGTTCCCTATCATCACGATACCTTCTATCAGAAGACCCAGACCAATCCCTCTCTGAACCTCTATCTTTCTCTTTCATGGCATTGGGCCACCCAACTCTGTCATGGCTAACCTCACCATATTGATGGTCAGATGCAGCTTCTTCACCATAACTAGACTCCCCAGCTCTTCCACCAGCATGCTCCTCAGAGCCCCACCCACCCATACTAGGATCTGACCACATCCCCATATTAGGTCCATCAACACCTGATGTGGGCATCATCCCCATTCCATTCATGGGCATCCCTCTTCCAAAAAATGCTGGATTCACATGAGGGGCCACTCCAGGCAAACCAACACCCCCTACAGGTGGAAATGAAGACAAAATACCAGAAAATGGAGGTGTAGGAGCACCAGGAAAACCTCCATAACTTCCCATTCTCCCCATTGGAGCACCAAATGCTGGATCAAAACCCTGGCCCATCATTGATTGAGGGTGTAACAGAGGTGGCGCCGCACCAATTCCCTGTCCAAACCCATTTCCACCATTTCCCATTATACCTCTGCCACCCATCCCACCACCTCTATTCCTCATTGGACCAACCGGGCCTCTATTTCCCATCCCCTGTGCATTACCTCTCCCCCAATTACCTCTCCCATAACCTCTATTATTATCCCCACCTTGATAATTTCCACCTGTTGAAATGTTACTCCCACCAGTTTTACCCCCAGCTTCAGGCCCCCTCCTAGTCTGAGAAACAGAACCTTGGGACATCTGTTGATTCTTACTCACTTGAGCCTCCCCCATCCTCTTAACACTAAATGGTGATGCAAATGCAACAACACAGGGCCTCCCGTTAAACACATGCCCATTCATCCCCTCCTTGCAGGCTGTAGCGGCACCAGAGTCGTAAAACTCAACCTGGCAATACCCTTTTGACTTCCCACTGGCCTTCTCATCGAAAAACTTAACCTCCTTCACTGGCCCATATTTGCATAGTTCTCCCTCCAGCTCAGCATCCGTAGTCCACCAGTGCAAATCACCCACAAACAATATAGTTCCACCAACACTTCCTCCACCTCCAGCACCACTGACACTATTTCCACCAAGTCCATTCACATTCCCAGTTGGACCTCCTTGCCTCACCAAACCCTCGTTGCCTACATTCCGAACAGCACCACCATGTGGCTGCTGCTGATGTTGCTGTTGCTGTTGCTGCTGTTGGCCAATAACTTGGACCCCAACACTAGTATTCCCATTTTGCTCCTCAAATTCATTCATCTTATTCGACGCTTGTGCTAATTCAACCCTCATCCCACCTCCCCCACCAATCGGTGGCCCTGATCCAACACTTCCCTTCCCACCCATCTCATTCGCTCTAAACCCTATATTTTGATTATAACCCTCCACCACTCTTCCAGAAACTCTAGTCCCAGCATCACCCCCAACGCCACCAGCATTACCACCACCAACAGTAGCTTCACCATTGCCACCACCAACTCCGGGTATTGAAACACTGGGTTCAGGTGCCACCACAGGTGGCTCAATCTTCTTCTCTTCCACGACCTCGTTTCGAAAGCCCAAGTCCTCGTTCTTCCTCACGGACTGTAAGAACCCTTCGCCGACATTGACGTCGTTGTAGAGGTCTTCATAATCATCGTCTTCTTCCCCCAAGAAACCTTCATCCGCAACAGCCGAGATCGCCTCGTTGCGATGGAACTGATCCATCTGTTCCGTACCCTCACCAAACCCTTCCTCACCTTCATCCATCCTTGTGTTATAATTTGTTTACAGCTAGGGTTTTCTTTTTCTTTCTTTCTTCTTCCTAACGTTGAAGTGGGAGTAAATTTTAGAAATCAAAATTGAAACTTTTTTCTGGAAACAAACAATAAATACAAGAACGAAAGAACTAAACAAGAAGATGGATTGGAGATCTTACCAGATGTAGAAATCAGTGTTGTTTTGAAAGAGATGGATATGGCGAAACCCTAATCTGGGAAGTTGTGGGAGATGTGCATTTTTTCTGGCTTTCTCTTTCTACTGACCTCTAAAGTGGTGGCTCGGCCTATCTAACATGCGCCAGAGTGCGTGTTGCGCATCCACCCAATCGGCTATTGCTTTCTTCACCGCTCACACCCTATACGGCTATTCCACGCCCTGTTGCGATTTTTCACTTCGACAGATATATACAATTAAACTCCTTCCTGTCCTGCTCGTGTCACTTTTTTTTATTTTGTGATATTTGTAATAAATAAATTTTACAACATTTTATAAATATGAATTATATATATACATATTCATATGGCTTTGATTTTAGTTGTTCATATTTAACTATCACGTAATTATTGCCACCAATTTTCGATTAAAATCATCGAAGTTATTTTTCTTGCCACTTTATAAACAATTAACATGCAGTATTATAAATTTGTTTTCACAAAAAAAAAAATTCAAAATTCAAAATTAAAACAGAATAGGATTGAGGATTGAACTGGATAGTTCCATCAGCATAGGTTTCGTGTACGTACGTACTTAATAATCAAGAGGGTATGAGAATTTTCCACCAAAAAGGAAGCTATGAGAATTGGGTGGAACAATCAAATTCGGGCATTGACTAAGATGTCACAGAGGGCGCCTACCGCACTACTTACGTAGAAAATCTATCTTGCATTATTATTTATTTCTACATACCAATTCATTAATTTCACAAGTACTTTCATATTATACATCATTGATTTGTGCCGAACCAATGCTTTATGAGATTCACATGTACTTTACTACCATAAGCACTTTAATGAGTTTTAAAGGTTTAAACTTTTTTCGTATATAAATACCCTTATGCTATTTCAATGATTTTTCACCTTCTAATCCTAATTTTTATATATACATATCCCTTAATATATAACTTTTAATAAATTCAATTTATAAACTCAAACATTTAAAAGTTTTCTGTCCTTAGAACATATCCAATCGAAGATAATAAATTGATTAAAAAACACACACACACATACACACGCAATGTTAATGTTGGATCACGCACTGGATAATTGTCTCCATCCGACCAAGGATCCGAGCCTAAACTCCACGACAACTTCACTGGTCCATTCAGTCATGTCGTGCCACGTAACGGCTAATCCACCCTGTATAGCCGGTCACAATGCAACGGTCACATATCGCTTGGCCAATTTAATAATTGGCGACGTTCTGTGTACCCAAAATCCCCTGGGACCTATATAATTCCTAAATCTCTCACAAGCCCCTCCAACATACTCATCCGACAGCAACACACAGACGAGTTTAAACGAAGTTTGTTTACATCCTAGGAGTGTTGATCTCTCTGTGTTTGGTTTATTTTGCAAACATGCATAATAAGGTTGCTGTTCTACTTTCTGTATTTGTTCTATGTGTGTCAAATTGTCATGTGGTACAGCCGTCCGATGCTCCAGCTCCTTCACCAAAGCCAACCACCACTACACAACCACCGCCTCCTCCCATTCTCCCTCCTCTTCTCCGACGACTTCTCCGGCGATCCCTACGCCATCCCCTTCAAAGTCTGCGGCTGTTTCGCCGCCTCCATCCCATTCTCCCTCCACTTCTCCGGCGATCCCCACGCCATCCCCTTCAAAGTCTCCAACTGTTTCGCCGCCTCCGGCAATTCCGACGATTTCTCCAACACCAATGTCGATCCCTCCAGCGACTACACCGTCAGTCTCGCCGGCAAAATCTCCGGCGAGTCCTTTGGCGGCGCCAGCTTCCCCGGCGGTCAGCCCGTCCGCAAATGGGTCTTCTCCGGTTTCGTCCCCGGCGACTCCTCCCCCAGCGGCTGTCACTCCGGTGAGTACTCCCGCATCGAGTCCACTCGCTGCTTCTCCGGTGGCGGAGAGTCCTGAGGTTGCGGCAACACCTGAATCACCAGCGAACATTCCCTCGAGTTCAGCGACACCGGCAGATTCCCCGGCAATGTTTCCGTCGAGCAAGAGTCCACCAAGCTCTGCCCCCGCGAGTCTGTCGCCGGAGACGGCGCAGGGACCGGTTAGTGACGACTCGGGTTCGAAGTCCAAGTACGAGGTTGGGCTCGTGTTGAGTGGACTATCCATTTGGGCCGCTTTGGCTTTCTAATTTTGTTTTATTTTTCTGACTTATTCATATTATATCATGTCTTACGTTGTTGTTAATTACTACAATGATTGATCGGTGGTTTATACTATTTTTGGGTAGATGATAAATATTCGTTTCTTATTTTTCGAATTTGGATTTCATATTTAATTGGTTTGTTACCATTTGATATCTCAATGTTGTATACAATGAATGTCATGTTTATGATCTTGCCGTTGATGACCATATACCGCAAGGCCGGCCTTTGCAAGAGGAAGGCCCAAAAAAATTGGCATGTTAAATATACTTTTACATTTATTTTGTCTTTAAAACAAATATCTATAAAAATAATTTAATTTTTGTATTATATTACGTACATGTTTAAGTTTTTTAATTTGACATTATGTATTTGGAATTAAAACATGCCTCATGATATATATTGTGATAGATCACTTTTGGATGGATCCATACAACTATGTGGCTGAAATTGGTTTAATAACGTGTTAGAAAGTTAGCCATGTGATTTAAAAATAGAATAGAATTTTGTTTGGTTATAATGGAATATTACAAGACAGCATTAAAATATGAGATTATTACTGTAACTATTAATTATTCAAAGCTAAAATGCGAGACTATTGAACTTTATCAATATTAAATCGTAATCAACAAGAAGCAAAATAATGATTAAAGCATGAAAGATATGAATATATATTTTTTCTTTTGTTTCAAAAAAGGCAGCAGAACCTCAAAAGCATACATAATATAGTAATGAGCAATACAAGTTAACACGTTGTCAATTATCAAAATGTATGATAAAAATCATATAAACCTCAAAAGCTAATTGCGCATGTGTTCCCTTTGGTTGTTCCTATTGAAATGGAGGTTCATGCAAAAATATAAAGAGTCTACTTAACCAAACAGTTCATTACCTGTCTTACTTGCCACATTGAACGTGCATTTGGATGAATGCCCATAAATTAAGATTCTTAAACTTGATAAACATGGATCATTTTTTCTCACCCCCGAACGTAGAGAACGACATGTTAGTTTATGCATCAGAACGACAAGCCGTTTATGAACAAATATACGATTATCTGTACTTGCAGATATTTATACTGTCCCGAATAAAATCTTATTTTACCTCTGAGTCTCAAAAATCAAAGACAACAATGGTATTCTCCAGCCTCGTCTCCCCCATATCCCCTCTGAGCCTCTCAAACAGACCCCATGACTCACCATTTGTATTATCAGTGAAGCTCAAGCACCCGTGTTTTATCGCAAAGGAATATTCAAGAATCAGCCCCAATAACGCACACAGAAGAAGAATCGTCGTCGCTCCCAAATCCAAGGGCAGCGACTCGGCTGACCCCCCGGATCGAATAATCTCGGCAATCTGTTACTTTTACCCATTCTTTGATGGTGTACAATACGGAAAGTACGTCATCACCCAGTTCACCCCACTTCAAGCTCTCATACAACCTTTGGTACCTGCTATAAAGGTCTTCAGGAGCTTCCCTTTTAATGGTTTTTTGGTGTTTTTGACCCTTTACTTTGTTGTCGTTAGGAACAACAACTTTAGCAGATATGTGAGGTTCAATACAATGCAAGCTATTGTGCTTGACGTGCTCTTGATTTTTCCCGATCTCTTGGAGAGAACCTTTAATCCAAGAGATGGGTTTGGGTTGGATTTGATGATGAGCTTGGACAGCACTGTGTTTTTGTTCCTATTGGTGTGTTTGATTTATGGCTCTTCTTCTTGCTTGCTGGGTCAGATGCCCAGATTGCCAATTGTTGCTGATGCTGCTGATAGGCAGGTTCTTTGACCATGTATTTTGATTCTTCTTTGTTGGCTCACTAGCAGAGTTTAATGGAATATTTACATTTTCAAGTTGTTCTTGTACATTTCATTGCCTAATCAAACACAATCAGGGCCTGAATGGAATTCTGTTATGGTTTATTTTTTCTTACATTTATGTGTTCCTTTTGAATGAGTATAAAAAATAAAAATGACACTTTTTGAATAAGACCAAGACGAACATATTCAAAGATAGATAGAAACATTTAAAAATGCTTACTGGATCTTTAAGTAAATGATTGACGTGGCAATTGAGTTGTGGCAATGAGTTATTAGCCAATGATTTTGTTGACAATTGAGTTGATATGGCAATGTGTTATCAGCTTGTAATTTTGCTGAAAATATTGCCGATTGAAATATATTATTGAATACATTTTGAATGGCTTAAGCTTTTTTAAGCAAATGATCGGTTTGAAGCCCCAGCTCGGTATGGTGGGAGAGTGCACAGCGAGGCGCTAAAATAATCCAACATTGCTATGATATGGTTGGGCTTCGAGAAAGTTCATCCTGTAAGCCTATTTGCAAGTTACGTATAAAGTCCAGTATTCGAGGATTGTAATCCAATTACATTAGTTTTTTTTTTCAATAAAAAAGGTTCGATAATTTTATCAGTAAGATTTTATTAGTGGATAAAATATTTTTACTATTTTAACTTTACAACCTATAAAAATTTAAAATAATTAAATTTCTAATAAATTTTTCCACCGTATTTTAAATAATCTTGAGAAGCGCGAGATAATAACGAAATTTCAAGATAAAAATTACAACTATCGCAAATAAATATAATAGAACGGTCAATTTTATTTTTGTTAGGCTATACCCTTAAGTGCATCCAATTACATTAGTTAGCAATACTATAAAGCCACATTTAATTTTTCAGGACTGATGGCGACTTAACAAATGTAACATAGATTGAACAATTATATCTAGAGAAACATCAGCCGATGTGCTAAAAGACCTTTGTATCAGTTAATAAATTATCGTGTTGCTAAAAGCCGACTACTTTTGAATAGCAAGGTCGATTTTGAAGCCCAAATTAAAATGTCGATTTTAATTAATACCAAATGAGTTGATTTTGTCACCAAAAAGACCAATTTTGATGTCAAATAGAAAAATTTTGTTTCTAAAAGGATGAGGTAAATTTTAATCGAATAAAAGTCGATTTTTATCCCATAAACACAAGCTCAATTTTATTCTTCAAAAGTTGAAAGTTGATTTTATCTTTTAATTCACAGTGAAGGAATCTTATTAGATGTCATTGTCTTATATATTCAATAAACCTTTAGTCAACAAGGAAAAAACAACCTAACCTTAGCAAGAATTGTATAATTTTAATTAATTAATTTAAAATTCCCGTAGCCAGCCCATCTTAATCAATCATATTTTGGAATGAAAAATATATTATTAATGCTAATGCACTACTGGAAGAAGAAGAAAATCCCAACCGTCAATTAGACCGTGCTTTCCAGCCGAGCCTTGAAACTTGTCGGTGGAAGATTTTGAGGACGTAAATTGGTCGATCCATGCCGCCCACGTGGCGGCCCTCTATACGGCTGTGGGCAGCCTGGCAATCTAGGAGTATGTAACAATTTGGCCCCGCAAATGACCACTCACACTTTTTGCTGCTAAACCACCTGACTCTTCCGTAAAATTACAGAATTGCCCTTCTGATACCGTGTATGTGACTGTTATGCCGACGTGGCACACAGTCATTCTCATCCAACGGTCAATACGTTCTCATGCTAATTCTAATTTATCTTTTATTTTTTAGAAAAAATTATTCTGTAATTATTTTTTTATTAAAAAAAAAGTTTTGATATGATCTCATCTCACCAAATTATTTTTATTTATCTATTAGAAAATTTTTATTTATATGGATTAAAATCAATCGATCAAATGTATTATATTAGATTTGTATATATAAATTTATTATTTTTCATTTATTCTCTAATAATTCTCTAAGTGGTTGCTTACTTGTTTAGCTTGCTCTTCCCTTATAAATAATTAATCTATACATATAAAAAGGTTTTATTAGGAGATAGAATATTTTTATTATTATAATTTTATAATTTAATAGAAATTTAGAATAAGTAGCCTACATTTTAATAAATCTCTTTTATATGACGTATTAAATAAAATGAATATATTTAAAATAATAATAAAATTTATCAAAATTCAAATTATAATTTTTATAAATAAATATGATCGATTGATTTATTTTTCACTTAACCACACCACACCGGTGTAAAATTTTCCGTAATTGTTGAATACACGAAATTAGTAAGAAATTGAACAAATTAATTGCTTAGATCATTTAGAATATAAAATATACATGTGCGTTTGGAAAACAGACTATAATATAATTTATTTCCTTTTGAATAAACATGAAAACAAAAAAAGACA
This sequence comes from Rhamnella rubrinervis, assembly GCA_007844105.2. Taxonomy (NCBI): domain Eukaryota; kingdom Viridiplantae; phylum Streptophyta; class Magnoliopsida; order Rosales; family Rhamnaceae; genus Rhamnella; species Rhamnella rubrinervis. Next base: position 8,550,463 of record CM017578.2, read on the forward strand.
CATTTTTTAAAAGAAACCAAGACCAATAGATGGATAAAAACATTTTGACTCTCCAAAACGACCGAGGTCGACAGTATGGACGGCCAATGATTGGCGACCATCATGAAAATTTGTGTAACCACAGGCAGCAGATGATTCGATTTGATGGGGGTTGGGTCCCGGAACGTGTCATGGACTTGCTGCTGATACTATGCTTGGGCAACGGTGATTAGAAAAGAGAAGAATAATTAAAAGAAGAAAAAAAAGTGTGAGATTTTGCGTTTCTATTTTACAGAGAGAACCTCACGTGATGTGTTCCTTAAATTTATTCTTAAAGCTTGCAAGTCGTAACCCCCCCCCCACAGTATATCATATGCACTCCCCTTTCTTGCCGCTCCAAGTAAGCGTTAGATTCTCCAAATAATCACCGTTCCCAATAATATATATATATATAATGTACAAATTAAAAATTCAAAAAGCACACGTAGTTAAAAACATTTTATTCCATAATTTCTTATGAAAATAGTAAACTTACCAAACCCAACAAAGGGGTTTGCCAAATTTTTAATATAACAATAATTATAAAAATCCCATCGGCCGTGGCATTGGCATGGACATAATAATGAGGAACACTAAAAGTAGACAGAGATTATTACAGCAAAAAGGGGTGACAAAAAGCAAATTAAGCAGTACACGAACCATAACATAGCAGTACCAGTAGAAGCCCAGATCATTTTCCATTTTATTTACCAAAAAAAAAGAAAAGAAGACCAATTTCCATTTTCGTACAAAAATAGAAATGGGGAGGGACCCATGAAATGCAATGGCTTGCTCTGTAAATTTCTGTACATCGGAACCCCATTTTTATAAATTCCCAGTCTGTACTCCACTACTCCCCCACACTGTCTCTCGCTTTTCCTTTGTTTCTTTCTCGCTTCCTCACTCTCTCAGTCTACCATCTTCTTCCTTAGAAAAACCAGACCTTTCTCTCTCTCTCTCTCGCACACTCTAACCCAGACCTAAAAATGCAGCTCCGCCCGGCCATTAACGCCGGGACCCTGGTCCTAGCCATGGTCATGCTCCTTTTCTCTTCCGTTCACTCGCACAACGTCACGCGCCTTTTGGCGAAGCACCCGGAGTTCTCCACCTTCAATCACTACCTCACCTTAACTCACTTGGCCGACGAGATCAACCAGAAAACCACCATCACCGTCTGCGCCGTTGATAACGCCGCCATGAACGGGATCCTCTCCAAGCACCCTTCCATCTACACCATCAAGAACATGCTCTCCGTCCACATCCTCTTGGACTACTTCGGCGCCAAGAAGCTCCACCAGATCACCAACGGCACTGCCCTTGCTGCCACCATGTTCCAAGCCACCGGTTCTGCTCCCGGATCCGCCGGCTTCGTCAACATCACCGACCTCAAGGGTGGCAAAGTCGGATTCGCCGCCGAAGACAATGATGGAACATTCGCGGCCCATTTCGTCAAGTCCGTGGAGGAGTTGCCGTACAACATCTCTGTGATTCAGATCAGTAATATCCTCCCATCGGAGGCCGCCGAGGCTCCGACTCCGGGCCCTTCACAGCTTAACCTCACCGGAATATTGTCTGCCCATGGCTGCAAAGTGTTCGCCGACACATTGTTGGCTTCGGACGCTGAAAAGACGTACGAGGACAGCCTTGATGGAGGATTGACAGTGTTCTGCCCCATAGACGATGCATTCAAGGCCTTCTTGCCCAAGTACAAGAACCTCACCGCCGCCGGGAAAACGGCATTATTAGAATATCATGGTGTCCCAGTGTTCCAGTCCATGTCCATGTTGAAGTCCAACAACGGACTCATGAACACCTTGGCTACTGACGGAGCCAGCAAATACGATTTCACGGTGCAAAATGACGGCGAGGAGGTGACGTTGAAGACCAAGATAGTGACGGCTAAGATCACCGGAACCCTCTTCGATGAGCAGCCGGTGGCGATCTACACCATTAATAAGGTTCTGTTGCCGAGAGAGCTCTTCAAGGCCGAGGCACCAACACCTGCACCGGCTCCGGCGCCAGAGGAGGCAGCTGATGCACCTAAACCTGCGAAGAAGAAGAAGAAAGCGCCATCTCCAGCCTCCGAGTCCGATTCCGATGCACCAGCTGAATCGCCTGATGATGATCCGGCCGATCAGACGGCTGATGACAGTGCAGCCGTTAGATTTGACAGAGGGGGTTTTGGACAATTGGTTCTGGCTCTCAGTGTATGGCTAGGAGTTTCACTGCTGTAAGTTTTTTTTTTTTTTTTGACCCACTTGTTCTATTTTTACTCTTTTACTTGGAAATAATGGAGGCCATTATCGGAAAAGTCGAAATGTTTTATTTTAATTTGTTTTTACGTGTGGCTTTTTTTTCTGTTTTCTTTGGTTTGGGTGGTGGAGAGAATTAGTTTTTTTCTTTTTTTTAAATGTCGGTTTGTGTTTTTTTTTTTAGTGTTTATTGTAGATTTATTAATATACAAATTATTATCATTGATGCTTCGGTTCTTCACAGTTCATAATTATTATTATTTTTTCCCTTTTGGGCCAGTAATGCTTCACTCATGTGCTTTGGTTTTTCACTTTAATTGGAAATTTTTTCTCATTTAGATTTGCTACACAATGTATTCAGTGGCAGGATTTGTTTTTTTGGAAATTATTGATTCCCAAGATTTACATGGAATGTATGATTTTAGTATCACAAATTATCATCGATATCCAATTAAAACAATAAATAGTGTATAGGCCTATGATAGTTGTTTACGTGGAACAAGCTAGTTTGAGTCGAAAATATGCAATCCTAGTGTTTAAGGAGATTATTTAGCATTAAGAAATGAAAAAGACAAATGGGACCAAAATGCTTGCTTATACATACTAGCATTTGATCAAATTGGTTCTTAATATGAAGAGCATTTTTTAATGAAATTTTAAATTTTCTAAAATGTTGTATTTTATTTTAATGATTTATTGTCTCTACAGTTTTATTTCAACCAATCTTATATTAATAATGTTTTTTTTTACTTTGGTTAGCTAGACACATTTGAACTAGTAACTAATAAAAGGACAATGCTTAAATGTTGGATACATTATGATAACGTCATAATGGTGGTGTTTTTATTGTGGTACATTGGCTATAAATTAGGGTCATAGTCAACTGTTTATAAGTCATAAGACATTAAAGAGAGTTTAGCAGATTGCAGTTGATTGATCATATTAAGCTAATCAAAATGAAAGCAAAAATATAGTTTGATCCTAATGATAATGCAACGATTTTGGTAAGGAACTAGTACGACTAAAAACGATTTCAAATGTTTACACTCAGCTAGCTGCCTCTCATTTTAAGTCATCCACAACGACAATGGCCTATTGGGCATCTCATTCACATCCCTTTAAAAAGTTTCACATGAATCTTGGTCACAACGATAAAAAGAAAACTCATTGCAATGCTATTTTTCATTTATTGCCCAATGCGGCTTCCAGAAACCCTTTTAAAATGCTTCTATTTTTGGTAGAAAGAATTATTTGGACAAAGGGATAAGTTGTGTTATTCAAATAAGAGACCATATCATAAAGACAAGCTAAATGGGATTTTAGTTCATGTAGGGACAAATAGCCAAGAAAGCTCTATCTGCTACTTGGCAGAGACAAAATGCTGTGTTTCAAATATTCACCGAAATCTCTCTCTCTCTCTCTCTCTAATATAGTGACGTAAACAAGATCAGCCAACATTTGAATAGTGAGAAGATTACATTTCAGAATTCAGGATAAAATACATAGAACATAGAATCAATATCCATATCCATGGCAGCCAGTATCCACCGTGCTAAACACATCATATCGTACGTTTAACAAAGATTAAAAGCAGGAAGTACCTTTAACAACTAAGAGTTCATCATCAAACTTCAGATGATTTATTTACTCAAAGGACCTGAAACGCTACGCGAACTTAGAACAAAATAACGGAGGAAAATAACACTAGTATAACCAAGACGAAAATAGGCAAAGGAGATGCGGCTGTGTGATTGTCATACGGTACATATCCATCGTAGTAATTCGGAGGGGGATATTGGCAACACTGAGTAGCAGGATTTGGTGGGCACTTGTCTTGACTTCCGTGCTTTGGTGGCGGTGGTGGCGTTCCATATGAAGGGTAGCCAGGAAGTGCTGGGGGTGGCGGTGGAGCTCCATATGGAAGTGGTGGAGATGGTGGTGGGAGAGGCATAGGTTGACATGGATACTCACATATTGTGCAGTTCAAACAAAGAGGAGGTGCGGGCATGACACCATCAGAACCATCCCCTCTACAACCAAGGTTGAAGCCAGACAACCAAAGTGCTAGTACAAACACAAGTTTTGCTGATGACATCATTTTCTTCTCTTTGGCTACAAATCTAACTTGAAAAGCAAATTAAAGGAAAACCCAGCATCTATGTGATGCTGTATCCAAAGAAAGATTGTTGATCAATTAGCTATATGATACCTTGAGCTCTATGGAATTTAGGAACGTCTTAGACGCTAGTTCCTATTAATAATCACCAATTCCTACCATGGTTTGGATCTTTCACCATTTTTTCTCCTGTTTTCAGGATTTGCAGCCGCATGGCAGACCATGTGTCATCAAAGTGGACAAGTAGCTAAGAAGCTAAATACACACAACTTGCAGAATACTTTGTTTTTTTCTACATTTTCTATTTTCCCCTGTTTTCTATTCATTGATTGCGTGAAAAAAGAAAGTAAATGCAACTCATCAATTAGTCATCTCAGCATCGAGATGTAATGTACTCACCACATTCAATAATTAATCAAATACAAGATTACAGAGAAACCCTAGGATTAATCAGAACAACTTAGGAATTTGTTCAGATCCTTGGTGTTTAAATATAGAAAACTTGATTGGTCGCTAAAATAAGATGTAACAGGTGATGGAGAAAATCCAGTATAGTCACTCTTTACCTTTGCTAAGCATATGTCAGCAATAAACCTGAAGACACCATGCTTCTGGGTGAATGGTTGAGCTGTATATTCCTCAAACGGCATCCACTATGGGCCACAACCCAAAAAAAAAAAAAAAGAGAGAAAAAAGAGCCACCATGTCAAAAAGTGTTACTTATTGCAGGCAAAATCAAATCAAAGTTGTTCAACCTCCTACATGTTAACATCTAAATCATGGCAGCATGAGAAAAGACAGCTGGCTTATGACAAATGTGCATAAGAAAGAAGGGTTGGTAGTAACAAATCCGAAACGTTTCTTTTGGGCTGAAAAGAAAAAGGACGAAAAAGACACTCAATTTCTCACAAATAACAATGTTAACGCATAGAACAGATAGTTCAGAAAGATTTTTCTAAATTCTCCCACTTGACTTCAAAAGTGAGTGTATAAAACTGTAATTTCGGGAAATTGAACAACCTAGGGTGAAAAGCCTCTTTGTGCTGTGTGTGTAGAACTAGGAAGAAAAGTGTCAACCAGAATAAAGAGAGAAACTTGATTGCAGTAAAGAGAAATTACTAATGTCTTAGAGAAACTGGTCCACAAAAGAAAAAGGGAGCATTATCATCGTCCTTAATTAACAAATAGTATGTCATAAAACATTCTCAATCAAGAAGCACCTGGGCTGCCTCAATCTCCAGTTCCTGCTTCTGGATGTCAAACGACAGTGGACGCAGTATGCACAGGAAGAAAAGATCTGACTTGCCAAAGAATGACTTGTGTGATTGCCTACAAGCGGAAGACATGAAAAACCCATGAATGCATCAGAATAGCTTAACAATAAATAATTTAACATCTACCAACACGACTACACAATAAACTCTAGCAAAATTCAAAGGCCTGAAGTTCATCATAGATTCAGATCTATCAGAAGACACAAATCAACATGGAGCCACAAGGCTGGTGAAAAACAACGTGGCCAACTCCTAAAACGGAATTTGATAATATCAGAGCTCGTCCCGGTCATAAAAGCTATGTTCCAACCAGAACAAATGGTTTCTTCTAATTGGTTCCAGAAGAGGTATTTAGTTGAAGTAGACTTCCTGTGATGACCTAGATAGCCATATGAGGGACAGAAACTCTCCAAAGCATCCAGGGTATTAACTCAGAAAGTAAAAAATATTGGTCCAGAGGTATGGATGCCAGGAGATTTTGGCCCAATTTCTATTTGCATAACATGACTGTTTGGGACACAATAATTTCACCCTCCTTAACCAACTGTAAAATGGAGAACATACACTTTCTAATGTACAAACTTCTGAGATAAAACAAAATTATACCTGAATGCTAAAATCTCCAAAAATTCTGTGTCAATCTGAAAGAGAGAGAATTGGCAGCAATCAATTTGATATATTAAACCTGGAGGTATCAACAACTGCAAACATATATAAACAGAAACTGATAACTTACTCCAGTCTCTTCTTTTACTTCTCTTATAGCTGCCTTAAAAATATCCTCACCCTGTAGATTAAACAGATTATTCATGCATAACAACAAGTTTCCCACCAAAAAAAAGAAGTAACAAAGTTTTCTAATAACTAATATACTGCTGGAGAAAAGGTACAAACCTCATCAACAACTCCAGTAGGGATTTTCCAAACACCTGTTCCCCGTAACTTGCCACTCTTTTCCTGGACTACAAGCACCTACCAGAAAGAAATATAGATTTCTGATACACCAACATATAACAACAGTTCGACCAAAAATGAAAAACAAACATATAACATCAGGATGATCAATTGAGAACGCACCAACAGATCTACTGCTCACATAAGAAGGTTGCTGATAAATGTGAAAACAAAGAGGCTTACCACATGATTACTAATGCAGAATGAATTTGCAACTGCAGTCTTTGACCACAATATCAAGTGAAGTTTAAAGCAAGCTATAAAAGCTCTATACAGTGAAAGTATCTTCAAAAGTTGCTTTACTCTAGGATAAAGAACATTATTCTTATATATCAAAAATTGGCCTAAAGATGACAGTGACAACCATTTCCATGAACATTTTAAGTATCTACAATAAACCATCCAAAACACTTCAGAATAATAAAATCAAATTTCAAAGAATATAAGATGAAGTTTTCAATACGTTAATGCCCTGACTTGCAACTAATTAAATTGACCAGGAAGTTTGTGTTCCATCACTTGCACCTCCCTATTCTACACAGTTATCAAGAGGGATTAATACTAATAGAAGAGGGACTACCTCTCTTTCATCCTTTAAGACGAGCGCACCAACACATGCTCGATGTGTAGCATTTGCAGGGATAGTATTGGTGGTTTCAGGAATCCAGTAAACAAGCATCAGGTATTGTGGCTCGGCATGATGGTACCAAAATCCTTCCTGCCATTGAAACAGATGCAAGTTAAGACAACAGATCCATCAAGACCAATATAAGAAAGATGACAAAATGATGACAAAAACTTGTGTAACGTTACTCCTTGCTTTACATGCTTTCAAGCGCACTTACATGTAGCTTGGTTCTATATTCAAAATTAGTGTCATTAACGACCAAAATTAGTATCATTAAGGCCTCTTAGCGCCCATAGAAACTGTGCCATAGAAGTATATTCAGACCAACCATTACATGCCCTAATTCTACACAGTGTCCGTGTGAATATCAGCATCAAATGTGATTACACATATCACATAAGACAACCAGGCACAATGTGTGCAAATGCAAGTGGTTATCTTATGTTATCTACAGAGATAGTATGCAGTTTCATCAGCAAGTCAGTACCCATTCCACCAGTGACTGCATTGTACATGTCATATCCAACATGATGGGAAGCACATAAATGGATATAGTCAGTAAAAGATTTTACAGTAGAAATAACTACCTTAACGGCAGGCTCAACAAGATTTACAAGTTGAATGGGCAATTTTATCCAAACTCCCTTCTTGCCCTGCATAATAAATTTTAAAAGTTAACAATGTAAGCAAGAAATATAATCTGAATGCTCATCAGCACATTCCAACAAAGTTTAATTTTATTGACATAAAAAGGAAATAAAAAATAAAAAATGATTGAAGGATCATTTTTTACAAGTATATGAAATATCCAGACAAGCAGGCAAAAAATTTCTAGCTAATGAATGAAGCACCAATTCAATAAAGAAGACAGAACCTGTTGCCTCCACTGTGAGATTGAGGCTCTAAGCAAAACCTGAAAGGCCTCAGGGTCCATAGCCTCCTTCATGTCCACAATGACTCCTCCATGATCATCATCGGTTGCATGAAGTAATTCAACACGCTGAGTTCCATTTTCACAGACTTGGTCCTCTATTGCTGATGAATTCGTAGAATTATTCATCCTTCCAATTGTAAGTGAAATCAAGATTAAAAAACACCTAACGGAATGCAGAAAACATTCCCAGAACGATTGCAGATGATTTTTCCAATACAACCAATCTAGAAAAAGAAGAAATAAAAAAATCAAACAATTCTGTAATATACAAAACAGGGATAGCAATGATCATTTAACTCACTATGGTTTCCAATTAGTAGCTCCACTGAATCACTGATGTCAACGTTCTGGTAAATTTCAAAAAGAAAAACAACATCAAAAATTTCTTCACAGCTAAACAAGCTAAAATCTCATTCTTGACGCAGACAAACTCAACGCCACTACAGTCTTTTATCCAACATAGGAAAAAAGCAACAAAAAAAAAAGTTACAGAGCTCACAAGCAATTTAAACAAACAAAGAAAAAGGCAAGATCAAAACCCGAAACTGAATCCAAGATGCTCCAAACAAAAACAAATGAATACCAGCTCAGCCAAATAAGAAATTGCGTATCATTCATTCAACCATTCAAATCCATCCAATAAAAGCAGGAAATGAAGAATCTTTAAGAGAAGAAAAAGAATAGATAAAGAAAATGAATACAGAAACGGACCCAAGTGGAAGATTTGAGCTAGAAACGCAGCGATTTAATACACTCGAAAGCAAAGCAGCAATATTCAGAATACTCTCGCTTTCTCTACCTTTAAATGTAGCTTTGACTCTGAGGCCGGTTGAATTTCAAGCTTGGCTTCCTCGCCCCAATTTATAGGGCTTCTATACTTCCATGTGATGCGGGGAAAACCACGCCTGCCACGGGGGTGCTTGGTGACGTCGTTCCACTTACTTTGGAGGCTTTCCGACGTCATCTGGGTCCCGCTTTCAATAGCCGCCGGCCGCCCATGCTTACGTGGATGAATCACAGCCACGGGACCACCAATAAGGCAAGCTGTGAACTGTGCGCCAGCATGGGAAGCAATCATTAACGATTCGTTCCGTTCCGTCGCCACCTAACTAAATATGAATCCGAAATTACGACTGAAGGCTTCAGAAATGGTCGTGCTTGTCGATTGATGCGGGGGTAGCTTTGGGATTCGGAAATTATGAGAATTTGGTTGGGCCGTACTAATGGATCGGGACCCAGTGGGTCACACCGTAGGTAGGGTCGTATATGTGGAGCTCCAAATTTGACTTGGGTCATCAACGAGGCTTTCCTGCTTTCCCAAGTCATTCGTGACGTTTGCATTAACACTTGCTTTTGATTTTATGATTTGGACGTCTTAATTTTTCTATTATCACTCTTTCTATAAATTTCAACTTTGATTGGCAGATAACTCTCTCTCTCTCTCTCTCTCTCTCTCTTACGTAGTTTGTTTGAATTCACTGCTATTTTTTCTTTTTACAATAATATATTTTTTTATGGTTTTTTTTCTCTCTCTCTCTCTCTCTCGCTCTCTTATACCATCTACTTAAATTGCTGTGTGCGTATATTAGTTTGAGAAAGAAGTTGAAAAAAAAACATATGGTAACAATATTATATCTTAGTCAATTTACTTCTGTGTTGCTAAAGCAAAGATATTAAATTCATAAAATGAAGCGCACGCAATTGTGCTCTGTATAACATAATCACCTGCAAGTTTATGAGCATGATTATAGGATAAATATATGAATTCGAGTATGTAAATACAATATATCTGGTATTGTTTAAAATATTTATTCGTCTAATAGTTTAGGAAATATAAAGGTGGTCAACAAAGGAGGTGATGAGACATGTTTATTTGGCATCATCATCGAGTATATATTAACACATTGTGACATTATCTTTGGAAGTTACTGTATAATTGAACCCCATTATCGGTGCTGTAAATAAAGAGAAGAATAAAGGATTCAAAAGTTGCTCGAGTTGCACATGAGAGTGCGGCGTAATATAAGGAAGCTTATAAATTCCTCATATTTGTTAGAGTTTTTAGTTTTGATATGTTCGTAGTATCTCATATATATTAAATCTGATTAGATGATGAATGGAGAGAATTTTTAAAAGTGCAGATTTATTATTATAAATTTTATAAAATTATATAAATAAAATAATAAATATACTTTATCTTCTAATTAATTTATGACCAGATAATTTCCACACAAGGCCACAAAAAAATTTGCTCGCGTCCCACAGGAAAACCATACATACATGACAAGTGATGCAGCCATTATAGTGGAACGGGTAAAGACCCTTCTTTGTGTTGCACGTAGTTCTGGTTAAGACCCACTATGTTTCTCAGTTTGAAGCATGAAACAGTAAGCTTATTCATCCACAAGTCAAAAAGTAAAGGCCACCTCAATGTGTGTGGATAGGAGTAATTCGACTATTGATGAGTGCTAAGACTTATTCTATTGCTCTTCCGGAGTCGGCATTAACATTTTCCACATATTTTCATGGTCAAAATTTTGAAATCTTCATGTGCCTATAACCACGTTACAACCATGTATTGACAAAACAAGTTAAAGATCAAGCTCAGTCTGACTGTAAATGTCAGTTCAAGAAGTAAATAAGCAGTTGCCTGTTCATTCTCTATTTCCATTTTGGGTTAACTAACTTAACTCTATGTGTTTAGAGCATAATTCAATTCAATTTGCATAAGATAGAATACATGGGTGACATGCAGCTGTAAAGAAATCATAAATGAATGATGACCGATGGGTGATTCATGTTTTCATGCTTTTTGACTCTCTTACTGAGTGATGCATCATCATTCACAGTCCATATTTGTGAATGACAGTCTTAAAATATTGCAATTGCCAGCTCAGAATATCCCCAAATTAAACAATGCAGTAACTCTTTTCCAAATCCTTCCAAAAATTAATTGCGGGTCTGCATAGCCTTCTTTATATGGTTTCTAGCAGACGGATAATAGCATGATGGAGTTGCAAAAGATGATTATAAGTTGCCTAAATAGAATTGCAATAATTGGAAGCCACAACAAACTGTCAACCCATTTTATCTTTCTCTAATCTGTTTTCCATTCCTTGTCTTGTTTTATTTTAATTTTAATTTTTTTGGTGAGAAGAGGGCTGCTTGGGGGAATCACAAACGCGCAATAAACTCGAATTGCATTTATTTAAAAACAATAGACCAAGAAGAAAAAAAAGAGGGGGTCTTTGGTAATTTGATGCTATTGGGCAATTCGTTCCTTGTATGCAGGGGTGGCAAGTACCTATTTTGGCTTTTGGGGTCTCCTTAAAAGAAGCAAATACTTCTAAGCTCTCTGAGCAACACAGGGAGAGAAGAGGAAGAGCCTTTACTCTTCACCTTCCTTTTATTTAATTAATTTTAGAGAGAGAGGAAGTCGTTCCGAAGGCAACAGAGTCACCATGTCTTTAGGCTATGCAGAGAAGCTTTCTTACATTGAAGATGTGGGTAATGTGGGAATGGCAGAATTTTTCGACCCACCACACGTTTTACAGGAAAAGGTGGGATTTTTTTTTTCCCCTTCTCATTCTCTTTTGGGTTCTTTAGTTTGCTTCTTGTTTTTCCTTGCTTACTTTTCTGTTAGATAATAATGTTCTTGATCTCCTGGAACTACAATACCCCCGAATGTTACTTAGGTTTTGTGCTTAAAACTGGTGCGACATTAGTAATCGCTGTACTTCCTGCTATATCAGAATAATTAAAGGAACACTAATTCATCATGGATAGAATTGAGGAGTTGTGTGGGGAAGTCGGGGCATTGAATGCTTAGTTTTTTGATATAACTGCTGCAAATAGTTGCTTCCTTTTCAAAATGAGAATATAGGCTAGCTAGCCAGTTTATAGATAGTGGCACTATGTTATAGGTTGAAATTTGAAAATGTTGTTTTGTGCAATTTCAAAGATGACAACTTGTAATTGATGAATAAATCTTATGGACTTCCAAGATGATATTATTAAGAGGAAAGTTGAAATCTTTCCTCCTGGAAAAATAGTTTTAACTTGAAAAGAATTGAAGACATTTAAAATAATAGAAGTGCAAATGGATGCGCTTGTTACTCTATTGGAGAGAAAGTTATCAAAATGAAGAATAGAAGGATTGGGGTTCGTGGTGGATGGTGGAGATTGTTTTTGTATGGACCTATATAGAGTTGAATAGCAAAAGTGACTTATTATGAGAGCTATATGGAGTTGAATAGATGGGTTTGGGTGGTTAGAGATTGATATGCATGGACGTAAGTGGTGTTGAATAGCCAAGGGGCTTATGGTGACAGCTATATGGTTGAATGTAATGCTTTGTCCATTTAGTTATACAAGTTGATATGTGCAGTCCATCTGAATTTGTTTGAAGCTTTTATGCCAGGTTAACAATTAGAGCATCAAGATTTAGAACCCAACGAGTAACTTGTTTGATGCTATTGGGATAAGAATAGAAATATAATATCCGAAGCATTAATCTAAATATGTTTGAAGGTTTGGAACTGCTGTGTTTCTTACTAACTGCAAATCTTAGTTGTTATTGTTCATTCTCGTTTCTACTTGTACTGTGTTTTTATTCTTCATTCTTATGTGCTTTACTTTTTCATAATGTCAGGCTGAACGTCTTGCAATGTTGATAAAGAAGGTCTGAACTTGCGACATCTCATTAATCTTTTTAACAGATATAAACTTTTTCTTTGTTTGCTTCAGAATTAATATGCCTCTTTAAGCTTTTTCCTTTTTTCATGCAGAGTAAGCATCTAGTAGTGTTTACAGGTGCAGGAATATCAACTTCTTGTGGTATACCTGATTTTCGAGGTCCAAAGGGGATATGGACACTTCAGGTGAGATTCTTAAATATATCCCTCTTCTTTGATTAAGGAGTGACATATGATTTTCAAGCGGTACTTCTATCTAGTTTGGTTTACTTATGTACCTCGCGAACTCCTTATAAGCATAATTGAACCATTCAATTCATTGAGAATAATTTAATGGACTGCAATTTAAAATCTTAGAAGTAACATATTAACCATTAGATAAGCTACTAGAGGTCATTGTAATAGTAATCTCACCTTATTTGGATTGATCTACTTGTTAAATAATCAAGTTTATATGGATTTTTTTAATGTTTCTTCTGATTCTCATTAATTAGTGCAGCGTGAAGGTAAGGCCTTGCCTGATGCATCACTGCCATTTCATCGTGCAATGCCTAGCTTGACTCACATGGCTTTGGTTGAACTGGAGAAGGCTGGTATTTTAAAGTTTGTTATTAGCCAGGTAATTTTTCATTTTTGCATCCTCTAGAAATCTTTAGCATCAAGTGTTGGTGAATGCTTAATCTAGTTGATGTGCTTATTCTGCTTCAAGCATGTTTCCCACATTTGATGGTGGTTAGTTTGAGATCACATTTTTTTCCCTAGCATGTTCCTTATATCGGCCTGAGTATAAGAGTTACTGAAGAGGTTCATAAAGTTGTTACTTCTGTGGCTTTTAAGAGATTCTGCCAAGTGTTGAGTCTCTAACTTTTTACTTTGCATGAAATTTTGTTCCTTTCATGTATGCTGTGTAAGACAATTCCAAAAATAGCATTAACTTTTGTTGTCTTCTTTATGCTGGTCTTTCATTCCTTCTCTAATTCTCTTCAAATAGATAACTTTATCTCACTTTATTATGATTGCCTATTAAAACTTGATATGAATGCTAGAATGTTGATGGCCTTCATCTTCGGTCTGGAATACCAAGGGAGAAACTTGCTGAGTTACATGGGAACTCCTTCATGGAAACCTGCTCTTCTTGTGGAATTGAGTAAGACTTGTATCAGCCAATCATTTTATATTTGTGGCCTCATCTTGTTTGTTTCTTTTTTATTCGCTTGTTGACTCAGTAGAGTTGTATTTTAAGGCAGTAGCATGGCACTGGTATGTAATCAGTTTATACATGCATGTAAACTTATTATATGGAAGAGGTTTTCTTTCATTTGGAAATTTGAAGTCATAATTTAATCCTTTTAAGGTATATGCGGGATTTTGAAGTGGAAACTATTGGATTGAAGGAGACCTCAAGGCGCTGTTCTGATAATAAATGTGGGGCAAGACTAAAGGATACTGTTCTTGACTGGGAGGTAAGTCTCTTTACGTGCTTGGTTTACATCAATGTAGAATTTTTGTAGTTAATCACATTGTGTCAACTTTAGTCAGCAAGTTTATTAATAATTGGGAATGGCAAATAATTAATTTGTTTCCAAAGTTTCTTAAAAAAGCAAATCCTTGCAATTCAAAACCTTTCCAAAGTTTCTTAAAAAGCAAATCCTTGCAATTCAAAACCTTTCGTAATTATTTAAATATTTTTCTTAGCACACGTGAAAATACTTGTTCAGATGGCTTTGAATCTTGATTTAGGAAGTGATCTACTAGGTATTTGGAGCCAATTCATTACTTAGAGATTTTAGGGCGAAAGAGAAGGAAAACTATGAATGAATTTTAGGTGATTCTCTCTCTCTCTCTCTCTGCAGGATGCATTGCCCAAAAAGGAGATGAATCTAGCTGAGAAGAACTGCCGGATGGCTGATGTTGTCTTATGTTTGGGGACAAGGTAATAACAAGGTTTTTTACTTAGCTGTCATGCATTTATCTTAATTTTCTAATCAGTTGGGATGTGCGGCTAATGAAACTTATCTACTTACCATACTGTTATCCAGCAAATGTATGCACATTAACTTCTCTTATTTTTAGCCCTTTCAGTCAGGTGTTGTTATTATTTAATTTTTATTTGTTATTCATACTGTTATTTATATTTACATATTACATTGAATATTTATTTACTTAATTATTTAGTATATGTGACCAGGCTTATGAATATGATAATTATCAAAATAATAGCATTTTTTTGTTTTATGATAAACTGCACCTTGTTGATGTAGAAATTGCCAGAAAGGTTCTGGAAAATTTATTTGACATTTGATCCTTGTGGACTGTTTATGCTAAATAGTGAGGAGTTCTGTGGTTTAAATTGTCAAAAATAGAAAAGTGTTAAAATGGTTATTAGATTTTCAGTTATTATTACTACTATATAAAGAGAGGGTTAGAAAAACTGGTCATTTAGAGTAAAAACATGGAATCTTTGCTGATGGCCTTTTCTTATAGATATTAATAAAAGTTGGCCTTGTGACAAATGTTATTCTTCAGTTTGCAGATCACCCCAGCATGCAACCTTCCTCTGAAATCACTTCGTGGTGGGGGAAAGATTGTAATTGTTAACCTTCAGGTACTTACTTTGTTCCTGGTGGATTTAAATTGTTATATATTTTTTTACCTTTATGATGCTATTGTATCTGGATTGCTACTCTCCTTGTTGTTTCATGACTTCTGCTTATATATGTAATGCCTGCATTTTACTTCTATCAATGTTCAATTTCACAGAAAACTCCGAAGGACAAGAAAGCAAGTTTGGTGATCCATGGGCTTGTAGATAAGGTATTTGATTTTATCCAAAACTGCAGAGAAATTAAAATTTCTCTTTTCACGTTTCTCTTATGTTAGTGATAGCATTTTGGACTGGCTTGTATCTCCTTCACCATAGGACAAAGTGTTAGGATCAGCAACCCCTTTAAATTTGCTTATTGTGATCGTTTAGTAATATTGTTAGGGAGAATATCATTGACCTCCATTTAGATTTGGCATAATTGTAGGAAACCAGCACTAGTTCGAAATTAATAAGTTATCACCCGTATTGCTAATCATAATCGTACAATTGATGATATTAGATAATTCACATTAATGGTAGGGGGAGCCACCTGGTCTTGCTGTTAAGTCGTAGTGGAGGTTAATGTAGTTTCCCCTAATGGTGATCTTATCTAGTGCTTTCAGTGGATGTGTAAATCAATATGCTTAGATCATAATCTTTTATTTTCTTGCACTCTTTGTTTTGATCTTCTGCCTTATATAATCTATCAATTTGAAACAACAGGTTATTTTAGGTGCCATGGACGTGCTTAATCTGCGGATCCCTCCATTTGTCAGGATCGATTTTTTTCAGATCATTCTGACTGAAGGCTTGAGTATGGGTAATTTGGATTCACACTTATTATTTTACTTACCCTTTTAATCAGGACGTAGTGAGTCATCTCACATGACACATACTTCTTATATATGTGGAAATTGCAGAGCCCTTCATGTATAAGTCTTGCTTTGTGGCAATGTCTAACATGCTTGCTTGTTACACTTCTGATGGGCATGATTCAACAAATTCTTCAAGTTGCTTCTAATATAAAAGTTCTAAAATTTGCCTGATTGTCTATCAGTTGTATAAAGCTTTGGTTTATAGCTTTCTCACAAGGTCCATTCACTTTCATTGCAGATAAAAAATATGTGAACTGGACCCTCCGGGTAGCAAGTGTACATGGACAGAAAGCTCCATTACCATTCATCAAATCTGTTGAGGTGAAATTACTTAAATAAACTCATTCATCTAATTCTCCTTCAAGTGCAATAACCATGCCCCGCGTGGTTTATTGATTTGAGGCTGCAAAGGTCTCCAGCTACCCATTATTATATCTTATTCAAATTCTCTCAGGGATTTGCTTTTGTCATCTTGCTAACAAACAATTCAAACTCTTTAAGGGATGTGCTTTTGTCATTTTGCTGACAAGCAATGTCTTATTAATTTCCTTTTTATTCATAGATCTATCTTTCTGTTGAAACCAATTAAACTGTAAATTGAAGGGATTGACTAGTTCTAACTTTGATTCTAACATGAAGAGTAAATGAATATTAGTAGCTCTTGAAATTTATTCTGCCAGTGAATGAGAGTGGTTGTAACCCATTTTATGTAATGCATCAATTATGGAATCAGTATGGTTTTGTGTAGTCTATTCCTTCAGTTATTAAGGCTAATCTACTCTTGCTTGCTTCTCAGGTCTCCTTCTTAGACACAAAAGACTACAAAGATGCCATTCTAACCAAAGAGCCATTTCAACTGAAAAGGTAAGAGTAATCCTATCCCATTTATATGTTTGTAATATTGTTTGATTTTTCCAAAAGATAACATGAACATAATGTGAATTCATATTTCAATTTTTGAATATCATAGGTGATAATAAATGCTTAAAGTTAGTCATAAGTTGTGATTTATATGGTTTGATTCTAAAATGAAATTTGTATAGCATTAAATACTTAGTTTGAACCTGTCCAGCCATTTGGATTTAGCTAACGTTTATGTTCGTGTATTAACACGATATGGATTAGTCGAATTTTGACTCTTCACTATGTAGTTCGAGCTTATGATTACTCTATTACTTGGAAAGTTGGCTAGGCAAGATGTAACACCCTGCATATCATCTAACGCAGCTATCTTCTCTTGTTTTTACAATTGATATGTACCAGGAGAACCTTACAAACAAAATCATTTGAAATGGTTTTGAAATTCAACTTCAGTGATGGGTGTGGTTGTTCTTGCACCGAAGTTAATATCCCTATTGATTTTCAGGTGAGAAGTTGAGACATTTATAATGTGAGCTTTGTCTGAGATGGAGTCTTAAACTTTTTGATTGCACTAGAATAAGACATTGTTTGTCAAATTGAACAGTGATGAAACGGTAGGTTTTAACTGCAGGTTCCAGCAGATTGTTTTAAACTCGATAGGGATATTGTATTTCAAAAGCTGAGAGAGACGGCGATTCAAGATTCTTGCTGTGGGCAGAATGCAGTTATTGAAAGGAAGACTACCTTGGCCCCAAAAGGCGAGGTTACTATCTACGCCATTGTAACCAACATTGTAAGGTATAACAAGACCTCTAAATCCCAGCAAGCTGACTCTCTGAGCAACGGCGATGTTAAAAAGCAAATAGAAAGAGAAAATGGTACTGAGACATCTAGAAAGCGATCCAAAGGGCGCAAGCGTAAAACCAGGTTTTAACAACTGAAGGGATTGACTTATGGGTTGGGGTTTCTTGTATATATGTTGCTAATTACTATTGATTACTACTAACCAAAATTAGATCATGTAGGAGCTGGGTGAATTTTGCTACATACTACACTCAGTCTCCCCCAGCTATGAAACAGAGAGGTGATGCTGGTTCCCTAACCTAATTTTGTAAGTTAGCTATGGTGTTGTTTCTCTAATGGCTATATTAACTCCCATGTACTTGTTTATCATGTAGTTGTTATTGGTTGATTATATTCCTTTCTATATTAAACTCCATGCCATCATCCACTTTACCATTTCTATCTAAAATCATGTGGTGTGGGTATGGCTGCCATTTGTTCCTCAAAGCTTGGATTCATTGAGCAACTTTAAGAACAAATTTCCAATTTCTGAGTAAAGGGTGACTGACGGTGGTATCTTATGGGATGTTTGATTTTGTAAACAATCCGCAACTAAAGTTTTATCAAAGCGCTCAACTTGTACCTGAAGCTTACGAGTGACTTTTGGGGCTTGAGACTACTTTTTCACATAAAACGCGTTGTTATTCCTCCTGTAATGTCTGCAGTGTGTTCTTTATCAAAAAATATATGCAGCGTGTTCTTTATCAAAAAATATATGCAGTGTGTTGGGGAAAAAAAAAAATAACATTCTTTTACGACGGCTTGAGAAGTAACGGAACGTCGTTGTAACTCGTAATGCGTGTTTTGCTGGATTCTGTCCGTTGGAAGCACGGGCAGTTACAGCTCACAGCCGACAAAGTTACGGACGTTAAGTACCGCTTAACTCTTATTTACTATTTTTCTAGAAATCCAATTATTAAGATTTTCCCAGAAAATCAGAAACCAACCAAGAGGATTTTGAGCAATTAATAGAAAATGCAGTGAGCTTTAGCAAATATTTAACCCTTCACTTTATCACTACGTGCTCAACGTGGCGCCCATGCATCAAGGAAGATAGAAAAGACAAAAGAACGTAAAACTTTGTGTAAACTCCAAAATTTTCAACCTTTGCAATTAATGCATCATCATATATGCATGTACAAATTTATGATGGGAATCAGGTAAAATAAAAGAGAAAGCTCAGAAAGACAAGGGGTCAATTTTACCATAAACATAAAGAATTGAAGTTTTTTTTTCTTTTAAACACAGTTTGTATTCAAATATAAATAATTTAATTTTGTAATTTTTTATTGGATAAAATTTATAACAAATTATTATATTATTTGTATTTTATTATAAATTATGATAGATAGCAATTCTCGTAAAAAAATGTATTTTGATAAACAAATTATGACATGATTATCCTGCATAATTGTAGTTATCAAATAATAACAAATACTTGATAGTTTATGAAGTGTAATTTTTGTACGAACAATGTCAATGCCTCCAACTGACTAGGTTAAGAGCGAAAAAACCTTTAAAATTATCAATATCTTCAACTTTGGTGAATGTACAGTGACATGTTTATCTAGACGCGGATAATTGTACAATTGTCATTAGAAAAAACAACGAATACTTGCTATTAAAAGAGGACCAATAAAAACTCATTACAATTTATTGGAAATGGGACAAAACTCTCATTATTCCGAGTTCAAATCTTTCCATTTCTACGTTTAAAAAAAAGAAAAAGAAGACAAAACGTAGGACATCTCTTAAATATGAAATATATTTTCTTAAAGGTAAAATAATATGTATTGTACATTGTGTAAATTTGACAATAAGCATGCTTTAGTTTTTCAGTTTTGCTGCAATGGTTCAGGAAGAAAAAGAAGTAAAAATGTAGTAAATGGATATAATAGGGGGTGAAAAAATAATGAAACAAAAATAAGAGAGCCAAGATGCTTCAAACGTGACTGGGTAAGATTTCTACCGCTATTAATTTCAAATCCACCATCAACAATGGTATTTAAAATATTTTCGAAACCAAATTATATAAAGAAGTTGAATTGCTCATTAATTAAAATTGGCAAAGATAGCCATTAGCAGCTCATGACATAAATTTTAGTCTAATCAAGTGTGGAAGTTACCACACCACACCAATAAATAACTCAATAACGTTGTGCCACATCACACGTAAGAATCGAAGAAAAAGTTAAACTTTTTATTGAACTGAAAATACCATCTACGAAGACCACAATGTGTCAAAATTCGATAGGTTACAGTCTCATAAAAAACAATGGTAATTCCAGCAGCATATTAATCTTTTGAGTTTGGTAGCCATTAAAACAAGGTTGCATCAGTCACCAATACCAATAACAATAACAATTAAGCCAATTAGAGTCGTTGAAGGCCAACACCTGGAGTCGACCGGCCACCTGTTACTCCCGGTATAGAGAACCCCCTTTGTCGAATCAACGGAGGCAGCTAACACCGGCAATTCTGGGTTTCTCGTTAAGAACGCCGGTATGCCACTTGGACTTTGCCTCTGGCTGCTCTATAAATTGACTGTACTGCCTCAGTGTCCATTCAAGAGACAGTCTCAGAGACAAAGTTTCTTTATTTCATTATTTAAAAAAAATATATATAGAAATTTTGAAGAGAGACTATGGATCAACGTATGAGTGGGTTCCATCGCTATCGCAGGCATGCAAAATCAAGCCTTACGCATACTGGTAAACTACTCCAAAATATGGCAAATATATATGTATATATATATATATATGGAATTTTTCAAATTTATTCTTCTCTTTTTGTTCTTCGATATAAAAATAATTTCCTCAGAGATTTTTCTTTGTACGATATATATAATGGATTTTATTTTTATTTTCCAATAATTATCCATGACAAATGAATAATGGGGAATTTTTTCATTCGGTTTTTCTCTCCTGCTCCTGGTGTATATAGATTTACTGCATGCATGGGTTATTTTTTCTGAATGTTATGATTTATCTTAGTGCTTTTGCCATTAATATATCCACCTCGTTTAGTTTTGCATGCAAATCTATAATGTTATGCTATCAGATCCCTTGTTTTACAGGTCCATTTAGGGTTTTTCATTTATCAAAAATTTCACACAGTCTCTGGCAGATGATGTCCGCCATGAATACAAAGCATATTTGTGCTGTGTGGTTAGTTGACAGAGGAAATATGAAATGGACAAAAACAGAAAAGAGACATGGAGATATTTACTTACACACACATGTACATACATATATATATATATATATATTATAAAGGTACACCTGCACCTTTTTTGACCTTATCCGGTTGATGATCTAGTTAACCTAACGCTTGCTCAAAATGGTTCTGGCTTTGGGTCCTTGTATCGGTTTTTCTGAGAAGATGTGGAATAGACTACCCTTTATCTGTCATTTACCTTATTTTTATTCAAGCATTTTATTGACTTGGCATGCATGCAGGACTCGAAGTTTCTAAAGGTCCATATGGGTCTTAATTAGCTAGCAACCATCTGATCTTTCCAACACCTTACCTGTCTACCGTCTGACTAATGATTCTTCCTCTCTTTCTCGGAAAATACGTTTGTTAGCAATTATATTCTTATGGTTTCACGGTCAACTAGATGAGATCAGTCTCTCTTTTACTACCTACTGAAATGGCTTTATACAAGTATTTTCCCATGAAACAAACAGAGGAGTCTTTCTGGTTGGTGAGTTTTGACTATTGAAACCCACAGAACACGAAAATAACCTGGAGAAGCTGAAAAGGCTTTGACTTGGCCACCCAAAGGAGTAACAAAAAAATTTAAACAGTGGTATGCATTGCTTTAGGATAGTCGTGGAGAAGTGGTTTATTAGGTGGGACCCCTTTACATGCGGCGGCACGTGTTCCTGCGAGCGCGTGAGGTGCCAGTCACGCACATATCCGAAATGAGATTCTTAGTTCTTTCCAAGTTAGCTCTCTGCTTTGGCGTTTCATGCTTACTTGGCACCACTACCCGACAATACACAGTAGAAAAAAAGGTGTTTTGCCTTTGTTCAAAAGACTTTGACCTTTTTGCTAATTGGCCTCTGTTTAATGACTCTCACCAACATTATCATCTGTTTTCCCATTGGTTTACTAAACTAATTTCTCTTCCTCCTTCTTTAGCTTTCCATTTGAAACTTTCGTGTTTATTTCTTTATCCCCACCTGATAAATACATAAATAACTGCATGTATTGCGCGCGCGCGCACACACACACACACATATATATATATGTGTGTGTGTGTATTCTTATTATTTGTCATCAGCATTACACATTGATACTATATATTATAGTTTTGTGTAAATTCTGACATAATTTACCAATTTTTTAAAAACAGCACACATGATACTATTTTATCTTCTTTTGTTCGTATTCATTGAATATCTTTGTACGAAGAAGATATTATTATATTTTTTAACACGTTGATACACATTATTGCAATAAAGGTGACAACATTGCTCGTAAAAAAATAATTTTGTTAATGAAATGTGTGCTTTTGTGGGTGTTTTATTAAATTTCTTTTTTCCTTTTTGGGGAGAGGCAGAGTTATAGTTAGACATTAATGAAGATATCTGTACAGTGTCTTAATCAATTGCTTTTACACTCAACACTGTGAATTTTTTTCAGTCCTGGGCGTAGTGGAGACCACCAGCACCGGAACCGGCATCAACAATGCCGAAACCAAACTAGCCGGCGATTCATCAACCAACACCGCCTCCGGTCCCGGCTCTGCAGCCCGAGAGAGAGCTCTGGTATGCATGGTTCGAGAACAGGACCAGTACATGCCCATAGCCAACGTCATTCGCATCATGCGCCGCATCCTTCCGTCCCATGCAAAGATCTCCGACGACGCCAAGGAAACCATCCAAGAATGCGTCTCCGAGTACATCAGCTTCGTCACCGGAGAGGCCAACGAACGCTGTCAGCGCGAGCAGCGCAAGACCGTCACCGCCGAAGACGTGCTATGGGCGATGGGCAAGCTGGGCTTCGACGACTACGTCCAGCCACTCACTGTCTTCCTCAGCCGCTATCGCGAGGCCGAGAGTGACCGTACTTCCACACGTGCGGATCCTTATGTGAAGCGTGCTGCCGAATATGGGCCTCCTCCTGTTGGAATTCCGGCACCTTATGGGCCGGGTTTTCAGATGGGCCACTACTCCAATCTATATGATGCCCCGACTAATCCTGCTGCAATGGGTGGGTACTTCAGGGACGGGTCGGGTGGTGCTGGTCCAAGCGGATCCTCTTCCCATAATGCTTTAGCTACTAACTTTGACCCTTTTGCTCATTATAAGTGACCAAAAAGGAGCAAATAATACATTAAGAGAAAAAAAGAAGAAGAGAATAAGTAATAACAAACAAGGACATAGTAACATCATAGTCGCAGTTAATTAGTGTTTGTGACTGGAAGAAGGCTATATGGGGTGGAGGAAACAAACAGCAACTTTCTATCCTCAGCTATTGTTTTTATGTTTTTCAGTTTTTCCTTTAGATATAAGTAAGAGGGATTCTGTATGTCGAAATGGATAATGAATGGTCTAATCAAATCTTTAATCAATGGTTTTCAGCATTTTCGCTTAAGAAATAGTAGGAGGGATTCTTTAAGCACAATGAATGGTCTAATCAAATCGTTGTCATTTTTGGTATTTCCATATGAAAGTGAATTGGTGAAAACTTTGCTCCATCAATAATTAACAATAAGTTAAGCACTAATATAAATGACACTTCCACAGTGTAGAGTAACTCCCTACTTGTACAAAGTGCTGTCTAATTTGACTAATTATTGGTCTTATTTTGATGATTAAGAGATAATCATCATTGTCATCATCTGTCTTTGTAATTTGACTAATTTATTGGTTCTATTTCGATGATTAAGAGATAATCATCATTGTCATTTGTCGTTGGAGTTCAAGTACAGATTCTGTTCCCTAATATAATCAATCACTTCATCTGCAGTCAGATATTTTATGGACAACCCTCTTGAAATGCAATGCCTGAAATTTGGGGGAGGGGGATGAATAACGAAAAGATCAGTCTCCCTCATAGTAAAATTAATTTTACTAAAACAATTTGCCGTTTGCATACTATAAATAAAAATATTTATGTTTACCTTATTCTTGTTGAACTTATTTGGTTTGGTATGAATTCATCCACAACTCTAATGTTACCCTGTCAAGAAAAACAGAAAATATTGATAATTTAGTTATTTGGCATCAAGTGGATCAGTAACAATGGATCATGAAGCAGCCTGTTAACTATTCAGTCAATAAAAGCATTCCAGACATGCAAAAGCTGAGATAGAAAACAAAAAGTAAGTGATCTCCAAAATATCCAATATTTGGCAAGTGCATCAATTCGATTGCTTCTACGAGACCAAGTGTCCTCTAATTGAACAATCCATAGTTTCTTTGATTCAAACTTGACCAAGAATGCAACAAATTGTGCAACTCAAAGAATAAGGTTTAAGACTAAGAACTCAAAACAAATTATCACAATCAAGAATAAGCTCTCAAGACAGAGATTTAAGACTTTGGTCTAGTCAATACTCTATTCTGGATAGTAATAATCAACAAATGTGAGCAAAACCAAGAAAATCATAAGATTAGATCACGCAATGAGTTCACCTAATTATAATAATATATACAGAAAACACTGGAAATTCAAGACCTCAATTTACCTTGTTCTCATTCAAAATCTCATAATTTGAGATAATTTTTTCAACATCTTGTCCTTCCCTGCGAATGCAAACCAAACCATAATCACTGCATATGGTCCTGACCTGATAAAAAAAGATGACGAGAGTTACAGATTGACTACTTTAAATCAAATTGTCTTCTCAAACTTAGTTGCTACCAGTAGTTTGAATAGGAATACACCTCATGTTGGAGGCCATTATGTTCTCTAGTAATGCATAGAAAATGAAAATTTAATACCAAGGATTCAAAAGAGATTGTTATTTTATAAGAAACTACATATAAGTTTCCTTAATATACCTGCTCGGGAATCCAAAATCCAGGTGTGGCAAACGTTTGGAGTAGATCAGAACCACAGACAAGCATGATTTTCAGAGATTCTACAAGGAGCAATGTAAGAGCAAGATATCTTATTGCCTTTAAAATAACAATGAAGACTTAATAAACCAATGTTAATGCCTAAATTGATTAAATAGAATCCTTAAAAGGAAATATTTAGCAAAACCAGTCTCACAAGTCATGGAAAAAGGCCTTTAAAAGCTATAGCAAGATTCATATGGAAACTGACTAGTCAAGAAAGAATATAAAGAAAATTATGAGCAGCAAACTGTTTATAAACCTGAAGTCTATAGTACTAATTAAGAATAAAGTTTCAGAAAAATTTCCTAATGTATTGCCATACATCTTTGGACAAGCATTTCTGAATGATTGCTTGCTTTATTTGTAGCTCATTTAGCTATATATAAAACAAATGAGCTTATGCTTATTGATAATAACTTAACAGAGATATAGAAGAGTAAGGTTTTGTGACAAGGTGATTACAATTATGTAGCTCAATTATTCAGACAGAGAAAAAATACCAGTATGCAAATTTTACCTTTGGGTATCAGCCCTCTCTCACATAAGAAACTCTTGAGTCTAGACAAAACAGTTAATGTGCGTTGGTAGGTACTTTGTTTTGCCTGTAACAAGTCTTCAAAACTTCAAAATATTATTCATGCTATGGAATAATATGGTCACATGTGAGTTAAAAAAATAAGGAACCAAGGCACTTTTGTGCTGGCAAGTGGGCATATGATATATCATAATTAGACAAAACAATGCAACATGAAGATTCATTTTAAACAAGGGAATCTGCTTCAGAGAAAAAGTAAATTACCTCCCATGGATCGACCATTATAAATTTAGAAGTTTTGCAGGCTAAATTACACAACTGTATGCGGTGTTCAGCAGATACAAGGCCCTATTGATCCAAGCAATTACTTTGTTAGACCAAGTGGCTACTGCTGTAAAGATGATATCCTTATATATCTGCTGAAGAAAGCTCATTCTACAGCTAAGTCTATGAATGTGCCATTAGAGCTACGTACCTGCTTTTTGTATGCATCATTAACAGGTGACATATAGGCCCCAATAACATAGAAGCCTTCTGAATTTAGGGCATCTCTTGCCAGTTCTGTGCATAATACATTTCAAAAAGTATCAAAAACATATATGATGATAATTTTTAGCAAAAAGGGTGCAATTTAGGTTTGTTTTAAACTTAAAACTTAGAATGCGAGAAGAAAATATGACCACAATGAACTTACCGAACAGGCGTAAATGCATAAAAGTCGGAGGATTGAAACTTCCAGTTGCTACTAGAACTACATATCTCTTGTCCCTAGCATAGAGAAACAGGGTTAACATGTTTCCAGTAATATAACGAATCACAAAATGAACCCTGTAATCCACAATAATCATATCCTACTTGAAAAAACTAAAGGCTATAATCGATTCCTTGTACCAAAATCAAACTGAGCTTATTTCTACATATAAAGATGGAATATTTACAGGCGATGTACACAGACAACAGGACCCAAAAAATAGCATAAGGCTCCAGAAGCATTAAATCGAGAAGAGAATGTAACAAAGAAGAAAAAAAAAAAAGGTGATATTAATCAAATTTGTTAGATAAACTTACTTGGCTTGGTGATCAATCAAATCCAAAGCTAATTTATCAAGAGGTAATGGGATATCCATGACACCTAAAATTAATATGATCAATTAATAACCATTGAAAAAAAAAATAACAATTTTGATGACTTTGCCGAAAGAAACTTATTCCGGCGAAGTTGTTCAGGTCAAAGCCTCGTCTTTTCGTGAACACCCAGCATACCAGAATTGCACATTTCGATAATAAGGTCTTAGGAATTTTAAAAAACCTTACTTTAACGCACGCATATTAGAGGTAATGGGGTTAGATAGTGAACTCGAACTTGGGGATTGGGGTGGAGAATTGAAGTAACCTACCTCGCTATTATAGGTTAATGAAGACGAAGAAGTTGGCAGCTGCAACTGGGCAGGAGCAGGAGAGAGCGTTGAAGCTTCAATTGTGGTTGTGGTCGAAATCAGCAATGGATTCAAACCAAGAAAAAAGCTTAAAGAGCTCGGCACTCGTCCATGCAATTTCGCTGTTCAGAACGTCTTTGACGCTCTTCAATTCCTCCTCAGACTCCATTTTAGTCTTACAAACGTAATCAAATAATTTATTTTTATTGTTCTTGACTTCTTGGTAACGTATTCATTTTTCCAATATTTTTATGATTATTATAAGATCTATATTCTTGTATTCTTATGTCCTTATAATAATTTTAATATTATAGATAAATTTTTTTAAAAAATATAAATAATTAGATAAATAAAAGGGAAAACGATATAAAACAGCCCGTCGTTCGGCAAGGACGAAGAGATAACTGCGACCGCAAAAAAGGCGTCGTACTCTAAAGGAAAGCGACGTCTCTCCATTTTTTGGGGGAATGACACGACGTCGTTTGATGTTCAACGTTCTCAAATCCATACTGAAAAATTTGAAATCGAATCCGCGCTGATGTTCAACCTATCGCCACCGTTCATCCCATATTGCAGTCATCTCCTTCTCTTTGGTCTTTGCTCTGTGTGTGTGTGTCTGCCTGTTTTATCTCCCTACAGGATTCGGTGGATTCATGGAAACACTTTGAAAATGTCGACGGTGGAGAAGCTGTTCGTGCAGATCTTCGAGAGGAAGAAGTCGATTATCGACCGGGTCAAGCACCAGGTCCATCTCTTCGACCAACACCTCGCCTCAAAACTACTTATTGATGGAATTACTCCTCCTCCATGGCTTTTCCCTCCTGTCCCCAACCCACAGAACACAGATCTCAATGGTAATTTCACATTTCTTTCACTGCTTTTTGTTTAGGGTCAGATGTACGTGCATATTTACTTTTCATTTCTTGTGCTAAAATCATTATGATTTCTTACTTAAGTTGTGTGCTTTTGGTTTCCAATTTGGGATTCACTCTCAACGAGTCGACGCACAAACAAAGCCTGGCGTTTGAATACTGTTCCAATTTATGCATATCTTCGTGTAATTGAGACCGTTAGTAATTTCTTATTTTCCTGATTAGTTGCTTTGAAAAGAATTCAGTTGGAGGCATTTTAGTTTTAGGTCACAGAAAGATGTTATATTGTTCTTTCCTTTTAGAGTGGTTTAAGTTGTTGTATGCTGTAACTTTATGATTAATCTGTATTTTTTTTTCAAAATTGATATTTAATATTTTTGGCTGTTCTATAATTTTCATTGCAGAATTTAATGTAGAAGAGCTAATTCCAGGAGTACGTAAACTACATACACAACCTGGTGTTCCCTTTTCAAGTAGTCATTGCTCTATCTATGAGAAGCCAGTTACTGCTGCTCAAAACAGGGAGCTACTGAATGATTTGTGCACTGAAATAAAGAAGGGTTTTTATGCAGGAGATGAGACGATGCTTTTGCCATTGCACTGCATCAGTGATGCTGGATGTGCCTCTAACCATATCCCTGCACCCGAAGATTGTTCTATGTTTCCTGAAGGTCAGAGAGATTGTATTATGTCTCCTGAAGATCAGAGAGATGCAAGATGCTCGGACGCCAACCCTGGCCCAGCTTTATCATTGGCTAGGATTCAAAGATCAAGGTCAAGGCAGAAAGCTCTTGAGCTCCGGAATAGCGCAAAAGCTGCTAAATTCCGTTTGCAGGATGAGAACAATGCTGGTGATTGTGCTGGTGGTTCGGTCCAGTCTGACCAACTTTTTGGCCTGAACTTAGTCAATCCTCTGGGTACTGATAATGATACTTGTGCAGTTGAAGATGCAGAAGTAGGAGGCTGTTTGAGTAGTGAAAAAGAGACCACAGTTTACTCTAGTAAAACTGCAAGTTTGAAAATATCTGATCAGAAACACAGTTCTTTGAATGTGGGTAACTCATCTTGTGCTGTTAGGGAGGATGGTGCTACCCTTGCAGATTCTACTAGCATATCGGCACAGCGTTATAACCATGTGAATCAACCGTTGGAATTGGATAATGATTCTAACCATGTGAATCAACCATTGGAATTGGATAAACATTCTAACCATGTGAATCAACCATTGGAATTGCCTAATCAATCACATGCTGCGAGCAAGGAGGGAAGCAATATTTACTTGAGGAGAATAACTAGATCTAGTCCTAGCCACCAGGCAAACTGTGCAAGTGAATTATTCAAATTGGACGACTCTTCTAGCAATGGCCAGGTAGATGGAATTAGCAATCTAATTAGGCAACCGAAAGTTGCCGATGAAACGGAACTGGTCAAATCTTTTGATGCCACTGAAGAAAACCCTACCATGGAAGCAAAGGCAAAAGGGTACGGGAGCAAGGAACATAGAACTAATGATTACCATGGCAGAATAACAAGATCAAGAAGTTCTAACAAACCATGCAACACTGTTCATGATTTGTCAAAGCTGGCTAGGTCTTCGCCAGGTGAAAAGAATCTTGATTTGTGCCCAATAAATGGAAAAGAACATTTTACTAAGGGGAATGCTTATGAGGAATATGTTTCTAGAGGCATAGAGTCACATGGTACATGTAGTAGTGAAAGAATATCAAAGGCTGAAAACCTGGATGTCTCTAGTCAAATTCTTAGCCAGTCCACTTTTGCTGATTCCAAGAAGTCTCTTAATGGGAAAGGCACTCAATTATCTGCTGGGAGATCCTTCCTTGTTCGAAAGGATTTGGAGCAATGTGCAGCAAATTCAACAGATTCTTCTGAGGAGGAAACAATAGAAGATGAGTGTGCTGGTAAAAATACTAGGATAGAGGCTACATCTGCTACTGAAAGAATTTTGAAACCTGTCAACTCCCATGATTTGGGTTGTAGAGTTACACGTTTCAGGTCTGCTGCTTCAAACAAGTCTCAGCTAGCTAAATCTTTGGACAGGTGTCAAGGCGTTGAGTATCAGGAAGTGTCAAATGCTAAGGTGAAGGATCCACCTTGTACAAGCACCTGTGAACTTCTTGATGTGGGCAGACGTGCTGCAACTGTTGAAGAAAATGAAATTGATTATGAGCAAGTTGAAGCTCATTCTACTTGCTCCATGTCTAATTCAGATAGTGTTGGACTTGAAGTTTTAGCCCCAAAGCCACTCACTGACTGTTCCATGCTTTTTAATCCCAAACAACTTATTTTTGATGATGTGGAAGAGTCTAGTTTAAATGCGATTTCTACCTATAGTCTTAAAAGGAAGACACAAGGCAGATCATCGGAACAGAGACCTCTTACCTTGCTGGAACCTGCTGGTGTACTGGATAAAGTAAGGACTGTCAATTACCAGGAAAAATGCAACTCATCCCCGGAGATGCCTTTACTGGAAGAGCAGGAAGTTCTGAGAAAAGAAGAGGAGCCCCAGAGAGGTGTATCTGAAGCCAATGCAGAGGAGATAGAGAAAGAAGTAAGAGCTTTGAATGGAAGCGCCATTTCATCAGTGAAAGAAATATCTGATATTCATAAGGATATAGATCTTCAGACTTCGCTAAAAAATGATAGAACTTCCAACAAAAAATCTTCTTTGACAGAACATTCAACTACCGTACGAGTTGCATGTGAATGTCCACTTGGAAGCTCGCTTAAGGAGGTAATGGCTTCTCATCTGTGTACTGACAAAGGTGATACAAGGATAAATGTCTCCGCTGAATCAGATAATAGAGTCTTCACAGTAGAACATTCCAAGTTAGTTTCAGAAGAGAGTAAACAGGATACTCACTACTTTGGTGATCCTAATCTGGTCAAAGATGCTGATTTTTTCGTAGTAACCAGTCCTGGAGTTCTTGGAAATGTCAGTGTATATAGAGATTTTACTGCTGCAGACTCCTTGCCACATAATCGTGATGTCACGGAAGTAGGTTGTTCCAAATCAACCGAAAACAAAATTGAAGAGAAGTCGAGCTCTAACTCTTCCGTGGAGGGTTCATGGACTATGAATAAGCGTCGTAAGATTGGACTTGTGGACACCCAATCTGCTTGGCCTGAGGTTAACGAAGATGCAATTCACACTATGAACAGTGATTTTATGTGCAAAGACTTGCCAAGTGAAGAATATAATCCAAGGGCTATCCCGGAATCTCAAAAGCTCTCGATTTTTGGGGAAGATGTCTCACAGCTAATTTCCAGTGGTAATAAAATTGAAATCCATCAAATTAAGGAACAAAACGTAACAGCGGGGTCTGAATTGTCACCAAAGCTGCAAGTTGAAGAGGTATTTGGTTTTGTGATGTATATTGTGATATCTCTCAGGTTGCCCTAGATTATAGCAGCAAATTTTTGGGAAACACATTTAATCAGGATTTTCTGCATATGCTATTTCCATTATCATGTAGTGATCAAACTAGAATACCAAGTTCGGTAGCTCACTGAACTCTTTTTTGAGAACCTGCAATGTGAGGCTTGATGGCCATTATGTGGGCTATTGCTGAGAAAGTACAGGCGTCAATTTCTATTTTTATTTCCCTAAAAAT
The DNA here is from genome assembly GCA_007844105.2 of Rhamnella rubrinervis. NCBI lineage: Eukaryota > Viridiplantae > Streptophyta > Magnoliopsida > Rosales > Rhamnaceae > Rhamnella > Rhamnella rubrinervis. Next base: position 8,582,047 of record CM017578.2, read on the forward strand.
TAATAGAGAAGTTTTTAGCGCTCGTTTCTTGGTTTCAGTATTGATCCATTCATTAGTTCATTTGGACAACGCACATTATTGATGACTCCACTTCTATTGTCATCCAAGATATTTTATTTTCCTTCTAAAGAAAAATTCTGAATTCCTGTATTTGGCAGTTTCCTAATTACTTGTTGGTTAATGAGATTCTGAAACTTCTTGTAAAAGAGGAGCATGATTGTGAGGGGTGTAAAATCACATGGCTCTGTCTAGGCTGCATGGCTATGGCATAGATGCATATGCTTTGAAAGAAGTTGATGGCACAGAGTTAGGTGTTTAAATTACTACTAGATTGAAGATTGGTCTGAAATCATGCATTTCCAGTGGAACTCTTCTGTAAAGTTGTAAAATGATACGGTTATTATTATGAGGGCATTCTCTGGTCTAATGACTTTTTTCTTTCCTTTTTGAGCTAAAAGCTGCCCCTGCATCAAGATATTCAATATAGCATTTGTGGTTTCTTACTTGTGCTTAGTTTGAGGCATATGTTTCTTATATTACCAATGTTGCTTTTCTATTTATTTAGAGCACTTTTCATATGCATGATATATATTTTGTATCTGCAGAGTTACTTCAGCTTGAAAGGGGAGAAAACGAGTGCAGATGCTCCATTTACTTTTATACACGGAGAGTTGAGATCATCACTTGTCTCAAGTTTGATTAGACAAGTCGCTGGAGATTTTCAAGGTAATTTGGTGGAGGAAACAAGAGCAGTAGATTCAACTAGCATCATCTTTGATGCAGAAAATCAATGTGCTACAGCAGACAATCGAGTTTCATTTCATCTTCACAATCACTTGGGATTAGGAAATACTGAACCTTTAACTTGTAGGAAAAGATTATTGCAGGAAAAAATGTCTTGTCTTGAAGGGATGAGCAAGTTTTCGTATTGTTCTATTGGTTCTCCACACAGTGCTGATGAGAAAATGCCTGTGCTTGAGGGGTTCATTATGCAAACAGATGGCGAAGTACCATGCATAGATGGTGAAGGAATTGGCTTGGACAAGCTTAAACTTCCAACACCTACAATAGAAAGTTCATGTATGGTGGAGCAGCTTTGCAAACCTCCTTGCGTGCAGACTCCAGTATCCTATTCTTCAGCTTCATTAAATTTGCACAGAGTTCCAAACGTATTCCAGTCTGTTCCTAATGGCCTTCTAGAGGGTATAGATCTAAGGACCAGACTTCCTACCAACAATACTGTAAAGCAACTTAAGAATGATTATGGTTGCTTAAGTGAAGTCAGCTGTGCCTTCAATGGGAGATCCTATTCTGATTGCCTTCCAGATTTAAGTGGTCAGTCTGGTTGGGATATAAAGAAACCTTGTACATCTCCAATTGGGAAACTCTGGGATAGAATCACATCAACCTATGGCAGTTCAGAGAAGCGTCAGAGCTTAAATCCTGAGCTTCCATGCATTAGTGAAGAAAATGAGAACGCTGAAGAGATGGTTGATACTGTAGGAGATGGAATTTTTTCAAAGGTTCTGACTAGCTCAGTAATTAGAAAACCACTTGCTAACATTACTGGAAGCCAAAACCTTCCTGCATCTGAAGCTGAACCATGTGTGGATAGATGTAGTTTAGATTCAGTAAACACAGAATTCAGTTTTACAGGAACTCATAACAGGGTCAGAAAGAAACTTGGAACCCGTAACAGCAATAAGAGGGCCACTGGATCACTTCATAACAGGTTTAATAAGCCTAAGTTGTCTGGAAAAACCAGCTTGAGAAAAGGAGGCCCGCTTTGCACTGAGGTGGAGTCTAAACATAATAATATTGTGTCCAATATTACTTCCTTCATTCCACTTGTTCAACAAAAGCAAGCTGCTGCAGTTTTAACAGGTTATTTCTTATCTTTGTGTATATCTTGAAGAATCCTAGCATTTTTTGGATATTTGTTTTTGTTGAGTCGGGCATGTTATTCTTGAAGTTGTAATATATTTAGTTGTGCATGTAAAATTTGGAACCAATGAGTTGTCCTATTATCCTTCAAGTGTGTAAGGTTATGAATTAAATTGTTTCAAAAATTGCGATAGGATGCGCATTTTAGGAAGTTGAATAGGTGGCATGTAAGATTTCATTAGACCTCTCTCTCTTATCATTAAACCTATCGTTACCTTTAAATTTAAGTTTTTAAAGTACCTCAGTTCATAACCTAAAAACCTGAGATTTGGCTGCAACATGGTGTTATCGTTGTAGAGTTAGAATAATTATGTATTTCTGCACAACATCCCGGCGTCAATTCTTTTACCCCTAATTATTTTAACACGTTTCAGTGACTTGATCAGTCTTTTGCACTTGTTCTTTCTTACAGGGAAGAGGGAAATCAAAGTGAAGGCCCTGGAGGCTGCTGAAGCTGCAAAGCGTCTTGCAGAAAAGAGAGATAATGAACGTAAGATTAAGAAGGAGGCCTTGAAGGTTGAGCGAGCAAGACTGGAGCAGGAGAATTTGAGGCAGTTGGAGCTGCAGAAGAAAAGGAAAGAAGAAGAAAGGAAGAAAAAGGAGGCTGATATGGCAGCAAGAAAAAGACAAAGGGAAGAAGAGGAAAGGAAGGAGAAGGAAAGAAAACGGATGCGTGTTGAGGAAGCACGGAAGCAGCAGAGAGAATATGGGCAAAAATTACGAGCAGAAAAAGAAGGAAAAGTATTGAAATGCCGAGCCACTGTAAGGCCATGCTTTAACACATTATGATTCCTTTCTTTCAGCTGTTTTAGATATACTTGAAAACATTGGCTATTTTATATAGGATGAAAGAGAACATGAGATGAATGAACCTAAGGATGAAGGTGAAAAGCATGAAAATATGGAAAAAGGACAAGGGTGTGTCGATCTCTGGAAAATTTCGGAAACCGAACAGAAGACGAGGGTTTCAAGTGATGGTAGAGGAGCAGGCATCGTCCATGAAGAGCTTGAAACTTCAAGTGATATGCGATATAATAGGAAGGTATGAGCTTTCTTAATGACGTTTCTACATATGTTCCCTGCATTCTTGAGAGTTAGTTATGCTTACACATAGCACAGAGAGCATTTGAGCGTATGATCCTATCCCTTCCCATCATGGAAGAAGGAATATTAACTTCTCTTCGGATAGTCATTGGTCAATAGTTTTTGCATGCTGTGCTACAAAATGGGAGGTTTTCCTTCTCATCCCACAAATCCCCAAACCTAGTGAAGGCAGGATTTGATCCCAGGTATGGTAGTACATTGCGGATGGGCTTTACTAGCAGGACTAGCTGGTGCCAAAATTTGCAGGCATCACTAAGATAGATCTAGTTACAGCGGTTGAGGTTGATAGCAACTCTGGACCATTTTTCCCAAGGCTGCAGCAGGCACCGTGGTGATCAAGTGGAAGTTTGGCTTCAAGACTAGCACTTGTATAAATTTATGCGGGACCTTAGAAGTAACTGGCTTTACAACTCGTAGAGCACCTTCCTCACGTCTGTGTCATATCCTAAATTACCTGTACAATTGATGGACCATCTTTTCTGTTAAATTAATATTATTTTTAAAAAATATATATAGACCAGGTTTATATATTATCTTACTCATCAACATATATTTTTATCTCTTTAAATTATCTGAAAAATCCTCTTGCTGACGCTTCCTTTCAGGTAATGAACAATTTGGAGGAACCTACAGGAAATGAAATCTTGGTTTCTAACACAAGAAAAGAACAATCATATGAGATTTCCCCATACAAAGAGTCAGATGATGAAGATGACGATGACAATGACTTACCAAACAGTAAATTTATTCCATATTGGGCAAGGTATATGTTACAATTTTGTTTTCCTAGCTTAGTTATGGTGTTAAACTTGTAGGGATTAAACCTAGATAGTTGAGGATTAAAAGGCATAATTTGAGTACTTTGAAACTTTTGCCTCTGTAAGTGTGCCTTACAAAAGCATTCATCTTTTGTTCCTGTTTTTTGCAGTAAAAATTGCCTGTCTCTTCTTGTTTCTTCCCAGAATGGAGTTGACCCGGAGGTGATTTTCCCTCCTGATAGTTTTTGCAGTTTTGATGAAGGTAATGGTCACATATATTTCAAGTTGTAAAATTGTGGCCTCTGCTTTTGGCTTCCTCCTTTCTGGCTAGTTAATATAGGTATAAATGGAGTATAAGTGCATTACACTCTTTTGTAGTTTGCTTGCCTCGAAACTATCGGCTCAAGTAATGGGGAATAAAACAAGATTATGTTGATATCTTTTGCATATATTCATTAGTCAATTAAAGAGTTTCTGCATTAAGGAAAGGTATGTTTCCCTATCTTAAATTGTTTTTCCCTACTGGTGTAAAATGTTGGTTCAGTTGTTGCTGCCTTGTTAGCTTGTCATGCATCCGAAACAACACATCCTTATTTACCTACAAAGCTATATGATCAGATTTAGCAAGAAACTCATAAAGACCATTTGAGAAAATTTCTTTTGCTTTTACTTGGCTGATAATAGTGGTTCTTTTACATGGCAGATTCCCCAAAAAAAGTTCCATTTGAAGAGTTCTAGAACAGGTTATGGCTTATTGTAGCTGACTCTACAGTGTTTATATGCTTCTATTGTGATTGATGTATTTTGCAAGACTTTCGAGCAATTTTTAGTTGGCAACACTTGCCTGGGAAAGTCCATGGGATTTAGAAAGACTTCCAGAGGTACCAAAGCAGCTAAAGAGTTCAGCAATGTCCTTTCTCCTTCTGATTCCGATGCCTTGTACAACACTGGTTACTACTAGTACCAGAGCTCAGCTGTATATATAGAGAACAAGTTTCTAAACTAGTCGATGCGCTTCTTTTCTGTTCTTTTTTATTATTATTGTTGCTGTGAGTAAATCCTTCCGAGAATGGCTCATTCTTTGAGGCCAAAGCAAATATTAAATTTAGTTCTCGAATACTTGTAGAAAAATCATCTTTTCCATTTTTTGAAAAAAAATATTTAGATGCATCTGTAATCCGATTTGAGCGAAGCTAATATTCTTTCAGCATGCATTGGAAATTGATTGAACATAATAGTTATAATGCTCAAAGATTCATCTACAAAATAGAGCTTAGCTGGAATAGAGATTTGGAAAGAAACAAAAGAGTTGAGCATTATATGTTCCAGCACTGTAACGGCTACATGACGTGTGATCCTTGTCATTTTCCCTTATTTGAATTCTTGGACTTGTGTTTTGGTCCCATCACCATATAATTCACATGGGGCCTCCATTTGGCATTATTGAATTCTCCAAAACCACATCTTGCCTCCAATCGACTCCATTTTTTAAACTATCAATTTTTGCCTTTAGATTCCAATTTCATGTCGGCTAACAGAGAAAATCAAAATCCAAATTCAACCAGATTTTTATTTTTATTATCAAGGATCATATTACTAGAATCCATTTCTTATACTTAAATCTTCAATATGGCAAACCCGCACATTTAACAACTTTCAAGGCGAAGTACAACTTAATAATAAGTGCACAAACTGTGGATTTCAGTGCTACATTAATTATTATTATTGTGGGTCCATCAATCTGTAGGCAGTCAATGGGAACAGAGCTCTTTCACTAAAAAATATTAGAATAATTAGGTACAGACATATGAGGAACCGAACGGTTAGTTTTGAATACTTTGTCGAAGATAAACTTGATCAAATCTCTGTGAGACCCACATTTGATTCCATTGTCAAACTCTGACCAAGTCCGCTCAGAAAGAGCCCCTTTTAAACTGCGTCGTTTGGTTACATTCACACTCCTATAAGTCCATCATTACCGTTGCAAGCCCTCTACGTTGGCATGTTCTTTCCAAACCGACCCACTCGCCCATTCTCGTAACCGTTTAAATCCCACTTTCCCTCTATCTTTTCTCTCTCTTTTCCCTGTTAACCTTCAAGAGCCCTGTTCTGAATCGTCTTCAACCTCTCAGTTCTTGAAGGAGTAAAAAAAAAACCCATCAAAACTTCACGACGATGCGTCCGAGAAAGCTTCTTGTTTTCTTGGTTTTTCTGAGTCTTTTCTGCTTCTCAGACCCACCTTTTGTATTGGCTCAAAATGTGAGTTTCGATCTCCCTTCTTTCAATGTCAGAAATCTCACTCTTCTTGGCGATTCCTATCTACGAAAGGGTGTGTTAGGCTTAACCCGAGAGCTTGGTGTGCCGTCTTCTAGTGCCGGCACTGTAATCTATAACAACCCAATTAAGTTCTTTGACCCTGAAACCAATCTCACAGCTTCTTTCTCTACGAGGTTCTCTTTCACCATCAGCAATGTCAATCCGACCTCCTATGGAGACGGACTGTCGTTCTTTCTCTCGCCGGATAACCGGACACTTGGGAGCCCAGGTGGGTATCTGGGTCTTGTTAATTCGTCCCAGTTGACCAAGAACAAGTTCGTGGCCGTCGAATTTGATACCCGCCAAGATTTGCATTTCAAGGACCCCAGTGATAACCACGTTGGGTTTGATATTGAGAGCCTTAATTCAATCAGAACTGCCGATGCGAAATTGCAGGAGATTGATCTTAAGAGTGGGAATTCCATCACCGCTTGGATTGATTACAAGAACGACCAAGAAAAGCTCAAAGTCTTCCTCAGTTATTCGAGTCTCAAGCCCCAGAAACCGCTTCTGAGTGTGGATATTAACCTCTCCGGTTATCTCAGGGAGGTAATGTATGTGGGTTTTTCGGCATCTACAGATGGGAGTACTGAGCTTCATCTGATCGAGAATTGGAGCTTTTCAACTTTTGGGTTTTCTCCTGTGAGATCAAATTCAAGTCTCCATAATGTGTCTGATAGCTCGGTGACTGTATCACCTAGAATTCCAGTCTCTGATTCTACCAATAAGAATCCCAAGAGACTTGCTTTAGGACTTGGAATAGCTGGTCCAGCTTTCTTCTGTGTTGCTCTTGCGCTTTTCGGCTATGTTTCTTTGAGGAAATGGAGGAGCTTCAGAACCCAGAAAAGCTTCAAAGCAGAGGTTTTGGCAGGCCCCAGAGAATTTACTTATAGGGAGCTGAAATTAGCCACAAAAGGGTTTCATTCTAGCAGGATCATAGGTCACGGAGCATTTGGGACAGTTTACAAAGCCTTCTTCATTACTTCCGGAACCATTGCTGCAGTGAAAAGGTCCAAGCATTCTCATGAAGGTAAAACTGAGTTCCTAGCCGAGTTGTCAATTATTGCTTGTTTGAGGCATAAGAACTTGGTTCAGCTCCAAGGCTGGTGTGTTGAGAAGGGTGAATTACTGCTTGTTTATGATTTCATGCCCTATGGAAGTCTTGACAAGTTGCTGTACCAAGAATCTGGTCAAAGTAACTTATTGAACTGGTCACATAGACACAATGTTGCAGTGGGTTTGGCCTCTGTGTTAACATATCTGCATCGTGAATGTGAACAGCAAGTCATTCACAGGGACATAAAGACTGGTAATATATTGCTGGATGGGAACTTCAATGCAAGGCTGGGTGATTTTGGACTGGCAAAGCTCATGGATCATGACAAGAGTCCTGTATCTACGCTGACTGCTGGAACAATGGGATACTTGGCGCCTGAGTATCTTCAGTATGGAAAAGCAACTGAGAAGACTGATGTTTTCAGCTATGGTGTGGTTATCCTTGAAGTGGCCTGTGGGAGGAGGCCAATAGAGAGAGAAGCCGGTACTCAGAAAATGGTGAATTTGGTTGATTGGGTTTGGGGTCTGCACTCTGAAGGGATGATCATTGAAGCAGCTGATAAGAGATTGAAGGGTGAGTTTAAAGAGGAAGAGATGAGGAAGCTACTGCTTTTGGGTTTGAGCTGTGCAAACCCAGATAGCACAGAGAGGCCTTCAATGAGAAGAGTCCTTCAAATCCTAAGTAATGAGTCAGAACCCATATCAGTGCCCAGGAACAAACCCAGCCTTACTTTTTCGTGTGGCTTGCCTTTAACTCTTGATGACATTGTTTCAGATGAAGAAGAATGCAATATCACTCTCAGCCCTCAGATGCTTTGATTGGAACCTTTATAGGCTTTACTGCAATTTTATCTTGTAATTTGGAGATTAGAGACTTAGGAGTTCACTGGCCTGAGTTCAAATCAATCTATTGAACTATTTTGTTCTCTGCTTTTTCCAGATCATATAAAGCTTGCTTGAATATTTTAATTGTAAAATTTTGTTCTCTTTCATTACACATTGAGCTAGAAAAACCTTTTTATCTGGGGTGTGCATATTATCTTTGTAATAGCAGTGGAAGATGATCTCTGTTTGTTTTAAGAGTTGATGTACTTGTGGCATTCACTGCATGAACCAACAAGAATGAAGCTTTTCAATTCTAGTCAAGCCATTTGTATTTTTAACGTAAGACCTCACTATATTCCAAACGAGGCATTGTCGCTTTTACAAAGAAAATAGAAATCATTTTGTTCATATACAAAGGCATTCCAACTAGAGCAATTCTGGTTTCCCACCAATCCACATAACATGGAACAGATCTGAATTGGATGGAATCCATTTGTCCTTGATCTAGAGTTTACATCAACAATAATGACATGAAAATGACAAGATAATTCTCAACTGGCACAACTTTTTAATCTTATTTCAATAGTCCAATACTTGTTACCAAAAAAAAAAAGGAGAACAGAAAATTACAAAGTATAATAAGCCTCAGACCCATTAGGGAATATTAGTGTTTCAGCTACTTACAAAGACATGTAGGTCCGGTTATTGGGCTAGGCAAGAAGGCCCAAAAAAATATCTATCCAACCAGCCCAAGGGCATTGAAAAACCAAAAGGTCCTCCTAGTAAGCTGTCCGTACCTCGCTTCATATTAATTAATAAAACAGGAACTGAGAGAGCTATGCAAAAGCGTATAATCCGATTTTCTCTGTTCATTATGCTTTTTGGCAAAACAATATTCTTTCAAACGCGCATGGGCCATCTCCTATTAGTTTCATGCATGCATGTATAACCACTCACACACCCGTATATATAGAGAGATTATTTTGGTTCAAGAAGAGCTTACATGGCTAGACTGTTTGTGGCGGATCGAATGGTGATGATGATGACAGAAGAAGAGAAAGCACACTCCCAACAATGACAAAGACTCTCTTTAGCCGGTGGTGGGTTGTGCTCTCTCTCTTCTGTCAACATATGCATGATCCTATCCATGCATGCATGCCACACACACACACACACACACACACACACACACATATATATATATATATCATCAATATTGCCAATATTGTCATTACTTGCATGGACTAGCAGCTAGCTCCGTTAGTATCCATCACCTGTATCCTCCTTTTGGTGGAAACCATGAAAATAGAGGTGCCTTTAAATGACCAGTTCACTTAAAATATATATATATATATATATATATATATATATAGAGAGAGAGAGAGAGAGAGAGAGAGAGACAGAGAGACAGAGAGAGAATATATATGCATCTCATATATATGCATGCATGTTTGTGCAATTCATAGTTCATACATAAACTTTACCAAACATCTTTAATTCGGTCTTTACTTAAATAATTCATTAAGAAATACAAACATCGATCTATGACTATATGCGTGCACGTAACGATTTACATATGCACTATAAAATTATTGTGCATATCCATTTAAAGGAATTGTTTTAGAAAGATAATTACGTTTGAAATACTTGTGGTCCCATAAATATATTATACACATATATCTATTTATAAAAGGGTAGTGTATACATACATACATGCATACATGCATACACCATATACATGTGAGAAAGAGAAGTGGGAAGGTGGCAAATTAATGAGTCTTCATAACATGGATATATAACAACAACACAATGAAAAATTACATATATATATATATATATATATATATGATCAACATATCCATGAAAACCATATGACTTCTAAACAAGTACGAAATATGCATGCCAGTCCATTAAAAAGGGAAACAATACACACATATATATAACTATATTCACGCATACGTGTGTACGGATTTCCATTTTAATATTAGGTGTCAAATATATACACGTTGATTCACTGATTGATTGATCATATAAATATATATATAATTACATAACACTGCATCACTTTGTTGACTTCTCTGTTTGTAAGTGAGATGAATATAGACCATATATGTGTATATATAAATACATACACACACATGCACACCAACTTGCCTCACACAGCTATTAAATAAATTTCTATCAGAAAATGACAGAGAGAGGTCGAGAGAGATCCAAATGTTATACCTTACGGGATTATAAGAATCAACCGCTTCATCATCAAATCGATCTGAAACCTCATAATGTTCCTCCATAACAACACACACATGTGTGTATATTGTATTTGAAGGGAAACAGATCTACACGTACAGTTAAAAACAAAAAAATGAAAATGAAAACAAATCTATATTTCTTTGCATGAAAAAAATTAAACAAAATGGTAGAGAGTATTGGAAAAGAGGGAGCGATGAGTGAGGAAACAGAAGAACGAAGATGAAAAACCTTTGGTTGGAATGGAAGGGAGAAAGAGAGAGGCTCAGAGACATTTACGTTTAACCTAAAAACTCCCTTTAACACTCTACTCTCAAGCCCAATCAAACAGTGAGTATGCTCTTGCTTCACAATGGCCCTTTTATAGAGACCTATTCACTGGCTGCAGGCGACGATGACCGGCTATAATGGTTCAAGTGGTCCTCTCTGTGTGTTTTTTTTTATTTTTTTTTGTTGCTGCATGATTTAGGTTGTTTTTTTCTATAAGTGTATGCTTCTTTAAAACCTCGATGAGCTCATTACTGACACATTTGTTAATATTTCCATAAAAACATAGATATTAAAATCCATACTTAATTAGTGTAACAGGTAAGAGATAGTAGAGTAAGAAGAGAAACGTGTAAGCAAGCTCATAAATTTGCGACTAACTCTTAGAGGGGGTGGATGGTGACGGGCTATTGCAGGTGGACTCAGAAAAGGGTCCCATTTGACCAAGTCAAGCGTGGGGCTGGGAGCTTCTGCTCTTAGAAACCGTTGAATCCTGACACATGTAAGGCATGCGGGATGGTGATTTGCTAAAGAATTTTACTTTGTAGTTCTAATTTAATTTAAAGAATTTAAGTTGCCGTATACATTAAGCAGTACCATTTGATTATAAAATGTATTGCTATTCATTTCTAAAAAAGGTCATGAATATCAATCTGTTTCCTGGAAATAGAAAGCTTTTAGTTCACTCGAAATTGATTGGACTATTATGCCAAATTCCTCCCTGCTTAATTAATTGTATACGTTTTTTAATTGGACCTTAATTAACTTGTTGCTTTAAATTTCTTTTCTTCATTTTTTTTTAGGAGAAGAGTTCATTATCAACTATCAAAAGGGTCAATTTTATTTTCTTTAAAAAACTTGTAACTTCATGTCTACCTCATGCAATTAATGCCTAAGGTATGATCAATTTGGGCTTAAAATTAACACAAAATAGTGCTGTAATAAGTTTTCCTCGTGGGCACAAATTGAGCATACTTGCAGACCAAGTTGATCAAGAACTGCAATAAATATGGCAGGTTCATTTCTCTTAAATAAATGTTTTAAAAATTTAAAAAATAGTTTACAAAAAAAAAATTATGCAAATGTGTTTTTGAAGTGTCAAAACACACAATGCAATTTATTTTTGGATAACATCAGAGAGAAAAAATTCATTTATTTTTATTAACAAAAAACTTACATGGGCCGGTTAGCCAATGAGGGTCTACAGGGCCGTTTTCAATCAGACCCACCTCACAGGATTTCTGAAAAGCTCAATGGGCCTATTAAGCGCTGTGAAAATCCACTACGATCCAAAATTCTTCGGCGTTAGAAATATAATGGTTTTTTTTTAAATCCGTCTGAAGTAATTTTTAGTATTAAAATGAACCCAAAAAATTATCAACGATAGTAATAGTAATAAAATTAGTCCATCCATTATTATAAATCTTTGAAGTAATTGTTTTTTTTGGATGCCAAGCTTTGTAGCCTCCGATGTTCATCCCATAAGCATCTATGTTAATGTTATATATTCTCCCTTGTTGCTTTTATTTTATTTAATACAAAGTGATTAATCAAAATTGACAAATGAATTATTCTCTGAGCAAATGTGCAAGTCTTCATTTATAAGTTGATTCCAAGCTTTAATTTTCAAGTATCTTATCCTAATCCTTGTCCTCCTTTTGTTTCCATTATCTGGCTTAATTACTTAATGCATATTTGCTATTACTATAATATTTTTCTGAAACCTTGTACATATTTACTTAAAAATCCGATGTAGGACAGGCTAATGTGGGTCATTATTGGCGTAAATAGTAAGTAGAAAGAATCCCATGATTGAATGAACTATGTCACTGTGTTTTCATTTGATGAAGGATCTTAATGCAAAGTTTCTGATAAATAACACTCAAAATATTACTTTAGGAAATTGCAGAGTTTTCACCTTGGTAAAAATGAATATCTGAGAAACAAGTGACGGGCATCACATTCGTTTGCCTACAAATTAATTGGGGAATAAAAAAAGTTTTGATTTTCGGAAATGAAGAAAGAAAAAACCAGGCAACTTCAATTGATTTCTTTTTTTCTTTTTCTTTTTTGGTAAAAGGCAACTTTAGCTGATGCGTAGAACTATAAGCGTACGAAAGTTGTTATTTTGATGGGCTTCAGCTATTCATTGGTGAAAGTAATGCAAACTTGTTTTACAAGTTCTCGTTTTTACTTCTTTTTTATTTTCTGTAGGGTTATGCTTGGGTGATATATAAATAAACATCCACTGCGAGCATAGCATACCATTCAACTACGTCTGTGCGTTGTGAAACGCAGAGAAGCCTTGCACTTTAACAGAAGTCAGCGCCTTCCCCCAAAGCTCCACCAGCTCTCCCTCGCTGTTTCCTCTGGTTCTCAATGGAGGGCTCCGTTGAAGAAACAGCGAAATCAGCTTCGGAGATGTCATTGGATTCTTCCTCCGCTGCTTCTGCTGATACCATCAGCAAAAAGTAAGCTTCCCAAATGCCATTCCTTCCCGATCACTCTATATTTGGTTTCCGGTAAAACGGAGTGAAAGGGAGAAGTAGACAAAATTTGCTTAGAGTGAATTAGATTATTCATTTCCTTGTGCAATTCCTTTGGGAAAGCTAATGGGTTCATTTAGCTAATAACAAAGTTTTTTCTTTTTCTATTTTTTTGTTAAATGTAAGTATTTAACATTTAATTTTTGTCATTGAATTGTTTTTGCTATTATGTGTTATTCACAGTGTCCGTAAGAAGGAGCAAAAGAATAAGCAGAAGGAAGATGAGCGGCGGCGGAAAGAGGAGGACAGAGCAAAGCAGGTAATGATGAGGGAAAAAAAATCATTTGTTCTGGATCAACAGCATTAACACATTAAACTAAACCCCCCAATTCCAAATACAAAGAACAATTAAGAAGCAAGAAAAGAACACAAAAATATATCGAGGTTCGATGATCTACGTCCTTGTTGCTCCAGTATCGGAGTGTCTCTGTACTATTGGAATGGTTCAAATACAAGCACTCAAGCATTTGCTTCTCTTTCTCACCTGGTTACAATAAACCCAGAAACCCTTAGCCCCAAATACACCCTTGTTCCCTGAGGAAGTTCTCTTTCTCTCACCAAACACTCCATAAGAAAACCTCGAGAGAGAGAAAAGCCCTCTGCAACTACTTGACCAACCCAGGAGGAAGGGAGAAGAGGAGGTTGATATAGCCGCCGTTGACTGATGACGTGGACCAATCAGATTAAACTCCAGAAGTGGACCGCTCCTGATCTGCCGTGTAATAAACGACGCCATTCCAATAAAGCAGTTAAACTTAACTGATTGAACGTAAGAGCAAAACGGCACCATCTGACTTATATCATTCACAAGCAGCTCTTCTTCCTCCTTCCTCGCGCTTGTACTGAGAAGCATTGCTTTGATTAATTTCCAACATTATTTAGTAAGCTTGAACAATCATGAGTAGAAGAGCATAACCCTTAATATCCTCATAGCATTCTTATTAAATTCATGTTAAATACATTTTTATGCGTCTTGCAGGCCTGTGCCACAGCAAGCTCTCAGGTTAAGAAATCTGTAACAGCTGACGATGAAGACATGGATTCAACGGTAAAAAATTTACTACTGTTCTCATAGTAGTTTTGTATTTAAGAATGAAGATTTACATTTTTTTTTGGTTGTGACAAATATATACTTTTATTACCCTGCAGCAATACTTTGAGAACAGGATAAAATATCTTTCTACTCAAAAGGCAGATGGTCGTAATCCATATCCACATAAGTTTTTGTATCCATGAGTATCCCTGAATATATAGAGAAATATGGAAGCTTAGGCAATGGGGAGCATTGGGAGGATGTTTCTGTCTCTTTGGCTGGTATTATGTATTCTGTTATTTTTTTTTTTTTTTTGTTGGAGTATAAAAAGAGTTATGTTTATCATATGCAGGTCGAATTATGAGCAAACGGTCATCCTCTTCAAAGCTCTTTTTTTATGACTTACACGGTCTTGGTGCTAAAGTTCAAGTTTTGACTGATGCAAGGTATTTAATCACGTTGATATGACTCTTTTATTATTTATAAGTATCGTCTCTTTTTTTTTCTTTTTTTTTTTTAAAAAAACGTTAATCTGGTATTTATAATTATTATTTTTATAATAATTCGCTTAATCGTTTAATTTTCACATTAAAATTACTATATTTTGTATGTAATTTTACCAACTAGTTAACAAAAGCTTAGCGTAAAAATAACTTTTCTAGTTTCCTCAGTGAATGGAATGAATTATTCTCTGTGTTTCTTTCCTTTCTGTGTATCAATTTGATTGCGAGGCTATTAACATTACTATTTTTCGTGCGATGCAGCAAGGCAGACATGGATGAAGCTGAATTTTCAAAATTCCATTCTAGTGTGAAGCGTGGTGATATAGTTGGCATCACAGGTTTTCCAGGTCTGCTATGCTACACCTGCCAGCTTACTTGTTATGTTGTAATTGTTTTCACAAAAGGAAAGTAGTAGCTCAGATTTGTTAGTTTGTGGCTATGCGGACACCAAAGTGCTTATAGGACTCTGCTTAGAAATGGAAATCATTCACCAGAATGGTTTTTTCATGTTTACTCTGATTTTTATTTCATGTAGTGGTAATATTTGGTCGAATGAAGGATCCTTTTTGCATGTCCTCTAAATAGTTTCATAGTCTTGGCCTTTCGGTCATGACTTTCCCAATTTTTTCTGTCTTATGAGCCTGAACTACCATCATTGATGTTGAGTCATAAAGTCTTCTGTTTGCTGTAAGCTTTCCCTTTTAGGCACAGTGGATCCTATAAGACGAACATATCTGTCTTAAAACCTTGATCTTCACCATATTTGAGTCAATAATACCTGAAAACTGACTTATTTGTGCCCTCAAAATCCACCGACCATGATATGGCAAAACTGTAAAATTATGGTGTTTGCACTTTTATGATCAAGAACCAATTTATATTTTGTGTATCACTTTTAATAATGTTTCATCAGATAAAATATACTCTGTATATACTACTATGTTTCCATTTGCGAACACATTTACTTATAAAGGAGTTTTCAGTTGCTTAATTCTTCTTCCCTTCATGTAGGAAAAACTAATAGGGGAGAGCTGAGCATTTTTCCAAAATCATTTGTAGTCTTATCCCATTGTCTGCATATGTTGCCAAGGCAGAAAACTGGTCCTGGAGCAGATAACGTCCACTTGAAAGTGAGCATGTTTTGTTTGGTGATTGATTTATTGCTGCTTTTTATAATGGTATCATTTAATTCTGCAGAAAACTGATTCATGGGTCCCCGGAAGTACCAGGAATCCAGAGACATATATATTAAAAGATCAGGTACTGATTTGTGCGCACTTTAAAAGTCCTTTTAACTTTTCATACCAATTGAAATATATTTTGTTGGGCTGGAAGGGCTGGCCAAACGGCCAACTGTGCTATGATGAAGATTGTACTTGTGGGTTCCTGGTGGTCCCTGTAATGCCAATGCTGCCGACCACTATAGAACCTTGGTTTTAAGATGTCCTTGCATTGAACTTAAAGTACGATGTTTATGCTTACAGCCCATTTGCATATCTTTGGATGTCCCTTGAACTTGGGACACTTTTACCTCTCTATCTATCACATCTGTTTTTCTCATGATCTTCGTCTATTATGGTTTGTAATGTGGCATGAGTAAATTAGGCTTGAATTTTGGTAGTCCAAACTGTGTTTATTTGCATTAACTTCGTTGCTTGTGTCATTTTTCATATAAGTTTTCAGATGTTCAAGTTTATTTCCATTTTGATAGGAAACTCGGTACCGACAACGTTATTTAGATCTGATGTTGAATTTGGAGGTTCGACAAATATTCAAGACCAGATCTGAGATTATTTCATACGTTAGGAGGTTTTTGGACAACTTAGATTTCTTGGAGGTAAGTTTCTTATCAGCCTATTCAGTTTAGTTCCTAGAGATTTGTTGATGTCTATCTATGTTGACATTTTTCCTTGTTGTATTGTTTTTCTGTGTTGTGTTCTTTTCCCCCACATATCCCTAGGTTGAAACTCCAATGATGAACATGATTGCTGGAGGAGCAGCTGCCCGTCCTTTTGTGACCCATCACAATGATTTGAACATGAGGCTGTTTATGCGAATTGCACCTGAACTCTATCTTAAGGAGTTAGTTGTTGGTGGACTGGAACGTGTATGAGATTGGAAAACAATTTAGGAATGAGGGTATAGATTTAACACATAATCCTGAATTCACTACATGTGAATTCTATATGGCCTATGCCGACCACAATGATTTGATGGAGCTAACTGAGACCTTGTTGAGTGGTAGGGATATATTTTTCTTCTATCTTTTGGTTCTCCCAAACTACTTAAATTTGTTATTGACATAGTAAATATGAAATAGGGATGGTCAAGGAGTTTACAGGTGGATATAAAATTAAGTATCACTCAAATGGGCTCGATAAGGAACCTATTGAGATTGACTTCACTCCCCCTTTCAGGTTCGTGGACCTTATTTGCTTGCCATGAATGTTATAACTTAAACTTATCTGCAGGAAACATCTGGTGGTTTTAACTGCTGCAGAAGGATTGACATGATTGAGGAGTTGGAGAAGATGGCAAATCTTAGCATACCGAAGGACTTATCCACTGATGAAGCTAACAAATATTTGAAGGATGCATGCGTGAAGTATGGAATCAAATGTCCCCACCTGAAACAACAGCTCGTTTGTTGGACAAGGTTAATATCTCTTCCTATGTCTGTATCATTTTGAGCTTCCTAAAACGTATAGTGAAGATGTGTCGAGACATTACGGGCCCTAAATTTTGTTCTAGTGGTATTTATGATACATATGGATGCCGTCTCATAGAAGGCTTCAAGTTTGAGTCTTAGATCATTAGCTGAAGGTGCAGTCAGAGGTCTAAGTGATTGGCCTTAGCTTTGTTTGGTTTGCTATGGTGATAAAGTGTCAAATATATATATTTGAGATTTTGAGTTTTTTATTTCTTTTTCCTTTGATTCGCAGCTTGTAGGTCACTTTTTGGAGGAGACCTGTGTAAATCCTGCTTTCATTATTAACCATCCAGAGATAACGAGTCCTTTGGCAAAGTGGCATAGATCTAAACCTTGCCTTACGGAACGATTTGAATTGTTCGTCAACAAGCATGAAGTATGCAGTCCCATACTCAGGAATTTATATTTACGTTAATTTTTTTATATTATTATATAATTGTTTGCCTTTTTGATTTCTGATCATGGTTCTCCATTATTAATCTTTTACTGTTCAGCTATGCAATGCATATACTGAATTGAATGATCCTGTGGTGCAAAGACAGCGGTTTGCTGAACAACTGAAGGTGTGATAGAAACATGCTCTTTTTTTTTTTTTTCTTTTTTTTTTCTGTCGCTGAAGGAGATTTTGTGGTTTGCATGTAGGATCGACAATCAGGTGATGATGAAGCAATGGCTTTAGACGAAACGTTCTGTACGGCTCTTGAGTATGGGTTACCCCCAACTGGTGGTTGGGGATTGGGCATTGACAGGCTAACTATGTTGTTAACTGATTCCCAGAATATTAAGGTTTTTAGCTCTCTTTATCTTCTTTGTGCGTGCGTCTGTGTGTGTGTCAGCATGTATGTCTGGACAAGTTAAGATTCAGTAATTGCTCATTTTCATGTGTGAACAGGAAGTGCTTCTCTTCCCTGCTATGAAACCTCAAGATGAACCTCCTGCAGCTAAAGGTGTATCTGTTTAATATGTTTCTCACCGTTTTGATGACGAAAGTTTCTCTCTCTCTCTCTCTCTCTCTCTCTCTCTCTCTTTCTCTATTTCTTTTTGTTCTCTACTATGTTGAGCTTCTAAGGTTTTTTATTCCTTGGCAACTGCAGGAGCTTAGGAATTTTGTGGGACGCTGCAATCTGATTACCGGTTTCATCAGGACCAGCTAAATGGCAAGGTCACTAAGGCCTTTGCCTAGAGATTATAAAAAAAAAGAACCTTGTTACTCATAGTGAATGAACTTACTTTTCATTGTTATTTTATCGTCGCGACTTTACTATTTCAATTACTGAAGCACTTTTATGTAATGAATAATTAAATTGAGGTTGAAAGTATGTTCATTCCAAATATATGAGGAGAAAAAGATTAACAATTTCATTCTTGTAAAATGAGAGAGGTACAAGGAAAATTAAAAGGCACGATTTCAAACCCAAGTCTATGCAAATCCAAATGTTTTGGGTTTTTGGGCATCTACAGAGGGGAGTACTGAGCTTCATCCGACTGAGAATTGGAGCTTTACAACTTTTGGGTTTTCGCCTGCGAGACCAAATTCAAATCTCCATAATGACTATATCACCTAGATTCCACCAATACGCAGCCCAAGAGACTTGCTTTAGGTCTTGGAAGAGCTGGTCCGGCCTTCTTCTGTGTTGCTCTTGCGCTTTCGGCTATGTTTCTTTAAGGAAATAGAGGAGCTTCAGAACCCAGAAAAGCTTCAAAGTAGAGGTTTTGGCAGGCCCCAGAGGATTTACTTTAAAGGGACCTGAAATTAGCCACAAAAGGTTTCATTCTAGCAGGATCATAGGTCACGGAGCATTTGGGACAGTTTCCGGAACCATTGCTGCAGTGAAAAGCTCCAAGCAGTCTCATGAAGGTAAAACTGAGTTCCTAGCCGAGTTGTCAATTATTGTTTGTTTGAGGCATAAGAACTTGGTTCAGCTGCAAGGCTGGTGTGCTGAGAATGAGAAGGGTCAATTGCTGCTTACTTATGACCTTACGTCCAATACTTGTTAGAGATTACGGAGTATGATATTTACCAAAAAAAGTAAAAAAAAAATTACGAAGCATAATATGCCTCGGACCCATTAGAGAATATTAGTGTATCGGCTATTTACAAAGACACGTAGGTCCAGTTATTGGGCTTGGCAAGAAGAAAGCCCAAAAAAATATCTTTCCAACCAGCCCAAGAACAATCAAAAACCAAAAGGTAATTTTCTTTTTTGTGGTAAATAAAACCAAAAGGTGCTTAGTGACATGTACGTAGCTCGCTTTTATCTTGGTAGAACAAGAACTGAGAGATCTCTGTAAACGCATATAATCCAATTTTCTCTGTTCATTATGCTTTTTGACATAACAATTATCTTTCAAACGCGGACGGGCCATCTCCTATTAGTTTCATGCATGTATGACCACTTACATACACACACATATATTTATATATAAATATATATATAAAGATTTATTATTTTGGTTCAAGAAGATCTTACATTGCCATGCTGTTTGAAACGGATTGAATGGTGACGATGATGACAGAAGAAGAGAAAGCACACTCCCAACAACGACAAAGACTCTCTTTAGCCGATGGCGGGTTGTGCTTTCTCTCTTCTGTCATCATGCATGATCGTATCTTTGCATGCCTCCACATATATATATCATCAATATTGCCAATATTGTCATTGCTTGCCCTCCTTTTGCTGGAAACCATGAAAACAGACGTGCCTTTAAAATGACTAATATTCACTTAAAATATGTATAGAGACGGAGACAGAAACAGAAACAGAGAGAGATATATATATATATATATATATATCTCATGTATATGGATGCATGTATGTGCAATTCATAGTTCATACATAAACTTAACCAAACATCTTTAGTTCGATCTATGATTATATGCATACACCTGACGACATGCACACGCACACGCACTATGAAAATATTATGCATATCCATTTAAAGGAATTGTTTAAGACAGATAATTACGTTTGAAATACTTGTGGTCCCATAAGTATATTGTATACATATATCTATTTACAAAAGGATAGAGAATATATATATACACACATAGATACTACATACATGTGAGAGACAGAAGAGGGAAGGTGGCAAATCAATGAGTCTTCATAGCATGGATATATACAACCACCATAAAAAATTACATGTATATATGATCAACATATCCATGAAAACCTTTTACCCCAAAAAAAAAAATATCCATGAAAACCATATTACTTCTTTTTTTTTTGGTGAATTACCTTATTACTTCTAAACAAGTACGAAATATGCATGCCGGTCCATTAAAAAAAGAAACAATACATATACATACATATATATATATATATAATATACACATACGGATTTCCTTTTTAATATTAGGAGTCACATATATATACACGATGATTCACTAACTAATTCATCGTATACATGTATATATATTAAATACATAACACTGCATCGTTCTGTTGACTTCCTTGTTTGTAAGTGAAATATACACCCTACATGTGTATATATACACACACAAACATAAGCACCAACTTGCCTTGCACAGCTATTAAATAAATGTCTATCAGAAAATGACAGAGAGAGATCGAGAGAGATCTAAATACTAACCTTATGGGATTGATGGGATTGTTTGAATCAACAGCTTCATCATCAAATCGATCTGAAACTTCATAATGTTACTCCATAAATACACACACATATATGTGTATATTCTATTTGAAGGGAAACAGATCTACAGTCAAAAATGAAAAATAAAAAATCTACATTTATTTGCAAGTAAAAAATTAAATAAAATGGTAGAGAATATTGACAAAGAGGGAGTGATGAGTGAGGAAGCAGAAGAAGGAAGATGAAAAGCTGTTGGTTGAAAAGGGAGGGAGAAAAAGAGAGGCACAGAGACATTTACGTTTAACCTAAAAACTCTCTAATAGCCTACTCTTAAACCCAATCAAACAGCGAGTAATCTCTTGCTTCACAATAGCTCTTCTTATAGAGACCTACTCACCGGCTGCAGGCAGTCACTTGTGGACGATGACCGCCTACAATGGTTCAAGTGGTCCTCTCCATGTATTTTTTATATGATTCTGATAGTTTTTCCTATAAATGTATACTTTCTTTAAAACTTCAATAAGCTCATTACTGACATGTTTGTTAATATTTCCATAAAAACGTAGATATTAAAATCCGTATTTAATAAGTAATTACTATAACAGGTAAGAGATGGTAAAGAACATGAGAACCGTGTAGGCAACCTCATAAATTTGCGACTAATTTTCAGAGGAGTTGGATGGTGACCGGCTATTGCAGGCGGACCCAGAGAAGGGTCCCATTCTCACCCTGACCAAGTCACACGTGGGACTGGTAGCTTCAGCTCTCAGAGTTGAATCCTGACACGTGTAAGACATGCGGGAGGGTGATTTGCTGATTGTAGCTGTAACTTTTTTGGTCAAAGATCATGTGGTTCTAATTTTCGTTTTGGTCGAACATGCAGTTCTAATTTACTATCGGCTTTTAGTTGCATGTTTGAACTTGTAGTTCTAACAAAGATCATGTAGTTTTAATTTTCATTTTGGTCGAACATATAATAGTTTTAATTTGCTATTTTCTTTTAGTTTTTTTTTTTTTTGGTAAATTGCTATTTTCTTTTAGTTATATGTATGAGTATGGATCCTTTTTGTTTTTCTTTTCTCCTTGTCCCTTTTTATTTATCAATCTTTTAAATCAACCTTTTATTTCAACATAACATTCCACATTAATCTATAAATGAAGATTATAAAATTAAGATTTTATTTATATTTAAAAAATTAAATTAAAAAATAAATTGATGTGATATGTTTATATTCACTGAATAAATAGTTAAATATCAAAAGATGACGCAATATGTTTCTATCCATTTAATATGGAAATGAAAGGTTGAAATTGAAAAACAAAGAGAGAGGAAAAAAAAAAAAAAGGATCTTGAT
Organism: Rhamnella rubrinervis; assembly: GCA_007844105.2. Classification (NCBI taxonomy): domain Eukaryota; kingdom Viridiplantae; phylum Streptophyta; class Magnoliopsida; order Rosales; family Rhamnaceae; genus Rhamnella; species Rhamnella rubrinervis. The sequence continues at coordinate 8,604,308 of CM017578.2, forward strand.
CCGTACTTGATCCCCTATGTTTCCATTTAGCGTGAGATGTGATGTATTATGCCAAATTCCTCCTTGCTTAATTCATTGTATATGTATTTATTTTGTTGGGCCTTAATTAACTTGTTGCTTTAAATTTCTCTTTCTTTTATTTTCCTTTAAAAACTTGTAAGTTCCTATCTACCTCAATTTGGTTAAAAAATTACCACAAAATAATACTGTATTCGGCTTTCCTCGTGGGCAACAAATTGACCATATTTGTAGGCCAAGTTGATCAAGAATCTTAAATGTTTTAAAAAATTTAACAAAATAATTTACAAAAAAACAAAAAAAGAAAAAGAAAATGTGTTTGTGAAGTTTAAAACATACGATGCAATTTATTTTTTTAAATTACATCAAAGAGAAAATATTAAATTGTTTTTTATCAACGAAGATGGTTTACTGAGCTGTTTTCAACCAGACCCAACTCATAAAGCTTCTTAAAAGCCTAATAGGCCCATTAAGGCCCAATAGAAACCAACGACGACCCAAAAATATTCCGGCCCTAGAAATATAAACCCTGAAACCCTACTTCAACATCTGCTCCGAGCAGAGCATATCATCCAACTACGTCCCCGTGTTGTGAAACACAGAGAGTCCTTGCGTTTTAACTGAAGACAACCCCTTTCCCCAAAGCTCCACCAGCTCTCCCTCGCTTTTTTCTCGGAATCTGGTTCTCAATGGAGGTCTCCGTTGAAGAAACAGCGAAATCAACTTCGGAGATGTCATTGATTCTTCCTCCGCTGCTTCTGGTGATACCATGAGCAAAAAGTAAGCTTCCCAAATGCCATTCCTTCCGATTGCTCTATATTTTGTTTCCAGTGAAACGGAGAAAAAGGGAAAAGTAGAAAAAATCGCTTAGAGTGAAATAGACTATTCATTTCTTGTGCAATTCCGTTGGGAAAGCTAATGGGTTCATTTAACCAAAAAGAAAGTTTCTTCTTTTAAAGTGTAATTATTTAGTCTTTAATTTCTGTCATTGAATATTTTTGCTATTATGTGTTATTCACAGCGCCCGCAAGAAGGAGCTAAAGAATAAGCAGAAGGAAGATGAGCGGCGGCGAAAAGAGGAGGAGAGAGCAAAGCAGGTAATCATTGTAGTTTGCTGTTTGTCTCCATAGAATGCTGAGGAAAAAAAATTATTTTTTTATTCTTACCTTGAAGAATCATGTGTAGTAGAGCATAACCCTCAATTTCCTTATTGCATTCTTATTAAATCTCGTGTTAAATAAAATTTTATGCGTCTTGCAGGCTGCTGCCACAGCAAGCTCCCAGGTTAAGAAATCTGTAACAGCTGACGATGAAGACATGGATCCAACGGTACAAATTTACTACTGTTCTTATATAAGTTTTGTATTTAATAATTTACGAATGAATATTTACCTATTCGTTTTTGGTTGTGACAAATATGTAATTTATTACCCTGCAGCAATACTTTGAGAACAGGATAAAGTATCTTTCTGCTCAAAAGGCAGATGGTTGTAATCCATATCCACATAAGTTCTTTGTGTCCTTGACTATCCCTGAATATATAGAGAAGTACGGAGGCTTAAGCAATGGGGAGCATCAGGAGGATGTTTCTGTCTCTTTGGCTGGTATGCATAATTGCTTCTGATTTGTGGTGTTATGTATTCTGTTATTTATTTTTTTCTTGAAGTTTTATTTATCGTATGCAGGTCGAATAATGAGCAAACGGTCATCCTCTTCAAAGCTCTTTTTTTATGATTTACACGGTCTTGGTGCTAAAGTTCAAGTTATGGCTGATGCAAGGTATTTAATCATGTGCATATCACTCTTTGATTATTTATGAGTATTGTCTTGTTTTCCCTTTTTCTTTAAAAGAAAAAATAGTGTTCTCTGCAGTATTAAATTCATTATTTATTTTTATATCAGTTTAGCTGAAACAAATATTAATCGGGTATTGTTTATTTCTTTATTATAATAACTTGCTTAATCATTTAATATTCACATTGAAATTATTATATTTTGTATGTAACTTTTAGCAGCTAGTTATCAAACTTCTTTTATATCACTGCAATTGACATAAAAGTAACTTTTCTAGTTTCCTCATTGAATGGAATGAATTATTCTCTTGAATCTTTTATCATCCTATTCTCTTTGTTTCTTTCTGTTCTGTATGTCAAATTTGATTGCGAGGCTATTAACATTACTATTTTTTGCAGCAAGGCAGACATGGATGAAGCTGAATTTTCAAAATTTCATTCAAGTGTGAAACGTGGTGATATCGTTGGTATCACAGGTTTTCCAGGTATCTGATGCTACACCTGCTAGCTTACTCGTTATGTTGTAATTGTTTTCACAAAAGGAAAGTAGTAGCTCAGATTTGTTAGTTTGTGGCTATGTTGATGCCGTAGTGCTTGTAGGACTCAGCTTAGAAATGGAAATCATTCAGCAGTATGGTTATTTCATGTTAACTCTGATTTTTATTTCATGTAGTAGTAATATATGGTTGAATGAAGGATCCTTTTTTGCATGTCCTCTAAATAGTTTCTTAGTGTCTTGGCCTTTTGGTCATGACTTTCCCAATTTTTTCTGTCTTATGAGCCTGAACTGCCATCATTGATATTGGGTCATAAAGTCTTCTGTTAGCTGTAAGCTTTCCAATTTAGGCACTGTGGATTTTAGAAGAGGAATATATCTGTCTTAAAACCTTTATCTTCACCATATTTGAGTCAATAATACCTGAAAACTGACTTATTTGTGCCCTCAAAATCCACTGACCATGATATGGCAAGATAACTGTAAAATTATGGTGTTTGCACTTTTATGACCGTGAACCGATTTATATTTTGTATATCACTTTTAATAATGTTCATCTTTCTAAATTTGTGTTTTTAATGACATGATAAAAGATGCTGTCTATATACTATTATGTTTCCATTTGTGAACACATATTCTTATAAAGGAGTTTTCAGTTGCTTATTTTCTCCTTCCGTCTGTGTAGGAAAAACTAAAAGGGGAGAGCTGAGCATTTTTCCAAGATCATTTGTAGTCTTATCCCATTGTCTGCATATGATGCCAAGGCAGAAAACTGCTCCTGGAGCAGATAATGTCAACTTGAAGGTGAGCATGGTTTGTTTGGTGATTGATTTGTTGCTGCTTTTTATAATGATATCATTTAATTCTGCAGAAAACTGATTCATGGGTCCCCGGAAGTACCAGGAATCCTGAGACATATATATTAAAAGACCAGGTATTTGATTTACACGCACATTAGAAGTTTTTTTTTTAACTTTTCATGCCAAATGTAATATATTTTGTTAGGCTCGAAGAGCTGGCCAAACAGCCAAGTATGCTATGATAAAGTTTGTGCTTGTGGGTTCCTGGGGGTAATGCCAATGCTGCCAACCACTTTAGAACCTTTTTAAGATGTCCTAGCATTGAGCTTAAAGTATGATGTTTATCCATTTATATATCTTTGGAACTCCTTTGAACCTGGGACACTTTTACCTCTCTATCTATCACACCTTTTTTTCACATGGTCTGCTTCTACTATGGTTTGTAATATGGCATGAATAAATTAAGCTTGAATTTTTTATAGTCCAAACTGTGTTTATTTGCATTAACTTTATTGCTTGTATCATTTTTCATCTAAAATTTTAGGTGTAATTTTGCTAGGAAACTCGGTACCGACAACGTTATTTAGATCTGATGTTGAATTTGGAGGTTCGACAAATATTCAAGACCAGATCTAAGATTATTTCATACATTAGGAGGTTTTTGGACAATTTAGATTTCTTGGAGGTAATTTTCTTATCAGGCTATGCAGTTTAGTTTCTAGAAATTTGTTGAAGTTTTTTTATATTGACATTTTTTCTTCTTGTATTGTTTTTCTGTGTTGTGTTCTTTTCCCCCACATTTCCCTAGGTTGAAACTCCAATGATGAACATGATTGCTGGAGGAGCAGCTGCCCGTCCTTTTGTGACCCATCACAATGATTTGAACATGAGACTGTTTATGCGAATTGCGCCTGAACTCTATCTTAAGGAGTTAGTTGTTGGTGGACTGGAACGTGTATATGAGATAGGAAAACAATTTAGGAATGAGGGTATAGATTTAACACATAATCCTGAATTCACTACATGTGAATTCTATATGGCTTATGCAGACTACAATGACCTGATGGAACTAACTGAGACCTTGTTGAGTGGTAGGGATATAGTTCTTTTTATCTTTTGGTTCTTCCAAACCATTTAAATTTGCTTATTAACATAGTAAATATGAAATAGGGATGGTCAAGGAGCTTACGGGTGGATATAAAATTAAGTATCACTCAAATGGCCTCGATAAGGAACCTATTGAGATTGACTTCACTCCCCCCTTCAGGTTTGGGGACCTTATTTACTTGCCATGAATGTTATCACTCAAACTTATTTGTAAAAGGCATCTGGTGGTTTTAACTGTTGCAGAAGGATTGACATGATTGAGGAGTTGGACAAGATGGCAAATCTTAGTATACCGAAGGACTTATCCAGTGATGAAGCCAACAAATATTTGAAGGATGCATGCATGAAGTATGAAATCAAATGTGCCCCACCTGAAACAACAGCTCGTTTGTTGGACAAGGTTAATATCCTTTCCTTTGTATCATTTTGAGCTTCCTAAAAAGTATAGTGAAGATCTGTCAAGACGTTACGAGCCTTAACTTTTGTTCCATGGGTATTTGTTTTATGGATGTTGTCGCATAGAAAGCTTCAAGTTTGAGTCTTAGATTAGCTGAAGGTGCAGTCAGAGGTCTAAGTGATGGGCCCTAGCTATGTTTGGTTTGCTATGGATGATAAAGTGTTAGGTAGGAAAACAATGACATTACAGGCCTTAACTTTTGTTCTACTGGTTTTTGTTATATGGATGTCATCTCATAGAAACCTTCAAGTTTGAGTCTTAGATGAGCTAAAGGTGGAATCAGAGGTCTAAGTGATGGGCCTTGTTATGTTTGGTTTGCTATGGATGATAAAGTGCTAGATAGGAAAACTATTGCAGATGCATTTTAGTACATTTATTATAGGACTTATAAGTCCTAGTAACAGCCCTAAACTGTATTTGGTTTCCAATTGAGGATGAAGTGTAGGATTGGAAGATGATCATCCTATCTAGATAGATTTCTCGTACATTTATTATAGGATCAGATAAATTATTCATTTTCCTATACTTGTCTGTATAAGTAAGGAACTCAAACTTCTTTTGTTGGAAAAAATTGTTATGTTATGAATGTGCCTTGTAAATCCTTAATGCAAAGTAGACTTCTTGTAAATAGTTTACTTGAGAAAATTCACTAACTAGGATGAAGGTATTAACAAATCTACAGCTTGTATTTCAGAAATTATATTGCTTGTGAAGTCTAGTGCCATGTGTGTGTGTGTGTGTGTTTATGTATATATCTGTGTGTGTGTATATATATATATATATGTATATATATGGGCCATTCAAAAGTGGATTTGTGCACCAACTGTTTATCTATATATTTGAGACTGAGTTTTTTTTTTTTTTCTTTCCTTTTCTTCGCAGCTTGTAGGTCACTTTTTGGAGGAGACCTGTGTAAATCCTGCTTTCATTATTAACCATCCAGAGATAATGAGTCCTTTGGCAAAGTGGCATAGATCTAAACCTTGCCTTACTGAACGATTTGAATTGTTCATCAACAAGCATGAAGTATGTAGTTGTCCCAAACTTGAGAATTTACTTTTTACATTAATTTATTATTATTATTATTCTTTAACTTTTAGATTTCTGATCATGCTTCTCCATTGTTAATCTTTTACTGTTCAGGTATGCAATGCATATACTGAATTGAATGATCCTGTGGTGCAAAGACAGCGGTTTGCTGAACAACTGAAGGTGTGATAGAACTATGCTCATTTTTTGTTTGTTTTTCCCTTTCTTTTGTTTCTTCATTTGTTTTTCACTCGCTGAAGGAGATTTGTGGTTTGCATGTAGGATCGACAATCAGGTGATGATGAAGCAATGGCTTTAGACGAAACGTTCTGTACAGCCCTTGAGTATGGGTTGCCTCCAACTGGTGGTTGGGGATTGGGCATTGACAGGCTAGCTATGTTATTAACTGATTCCCAGAATATTAAGGTTTTTGCCTTTCTTTATCTTTCATTTTTGTGTGTGTGTGTGAGTGTGAGCATTTATGTCTGGACAAGTTAAGATTCAGTAATTGCTCATTTTCATGTGTTTATAGGAAGTGCTTCTCTTCCCTGCCATGAAACCTCAAGATGAACATCCTGCTGCTAAAGGTATATCTGTTTAATATTATTCTCACTGTTTTGATGACGAAAGTTTGTCTCTCTCTCATTTTCTATTTCTTTTTGTTCTCTAATATGTTGAGCTTCAAGGTTTTATATTCCTTGGCAACTGCAGGAGCTTAGGAATTTTGTGGGACGCTGCAATCTGATCACCGGTTTCACCAGGACCGGCTAAATGGCAAGGCCACTAAGGCCTTTGCCTAAAGATTACCAAAAAAAAAAAAAAAGTGAACCTTGTTATACATAGTGAATGAACTTAAAACTTGTTATTCATAGTGGAATGAACTTTTCATTGTTAGTTTAATCTTTGAAATCAATCTAACACATTGTCACGACTTTACTTTCTTAGTTACTGAAGCACTCTATGTTATGAGTAATTAAATTGAGGTCAAAAGAAAATTCATTCCAAATTGAAAAACATTTTTATTCTTTTAAAAGAGTGAGGGGCAAAGAAAATAAAAAAGAACAATTTCAAATCGATGTTAATTTCTATTTTTTGGAAAATTCAAACCGATGTTTATTTTTATTTTTTGGGTAAATTCAAACCAATGTTTATGCAAACTTCAAAACTTCTATATGAATTTGGACTCGCAAGTTTTATTCTAGAGCTTTTGAGTTAAATGGAGTGATGTTTGGAATCTGGAATATATTTTTTCATGTATAATTATCTGTAGAAAACTATGGATACTGTTAGGATATAACAGTGATTACCAAAAAATATATATATATAACAGTGCTTTTTTTTTTTCTTTCTCCCTAAGAACAAAAGATAAATTAAAATAGTAGAGATGAATATTTTAGTATAAATATAAAGGAAAAATATATATAAACACCGAATGAAAAAAGTAATTTTGAATTGATGTTTTTTTTCACATTTTTAATGAAATAGAAAAATTAATAATTTCTAATAAATCTTAAGTAATTTATAAATTGAGCAAATCAGCATACCTCATGGGAAAAAAGCAAGACGGGCACAGTAAATCATTTATTTGACTGTGGAAAAGATCATCCTTGTTTCTTTGCGTCGCTTGTTTTATTTATTTTCGAGGAAGATGGTACCCTAACGTTACTCCTATCAGATCATTTTCCAAGAATTAATACCTACTTATATATACTTATATTGATGAAAATGAATCCTACCATGGTTCCATCTAAAAGATGATAAATAATACTTGTAGTTTATTTTGGTGTTCCCGATAACACATTTCAAAAGTAAATACAAAAAAGAATTCAAAAGACTGCTTTTCATGGCAATTATCTTTAAAAAGAATGGGTATAAATTAACTGGAGTAATGGTCCACCAAAATCCAAAAGCCTAGTTACAAGTTAGTAGTTCTTAGCTGTGTGTCTTGAGCAGCATACAGAGAATGAATGATCTCGTCACTAGAGAGACGGTCACACAATGAATTGTCTTTCAAATTATCCGTCATACCAGGCTGGGTTTTGTTGGCAGGGTTTGTAGCACTTGTTGAGTTTTCTCTGCTGAAACTACCATCTTCTTGGCCATCTAAAGCTGCCTCAGATTCTACTAATTTGGTCTTCCATTTAATACCAAATGCCTCTGCCTGATCCGCGAATAAGGGTCTTGAAATAGAAGAGCTGCAAATTTCTTTGTAAGTTTCATAACCAGCAGCACGAGTGTTTCCACCTTCCAAAAGTTTCGCCAGAGGATGCAAAACTGAAATTGGACCATCATTTTTCTCTAATGTTTCCTTTAAAAGGAGAAATTCAGAGACCATCTCAGCTTTCATAAATTGTACAAAAACAGCACTTTCATCCAGGTGGTAGACTGAGGTAACAGAGGTTGGACCAAAGACTTTTGAGATGCATTCTCTTATCGCCCCTGCCTTGAGTCCAAATGGGAATCCCCATAGTAAAACAATGTTTTCAAACACTATGTTTGGGTACCGCTTTTTAAGAGCACCCAAAGAATAAGTAATCTTATTACCAGTGCTTAAATCAATAATATCTCCGTTAGTCCAACTAAGGTATAGAAGGTTGATGTAATCCTTGAGTTTTTCACTGTCCGCCAAATTTTCCGATGTGACTCGTTGTTTGAAATCAATTCCAAGATGACTGCATGCCTGAGCAAAGATGCATCCTGTCATAAAAGCATCATATCCAGCTTCATGCTTGGCTCCGGAATTCCAGTTGGCGGACCTGCAAATAAAAATCAACTCCACAATTTGGTCCACAAAGAGAAGTGAAAGGAATAGTTAGTGGCAGTGACTCTGCCACTAAACTTCAACTCAAAAATCACTGCAAACTTCTTATTTACAGAGAGAAAGCGCCAAGAACAGACCTCAAGTCATCCACTTGAACCTCCACCTTTAGACCAGAATATAAAGGAAGACCAATGCATTTGGAACTAAGAGTAATATGTGGGCATAACAAGGAAAACGCTGAGGATAATGATGTATTGGACTTCTTCATCCGTTGTTGGAGTATGTTATTTGCATTCAACAGTATTTTGGTATCAATGATGTGAGGAAAATACTTGTTAACAGAAGAGGCATATTCTTCGGCAGCCAAAGGAAGAGGACCTACAAACTTGCTGTATGTTTGTGCAATATCTGTCACCCAAAAAAGGCATACTGTGATATACTTAACTAACATCTTTTTCACCAAAACCAAAAAACTAAAATAACATCTTTACAAAACTAGGATTGATGTTTGTACCCAAGAAGCAATTGTGACCGACAATCAATTTCTGTTCAGTAGAAAGGAGGTCAATAACACGTCGAAAACCAATTGCAGCTTGGATCTTCATCTCTGCTTGTATCCTCTGCTCACTCTTCACCTCTTTCTACAAAAAGAAAAAAATTTGTAAACAGAAAATTTTAACCCCTTGTATGGTGCAGATACACAAAATGATTGTTGTGCAGATACACAAAGTGATTGGTAGTCACAGAGGTTGTGTTCATATACATAGAGAGGGAGTGTTCGTGTATACAGTGGGAATGCTCATGTACAAAGAGGGAGTATCATATACACAAAGGAGGTGTCCATGCACATGGAGATAGAGTTCGTCTATACAGAGGGAGATAATCACATGCAATTAAAAAGATAAAAGAATTGCTGTTCTTTATTTTCTTTTCTCACTTATTTCTTGTATTCATGCTCATACATCAGATGTCAAATATCTGAGCCTCAAGGTTACCATTTTTTCTTCCCATGTATGACTGTTATTTGCTTTCTGACAGACCTTTCTCATACAGAAACCATAGATTTCATTTCAAGTTTCAGTGAACAAAGCCAGCCCCAAAGGTGAAACTAATAAAATCCCTATTGGAAGCACAAAATTAAATTATAGTGATGTTCCTAAATGAAAATCAATTTAACCAATGAAGCAGACTGAAACTCTTTCACATCAGAAGACAATTTGCTGGTTTTAGTTAACAACTAGTACAAAGTCATTATCAAATCTATCTTAAAGGCATTATAGGTTCATCTTACCATAAGTAAATATTTGTCATCCTTTGACTCTGTATACACTACCAGTTGTTGTGAAATGGAATTTTCACCATCCAAACTAACATAAGAAAGATCTTTGAAGTGCTCCCTTATGACCTGCAAATTTCATATTCAGGATGAAAATCCAGCAGAACAAGAAGAAGAAAAGTGCATACTAAGACAAAGTCAAAGAAATTATTCACAAATGAATTTAACATGTTGAAGATTATTTAGTAAACAAATGAGTATTATAAAAGCCATGATAGGTAAAATATTACCAATTGAATCAACCTAAGCTGATGAGAATTGAATCCATTTAGGCTAAGAGCTGGACGCATCTTGAAGAAAGTGGTTTCAAATTGTTTGGAGGCACTTGTGCACCCTTGAAATTGCAACTCTCCGTTATGAGGCAGTATTAACCCATCACGCCATTCTCTGAATCCGTTCTTCATCCTTTCAGTGAAAAGAATGTCTGCCATATTGACCAATGGTATATCTCTAACTTCTTTTAAGTTAGACCATGACACTGATAATTCATCCTCATATGCCAAATTCAAGCGTCTCAGTGCTTCAGCTTCTTGTCTTTTGGATAAATAAGATATTCCTGCAATTATCCAAGGGTTCAAATTCTCAGACCCAAAGCATCAATGGGGGAAGAAAATAGAAAATAGGGGAGAAAAACAGGGAATATGAAAAAGTGGCTATCATGATAAAATGGTTCTTCACTGATACAGCATACTAGTGGTATCAGCAATTTCAAAGAAAAAAAATGTATATATTTCTATCTGGGAAGCTCATACCATAAACAGACTTCTTTATCAATAAGTTTTATTTCCAAATTACCTGAAGAATAGATTAACTGTCACCCTGCAGTACTTTCATTCTTTAAACAGTATTTAAGCTGACGTCTACACACAATTTCACATTTTAAACTTAAAAGGCAATTAGCACCAAAGTTTCCTCATATTTCTTACTCCATCACAAAGTATTTTTTGTCCTCGGGTTCCAGAATATATGTCTAAAATTAAAAAGTATTTACGCATAGCAAAAGATCATCATCCCTAGAGACCAAAGCTTTTTGCATTAAAAACATTTACAAAAACAAAAGAAAGCATGTAATGCAGTAACAAAATCAAAGTCACCAATGCGGAAAGCGGAATCACAAGAAATAAAAGAAAAGAGAATGAATTGCCTTCGCGTATGCAGGCATTGAAATCAAACTGGTATTTAGCCAAGAAGTCAATTGATGAAGTCTGGCAGAGAAATTCATAAGAGGGGCTGTCCACTGATAGCTCTTGTCGTGGAAAAACAAAGAAATTATGCCTGTCAAAGAAAAGTCTTTGCAAGTATAAAAAACTGAACGAGAGAAACCCAAAAGAAAACAATAGACCTACTGCGATGGTATTTAAACCCTTTAGGGATCTCCAGATAGGAATCCAAGACATACCTTGTACTAAGGGCATATTTTGAATCCTAAAGTGGTCTAGTTGTCATGAGCATAGACCATAACAAGCACACAATTTTTCAAAACCAAAATTCTCACTCTTTTAGTCTAAATTTTCTCAGCAAAGATACAAATCACCTGAAAAATTGGAAACTTTAAGTGCAAAATCAGATTATAAAACTCAACACTCCATTTTCCTTCACTTCTGAGCAAATTCCAATATTAGAAGCGTTTCGATGACAAGAACCAAAATTTGCTTCTCTCACTGAGTTTTTCTCAGCAACAAAATTATACAGTTAGAGAAGCAAACTATTACAAAACAATAACATTTACTATAATTGTTTTTTTTTTCTTTTTTTTCTTTTTTTGAAAAGACTTGGTTTTTTGAACTTCGATCAATATCATAAAATCGAATTCAAACATTTTTCTCAATATTCTCAGCTACCAAATAGAATTCAAACTATAACACAGGTAGAGAGAGAGAGAGAGTTACGGTTGAGCTACGAAGGCCTGGTTGGAAGAGTCCCAGCGAAAGGGGCAGACACCGAACTGAACTACGGCAAACTTCTCAGCAGAATCCTTGACCTTGAGGTAGCGTACGTCGGAGCGGTCGAACTCGAATGAATCGCGCCACGGTGCGCTGGTGACGCCGGTCATTTCAAGGTCGATGGAGACAAAGTCAGCGGCTCGGACATAGCCACGGAGCTCGGCTAGCGCCGACTCGAAGTTCGATCTGGTCACATGCTTCAGAGGGAAGGGCGAAGCTGAGGAGCTGAAGGAGAGGGTCAGGGCACGTGAAAGTGCCCTGGCTGGACGGTACTTGTTCATTGCTCGAGCATTGCGTGTGGGTTTCTTGGGGTTTAGCGGTCACACAGAAATAGAGGGAGACAGAGAGAGAGCCTTTGCCTTTGCGCGCCACACAAGGACGGCGACGAGTAGCGGGTTTAGGCCTTTATTTCTCTTATTTTGTATTTTTTCCAAAAAGGAATTTGTATACAAATTTTATTTGACACCTAATTCCAAAATTAAAAAAATAATAATAAAAAAGAATGCATACATCAAAGTTCACCATACGAAAATAGCCAGCATTTATGAACAACAGTAAGAAACAAAAATAATCATGAACTCAATATGAAGTATTCTTTGATGTCGAATCTGACTATTTATTTTACATTTTTTTGTTTAGCCGTAAATTCAGTCTACGTAAATTGATATGGTCAATCATCTGAATACAGTTTAAAGAAAACAATAAGTACAACAAACTTTTTTCTTTTTTACGTATTTATATATATACATTTTGAGCTCTCACATTCATAATTGATTGCATGGACATAGCATGTCACTTTTATTTTTTTTTAATTTTTGTTTTCGAGTTCTGATGATGATCTGCACACCTTGGCACAGTGCCTCTAGCAGCAGCAGCTTTCGTTTTTAAGGTATCATCGTCCCCAAACATTAGAATCCATTGAAGTGAATTTAATCAAACAAACTGAAAATGCATGATAACTTGCACTGATCACTTGCACCAATCTGTGCATTATGATTGTCTTGTCTCTTTTTCATCTCGGTTGGATTCACAACACAGCGATATTCATACATGGCGCAATTTTCTCCAGCAGGCTCCAAAGGGTTGTTCTGTGATGAATGTGATGTGGTGCAGTAGTTGGGATGAATATCTTTGTCCTGGTTGGAACCTGGAACTGTGTCCCCCGAATAAGAAGATTTTTGTGTTCACCGAAAACAAAATTGTTTTCATAATTTGACAATATTTACACACAATAAATTAACTTGGAAACAATTAAAAAGCCACAGGCAAAATCATCATTCGAAGTGGATTCATAGTTCTAGACAGTGTATACGTAATGTGTGTAGTGTTACTCACATTTGTATCATGAAGCTCTGACTAAGCGAGCAGCAAAGGCCCCATCTAGTGAATGTTTTACCGGGTTGGAGGAATAGAAACCATCTTCTGTGACAAAATGAGGCGGTACATATCTGTTGGCAGGATCTATGCAGAATTCCTGAGAAACCCATGAAAACATTGTCATATAAGTCTTTATCTCACATAGCAGTTTCAGTACGTTTACACAAGTCAACAAAAAGTATAAATCATTCAGTAATCAAACATTTTGCTTTTTCCTTTTCTTTAAATCATTCAGTAATCAAACATTTTTCTTTTTCCTTTTCTTCCGTTTCTTTTCAAATATAGATTTGAACTGGAACCAAGATCATTAAGAGGCATGAAATTTCCATAACCGTCACAAAAGTTTTCTATCTTTTGTAAATTTCCATAACCATCACAAAAGTTTTCTATCTTTTGTACTTTCCTTGACCAATGTACTAATTGGCAAATGCATGTAATTGTTCGTTTAAGAAACTTACTGGATGCCTGAGAAGAAATGCAGCAACCCTCTCTTCATTCTCTTCGGGATCTATAGAGCAGGTGCTGTATACCAGAATTCCACCTGGCTTTACCAATCTATAAATGCACAATAAACGAAAAGTTTGGGGAAAAAGGTTAAATATACATGGTATAAATGTTCTCATGTAGAAATTAGACAAGTCAATAGTCCATGAGGAGTTCGTTACCACCACATCCATGAGGTTAACTAGGAATTGTTAACCTCAGGTGCAGTCAGAATACTTCTATTTCTATGAGCGCACATATATATATATATATATATATATATATATATATGTGAGAATTTTTCCTATTAATTTTAAGTGGGTTGTTTGTTTTAGGGCCGGTGACCACTTCATTACACACACACACAGCACTTGAAATAAGAGAAGTTTTAGTCATACAATGAAGCTGCATCGAGGAGCTCATCCTGTAAATTCTTAAGTTGCTCCATATCCTCCAATTTCCTGTTCCACCGCAGGTCCGCCCTCTTCAAAATGTCAAAGGGATGTATAATCCAATCATTAAAGTGTTCATTAGAGACTTGATACAAAAAACAATTGGAATTCATGTCTGTAAATCACCTTGGAGAGAACACCCAATCCAGAACATGGAGCATCCAATAAAACTTTATCACATTTCAGGGTATTATTTTCCTGAAATAGAAGATAAGAAAAGCAAGAAGTAAAAGATCAAATGTTAAGGAAAACAACAGTTCTATTCAAGGATGGTAACTTACAGTAAAAATACGAAGATCAGCATGGATGATGGTTATAACATTATCTACATGGTGCAACATAGCTGTCTCTTTAAGGATCCTCAAACGCCCTTTATTTATGTCAACTGCAGATACCATACCTGAAATCCAGCAAGGCATCACCCACATTCTCTAAAAGCAGCACTCAATTTCAACTGTTGATATGACCTATCTTGGATTGGTTAACATAATACCTTGGCCATGCAAGCGGGATGCCATGTAGAGGGTCTTTCCTCCAGGAGCAGCACAACAATCAATAATGATTTCACCAGGTTGAGGATCAACAAGAGAAACTATCAGACCTGTAAAAGGGATAATATATCTTTAAGGTGATGCAATGTGAAGGTGCAACAAAATAGAACTGAGAAACTAGACCCAGATACTTGAATGTATCCCTATTGTGTAGTTGAGGATTTGAAGCCAAAAAAAGCTTGTTGCTCAAGTAGAAACGTAAAACGTTTTCCCCTAATGCATAGAATATGTGGACATATATTGAGTCTCCATCATCAGATAGACAAGGCAACATATCCATTATACAACAATAAGAATCCACTTACTAATTAGTAAAGCAATTATTGAACTCTTAAAGATAAGATGAAAAGTACCTGCACTATCATCCTGAACTGAACAGAAACCTTCTTTTAGTAAACCAGATTGAATGACAATCTGAAACCAGAATGTAGATAATTAGGACCTCAATAAAGATATGCAAGGCCTCACAATAATTAAAGGTAACAGCTTTGAGGGCATCAGTCTAAAGCGTCCTGTAACTTGTTTCTCCATACATTGATAACAAATGTGTGCAGACATAGCACAAAGCTAAGCAATATCTTCCACAAGGACAAAAGCCACATTTAAATCAATACACCTCGGCTTGACTTACATTGAACTCATACCTGTAACCCAGTTTTGATACGGACAAAATCATTCAAATGTGGAGAAGGCTCATGTGGTACCTGAGGTTCACACATTCATTCTTACTTGATTAAATCTTGCAGATAGACATGGCAAATAAAAGTAATAACAGTCAGAAACTTCATCATTTTCACACTGCAGAAATTAAACGGCAGGCACCTTCAATGAATTAAGCTTTGTTACCAGGTCGGCTCTTGAAATTCCTTTTGCACTGTTCGCCCTGACATTAACACCGGAAAACATAGTCTAGATATTTCAAGTTATAAACTGAGAGAAAAGGAAAAAGATATAACCGGAAACCTCAAACTGAAAATGGGATCACTATTGTTCCATTTCATAAGTCTAATTGCCTCTTCTTTCCCAAGATACTTTGCCCATCGCCTTACCATCCACTGGAACATGAGAAGCATAGTTAGAAGACAGGAGAAATCATTAACTTTTATTTTCACAGCTAGAGTTAAATCTTTGAGTTTTAAGGACATCTTCAAATGTTTTAGTTGCATTGATTACTCAAGGCGAAATTATTTATGGCAATAAATGTCATGTCAAGAATAGGCCCTCACATCACTAGGCTGTTTCCTGTTTATCAACTACCTTTGAGATGTCAAAACTTACATATCCTAACATTTAATGGCAATCAGGCACTTACCACAGGATGAGAATACAAAGTGGCAAGAGCACGTGCCTGTGCACGATCATCACCTTCCAATTTTGGTAGAGGAAGAGAGTTATTCTCCTGTAAATCCAAAACTAAAGATAAAAGATTCCCTGAAAGTAATTACTTGATTATTCCTTTTAGAACTGAAAAGGCAAACCTTCAGCAAAACAAGCTTCCGAAGAATCGCATTGACCATGTTACCAGCACCAGGTCTAAGGGCAGCCTTTGCAAGTCTCACATTCTGCAGTGGAAGTTTTGTTATGGATGTTTATACCCATCTCATAATGAACATTCTACTATTAAATGTATTCTAGAATGAATTGAGGAGAAGCAACAAAAGAAGATAGAATTTTAACCTCATCTACAACAGCATATGGTGGCATATCTAGCTTAACAATCTCGTAGCAACCAATTCGGAGAATCTAAAAACATAGCCACAGGAAACAAACATGAGCTACTAGAATCACTAAATATCTAAAATACATTTTAATGGTTTAAGGACAGGAAATGAAGTTCATAATTGCAGAAAGAACAAAAGAAATCAAGATTTGTCTTGCGTCCCAACATTACACATCATAGTAAATCACATGTCAGAAATGTGAAAGGATGTTAACCTGTAAGAGAAGTGGTTCCATGCCTCTGAAGGTGTTCTCAGCATGGCATAGTGAACTGATCAAATGATCAAGATATCTCCTCCAACGAATGGTGCCTCCAACAATATCTGTAACCTATGTGGTCAATGAAAAATAAAAGAAAAAATGAAGTTGTTATAGAACTGAAGTTGTAAGTAAGAAGATGTAAGTATATGATAAAGAATGAACTGGAAAAAAGAGATAACCAGTCTAAGATCACGATCATCTAAATCCCGTGTGCGGAACCCAATACTTCTTTCAACATATCCCATCTCATTATCACCGGAACCCTTCCCTTTCTCATTCAAAAGGTCAGCAAAAGCACCACCAAACTCTATCCTCATCAATCTGACCGCAGACACTGCAACAAAAAAATGAAATCCCCTTTGAGAGATCGAAATTAGAAAAGACTATAGTTCTCAAACTTGAAGCCAATTACAAATACAGGGTCTCGTTATCTGCACAAATATAAGCAAAATTGACCAATCACTGATCAAGTCAGCTCATAAAGGAAACTGTTTTATGTTTTGCTTGCAATAATGGAATACAAACCACCAGCGAGCGAGCGCACTCACATAGAGAAAGAGTTTGAAATTACCAGCTCTATGGGGAGAAACCTCCAAGTTCAGCTTCAGGGTCTTGTGCGAAGGATTGAGAGAACCTAGAAAATCGCCTTCAGCATCAATTTAAAGCGAAATTCACAAATTTACAAAAAAGTGTATATATATAATAAAAAACGAAATTCACAGTCCCGCTTCAATGAGAAACCCCCCATATACAGTTCATTTAAAAATAAATAAATGCATTTACACAAATTTGGACATCAAAGTGCATGAAATTTCTAGCATCCGTCCAATCCTTTTTATACTCGTAACATTTTCTTATAAAACCAAATCAAAAGTCCGACCTTTTCTAGAAGCTGAAGGGGATGTCTTGGACTGCAGCGACCTCGGCGATGAAGAAGCTCTGTGGGTCTCCGAAGAGATAAGCACTCGCATTGAGACCACTCGTGCCATTGCCATTGCCATTTTTGGCGCTACTCTGCACTCCCTCTCCTTTCGAAGCAGCTGAATTGGATATTTCTCACCTTCAGTTAACAAAATTTTGTTTTCTCCGTTTGTTTATTTGTATGTATATGTTTTGTTTAAACATTGTTCTCTTATCTTCCTTTTTTTTTTCTTTTATGAATGAAAAAGGACTTTGCTCGATGTGGAGTGGATATTACAGCTCTTTAAAAGTTTAATAGAGCTGATTTATACTAGGTCTACTCCACTTGAGGTTTAAGCAAGCTGAGTACACTTAAAAGTAATAATAATGTTTATCAAAATTCAAATTATAACTCTCATTTATGAGTGTGATGGAATGGTTGGTTTTTTTTCGACTATGTCACACTCTTAAATGCTTTAAATATTATTCCTTAATTTTTTAAGATAGTTTTAAAATAATTTTAGATTTCACATAGAATTTTTATTTTAAAAAAAATCAAATGTGAAAATTTATGTATATTAAAAAATTTTACATTTCACATTGGAGGAACTCAATAAACAGTGCATACATTGATGGTGTTCCATTAACGATTAATGGTGGAGCATCATCGATTTGGACACTGTGGTGGTGGGGCACCAACATTCCAATGCACGTTCATATTGTTCCATTGACGATTAGTAATGAGGCACCATCGGTTTGGACATTTTGGTGGCCGGGGGAATTAAGATATTGGTGGCTCCACCGAGCATTGGTGCCTCACCATCAAGGGCGTCGGTAGGGCACCACTGAACCGCCTTCATTATGCATTGAATTTGCAAAAAAATTTCAACATATGAATTTTCACAATTGGTTTTTTATATAAAATTTAAAAAATTTCAAAACATGTTTAAAAATCATTAACCCAGTATCAATTTTTTAAAAAAAATTTAAAATAAAATACATATATTAACCATGATTTGGTACGGGGCAGCGATGGCTGTGAAGGCAAGAAGAATACGAGAAAAAAAAGAATAAGAGGGTGACAGTGAAGATGAAAAAGAAGGCAACAATATATATGTGTAGTGGTGACGATGGATAATGATATGAAAATATATAGTTGCTACTGTATTAATCAAAATTTTAATTATTTATTTATTTTACACTTTAAAAATATAAAGATAATTTTAGATTAAATTTTTAATTCTAAAAAAATAACTTTTTTCATTATTATATGTTGGGCTGATATAAAAAAAAAAACCTTAAAAGCTTTTTGAACTTTGTCCCAGCCTTAAATTACGTATCAATTATGGAACTGCTTGACATGTCCATGTCTTCTTCATATTTTTGAAGCATGCTTTGGAGCCCAAGAAACGAATAATCAACTTTAATCTGCCGACTTTCCCCTACCCTTTTCCATTTCGATTGATATAATATATATATATATATATATTTAAAAAAGATGTTTTGAGGAATATGTTTCTCCAAAAATATAAACAAATGTGTAATTTGGGGTTAAATTTCTTATTATTATTGTAATTTTACATTTTGGAAAAGCTTAACAACCGAATCTGGCGATGTAAAGCTAATATTATTATTCTTTTATTAATTGCATAAATTTTTATTGTGTTCTATTTAATGCCATGCTCCTGTAACACGCAGCTAATAAATATATCTGTATGTTTTTCAATATTTTATATATATGATCACATATCAAGTGAAAGCAGTGTTAGAATTCAATGGAATTTGATTATTTTTTAAATGCTATTTTAATGGCTGTTATTAACTCAACAATAATAAAAATGGAAAAGCAATTATAATTTTGTTTTCATTTGTTTTAGTGATGGCCTTGCAAATGGAATAAAGTCATCGTGGGCTCTCCAAACCTTTTACTTCATAACTAAGAAAGTCCCAACAATCGTACCTAGCTTTTTCACCAATACAACCTAAAAGATTTTGTTTATTTTTTCCTTTTTAACTCCTTTATTATTATTATTTTCATTCTATATTTCGTTTTATAAATAATATTTAGTTTATACGTGAGACGCATTTTACCAAAGTCACCTTTTAAAGTCGACGGTGATTGAATGTTTTACATCTCAAAGTCACGAATTACAATAATTTCAGGTGTCATTAAATGTAATTTTCTTTTGATGCTTTATTTTATTTTCTTCTTGATTGCTTTTATGATATTATTAGACAAGACCAAATAGGACTCATTTTTTGTTGTAAGCCTTTTTTATGTTTAATGCAGTATTTATTTTTTAAAAAATAAACTTTAAGATATATATATATATATATTTTGTGTTTAATGTAGTATTTATTTATAAAAAAAAGAATTCAGGGTAAATTATAATTCAAGTTATATGTACGTAATGTTACTCGTACAAATAATATAAATTGTAAACTATAATACATGTCATGGAGCAGTTTATCAATTCATTTAAGCTATGTTGTGACTTAAATAATTTTGGCACATATATATATATATTTTAAAAATGAATAAAATAGCTCTAGAGTTTTTATTACAAATTTTAAAAACAAATAATCTTATGGCACATAGTCATCATAATTGCATGCATTATAGATTTGATATGAATATTTAATTCATTATTATATATATATATATATATAAGTTAATGTAAGTCGGTTAAGTTAATATAAGTCGGTTAATTCAATCTTACATTTATTGAGTTTGAAAATGTATGTAATTTCCAATTTACCCCATTTATATTATATTATATTATATTTTAATTATTATTTTTGTTTTTGCGATTAAATTACAGATAGTAAAGGAAAAACATCCAAAACCTATTAATTATTTTGTACTTAAAAAAAATTTTTATTTTTCATATTAAATACCGATTAATTTTTTTATCTCCTCCCAATGGCTATCTATCTATATATATATTTTTTTCTTTCTGGTGTAAATTTTTAATTTTCTCCTCTATTTATAAGACACTCCTAGCTTCTCCTCTGGGAATTCTTCTCCTTCTCTCCGTCTGTGAACATACCTGATCGCATCAAAACCCTAACTTTTGATCATACAAGTTAAAACTCACTCTGATTTATCCGATCATCGTGATTACTGATAGTACAAAACCCTTCTTAGTTCAATTTCCATATTACCCAATTCAGTCCTTTCGATCAATTTTTGGTTCTGGTAATTGATCCTTTTTTTTAATCAGCGGGTCGGTTCGTCGATGCAATTAGTTCCAAGATGAAGTTGAAGCGAAGGAGAGCACTTGAAGTGGTCAGTCTATACTAATGGAATCGTTATATTTTTATTTCTATATATATATATATATATATATATATATATTATATCCGTGAGTCTGAATGTGTATTTATGTCTTTATAACTTCGTTAGCTTTTCATCTTGTCAGTCTGAGAGTTTTAGGGCTTATGGCCTTCGTTTTTCATTGTTATCGTGGCGGGGTGCATACAAGATGCTTTTTGCTTAGTTTTTCATTGTTCTTAGGAGAAGAAAATTATTGATTTCATAAGGTTCCGGCTATATAAATGTGAACATGCTCACAGTAAGGGTGATGTTTTCATATGCACCATGACAAAAGCTATTGAAATTTGAAAATTAATTTTTATTTATTTGACCATCTAGGTGCAACCTAGTGGAGGATTAATTATTCACTCATTAAACATTGCTGTTTTTCTTTATCTACTTCTGTTTTTACTGCATGCTGAATATCAAGAGAAGTTGATGTGTTAAATTCATGGGTATGTAGGAACTCTATATTTTAGAATAAGTAAGGTGGAGATTCCTCTAAATTTTATTGCAAAAATTTGGTCATTAGTAAGCAAAAGTAAGTTCTCCCCACCCTAAGGCAATGTGTATCCAGAAGGATTTATGTGCTTAAAGTGGGAGGATTTTTGTTTTTGATTAATCTGTTTATTCTATTTTAATTTATAGTTTTCTCATGTTTCTTGGATATGTTTTGGGAAAATACTAATGTTTTATGTAGGATTTTGTTGATGCCTCCAGTATAGTAATAACTTTACCTTTTTTGGTTTTGTCTTAGCCTCCAAAAATCAGATCCTTCATCAATAGTGTCACTGCCGTGCCACTTGAAAATATAGAACAACCCCTCAGAGGATTTGTTTGGGAGTTCGATAAGGTGCCTCTATAATCTTCACCTGTTACATCTTCATGGTTTTTTTCCTTGCAGTTTGACTTTATGTGTCTTTGTTATCATTGTAGGGAGATTTCCATCATTGGGTTGATCTTTTCAATCATTTTGATTCATTCTTTGAGAAGCACATCAAGTCAAGGAAAGATTTGCAGGTTGAGGCTAATTTTCTTGATTCAGATCCACCCTTCCCAAGAGATGCTGTTCTTCAAATTCTTCGTGTTATAAGAATAATTTTGGAGAATTGCACAAATAAGCACTTCTATAGCTCTTATGAGGTATGTTTAATCTCCAACCCCTAAAAACACACACACACACACACACACACACAAACTCTTTTTTGTGATAACGTGTAATTCTAAGTTTTAAATTGGGTATATATTAGACTTTTAGTGTATAAGTTTAGTTGGCGTGTTTAAGAGTACAATATTTCTTTATGTTGTTAATTGTTATTACTACTGCTTCTACTATATTTGTTGTAATTGTTATTGCACCTTTTCTACTGTGATTATAGGTATTATCCTGTTTTGTCATGTATTTACTACATTGGGGTAGTTTTAAAACATGCTTTTAGTTCATTTATTTCCTTTTTTTTTTCCTCTAGCCCTCCATTAGTTTTGTGTTTGATTATGTACTCTATGTTATTGCAGCAGCATCTTTCATCTCTTCTTGCTTGCACTGATGCTGATGTAGTTGAGGCTTGTCTGCAAACTTTGGCTGCATTTCTGAAGAAAACAATTGGGAAGTACTCCATCAGAGATGCTTCTCTGAATTCAAAGTTATATGCTCTTGCACAAGGTTGGGGGGGAAAGGAAGAGGGTCTTGGATTAATTGCTTGTGCTGTACAGAATTCTTGTGATCCAGTTGCTCATGAATTGGGTTGCACCCTCCATTTTGAGTTCTATGCATTGAATGATTCATCAAGTGAAAAAACAGCCCAAGAGGAAACAGTTCAAGGTTTACAAATAATTCATATACCTTACATCAACACTCGTCCAGAGACAGATTGTGAGCTTTTGAGCAAGTTAGTTGCAGAGTACAATGTACCAACTGGTTTAAGATTTTCTCTATTGACAAGATTGCGGTTTGCAAGGGCTTTTGGCACTTTAGCTTCTCGACAGCAGTACGCATGCATTCGCTTGTATGCCTTCATAGTTCTTGTTCAAGCAAATGGTGATGCTGATGATCTAGTTTCTTTCTTCAACACTGAGCCTGAGTTTGTCAATGAATTAGTGTCCTTATTGAGCTATGAAGATGTGGTTCCTGAGAAAATTCGAATTCTCTGTCTTCTTTCTTTGGTTGCTCTTTGTCAAGATCGGTCCAGACAGCCCACTGTGTTGACAGCTGTCACATCTGGTGGTCACCGTGGCATACTCTCAAGCCTCATGCAGAAGGCTATTGATTCTGTCATTAGCGATGCTTCAAAGTGGTCTGTTGTTTTTGCTGAGGCTCTGTTATCTCTTGTCACAGTTTTGGTTTCATCGTCGTCGGGTTGTTCAGCCATGCGGGAAGCAGGATTTATTCCTACCCTTCTGCCTCTGCTTAAAGATACAAATCCACAGCATTTGCATTTGGTCAGCACAGCTGTGCACATTTTAGAAGCCTTTATGGATTACAGTAATCCCGCAGCTGCATTGTTCCGAGACTTGGGGGGTTTAGATGATACCATCACTCGCTTGAAGGTGGAAGTTTCTCATGTAGAAAATGGTTTAAAGCAGCAAGATGAAGATCCTAGTACTAGTGGGAGGAGTGTACAAGTGGTTCCAGGTCCTTCCAGTGAGTTAGATGACCTGCAGCCTCTGTATTCTGAAGCATTAGTTTCATATCATAGGCGATTGCTAATGAAAGCCTTACTGCGAGCTATATCTCTTGGAACATATGCCCCTGGGAGTAGTGCTCGTGTTTATGGCTCTGAGGAGAATCTATTGCCACATTGCTTATGCGTTATCTTTAAAAGGGCAAAAGATTTTGGTGGTGGAGTGTTTTCACTTGCAGCTACTGTCATGAGTGACTTGATTCACAAAGATCCTACCTGCTTTCCTGTCTTAGATACAGCAGGTCTTCCTTCTGCCTTTTTGGAGGCTATAATGGATGGTGTTCTCTGCTCTACAGAAGCCATAACATGCATACCGCAATGTTTGGACGCCCTTTGCCTGAATAATAATGGTCTTCAGGCTGTGAAAGATCACAATGCTTTGAGGTGCTTTGTGAAAATATTCACTTCTAGAACTTACTTGCGTGCACTCACGAGTGATACCCCGGGTTCCTTGTCTGGTGGATTGGATGAACTAATGCGGCATGCTTCCTCATTGCGTGGGGCTGGAGTTGATATGCTGATTGAGGTATTAAATACCATTTCAAAAATTGGAAATGGGATTGATACTTCTTACTTGTCCACTGATCCTCTGTGCTCTTCCACACCTGTACCTATGGAAACTGATGGTGAGGAGAGGAACTTGATTGTAGTAGAAGATAAGGAATCATCCAAGATTGATAATTCTGAGCAGACCACTGAACCATCTTCAGATTCTTCATCAGGAAATGTTGAATCATTCCTACCTGATTGTGTGAGCAATGCTGCACGTCTTCTTGAAACAATACTTCAGAATGCTGACACATGTCGTATATTTGTTGAAAAGAAGGGGATTGAAGCTGTTTTGCAGTTATTTACTTTACCTTTAATGCCTCTTTCATCATCTGTTGGTCAAAGTATTTCAGTTGCCTTTAAAAATTTCTCACCACAGCATTCTGCTTCTCTGGCTCGGGCAGTGTGCTCATTTTTGAGAGAGCATCTAAAATCAACAAATGAACTCTTAGTCTCTGTTGGAGGGATTCAGCTTGCTTCCGTTGAATCTGCAAAGAAAATGAAGATTTTGAGATGTCTTTCCAGTCTTGAAGGTATTCTATCTCTTTCTAATTTTTTGTTGAAGGGGACTACTACCGTGGTGTCTGAACTTGGCACTTCAGATGCTGATGTATTAAAAGACCTCGGGAGTACATACAGGGATATCATTTGGCAGGTTTCTTTGTGTAGTGATCTCAAATCAGATGAGAAGAGTAATGTTGATCAGGAATCTGAGAGTGTTGAGGCAGCTCCATCTAATACTACTGGAAGGGAGAGTGATGATGATGCTAATATTCCTGTTGTCAGATATATGAATCCTGTTTCTGTTAGGAATAGTTCTCAGCCCTTGTGGGGTGGAGAACGTGAGTTTCTTTCAGTTTTTCGTTCTGGTGAAGGTCTGCACCGTCGTACTCGACATGGTTTGACACGCATACGGGGTGGAAGGACTGGCCGGCACTTGGAGGCTTTGAATGTTGATTCTGAGGCTTCTTCCAATGTACCAGATACATCTTCACAGGAATTGAAAAAGAAGAGTCCTGATGTTTTAGTTTTGGAAATTCTGAACAAGCTTGCTTCCACTCTGCGCTCCTTCTTCACAGCTCTAGTCAAAGGATTTACATCACCAAATCGTCGTAGAGCTGACTCGGTGTCTTTGAGTTCAGCTTCAAAGACTCTTGGAACTGCCATAGCTAAAGTTTTTCTTGAGGCACTTAGTTTCCATGGGCATTCTCCTTCATCTGGGGATATGTCTCTGTCAGTGAAGTGTCGATATCTTGGAAAGGTTGTGGATGACATGGCAGCACTCACATTTGACAGTAGGCGCCGGACTTGTAATACTTCAATGGTAAATAATTTTTATGTCCATGGCACCTTTAAGGAGCTGCTCACAACATTTGAAGCTACAAGTCAGTTGTTATGGAGTTTACCCTGTTCTATGCCTACATCGAGTATGAATAATGAAAAGATGGGTGAAGGAAGTAGGTTGTCCCACAGTTCTTGGCTGCTTGACACTTTGCAGAGCTATTGTCGTGTGCTTGAGTATTTTGTTAATTCTTCATTACTTTTATCTCCAACCTCTGCATCCCAGGCGCAGCTGCTTGTTCAACCAGTTGCAGTTGGTCTTTCAATTGGGCTTTTTCCTGTACCCAGAGATCCAGAAGCCTTTGTTCGTATGCTGCAGTCTCAAATCCTCGATGTAATACTTCCAGTTTGGAACAACCCGATGTTCTGCAATTGTAGTCCTGGGTTTGTTGCTTCCATTGTTTCTCTTGTTACACATATATATTCTGGCGTTGGCGATGTGAAGCGGAATCGCAATGGTATTGTTGGAAGTGCAAACCAACGCTTCATGCCCCCTCCACTAGATGAAGCTACAATTGCTACAATTGTTGAGATGGGCTTTTCTAGGGCAAGGGCAGAGGAAGCACTTAGAAGGGTGGAAACAAATAGTGTTGAAATGGCCATGGAGTGGCTTTTCAGTCACCCTGAGGATACTGTGCAGGAGGAGGATGAACTGGCTCGGGCACTTGCCTTGTCCCTAGGGAGCTCATCTGAAACTCCTAGAGCTGATAATGCTGACAAGTCTATGGATGTCTTGTCGGAAGAGGGTCGTATGAAGGCACCTCCTGTGGATGATATTCTTGCTGCATCTGTCCCAGTTGATGATGTTCTTGCTGCATCTGTTAGATTGTTTCAGAGTAGTGATACGATGGCATTTCCCTTAACAGATTTGCTTGTGACACTTTGTAACCGTAACAAAGGAGAAGACCGTCCGAAAGTTGCAGCCTATCTAATTCAGCAGCTGAAGCTTTGCCCAATGGATTTTTCTAAGGATAACAATGTCTTGAATATGTTATCACATATTATAGCGTTGATTCTTTTTGAGGATGGAAGCACAAGAGAAATTGCT
Source organism: Rhamnella rubrinervis (assembly GCA_007844105.2). Classification (NCBI taxonomy): domain Eukaryota; kingdom Viridiplantae; phylum Streptophyta; class Magnoliopsida; order Rosales; family Rhamnaceae; genus Rhamnella; species Rhamnella rubrinervis. Next base: position 8,630,726 of record CM017578.2, read on the forward strand.
TCACAGAATGGTCTTGTATCTGCTGCGATAGAAATTTTGATGAACTTTAAGGCAAAAAATGAGTCTGGCAATGAAATTCTTGCACCAAAGTGTATTAGTGCTTTACTACTTATTTTGGATAACATGTTGCAGTCCAGGCCCAGAATTGTTTCTGACAGTACTGAAGGTAATCAGACAGGGTCCAACTTATCTGGAGAGCATGCTTCCTTGTCATTTCCTGCTTCAAATGCAGAGAAAAGATCGGTTCCAGACGCCCAAGACAAAGAATCAGCCATGGCATTCGAAAATATATTGGGGAAATCTACAGGGTATTTGACAGTCGAAGAGAGTCATAAGGTGCTGCTAGTTGCTTGTGACTTGATAAAGCAGCATGTCCCAGCTGTGATAATGCAGGCTGTTCTGCAGTTATGTGCTCGCTTAACAAAAACTCATGCTCTGGCTTTGCAGTTCCTTGAAAATGGAGGCTTGGTTGCGCTTTTTGGTCTTCCAAGAAGTTGCTTTTTCCCTGGGTATGACACAGTTGCATCTGCTATTGTTCGTCATCTACTTGAAGATCCACAAACATTGCAAACAGCAATGGAGTGGGAGATACGGCAAACATTGAGTGGTAACCGGCATGCAGGGCGTATACCAGCACGGACATTTTTGACATCAATGGCACCTGTAATCTCAAGAGATCCTGCAGTTTTCCTGAAAGCTGCAGCTGCAGTATGTCAATTGGAGACATCAGGGGGTAGGACCTTTGTCATGTTATCAAAGGAAAAAGAGAAGGAAAAGGACAAAACAAAAGCGTCAGGCATTGAACCTGGAATAAATTCTAATGACTCTGTCCGGATTGCCGAAAACAAGATACATGATGGTTCAGGTAAATGCTCCAAGGGTCATAAGAAGATCCCTGCCAATCTCACTCAAGTCATTGACCAGCTTCTTGAAATAGTCTTGAAATTCCCTACACCAAAAATTCAGGAACACTGTTCAAGTAACACATCTTCTATGGATTTTGATGAACCTACTAATAAGGTTAAGGGCAAATCAAAAGTTGACGAGACAAGAAAATTGGAGACTGATTCTGAAAGGTCTGCTGGACTGGCTAAGGTGACTTTTGTTCTAAAGTTATTGAGTGACATTCTTCTAATGTATGTACATGCTGTTGGGGTTATACTTAGACGAGACTTGGAGATGTCTCAGCTCCGGGCATCTAATCAGTCAGATAGTCATGGAAATGGTGGGATATTTTATCATGTCCTACATCGGTTGCTTCCTCTCACCATCGATAAATCTGCTGGACCTGATGAATGGAGAGATAAATTGTCTGAAAAAGCTTCTTGGTTTTTGGTGGTTTTGTCTGGTCGTTCTGGTGAAGGACGTAGACGAGTAATTAATGAACTTGTTAAGGCTTTCTCCTCATTCTCCACATTAGAGAGTAATTCTACTAGGAGTATCTTATTGCCGGATAAAAAGGTTTATGCTTTTGTTGATCTGGTATATTCTATTTTATCAAAAAATTCATCCTCCAGTAACCTACCTGGTTCTGGGTGTTCGCCAGACATTGCAAAGAGTATGATTGATGGAGGGATGGTTCAATGTCTAACCAGTATTCTTCAGGTGATTGATTTGGATCATCCTGATGCTCCTAAAGTAGTGAATCTTATACTCAAGGCTTTAGAAAGCCTAACAAGGGCTGCTAATGCTAGGGAGCAGATTTTTAAATCTGATGGGGTAACTAAGAAGAAATCCTTGGGGTTAAATGGAAGAGATGATGATCAGCTAACTGCACCTTCGGCTGCCAATACTATAGAGCATAATCAGAATGCAAGCAATGAACAAGAGATTAGAAATGCAGTTGATAATGGGGAGCAGAATCAAGGAACTTCTCAAATGGCAGGTAATCATGATGCCAACTCAAATCAGTCAGCTGAACAAGATATGAGGATAGAAGTGGAAGACCCAATTGCTGCCAATCCAGCAGAGGAGCTTGGCATGGATTTCATGCGTGAGGATATGGTAGAAGGTAATGTTTTGCACAACACTGACCAAATTGAGATGACTTTTCGTGTTGAGAACAGGCCGGATGATGATATGGGTGATGAAGATGATGACATGGGTGATGAAGGTGAAGATGATGAAGATGATGATGAGGGGGAGGATGAGGATGAGGATATAGCTGAAGATGGTGGTGGCATGATGTCTCTAGCTGATACTGATGTGGAAGACCATGATGATACTGGCTTGGGAGATGACTTCAATGATGAAATGATTGATGAAGATGATGATGATTTTCATGAGAATCGTGTTATAGAGGTGAGGTGGAGGGAAGCCCTTGATGGGCTTGATCATTTGCAGGTACTTGGGCAACCTGGCGCTGCCAGTGGTCTCATTGACGTAGCAGCTGAACCTTTTGAAGGGGTTAATGTTGATGACCTTTTTGGTCTTCGAAGGCCTTTAGGTTTTGAACGTCGCCGTCAGACAGGTAGATCCTTTGAGCGATCTGTTACTGAAGTAAATGGTTTTCAACATCCTCTCCTATCAAGGCCATCTCAGGCTGGAGATATGGTCTCAATGTGGTCATCAGGTGGAAATTCATCCCGGGACTTAGAAGGTTTGTCATCAGGGAGCTTTGACGTAGCTCATTTCTACATGTTTGATGCTCCTGTTCTTCCATTTGATCATGTACCAGGAAGTTTCTTTGGTGACCGTTTGGGTGGTGCAGCACCCCCACCTTTGACTGATTATTCTGTAGGTATGGACTCGTTGCAGTTGCCAGGACGAAGAGGGCCAGGCGATGGTAGGTGGACTGATGATGGCCAGCCACAAGCAGGTCCTCAAGCAGCTGCTATTGCACAGGCTGTGGAGGAGCAGTTCATATCCCATCTACGCAGTACTGCTCCCATTGAAAGACAGCCTGAAGTTTCAGGAGTCGTGGACAAACAACTAGATGCTCCTTCGTCCAATGATAGTCAAGTAGCAGTAGAGCGTGATAATAGCACCAGTCAACGAAGTGAAGGCCAGCAACAAGACAATGGGGATGAAACCATCAATCATGTACTTAATACAGTGACTGAAAGTGCCGGTGGGCAACAAGTCAATCAAGAATCTGTTACTGAGGTTGCGGGGGAATGTCGGGAGACACCTGAACCCATGTCAATTCAACCACCTTCACTGAACAGTACGCCAAATGAAAATGACAGCATGGAAATTGTTGATGGGAATGCCACTGATGAGCCTGTAGAGACAATTCCAGGATTTGTAAATTCATCTACTGACATTTGTGACAATGTCCAATGTGAAGGGGGTTCCGAAGTGCCTTTACATCTCCGTGATGTTCCAGTGCAGGCTGTATGTTCTGAAGTGTCTTCAAGACCGGATTGCCAGGCCAGTAGTGTGTCAGTGGATTATGGTTTAGATGTACATACTTCTTCTGTTCCAGAAAATGTTGATATTGATATGAATGGAATTGATGCTGAAGGAAACCAAAATGACCAACTGATGCCTGCTGAGTATGGAACAGATGAGCCATCATCAGTGCAAAATTCTCTAGTTACTCCAGACACTAATCAAGCTGACCAAACTAGTTTGGATAACGATGCTCCAAGTGCAAATGCAATCGATCCCACTTTCTTGGAGGCACTACCTGAAGATTTACGGGCAGAAGTTCTAGCTTCACAGCAAGCTCAATCCGTTCAACCTCCATTTTATGCACCTCCTTCTGCAGAAGACATTGACCCTGAATTTTTAGCGGCTCTTCCCCCAGATATCCAAGCTGAAGTTTTGGCACAGCAGAGAGCACAAAGGGTTGCACAACAGGCTGAAGGACAACCAGTTGACATGGACAATGCTTCAATTATTGCTACATTTCCTGCTGATCTACGTGAAGAGGTTTGCATCTTGAATTTTCCTTGTAATATTTGAGTTGTAATAACTTGTTGCTTGGAGATGTAAAAGTCTTGAAGGCTTTTTTCTTTTTTTAATGTTCCAGGTACTTTTGACTTCTTCAGAAGCAGTTTTGTCTGCACTGCCTTCACCGTTGCTTGCTGAAGCTCAAATGCTAAGAGACAGAGCAATGAGTCATTATCAGGCTCGCAGCCTTTTTGGAAGCAGCCACAGACTAAATAACCGGAGAAATGGTCTGGGTTTTGATCGGCAGACTGTAATGGACAGGGGCGTTGGAGTGACAATTGGCAGAAGGGCAGTTTCTGCTATTTCAGATAGCTTGAAGGTGAAGGAAATTGAAGGCGAGCCTCTTCTAGATGCAAATGCATTGAAAGCCTTGATTAGGCTTCTTCGATTAGCACAGGTAAAGCCTCTTCTTTTTTTGCTTTTGTTTTTTTAATTGTCTTTTGTCTGTTTGGTCTTTTTTCCCCCTCAGCTGATGGTTAATTTGATAATTAGGTTCACTAGCTAAGAATATTGATAGGTGAACATAAATTTCTGCTTTAGTTTGAAGGAGACTTCGAACCATTTGTACAAGTATAGTATGAAGAAGAAACTAAAATTTTGCACTGTACCATTGAAGATGTTGGAGAATTTTATAAAGTCAGATAAAGTAATGCGAACTAACCCTGTCATGTAAAATACAAATGGGTTCCAAAATTTTGTTTCTTGACATATTGACAACAAAGTTTGATATATTTTTAATTAATGTTCAAAGTCACCTTAAATGTGCTCAAATAGATGCATATACTGCATACATACATTTACATTCACCTATATTCTTGTACACATGAATACAAACATATACACACATATATATATATGTATGTGCATTATCCTACTGACATTTCTTTTTGCTTCCTTTTATGTGGTTAGCCTCTTGGTAAAGGCCTTCTGCAAAGACTCTTGTTAAATCTTTGTGCACACAGCATTACAAGGGCAATTCTAGTCCACCTTTTGCTTGACATGATCAAGCCCGAGGCTGAGGGCTCTGTCAGTGAATTGGCAACTATTAATTCCCAAAGACTTTATGGTTGTCACTCAAATGTTGTTTATGGACGATCACAGTTACTGGATGGTAATTCTTTTATTTGATGCAATAACAATTATCTGCGTACCTTTTTTTTATTGGTAATTAAATATTTACTCGTGAGTTCTGTCGTCATCTTTGTCCTGATCAGGCCTTCCTCCCTTGGTGCTGCATCGAGTTCTAGAAATCTTGACGTATTTGGCTACAAATCATTCTGCTGTTGCAAATATGTTGTTCTACTTTGATCCCTCTAATGTTCCTGAAGCATTGAAAGCAATTAATGGGGAAACCAAGAAGGATAAAGGAAAAGAGATAATTGAGGAAGGAAAATTTTCTTCTAAGCCTCTTGAAAACACCCAGGATGGTGATATTCCATTGATATTGTTCTTGAAGCTCTTGAACCGACCTCTATTTCTACGCAGCACTGCTCATCTTGAGCAGGTAGTACTGATTTTATGGTGAAGTAGTTTACATGTCTAGGGCCACGATTTTACTTGTTACATTATTTATACCTGTGATAGGCCTATTTGGAGACCATCCCCAAACTACATTGCAACTGTTTAGAACAATTTTTTAATCTCCTCAGCCATTGTGGGGAAACCAATATGCTATTCATTACCTATCTTGGATGAGTCCAGTGCCAACCTATTAACTACTTTTCAGTTGCTGGAAAATTGTGGCAACCAATTATATAGCATTGTTTAGTACAAAACATACATGTGCTCAGAGGAAAATCTTACTCGATATGTAACTTTTATTTTTTGTTTTTTCTTGTTCAGGTCATGGGCCTGCTTCAAGTAGTTGTTTATAATGCTGGAACAAAGCTAGACTGTCAATCTGAGTCTGATAAGGAAACTCAAAATCCAGCTACAGATGAAGCTTGTGAAGATGTTAAGAAGGTTCCTTCCTTGGAGCCAGTGGCTAATGAAGATAAATGTGTTGGTGCTGAATCATCTACTTCAGATGGAAAGAGAAATTCTGATACATATAATATCTTTTTGCAGCTGCCACAATCTGATTTGTGCAATCTTTGCAGCCTTCTTGGTCGTGAGGGGTACTATTCAATGATCTTATGCACCTTAATTTGTTCCTTGGCATTTTCTGTAGTGATATATCAGTAGCATCTTCTATACTCTCTCTTACTTAGTTTGTTTTTCACCTGTAAATGAGTGACTAACCTGAGCTTTTTACTCAATTAGGCTGTCTGATAAAGTTTATATGCTATCTGGTGAGGTGCTGAAGAAACTGGCATCAGTTGCTGTGGTCCATCGGAAGTTTTTTACTGCAGAACTTTCAGAATTATCTCATGGTTTGAGCAGTTCAGCTGTCAATGAACTCGTCACCCTCCGGAATACACAGATGCTTGGTCTCAGTGCTTGTTCCATGGCTGGGGCAGCAATCCTACGTGTTCTACAAGCACTTAGCTCACTCACTTCGACCAGTGGTAATGAGAATTCAAGTCTGGAGGGTGATGGAGAGCAAGAGGAGCATGCAACCATGTTGAAGCTAAATGTTGCACTTGAGCCATTGTGGCAAGAATTGAGTGAATGTATAAGTGCGACGGAGACTCAGCTGGGGCAGAGCTCGTTCACTCCCTCTATGTCAAATGTTAGTGTTGGCGAGCACATACAGGGTTCTTCTAACTCATCTTCTCTCCCTCCTGGAACCCAGAGACTCCTGCCTTTCATTGAGGCATTCTTTGTTTTGTGTGAAAAGCTTCAAGCTAACCAGTCCGTTACGTTGCAAGATCATGCCTATGTGACTGCAAGAGAAGTGAAAGAGTCTGCTGGGAGCTCTGATCCATCAACCAACAAAAGCAGCGGGGACACTCAGAGAAAGCATGATGGTGCCATCTCATTTACGAAGTTTGCTGAAAAGCATCGTCGGCTTCTGAATGCCTTTGTCAGACAGAATCCAGGTTTGCTGGAGAAATCACTTTCTATGATGCTAAAGGCACCGAGGCTAATCGATTTTGATAACAAGAGAGCCTATTTCCGCTCAAGGATTAGGCAGCAGCATGAGCAACATCTCTCTGGTCCACTGAGGATAAGTGTTCGAAGGGCATATGTTTTGGAAGACTCCTATAATCAGTTGCGAATGCGTCCTTATCAGGATCTGAAGGGACGTTTGAATGTACAATTCCAAGGTGAAGAGGGTATCGATGCTGGTGGCCTGACAAGAGAATGGTATCAGTTACTATCTAGAGTGATATTTGACAAGGGGGCATTGCTTTTCACCACTGTGGGAAACAATGCTACTTTCCAGCCAAACCCTAACTCTGTCTATCAGACAGAACATCTTTCTTACTTCAAGTTTGTGGGCCGTGTGGTAATTCTCCTTGACACTTGGTTTTTTAGGAATGATTTACATTATTGCTCCATCCGTCTGAATGTTCTTTGACTTTTACATTGATACTCTTTGCAGGTTGCAAAAGCACTTTTTGATGGGCAACTGTTGGATGTATATTTCACTCGGTCTTTCTACAAGCACATACTTGGGGTAAAGGTCACTTACCATGATATAGAAGCTGTTGATCCTGATTACTACAAGAATTTGAAGTGGATGTTGGAGGTTAGTGGATGTTGGGAAACTTTTGATTTTTGTTCTCCTCTCCTCTCTCCTTTTTCTTTTTTGAATGGGGTGGTGGGTTGTTTTGGTTTGGGGGGTGAAGGTTTACGGGATGGTGGCTTACATTTGTGTTGGCTTTGCAAGCGTGGATTGGAGTAAGAACTTGGGTTGAATCTGATTGCATATTTATAATGCACACACTACATATGCAATCTTATTTGTTGAATACTGCATTGATATATAGTCCATATGGATTTAAATACTTTGTTCACTTATATTTTTATGTACAGAATGATGTAAGCGACATTCCTGATCTAACTTTTAGCATGGATGCGGATGAAGAAAAACACATCCTTTATGAGAAAAACCAGGTACGTAGATGTATAGTTTTAAACTTCAATAAATCTGGACGCACTTAATAAATTTTTTTGTTTCTATTGGTTTTACTAGTGTCGCATAGTGGCATATTCACAAAAAAATAATAATAAACAAATAAATGTTATATAGTTGCATTATTTGGCGCTATGTGTTTGTTATACAGAGTTGAATAACATTGCATTGTTGGGTGTTGTTCCTCTTTAAAATAGGTAACGGATTATGAACTCAAACCTGGAGGAAGAAATATGAGAGTAACAGAGGAAACTAAGCACGAATATGTAGATCTTGTTGCGGATCATATCTTGACAAATGCTATCCGACCTCAAATAACTTCTTTTCTAGATGGCTTCAGTGAATTGGTACCACGAGAACTTATCTCTATTTTCAACGATAAAGAGCTTGAGCTACTTATCAGCGGTCTTCCAGAAATTGATTGTGAGTTGGATTTTTGTCGTTGCATCTTCTTCTTCCCCCTTTACTTCTCCTCTCTCTCTCTCTTTCTTTTATGTTTTTTTTGCTTTTTGTTTTTCAATGAGCTGCTGCTTCCATTGTACCATCTAAATTGAGTCCTTGTCGTTACAGTGGATGATTTGAAAGCCAACTCTGAGTATACTGGCTATACAGCAGCATCCAGTGTTGTTCAATGGTTTTGGGATGTAGTTAAAGGTTTCAATAAGGAAGATATGGCAAGACTCCTGCAATTTGTAACTGGAACATCAAAGGTAATCCGAGGAACTACATAATCCTATGAATATTTTGTCAGTGTTTCCATCTCATGACCTCAAGTGACATCTTTTTTTCTCCCACTCTTATCCCTGCCTTGGGAAGTGCACAGCTATTATGGACTTTCTCCTGGTGTATGTTTGCCTACTTAGTCAGTAAAACCTATTTATTTGCTGTTTTCTAGGTTCCACTAGAGGGTTTTAAGGCTTTGCAAGGAATCTCCGGTCCTCAAAGGTTTCAGATTCACAAGGCATATGGCGCTCCAGACAGGCTGCCTTCTGCTCATACATGGTCAGTGTGTAATCATATTTTGCATGTCTTCTCTATTCTTTATTTTTTTTTTGGGGGTGGTAGATGGTTTCTTAGAGTAATTTATCTGTTGGGTATGAAGTTACTAATGCATTGTTGTCTTTCAGCTTCAATCAACTAGATCTTCCAGAGTATACCTCGAAGGAACAGCTTCACGAACGCCTGCTACTTGCCATTCATGAAGGAAGCGAAGGGTTTGGCTTTGGTTAGCTTAGTGTCCAGTGATATTTGTTGCTCCGACAAGCCAGCAATCTGCCTCCTAGTTGCCATGTACATACATGTCAGTTGAACAACCTTTCCCTTATGATTTTTTATTTTTTATTTTCTTCGAAAGAGACGTTCTTATTTAATGAATTGGAGGGAGCAAATATAGTTCTTTGCATGGGATTGGTGGTTATAATGTTGGAGGAGTAATTGTGTGACTGGTCCATTAATGTTGGACATAGTTGATACCTGACCAGTGTTTTTCTTCGTTGTTGGTAGTGCAGGTGAATTGAACTACGAGGACTTTTGACGTTGATGTTCTTCTTCAATAGGGGGTGCGACATTGGATATTCTTTCTAAAGAGGTTCTATGGAGGCTGACAAACAAATGCGATGGTGATCCGACATTTATGCAAGCAAAGATTATTATTTATTTATTATTTTCCTTTTGAAGAATAGGGCGGTCGTAGGTGGCAATGGCAGAATTTTATTTCTTTTTTCTTTTCCTTTTTCGAATTCTTGCCATTTTCAACGATTGGGGAGCATACAAATTCACAAATGTTGATATGACATTACATATATAATATCTGTTTCATTGGATCTCCTTTTCTTGGCTGTTATATAGTTAATTTTGGCCAAACTACCTTATTAATCTCAGCTTTTGTAATTTGAATTTGCTAAATAAGATGTGAATGCATGTCAATCCCAACCTTTGTTGGTATTTAGTATTTTGGTTGCGACCTCTTAATCCTTTTGTAACCGTGCATGCAATAAGATTAATTTACATTTTTATATTACATGATAAATGGTTAAAAAAATATATAACTAAAATCATACTTGCTTAATTTTTCTTCTGTTAATGTATGTGCGGATTACGGGAAACAAATGTTGAGATGCGGTGGCTTAATAAACTAAAAGACCGCACGAGTAATTTTCACCATGACCATTAGAATTTCCACGTTTTGCTGACAAGAAAACCATTAGGGTAATGTGACGTGTTGGATATGTGTCGTTTACTTTTGGCTTGGTGAGACATTAATAATATTGCATAGTCTGTATAATTAAGTTTATTTTTGGAATTCAACCAAAAAAAAAAAAAGGTTTATTTTTGGAAAACGAATTAAATTGATTTTTTCTTTTTACATATATAATACCGTGTCAAATGACTTAAATTGTGTTAATTAGGGAAGGGGGAGAGAGCAGAGCAGAGATGACTCAATTGGAACTAATTAATATATCTAACCAAAAATAAAATAAAATAAAATATTAGAGTTGCCCAAAAACTAAGAAAATATTGAATCTCTCTTTATCCATGCAATCTCCATAATAATGATACGTACGCTACGATTTCCTTTTGTAGATGCCATGATGGACAATAAAAACCATCTATATTACAAACTGGAAGAACATTGAAGCAAGTCCTTAGATGTAAACCTAAACCTCTGTTTAATGTTGTTGACGATGATGATGGCTTTGGGATCACTCCGTAACTCTGTTCCTATGGTTTTGTTTTCTGTCTGCCTGTTTTTGTGTTTGTATCATACTCATGCAGCAGACACCCTCAGACCTACAAAACATATTGGATTCGATAAACATCCAAAAGGTTGGTTTTCTAGGAAATCTATAAACTTTGTTAGACAAAATGATACTTTAGTTTCTGAAAAGGGTGTTTTCGAGTTGGGATTCTTTGGTGAGAATAAGAAATACTACATGGGAATTTGGATTAAAAATGATAAAAGCAAGAAGGTGGTATGGGTTGCAAACAGGAACAAGCCTTTTCCAAATGCTTCTGGCACTCTTCACATTGGTAGAGACGATGGCAATTTGATGCTCTCAGATTGTGTGGAAACTCCAACACTCATTAACAAAGCTACTCCTGCCACCACTTGGAACACGAGTGCGAAACTCCTTGATTCTGGTAATCTAGTTTTCAGCGACGAAGGAGGGAGAGTTTTATGGCAAAGTTTTGATTACCCAACTGACACTTTTCTTCCTGGGATGAAGATTGGGTGGTATAAATTAGTGAGTGATACTCGTCCGACAATGCGAAATCTTGTTTCTTGGGCTAATCCAAAAGACCCTTCCCCTGGTTATTACCACTTGGGTATATCAAACAGTAGTAGCTATAAATCACTCAGCGTTTGGCAAGGAAACAATGTCAGTATTAACATCGGGTTCTGGAATGGAGAAACTGGTTTTCAGTTCTTCTTTCAGAACTTGACAAACAGTTTCAACTTTAGCTACGTGTCTAATGAAAACGAGTCCTACTTCACGTTTGATATCAAATTTGGTTTCTTACCTTCATGGTTTGTCATGACGTCCACAGGGCAGATTGAGGAGTATTATGTGGTTGATGGAGTGGTCGGGTATGACACACATATTCTCTGCAACCAATCAACTTCCAGTATTAATATTACTAGCAGTCAGAGTTGCTTGAGTTTGAAGGCACCATCGAAGTGCAAGGTTGATAAGTTTTCTGAAATAAATGGTACAATTCCATTATCATCTTTAGCAACCCGTTCAGTTGTTGAGTTCGATAATTGTGGAATTATGTGTAAGAACAATTGCTCCTGTTCTGCGTTTTCCTTTTTCTTTGAGGGTCAAACAGTTTGCCTATTTTATTTTGGCCATATAGCTCCTCTTTTGGATGTCATCGAAAAGGGAGGCACAAGACTTATTTACATTCGTGGTGATCTTCCTATAAATCATGGTAAGTGTGTGTGTATATATATATATATATATATATATATATATGACAATGCATGCAACTCTGAATTAAATTATAATATTTCTTGGATTCGTCAATATTCATTTTGAATTAAATGTAGATTCAATTTGATTCTTTGAAAAGCTTTCTTAATTAAACTAGCTAGTCGTCAAGAGATCGAAATGCATGCTAATTGAAAAAATATTTGCTTAATTTGCCTTTGAAGGTAAAAGGCGTGGGAAGAGGACAACTATTATTGATTCTTCCGGGTTTGTTGCTCTGGTATTTCTCCTATTGAGCATTGCGGCATTCTCTCGACAATGTAAAATTCGCAAATGTGAAGGTAAGTCTAATCTCAAATATTTATGTAGTATATATACATAAACATAATGCAATATACATTTATATAATATTATGTGTATTGTGTATGCATGTGCGGCCGTTTGGGTCATGTATAATATAAAAATTTCAACTTTCTAACTGACAAAACAAGGAAATTTAACTTTCAGGAAACCAAAATGATAAAGTGAGCATATATAGGTGGATAAGAATATTGCTGGATTTTACTAGTAATTCAAGTGCACGAGAAGTTGCATCAAGTGCAGGAGAATTTGCATCAAGTACAAGACTGGTTGCAAATGCTAGAAAACAGGAGCTGCACGAACATAAATATCATAAATGGTTTTTCAGTCTTTCAACAATAGAATCTGCGACAAATTCTTTCACAACTGAGATTGGTGAAGGTGGCTTTGGACACGTTTACAAGGTAAGTTCATCATCAAATTCACAAATCTCATAATTAAAGTACGTGATCATGTAGAAATGCTCATATTGTTTCTCATTTAAAATGCAAATTAAGTCAGGGCCAACTGCCGGAAGGACAAGAGATTGCAGTAAAAAGACTATCCAGGGTATCGACGCAAGGAGTGGAGGAGTTCAAGAATGAGGTTATAATGATATCTAAGATTCAACACAAAAATATGGTCAAGCTTTTAGGATGTTGTATTGAAGGAGAAGAAACCATGTTGATATATGAGTACATGGCCAATGGAAGTTTGGATAAACTTCTTTTTGGTTTGTGACAGACTCTAAACTTAAATTTTGTATTTGTAAATGTATTTCTTGGGTTATATTTGTTTGATTAATTAATTTGATGCATCATGCATGCAGATTCTAAAAGAAGGGAAGCCTTAGACTGGAGAAAGCGTGTAAAAATTATACATGGGATTGTTGATGGTGTCCTGTATCTACACAGAAACTTGAATTCAAAAATTATTCATCGAGATTTGAAGACAAGTAATATATTGCTGGATGCTGAATGGAATCCCATGATATCAGATTTTGGTATGGCCATAACTATTGGGGAAGATGACGCTCAAGCAAAAACACAGAGAATCGTTGGAACCGTGTAAGTAAAGCTACATACATATATGCACATATGTATTACTTGTACTCAACCATAATGACTAAAATGTGTATATATATATATATATACTTACAGTGGATACGTATCACCTGAGTATGCTATGGATGGAAATTTCTCAGATAAATCTGATGTGTTTAGCTTTGGGATCATTTTATTAGAGATATTGAGTGGAAGGAGGAACATTGCTCTTTGTCCAATTCAAAACTTGCCATTAAGTGTGAGCATGCTCCTAAACAAAATCTTCTTTTTAAATTTTTTTTTTATTCCCCTGAATCTATATATATATACATATATCTGACCCAGTTTGAATTTTTTTTTAGGCTTGGAATTTGTGGAAGGAAGGCAAAGGCATGGAGTTTATGGATCCCACACTGTCTATCTCTTGTTCCTCAAGTATCGAAGTAGATAAATATATTAGGTTGGCCTTCTGGTGTTTGAATAAAGAAGCAGCAAATCGACCCACCATGTTTGATATTTTTAAACTACTCAACAGTATTGATACAACAACTATACCCATTCCTGAGCAACCTTACTGTTTCAACTGAAGTATATGGAGGCTCCTTTTATAACATTCCCTCACTTACATGATACAGATAGTGATGGTTGAGATCCAGAAATAGCAACTCATAGCTACTAGCCACATCTAATTTCCAATAATTGGCAGTGCCCTTAAACATCATCATCTAGTTTCCAGGTTTTTATTTCATTTTTCTGCCTCAGAGTAGCATTTGGACATTTCCTTGATATTGTTGTCCATTAATTAACCCGATTTTCCAATCAGATGGTGACCATGTATGCTCGACATATAAGACAGTACATATTAATTAAAGTATTTTTCCAGCTTTAGTTATTTTCTTTTCTGGTTAATTTTACGTATATATGATGGACTTTCATCTCCTTCCACACTACCCACATGTCGAAAAGCTGTAATTGATGTGTTGTGAAATTGAGGAAGCAAGTTTGGTGCAGATAGAGAAAGGAGTTGGGCACAGAGGGAACCATAATATGAATGAATAGATCAGTGTGTGTCTGTTTGTTGAGCGCTTTGTGCCCTGTGATTGAGGCACAGGGATTAGACTGTCATGGAATATGTCCACTATATAAACCTCTCTCTCATTTCCCAAAACACAAAACTACAAATGCTATTGGCGTGGCAGACAGAATCTAGCAGTGTCAACAGTGATACACTCGTTATTATTGACTTTTAATACATGTTAATTAATTTATTTATTAATCTCTAAAACCCATTTTGATAATCCAAATTACGTAAACCCTACATCATCATCATCATCATAATTTCTTCTGCCTTTTGCTAATCAATTACCCACCTACTTTTCCCTTCTATTCTCACTCCCTTTGGACTGGTTTCTCCTGTATATGCAGTGCATGCTTTGGTTCCGGATATGCCACCTCAAAGCAAAACACAAAATTGTATCTTTCACCTCTTTGATTATGTGTATATGTTAAAGTTGATAACTTTAATGTTATTTAACAAATTGAATGTCCTGTGCAAAGCAGTTCATGTTGCTGAACACATTTTTAGATAGCAAAAAATTTTTGGATTGAAAATTTTAATTTCATTTGGCGAAGTTATTTCTTAATTTGATCAAACAAAACAAAGTTGTCTCTTAATTAAAGTGATATTATAGTCAAGTATTTTTTCAAAAGATAATATATTCACAAGTAATCACAATTTTCTTTTCAAAATATTACCGAAAATTTAAATTTTCTATGGAAGCTATATGTACTTATATAATGTTCACATTTAATATAAAAGTAGGTGTACGTAAAAATTACTAATTGATTTTAGAGGATACGAATCTATAAATAATAGTTTAATTGGTTAAAATAATAATATGTAAGACACTGAGAAGCCAAAAACTGTTTAAAAAATATATATATTTTTTTCAAAACAGAAAACTTATAAAAATATTGCCAGCAAGTCAATGTATTCTCTGTTGCTGTGCAAGTGTGCAACCCAATACCTCTCTCTCACTCCGTTTGCCAGCTAATCACTCCGTTTCCTTACCAGTCTCTCTCCAACACTACGTCATGGCTGACGAGAGATAAAACGTCGACGTACCAACCTTCTGTTTCAGCTAAAGCCAATAACGCCGTTTATTCCCAAAAAAAAAACCAGTCGCCTAAACTCCCAGATTTCACAAGGTAATAGGCCCATTTTTGGCCCAAAATCCCACTCTCTCTCTCTCCTCTCTCTCCTCTCTCTCTCTCTCCCCCCCCCTCTGACAGTCGTTTTCTTTTCCCGGAAAAGCTCTACTTTTGTTCGTATTCATGTCGGTACGCTAATCGCTTTCCTCTCTTTCATTCAAACTTTTTTACAAAATTTATTTCTTTTTGATCGTTGTTAATCTTCTCTGATGTTTATTCGGTTCGATTTGATAAGATTTCTGATCGACTATTCGGAGCTAAAATACAGATTTTGATGACACACGTTTGATTTGATTGTACTTGATTGGGATCAATTTGTTTAAACTTTCTTGGCCATCAAGTTTTGTGCAATATTCATGCTTTTTAGTAATTTGTGAACTTGATTTCTGAATAGTTACTATTTTGGAGCTCACTTTAAACAATAACAATGGATTGTGCGTTTATATTTATCACGCCTGAGGCTAGAATGAGTAATTTAACTGGTTAGAGAATTTTGCTTTATTTACTTTGTCTAAAACTAGAAATTTCCTCATTTTGAAAAAAAAAAATTTTAAAAAAAATGTTCTGTGTTGGGAAAGATTGAGGCTAAGCATTCCTCCTTTTGTCTTGTTAGAGTTTTGGTGGCTTTGAATGTCTATTCTCTGAGAATTGACGGACTTCTGTTGCGTAAATTATATTAGTTTCTTATTCAGTGATTAGTAAGCTTTCCTTAGCAACTTATCCACCCCATGGTTGTTGATTTTACCTCTTACTCAGTGATCAGTTGTCTCAGTTTACTATTGAAGAATATTATAACAGATTTTGTTTTGATTCGTTTTCTTTTTGACATGTTATGGAATCCCATAATCCTAATAGCACTGTACCTGGTCAATGGTTTTTATGGCAATGGTATTGCCTTGTTTGAAATTGCCAAAGCCTTGTTTCAGGATGATAAAAGACAATGGGATTTATAACCGAGTATGGGATATATCAGATTGGTGATCTGCTCTTTTATCTATTTTCATTAGGGTAAACTGCTTGAGGTCATACGCTTGTTTTGCTTGTGTATGAGTGTGTCAGGTATTTAGCTGTGTTGTTTGAATTTATTCAGTATATGCTTGATGCCTTTATGTAATTAATATTAAAATCTTATTTTGTTAAGAATTCATTCATTTTGGAGTTTGTTCTTTATGAATCGTGTTATCAACTTCAAAGTTTCAATTCCTTTCTCGATGTTACATTGAAACCCTTTACTTCGTGGCAGTTTGTCCACTGATGGTAATAGAAGGGTAGTGTAATCAAAGAGGGCAAGAAAATTCTTTAACCAATCAAATCATTTCAAAATCATTAAAGAGATGTCCTATTTTAGTGTTCCCTGTTATTGGAATCACTAAAAAATGTTCATTTTTTTTTTCATATTCAGGATAAGGGTCGCCCATTGCCTAAATTTGGTGAATGGGATGTCAATGATCCTGCTTCAGCTGAGGGATTTACTGTGATCTTTAACAAGGCTAGGGATGAGAAGAAGACTGGCGGTAAACCCGAGTCTCCTGGAAAAGTTGACACTAATATCAAGCCTGTAGTGGATCCTGGAAAGCCTCAGTCTGTAAGCTATTCTCAAAAGCAATTCTCTTTTATTTCTCCAATCACTATAATATCTACAAGGAGGTGGCCTGTAGCAATCAGTTCTTTTGCCTATTTGTGTATGGCAGTTCTTTAAGACAAACTTTTGGATTTCAGTGATAGTAATGTGATCTAGAACCATTACAGGCTTGTCCCATTCCCATAAAACCTAACCTTCTTGTTCAAACTTAGATTCTTTACATAAAATATCTACCTTATCTGGTTTTCTTATGTTGAGGCAGTAACCAGGATAAACAGATTGTCAATATTCTACTGCTGGAATTGAAATTAGAGGATTTTATATATTTATAATGTGATTAATGCATAGAAAAATATATTAGGTAGTCTAGCCTTATATAATCATGAACTGTCTTGAGTTTGTATTTCTTTAAGGAAGTCTAGCCTAAGGAGGACATGGTTATTTGTTACTAATTTGTGACACACAGTGGTCCTTGACCTAGTTAAAGCCATTCTTTAGGTGCATCATCCAGTTTTGATCTTTTAGAACATTTTCATGGATTGATTTCCTTACCCTTTTGACACTTAGTAAACTGTTTCGTTCTTTTCAGAAAAAATGGTTTTGCTGCATTCAAGATCCACCTGCAGAATCTTAACAAGGATCTACCAATATAAGTGCTTCCACGGAAGAGCATGTCTTTCTGTAATTGGCTCCACCATATTTTTACACCGAAGATAGGAGCTTTAGAGCAATGATGTGTCCTACTGGAATTTGTTGTGTGCTGTAAAATTGAGTTGTGATTGGAAGGAGTAAAGAAGACAAAAACACTTATTTGTATCTATATGTTGTCCGATGTGGTGATTATTATTTAGAGGCCATTCTGTTTCTTATATTTCCATTGACTGTGCTACGAGCTTCAGAGATTTGCTTATGACATTCTTTTATATTTTACTTCTTATTGTATTATTTAACTGGCCTCGTTTGTGAAACGATATTTGGGGGGGGAAAAAAAATCTAAAACTTCAATTTTACTGGGAAACTCTCTAGGTTTGTATTAGAAACTGTCCCTTTCTTCTCTTTCTTTCTGATGTTACAACTGACCAGATTTTTCTTACCAAATTCCTTCATTGTGATAAGAGAAACTAAAGGCGACAAAAGAAGAGGGTTTAAATATGATATTAATGTAGTCACTAAATTAAATTATTGAGCTTTAACTACTGAATGATAAGATAGCGTTCAAAATCTTAAAAAGATAATAAAAAAAGATACAAAAAGAAAAAAGAAAAAAAAAATTCACACTAATTAGATCCAAATTACTGTAAATAAATCTGATGAATTTGATAATATTGGTGAAGAGTTACCCGGGCGACCATTTTCAGTTGCAAGTTTTCAAAGCCAAAAACTTTTCACTCTTCCAACACAATCTGATGGTTTTACTTTCTTATATGGAAAATACAAAGACGGTAAGGCAATCACACAAAGCATCAACCAACTCAAAATATGCTAATTCAGCTAGAAATTTAAATTTGGCGGAGGTTACCATAACGCCCCTTTTCACTTTCTTTTTAATATTATTTTTCTTGCCAACACAGACATCATGCACATAGAAGTAGTTGTTTATGCTAAATATGACCACCCACGACCTGCCCTTTTTGTCATTTTAATACTTTATTTTAGATTTATATAAGGTTATCGTCCTTCACAAGGTCCCAATCCATGTTTTAGCTGATAAAGTATTGTAGAGATTTGCAACAATGTCTTAATTTAAAAAATCTTATTCAAGTACTTGGTACAATACAACAGTAAGTATTAAATAAGAGTTCAGTGCAAAGCTATACTGATAATTATCCTACAATGCCGCCAAGGTCAGACTCTGGACATTCCAAGCTTTCGCTCAAAGAGGTGGCGGAGAAGGTAAACTTGGAGAAAACTGGCGCCAATTAGAGCTGCTGATTCAAATAAGGCCTTCCGAACAGCCATACTACTCATTGCGTCATTCACTGCATTGCATAATAATTAATTATCATTAAACTTATAAATGCTGACAGTTCACTTATTTAAATCGCCAAAGGATGGAGAGAGAGGTGGAGGGGTAGGTAGGGTGGCCGATAACACTACATTAAAAAAAGGCCATTATAGTGCAGGCCATATCTGGTTGGAAATGCATGTACCTATATCTAATAGATATTGTTCAACAAGATCATCTTGATAATCTATCATAACCAGATGGTCTTCATTATTTTAAACATTTATCTGGACAAAGCTAAACAGCAAGGTTGGGTGTGTAAACAGGTAGGGCTGACTGGGTTTTTCACCCACAGCATGATAGAAATAGCAATGAGGTCCTCCCACAGCAAAGATAAATGATATGGGCAAACGGGTTTGGGAGTTTCAGCCTCCTAATAATTGGAGGACTAATTTATGGTCAAATCCATAGGTTCCCACAAAATTTTAATATGAACTTATCAACTCATGAATATGAGTGAATTATGCCTTCCTAGTAAATTCTGCATTCCGTGTAAACAACAATGCCAAAATTCCACAAATCTTCAAAGCAATTATTATCCATGAAAAAAAAAAAAAAAGAAAAAAAGAAGAAAAGTAAAGAGAAAGCTGTAAGGAGTTTTAGTTCAACAGATACCTATTGCCTGGCGTTCAGTCTGAGCCTCTAGCCAATGCTGTTCGAACTGAATGTTGTAAAGGGCTTCCTCTAATTTTGATATTTGTTCTAACAAAGGGTTAAAGTGCTCTGCAGATAAGCACAAAAGCTATGGTAAGTTAATCTATTTCTCAAGAAAAATAAGGTCAAAAGTGGATTAAAAATTATTAAAGAACACAAACAATGGCATAGAACCATGTCTCACCATCTTTTGCATGCTGATCAAGGTATGAAAAATGGCTAACATGAACATCAAAATCAATAGTTTCATGATAAGGTGACTTGTTAGTGAAGCAGAAACGGTAGATTCCCTTCTCATGAGCCACAAACTCATACTTGTCACTTATCTTGTCACGAAAATCATGAATTTGATTCCCAGAAGGTCCCTTCACCTGAAAATTTCAAAATCATTTCAGAAATTTATATGATTTCACAGAAAAAGAAATACAAAAATAGAATATAAAACAAGTGAATTATTGGCCAAATGTTATATACTTGAGTTGTGACAGAGATTGTAAAAGCAACCCTTCAATGAAACGTACTAATATTATGGTGCTTCTCCATTTTGATTTTCTACATTCCCAACCAATGGAAAATTTGAGACGATCAAATGAAATAAAGAGTTTAAAAGAATGATCCAATTAATAAAACAATTCTTACCCTCACATATATCAAAGTCAACATTGAATGCAACAAATTGAAAACCTCCAGAATCCCTACTTCATCAGTCCCATTTCCACATACAAAGAGATTAAGAAAAAGTCAAGACCATAAACCTAAAATCTCAGAACTATATGACCCTATAATTGTACAATTTTCAATATTCCTACAAAATCATACACTTCCTAGGAACATAACCCTTGAATATCACATCACTTGATTTAAGACTTTAGCTAAGTGGTTTACCGAGCAGTCCAATCAGAAAAGTAGATTACTCCTTGCTGAAAATGATCAGAAACAAACAAACACAGTGCTTACCACGAGATCAACACCATCTTGAGTATAATGCCAAGATGATTCAACCTTGACTACCACAAAAGAGAGATGGACGGTATCCCCATCATACTGGACATTATGAGAGAAGCAGTCTTCTCGGTCAATCACAAATCTGATCCCAAACACTGCTTGCAGGCTCAATACCAATGCCAGCAATACAAAAGTAGCATATCTGGTTAACACAGTTTTCATCTGTAGATTGAAAACAACAAATTTCAACTCAAATACAGGATTATAATTAAACAAAGAGATCTTCCTACCTACGTCTACTTACTATAATTCGTAAGCTAAGCCTTCTTCTGCTTTCTCACCAAATGTTTAATCTTATTTGTCTAAGGTAAAAACTTGTCTTTTCCCTTCTACAATAACTTCATCAATAGATTCATAATCAAACTTTAACCACATATGAGAAATAAATCATAATATTAAAATTAAAAAAAGCTATTTTATTTTTATTTTTTTTCACTCGAAGACATCAGAAACTACTGTCCAGCAAAAAAAACAGAAGAGCAATAAAGGATTCTATTTTCCGAGAATTTTTATGCACAAAATTTATACTTAGTCCAGTCCGATATAAAATTCGAGGAAGAAAAAAGCTCTTTTCAAATTTTCTGTTTCAATTTCAAGAGATTAAGCAAAGAAAATGGATAATTGGATACAAGAGAAGAAAAGAGGAAAATAATGTACAATCAAGAGATAAAGACATAATTAATCCCCTGGTTGGTTGCTCAGAAAGGGAAGGAAAATAAGAGAGATCCCGAAAGTTTAAAACTTTCCTTCATTTCCTGAGACTTCCGAGAATCAAAGCAGACCAACAAAGAGATCGAAACCAGGAGAATCAAACAAATAGAATTTGAAGAAGAATCGAGAAAAAACCTTGTCTTCAATCTGAATAAGCCCTAAAGATGTAAGCTTCCGCAGGCGCAAGAATGTTGAATGACATCACAACTCAAAAGTACAAATAGAAGTTTCACCACTTCGAGGTTTAATTGTTATAACGTTGAGCTGTCGTTTCGTCCATGAGGAATTGACTTTTTGTGGTCGAGCACACTGTTACGTTCTTGCGCCACGCATGAGGGCTCCAGATGGGCCAACTCTAATTGGGCTTCGGTGTATCAAAAACTCCAGTTGGGTGAATAAATCCAGGAAATAAATTGTAAGGATTTATTATGTTTAATTTAGAATAAAAAATAAATATCAAATAGAAAGGATTTTAGTTTTCCTTGTTTGTTTTAAAAAATAAAAATTAATAGAAAAAAGCGAAGAAAATTTATGTTGTGAAATATATGTTAGGATTTTATTTTTCCTTCATTATTATTCTTTAATCCAAATCCCACGTGTAGGATTATTGAGTATTCAATTCAAGATAAGTGCATTTCTCATTATTTAGAGAATAAGAATTACAAAGACTTTTTTAAAAAAAAAAGAAAAAACATTAAACTCACTTGTGTATTCACTATTTCACTGTAAGAATGTAAAGAAAATACAAGCAAATAGAGAAATTGCAACAGATTTAAGTGCTTGGGAGCTTGGCATCCTGCCCTCGTCCTTCCTTAAGAAAAGTGCTTGGAACAAGGGCCAGTTGATCAGAATCAAAACCCCACTTATGAGTATTTGCAGCCACATTGCCTCATAATATTTTGCAGAACCCTCTTCTCCCATTATAACTTGTTTTACCATCCCAACCAAGAAGCACAGGTTGATCAAAGCAAGTGTTGATAAAATGGTGAACATTGGAGAGGAGGTTCCAAACTCCATAATCTCTTTCTCATATCGTTGTGAAACATCTTGGTCGGCCACTTTGGATGTGATTATAAATCCAGAATCAGAAAATCCAAGTGATTTAAGAATGGTATCAATGAAGGCAAAGAGGTAGGAGCTACACCTCTTGTAGAGCCATATCCTTTGATCATTCCACCAGCCTAGGATTGTGCCACCACACCACAGAAACTCGGCTAAGCTGTACGTGTACTTGGAAACTATCACATATGCAAATGGTATCATCCATGGGCTTGAGATCTGAAATCCACAAAACAAAACTCAGTTGCAGCCATCGGAGAAATATATACACTCTGAGTTTACGTATGCCTCAAGTGTTCTTGCTCATTGAAGTGTATGGTAAAAACACAAGCAACTGAGTGAAAACATATCATGAAAAACAACGAGAAGGAGAGAGAGATCATGCATACTACCTGTGGAAACAAAGGAATGCCTCTGAGGAGGTAAAGTGAAGGGACAATTGAGTAATATAGGACGGACAAGCAGTTAGGAGCCCAAAAGCAATAGCAGCAATATCCAAGTTGGAGACCTAAGCTGATCTTGTTATGTGCATACCAAGCAGGACTGTATTGAGACAGCAAGATCTGGAAATCACCTTCGGACCATCTCTTATGCTGCAGTAGTGTCTGAGGCAGTGTGGTTGGAGCTACTCCTAAGAAAGCTTTCCTTGATGGATTATAATACAATGATTTCCATCCCCGCGATTGGATTGACAGCCCCGTTATGACATCTTCAACAGGGCATCCATATTTCAGACCCATCTGCAAATAAACATCCATCAAAATCAAATGTGTGTGTGTGTGTGTGTGTGTGTGAGAGAGAGAGAGAGAGAGAGAGAGAGAGAGAGAGGGAGAGAGAAACAAACCTCTTTGCCCCATTGAGTGTTTGCCTCATATGTACAGCTTGCAAGGCCCTTTAATTGTTCTTCTAATTCGAGGACACTCTTTCTTTGTATACTCTCCCACTTTTCTTCATGCTTGTATCCCCTAATAAACTTCCTCCCACAAAGAGTGTCCCTTCTGTGAAAGCAGCCACTTCCAATATAGAGAGGGCCTCCAAAACCATCCAAACCATGGAATTCCACCTTATAGACCAACCACACAAATTTTCAAACATAGTAATAAAGCAAAATACTATGAAACTTAGTCAGAACCTTAATTTGGTCCCATTGATATCCACTAACCTCACTGATTACTCGTAATGAACTACTATACAAGTCATTCGTAGTGATGTTTTCAAAATTCTGTGGAAATTGTACAAATGCAATCTCATGGCCTTTTTCCTCATCCATCAAGAAGCAAAGTGCATCTCGGATGGAGGAAGAGTCATTTGAATACATATCACAGTCAACATTAAGAATGATCTGCCCATTGCTAATCCTTGAAGATACCCTAATCTGCAAAGAAGTAATCACACAGGACAAACAATAAGGAGTGAGACAATATATTCTGCAGCATTGCATGCATTCTATGATTTAATGGTGTAATTCAATATACCATTACTTTGAAACTATTTAGAGTTTAGAATATTATGTAAAGAGAAGGAAAATTAAAAGTTGACAGTTATATGTAACAATTAGCCATGCATCCACAAGCATGAAGGAAAAGTATTTGGTTTACAAAAGCAAAATGTTAGATCATTTTAAAATATTGAAAAATAGATGTAACTATATTCAGTAACACGCAGGGGCAAATTTATGTGTTTTTTGTGTATTCATTTCATTACCAATGCATTCATAGCTCCAGCTTTGAAGTTGTGAGGATGTTGGGGTCTTTTCTCGCGAGCCAAATATACAAGAGTTGGCAACACGCACCCTGCAACATCTATGACATTTGGGTCCCTCCTGTCAATTAAGATCTGATATGACAAAACAAAGCCAAAAATAAATTTAAAATAACAAAATTTAAGAAATTCTTACAAAAATGAAAAGGTGTTTTTGGGTTTTACGTTTGTGAATGAAATGACTTGCACTCTCACGTTGAAAGACATAGATTAATTTGCTTATCTTTCTAACCAAATATTAGATGTGATTGTATACATACTTGAAGGATGGTGTCGTGGTCATGCCGAGAAGAATATGAATCCCAATGAGAGAACCCTTTATGTTTTGACCTTGCTTCTTTTGGAACTTGGCCTAGTTTGGTTGCATTTTCAATTCGATTCTCCATGTCATTGTACAATTTCTACATCAAAAAGTTAAGAATACAGTTCTCTGAACAAATTTAATAGCCAAAGTAATACTTTGCTAAGTTACCATACACATTTTCCAAATAGCTCAAGTTACTATGAAATGGCCCAAATTTTTCCATGAAACTAACAGAATAGGTTGTTCTGAAACAACATGATAAAGAATTCTATTACTAATAACAACAATAATAATTCGCAATTTGGATTTTTCTCGACGTGGAAGGAAGCTTATCTTTACAACATTCTCGGGTAAAAAAAAGGCGTCATGGATGACGCAGATTTTGTGATGCATGTATTATAGTTGATTTGTCGTGACAATTGACCCAATTATTGAGACAAGTTTCAACTAGCATACTAAAATAATCTTGAAATTAATGAGTGAACCTTTATATTCGTTTCCCAGGGCCACAAATGGACCCTAGCTCACCTAATTTTCTAATTGGATGACTTTCTCTGTGTTGAAAAAAATGTTACCTTGATAGACTGATTAGCGTCAGTTGGAGCAGTAATGGAAGAAAAGTATGCAGCTGGCGACCTTGGCTCCACGTTGAATTTCTTGCAAAATGGAATCCAGTGCTTGGCAAATTCAGAAGCTTCAAGAAGAGCATAAAATGTAAGATCAGAACCACCATCATCGGAGAGATATACACTGAGCTTCTCAGGTGGGTAGTCGTATGCCATGACTGATAGAACCGTGTTGATTACCATCAATGGTGGTTCAATTGATGGGTCTGCTGTGCACACGTATATATCCACCCCTGGCAACTCTTTCTCAAATCTGTTCATTAATTTCAGGATCACAAATCAAAAACATGGTACTTGTAAAATAATATAAAACAAATATTTTGAAATGGTTGGCAAGCTTGTATTGTATAGTATGTGACAGAGTACTAATGAAGACAAATGGAAGCAAGAGATAAGTGCACATTGATCTGTCAGAGAAACAGAAAGAGAAACCTCTGAGAAAGCCTGTCCTTGAAGGTGCGTCTATAGACACGGCTCCACCGGAGGGCTTGAGTGAGAAGCCAATAAAAACCAAACCATAACTCAGCAGCAAGCAACCCAATCCAACCCCATCGTCCATCTTCAGCTTGCTTTGGTATGTGACTCACTCTATAAACCCAAATCAGACATATACCCACAAATATAGACACAGCAAATACTCTGTATGTTACCCTTCCAGCTGCTCTCTTTGTTTCAAATAATGGAAAATGCCCTTCCCTTCCCATCACTCTCTCTTTCTCTCTTTCTCCTTCTTAAATCATATTATTATATATTATATAGTAGCTTGTGATGGTTGGATCCAACTGTTCAAGACAATAATTTTATCCTTTTCAGAATAGTTCCAAAATTATGTTCAAACATTTAACTTCTATCTTCTCTCGATTCTACAGCTACAAGGATGACATGCATGAAGGGAGCCAAGTCTGATACACCTCCAAGAGTTGTTTGCATACGTGTGTGTGTGAAAATAAATGAGGAGCTTAACCCAACTATGTTCAAATTTTATGCCAATTTGACTCTGCCCATATTGTCAACTCCACGATGCTTATTACAAAAAAAAAAAAGGGCTCCATGATGCTTGACTGCTTGAATTCTAGCTTTGCAGTATTACCTTTTTTTCTGGGCCCTTCCTTGCTGATGATACTTTGGTACGAGTGGTAATTACAAAATTGGCATATGCGTTTGAAGCCCACCAATGTTGATAAAATTCCATCCTTTTTATTTTTTTTGGCAATCTCATTAAGACCGCCTCCACAGACCATCCTGCAAAATATTATTTTGACCAAAGTTTAAGTCACGGCTCGTTTTAGTTGATTTCACACTTAAATAATAAAAATTTGTATGATTCACTAAAAGAAAGAAGAAAAAAAAAAAGAGTTGAATTTCATGGAATTTAAAATGATTAAATAGTTGTGTAACTCTTAGAAATAGTGATTATGCAGCATAATTCTGCGTATCCGGACGTTCTCTCTTTCATGATTTTAATTCAATTCAATTAGTTTGTTTCCCTTCATGCACGGTTTTAACTAGTTATAAACTAAAGGATAATTTGAATATACTTTGACGTTTTTCTACTTGTACGAGAAACAAGCAAAAAGAAGGAACCAAAAAAATAATAGACAAGAAAAAAGAAGTTACTTTTGATGTACTGTATATTGAATCGATAAGCTGGATTCACATAGAATTTTAGATCATTTAATTTAGAATAAATAGTATTGGAATTTGGGAGAGAATATCAGCATGTTACTAAGTAGTGCTCTCTTTCAATTTTCAGCTGCCTGGCTAGCTACTGTCACTTTACACTTTACAACCACTAAACCTTGGAGCTGTTTCACATAATTATATTGTCCCGGCTAATTTGCATTCTTTTATCTAAAAGTTGTTGTATATATATATACATCCATCATAAAAACAATTGACCATGATTTACTTAATGGTTTTCATGTTAATATATATAAAGTGTAGACTTTAATTTGACAAAAGGTAGAATCGTCCATGTAGTTACACTTTATTACCTGAATTCTGTGATGTCTAATTAACAGGAATCAAGCAGATTAGTGAAACCAAAACTATAGACTTAAACATAACAGAGGACGGCATAGAACCCTTATCACTGCGAATGAAGAGAGCTTGGTAGATTGGTAAGTTGACCAAAACCACTAGGCCACAGAGAACAATCTGAATGATCAAATGCTCTAAAACCTTGAAATCCAAATCCAACACAAGCCTCTTGAATCCCCATATTAAAGTGAACAAGTTAAGTAATGCCAGTGTCGATACTATGGTGAACGTTATAGTTGAGCTTCCAAATTCCATCACCTCTTGCTCATACCTCTTCGAGACATCCTCTGTGACCACTTTTGTAGTGACAGAAAATTTGGTTTGGGATAGTCCTAATTGCCTCAGAATGGTATCCAGGAAGCCAAAGAAATATGCAGTTGTCCTTCTAATCAGCCATATTCTTTGCAAGTTCCACCAAGCTTTGAACGTACTCCCACAGCTCAGGAATTCAATTATGCTGTATAAGTTCTTGGCCACAAATACATATGCAAAGGGCAGGAACCATAGACTTGAAACCTGAGATGATAATTCATAAGCCATTGAAAATTGATTAATAAAGATTCAAATTATCTTTATGCATTACCGTCAGTTTGTCATCATTTACTTTTTCTTTCTTAGGAAACAAGAAAGGATGAAAGAAGAAACAGTGGGACCAGAATACCTGTGGAAACAAAGAGACACCATTGAGCAAGCAAACAGGGGGGACAATCACATAGTACAGAACTGGCAAAGAAAATGGAGCCCATAGAAGATATACACAGTAACCCATCTGCGCGCCTAATTTCAACTCTTTATGCCCATATATGAAAGGGCAATACTTGACAAATACCTGAAACATGCCTTCAGACCATCTCTTGTGCTGAGCAAGAGCTATATCTAAGGTTGTAGGTGCAACCCCCAAAAAGGCTTTTCTATCTGGATTGTAATAAACTGATTTCCAACCCCTGCATTGGATTGCCAAGCCAGTAACAATATCTTCAGCAGGACACCCATATATCAACCCCATCTGCATATTCATTAACATGTTTATTATAAGTAAGACCACTAGAACTTTGAAATGAAGAGGGAGAGAGACCGAGAGAGACCAGACCTCTTTCCCCCATTGAGTACCCTTTTCATAGCAGCAACTAGCAAGAACTTTTGATGCTTCTTCTAAATCACCAACACTTCTGCCAACATTGTTTTTGGTCTCTACGTTCCACTCTGCTTTATAACCCTTGGATTTCTTCCTTCCCAAAAGACATTCTCTTCTATGGAAGCATCCAGTGCCGCAGTAAAATGCGGCGCCATATCCACCAGCTCCAGCAAGCTCGATCTTCATATATATATGAGAAAGAACCAAAATTTATCATCTATGACTTTAGTTTTGAAAACAAAGTTTAATTAAATCTCATTTCGGAGAAAAAGTATTTACTACTCACTCCGCTTGTTGAAAAAGCAGCATTTGCATAAATATCATTCTTGGTTAGATTGTCGTAGTTCTGTGGAAACTGCACATATGCTACCTCATGGCCTTCCTTTTCATCCATGAAGAAACACAGTATCTCTCGGACTGTATCTGCATCA
The DNA here is from genome assembly GCA_007844105.2 of Rhamnella rubrinervis. NCBI lineage: Eukaryota > Viridiplantae > Streptophyta > Magnoliopsida > Rosales > Rhamnaceae > Rhamnella > Rhamnella rubrinervis. The sequence continues at coordinate 8,659,482 of CM017578.2, forward strand.
TTAGCATACATGTCGCAGTCTACATTCAGGATGAATGGTGCATTGCTTATCTCTGATGATACTCTTATCTGCTCAACGAAAATATACAGCTTAAAAAAGTGGCTTTCATACACTGACTCTCATTTCTTTTCTAGCGGCATTTAAATGGAATTAGCATCTTTTTTGCATATACTAAAAGTAGTGTTTGTATAAGCAAGTTAAAATTACCGCACAAGGTTATATACTTTTGAGAAAATTGAAAGCTTACAAGTGAATTCATGGCTCCAGCTTTGAAATTGTGAGGCCACTGAGGCTTCTTTTCTCTTGCCATGTATACGAGCGTTGGGAGTCGATGTCCATCATTGTCCATGGAATTAGTGTCCCTTCCATCAATTAAAATCTGGGGAAGTGAGGGAAAACAAATGTAAGAGAAATATTTAATGCAAGTAAACAGAAAATATGATGAAATTTACACAAACAATATTACCTGCACAATTGACTGATGATCATGCTTAGTAGTGTGGGGTCCCCATTCTGAGAATCCTTTATGTTGATTCTTTGTTTCTTTCGGAATCTTGCCCCTTTGAATAGCTGACTCGATCCGCTCTTTCATTTCTTCGTATAGTTTCTTTCAGATAACATATTGGTTTTGTTATCAAAGTTAAAACCATAGTACTTGCTTATAGGTGAAGCAATATATATATGTAATTCATGAGTTTCATGCTACATGACTTGCTTTGATACAGATGATCTTAAAAATTGACTAGAAAATGCTATTTATCTGACTGAAACAGCTTGATTATTCATGCTAATTGTTTTTTCTTTCCTCAAACATTTGGTGTTCTACTTCTAACAAACCCCTACTGAGGATATTAATTATTGCACATTAACAAACCCCACTTAGGATATTAATTATTGCACAGGTACTTCTAGTTTATTGCTTATACTTTTAAAACCTTAGCTTTCACCTATACAACTAGACGTGGTTAAGCTAATAAGCTTGAATTTAATATACCTTGATAGCCAACCATTCCTGAACAAACTTGGTGTCTTGCGGAGAAGAATTCAGGGCAAAATAGGCCTCTGGTGACCTTGGTTCAACCTTGAATGTCTTGCAAAAGGGTATCCAGTACTTAGAGAAATGGGAGGCCTCAAGGAGAGCATAGAATGTGAATTCAGACCCACCATCATCAGAAAGATAAACACTCAATTTGTGAGATGGATAATTGTAGGACATTGCTGATAACACAGTGCTAATCACCATTGCCGGTGGCTCCATTATGGGGTCTGCGGTGCAAACAAAAACGTCCACACCTGGTAACTTGTCCTCGTATCTGCAATATGCAAAAGTGAATTAAGGCCAAGATTTTTATTCCCAACAACTCTCTATCCCAACACATAAAACACATAAAACTAAACTCAACAACTGCCATGTTACAGACATGTGGAACCTACTCTGCCACATGGCTGTGCATAGCTGCCAGCCCAACTGTGAAAGCTCACCAGTTGGGCTGAAACATGTAAGCTAAACAGACATAACTATACATTCGTTTATGATATTATACCAATTAGCATTGACGATCTGCCACACATGTTAATTCGCTTGTATATTTTGTTAATACTATTTTCTTGAATATAATAATTAAGAGAATATATTCTTACTACTAAAATCGTATGAAGGCTGGCAACTTGTTTGTGGTTCAGCAGTATCCTACAACAATGAAATAAATATATACACACAGACACGTGTATATATTGTATGAATTCATAAATAAGCCCGTGTTCTTTTTTTTTTTTATGAATAAAAAATGGCCTCGATGTGGATCTCATCAACCCAGAATTCTATTAGTGAGTGTTACACTTAGACACAGTGTGCAATTGGTAATGATTCTACTACGGTGCCACAAATTCGCAAACTGATCCTAAATAATTGTTGTTGTTCATTGGATTCCGGAAGAACTACTTCGTTAGGATTGGGGAATTACATCGATTCTGTCTGAATAGCCTCGATTCTCCCGTCGAGAGTCACTTTGAAAGTCTTACCTAAACTCTTCCGACTGAATATGATAAAGCCTATAAAACAACAAGCTACTATCATTTCTTCATTATAGACTGAGATCTTCTTCGAACTTAATGCTCAAATAGATGTAATTGCACCAAATAGCATCTTTCTGCCCTGCATATGAGCCTTTTTGCTGCTCTAACTTTGTAACCCTATAAGAGTCTAAAGCAGCTGGCTCAGCCCCTAACAGATCCCCTTCACCTGACACTTCAAGTAAGGCTGAGTACACTTGAGATAATAACGAAACTTATCAAAACTCGAACCATAACTCTCTCACAAACGAGTGTGATGGAATCAGTTTTATTTCCGCTAAGCCACACCCCCATGTGTAATAAGCCTCGTGTTCACGAACAAACAGAAAAGACTATATTATGTTTTTGTAATTAACTGTTGATAACATTTACTTCCGGGCGGCGCAAGTAAATATATATTACACTCTAATTATAAATTATATCCTTTCTTAGTATATATATACATATATATATATATATATATGTCCAAGCTAATTAAATAAATAAATATGTGTATAAATGTCCAAGCTAATTAAAGCTTAACTAAAACTCAAGTCAATTAAACAGAGACAGAGAGAGAAGACAATTAAGCCAACCTTTGTGAGAGTCTGTCCTTGTAAGGGTGAGAATAAGAAACATCCCATCGAACGGACTGAGTTAAGATCCAGTAAACACCGAAACACAACTCAGCCATCAACATCCCAATCCAAACCCATCTTCTTACTCCTCCAGTAGTACTTGTACCTGCAGCTGTAGGCATGTAATTTGTTAGCCTGTAAAACCATATGCAACATATTCCCACCATTATTGTAAACGCAAACACCCTATTTAGACTTCTGAATCTGGCTTCTTTTCTCTCAAACAGTGGTACAGCAACTGCCTCTTCTTCAACACCAGCTGCTTCTGCTTGCTTAGACCCCCCCATCTCTCTCTCTCTTTCTCTTTTTGTGTGTTATATGTAACTAGCAATATCAAGGATATGTGGGCGGCCTACAGAGAAGCACCTAGATGAGCTAACGCATAATCTATCAAGTATATGTATGTAGTTTTGGTAGGGTTTGTACTTTTTTTGTGTCCTTCCGTTTTTTACTGTGTCCTTTCAGTCTAATGTAGAGAGAGCTAGCCCAAATAGTATGCATTTTATATATTTGTATGGTCGGTCAAACATGCATGAAAATTCATCACTTGCAATGTTATTGGGATGATGATGGTTTTTCTAGGCAGAAACACAAACACTATTCGTTGTACGCATGTCATCTTCATCAAGTCTTAATTATTTGTCTATTTCTTATCATCAATTGGGATTTTGACCTTAATTTCCGTGGCTATAGCTCTTCCGCATCAATTTTTCAACCAATGTTAATGTTGGTTGGCCTCATGAGCCCTCCAGTCACTATCATTTTGTGCAGATAGTTATTTTGGAAATATATATGAATGTAAAATCAAGACGTCTCTAGCGGCCAGTGGCCACCACTAAAAAGTAGTCAAATTTCTACGATATATCTGCTGTGTGTGGCCTTGTGTAAATTTTTGTCTTCATTTGATAATTCAAACACATATTATATACACACATGTTATATATATATATATACCTTAAATTATAATTAATATGAAGCTGCAGAGGTTAATTGATCGAGCTCGTAAGCTAATCTCAATTACTTCCTTGATGAACTAATAAATTAAATACAACTAATAAATTAAATACTACAGTTACGTGTCTCGGTAATTTGACCGAGTCTTGATGTACGAGCTAGCCAGCAACTTCAATTCATGTTGATTGAAACTTGACACTGATCTGTTTCCACGCAACTTAATTACGAGAGCTAGTTATTACTGAGACCACTTAAATAATAGCCTTATATTAATGGAAGAGACGGAAAAAACTCTGGTATACTCCTGGAGTACCAATTTCTGTCTCCAAAATCACACCACATACATATAAATATTAATAAAATATTATATTTTCTACACCGTCAAAATTATACTACGTAGATATAAATATTAATAAAATATTATATTGTGTGATCTGCAGAAGTTGGTAGAAGTTGGTATCGGAAATATCAGACTTTTTTCGGAAGAGACGTACCTCTTTGGTGTATTTATATGTATAGCAGACAGTTGTTGATGAGATGATACGTACACACAAAAAGTCCAATAAAAAAAGAAAAAATTAATGAAAGAAGATGACCACTGGTAGCCGCTAGTAGAGGGAAGACACCAGACTCTCTCTTTCTCTCTGTACGTGCTGTATTTTCTATGGATCAAATCCAAGAAATATTAGTGGATACATATATTGAAATTGAGAAGTAAAAACAGTGTTTTAATATCTAGCTACCAACAAAGTACATACTACATGCAGTGCTAGCTATTGGTGCCTAATATTAAGTATATATGTAGGGTTTCATGATGATGATGAGCACATCTAAAGCGGTCAGCTTGTTGGGTGGTAGTACTACGATACTCTTCACTCCTATCAGCCGAGCCATCGTCCCCGTTGCTGCTGTAATGGAATTTGATATGCTGCTCTAATTTGCTCTTCATCTCATAATTACATGTTTTTGTTGAAATCCCATTCCCATTCCCATGCACGTAATGAACTTGTTCATCTTCTTCCTGATTTTCATGTAAACTCCTAATATTCCTCGGCTTCCTCTCAACACTGGTACCCATCTCTTTCTCATTTTTCTTTTCCCCTACTTTTCGTGCCTCATGATCTTCCTCTTCTTCTTTTTCGATGCCTTATGCTTTTGGGACGTCAAACTTAATTAACGATACACGTACATATTAGGAGGCTTTGCGTTTAGCTGCCACGTTTGCATTGTGGCGCTACTAACGCCTACACGTGTCTTCTGCTTCCGACCCCACTTGCTCATCCGGTGTCCAAGCACCGCTTCAGATCTTGGACTTGGGCTTTTCAAACTAATAATGGACCTTAATCTAGCCCAGTTATATGCCCATTCCCATTTTTGTATCCAGCCCACTTTTTGATGCCATGGTCATTTGAGGCTCCGTACATTTGTTTTTAAGTTACCATCTTGGATATACTGCAGAACTTTATTACGAGTTCTACGATCAATTGTGAATATCTACAAATTAAAGAATCCCCACGATACAGTTGATCACTAATAATAACCCAGATCTGCGCTCGGCTAACCTTCTGTCCCCTTAGTCAAGCTGGTTTCAAAAAATATTAATGTGAAAATTAGTTTGCTCTATATTTTTCTCTAATTACCACAAATATATATAATAACAATAGCTCCTTTTTTTTCTTATCTATGTATGATAAATAATGGTTAAAAAAAAAAGATAAAGAGTAAATATACTCTCTCCTATCGATTCATCAAAACTTTTTTACAAGAAATCAAAAAAGAGTAAATACTATTTTTTTTTTTTTGAATGTAAATACGATGTACTTCGGTGAGATTCCAAAATTACATAATGAAAGAATGATGACCTTTTTACTTTTTGGTGCAAGAAACAAAGGACATGACATCTCCCAAAGTGTGCATGCCACTGCCGTTGTCAGTAGGACAGGCCCCACCACGAAACTACATAGAAAAATGAAACTTTTGCACTGTGTGTGTTGTGGTGTGACGTGCGAGAGAGATAGGGAAGCCCTAGTGACTACATAGAGAAAGAGAGAGACAAGCCAAACTAGTCCAACCTCCATATCAATAAAACATAAATAAACTTAAACCCATCTCTGTCTACTTTTTTTCCCTGGGTCATCCACTCAGCCAGACCGTGCCATTTGCTTACGTGGCACTCCGACTATGGGGCCGTATCTTCTGATTGCAATCCCAGCATATATTTCCTCACGCTAAGCGTGCTGAGCCTTTCATTTTAAAAGGAAAGGACATGAGTATCTAGAAGGTACAACACCTTTATGCACATAACAAAAAGAGTGTAGGGAAATTGATTGTAGAGGATCTTTTCTCCCCCTCTATCTTCCGCAAACTCGTTGATATAAAATTTGTCTTCAACAGCTTTCGAATTTTCAAACACCTACATATCTCTCGCTGTCCCTCTCTTCTCTTTCTCTCTCCCTCGCTAACGTTCGGAAATTTGTCTGAACATTTTCGAAACTGCACTAGGAACTGCAAGAGAATCCAAGCTCAGTTCTTTTTCTTTCTTTTTTAATCTTTTTCAAATTCTGAGAAGCACTTTGTGGGTTGAAAAATTTTCAACTTTCTGGTCAATTTCGTGCTGCGATAGTTTTCGGTTCGTGGGTTTGGTTCGTGGGTCAACATGTTTGAAGGGGTTTTTAGCTTACGAATAACATGACGATCTACGAGGATGATCACAAATCGCTGTTACGGCGCTGTTCCTGATGGCGCTTGGGTTTTGAGCTTTGGTTATTTCTAGGGTTTTCGGTGTGCACTTTTCGTGTGGATTTGATTAGGGTTTCTGGGTAAGCAATTATCAAGTTTGTTCCTGGTTTATTGCCGCTTTTCGAGCTGAGCTTTTTGTGTTTTTGCGCCATTTTTTCTTATTCAGGTCTTTTTAATGGGACTTATTAATTCCATTGTCATTTTAATTACTAAAAATTTTGAGGTTGGATCCTTTAATGTTTTCTTGACAATTTTTTCCTTCTCTTATAAGGCTAGGATTTTGGCTAGAATTCCATAAGAACTAGACGGTTTCATTATTGGAGGAGTGGTTGGTTAGTAATTGGGCCCATTTGCTCCAGGAATTTGAAAAGCAAATGCATACTTGTAACAGAGTTTTTCTTCGCAAAAACATATTTTGTTAGCTGTAAATATTGGAACTTTTTATGGAATAAATGCCTGGGACTTGTTTGAGTTGGAGTACTTATTTTGTATTCCATTCATGTTTATTGTGAGTTGGACAACAGAGCTTTATCGTGCTGTTAGGCCCTGTCGAATTCTCGAATATGATATTTGGAGATGGTCTTGGTCCATTTTCCTTTCATTGCTTGGCTAGGTTTTAGTATCCTGGAATAGCGTAGAGTGCTCATATTTATCATGTTGAATTTGTTACATTTAAGATGCGATGCAGTGAAGAACTAAAGATTACACCATCTTAATGAAAAGGAAGGGGCTATTCCTTTTTGGTTTATAACAGCTTTATTTTATTTCTGTGGATTAAAACTTCAGATGGATGTTGGGCTAGTTTCATGGTATGGGGTGAAACAACATGTGATTCTATGATGTGAAGTGATTTAGAAAAATTTCATTTCTTCTTTGTTATTTCTGGTAGTTAGTGAAAGGCCCCACAAAAAGGTGCCATTATGATTTGGTTCTGGTGTTGTAAATGGTGTTATCCTGTTAGGTAGGACTTCATCATCCCCTTTTATACGTTAGCTTGATTTGGAATCCTTTTTCTTGATCAATTTCATGCTAAACTGTGTGGCCTTCCTAAGGCATAGGGCTTTTGTAACAGTTTGGTGATATGTATAGCTCAATTTGCTTTCAAATATTTGATAGGTAACTGCATTATTGGTTCTGATCTAGATGTCACATCATTGACCATTGGGAACGTAATTGGGACTATGTCTGTATGATGATATGTCAATGATGGTTTTTATTTTGATTTTCTACCTTGTAGTTTCTGCATCACACCATTATAAGATTGCTAGCAAGAAGTGCATCATGTGTGTGTGTGGCTCTTGGAAATCAAAGATAGGTTTAACAATGATTGAAAATTTTCCTAAGTTCATTGTTGGCTCAATTTACATTTATTGAAGTGTTGACTTTTGGGTAGAAGTTCATCTTCTTGGTGCTGAGGCATGTTTGATGGGCATCATCTTTTCTCTTCTTCCTTGTATATATAAATTTAAACTAATTCCTTTCTAATGCATTCAACAGGTTGGTCTCAGATCTGTACAATAAATAAACCAAGATGGGTGCTAAAAACCGTCAAAATTCTACACAATCTCCTAATCCTAGAGTGGAGGTGGGAGAAATAGATACCAGTGCACCTTTCCAATCAGTTAAAGATGCAGTCACCCTATTTGGTGAAGGTGCATTCTCTGGGGAGAAACCTTCCATTAAGAAGGCAAAACCTCATTCTGCAGAGGTAATTTTGTTTCTGTACCTCCTAGTATGGAAAACATTCAATTTATATGTAGTTATTCTATGAATGGCCAATTCTTTTTACTTCTTAGTTTATGTACTTTCTCTTAATCTCCCACAAGCTGTGGAAGTTGGTGGTATTGCAGGAAAATAAATGTGCTATTTTCTTTTTGGGTTTTATTTATCATGGTTGTGAGACTACCGTTCTGAGAATATTATTTGGAATATTTTTCAGTGTGTGGCTGATGAATTGCATAATTTTTGTTCTTTCGAAACAGAGAGTATTGGCCAAGGAGACACAGCTTCACCTGGCCCAGAAAGAACTAAACAAGTTGAAGGAGCAGCTAAGGAGTGCTGAAACCACTAAAGCCCAGGCATTTTCTGAGCTTGAAAAGGCTAAAATAACAGTTGAGGATCTGACCCACAAGCTGAAATCTCTTGGTGAATCCAAGGCATCAGCTGTAAAGGCAACTGAGACTGCAAAAAATAAGGCAAAGCAGCTTCAAGAAGCGAACTCTGCCAACATTGGTGGAACTGATGGTGCTTGGAAACAGGACTTGGAAACAGCAAGAGTACAATACACAACAGTAATTACTGAACTTGATGCTGCAAAGCAAGAGTTGAGAAAACTCCGTCAGGACTGTGATGTGTCCATTGAAGCAAAATCTGTTGCCTACAAGGAAGAAGCGGAAGCCAAAGATGCAGTGAAAATAAATGTGGAAAGGGTTAGTGAGCTCTCTAAGGAAATTTCAGCTGTGCAGGAATCGATCAATCAAGTTAAGCTTGCCTCTTTGCAAGCCCAGCAAGAGCAAGCACAGATATTCTCTGAAAAGGATGTTCGGAGGCAGACATATAAAGCTGCCTTGGAGGAGTCGGCAAAAAAATTGCTTGCGCTGAAGGAAGAGTTCAATCCAGAACTATCCAGAAGTACTGAAGCCCAGCTTGCTGAAACATTAAATGAAATCGGTGCTCTTCAAAAGCAAATGGAGAATGCTAAAGCTTCAGATTTAGATTCTGTGAGAAACGTGACTTTGGAGCTGGATGATGCAAAGGAATCACTACATAAAGTAGCAGAAGAGGAAAACTCACTCAGGAGCTTTGTCGAAGCTCTGAAGAGGGAATTGGAGAATGTGAAGAAAGAGCATTCTGAACTGAAGGAGAAAGAAGCAGAGACAGAATCCATTGCTGGCAATCTGCATGTGAAACTTCGGAAATCTAAGTCTGAGCTAGAAGCATGGCAGGCAGAAGAATCTAAAGCAAGAGGTGCTTCTGATGAAATGATTTCGACATTGAACCAACTGTCTTTGGAAACTGAGGATGCACGGCGAGAAGTGGAAGAAACGAAGAGTAAAGCAGAGGTGTTGAAGAAGGAAGTTGAAGCCACCAAAATTGCAGTAAAAGAAGCCGAGGAGAAGCTTAGAGTTGCTCTGGAAGAAGCTGAAGAAGCTAAAGCAGCAGAGGAAAAGGCTCTTGATCAGATTAAGGTATTATCCGAGCAAACTAATGCTGCACGTGCCTCAACTTCAGAGTCTGGTGCCAAGATTACAATATCAAGGGATGAGTTTGAGTCTTTAAGCCGCAAAGTTGAGGAGTCTGACACATTAGCTGAAATGAAAGTGGCTGCTGCTATGGCCCAGGTAGAAGCTGTGAAGGCTAGCGAAAATGAGGCTACAAAAAGGTTAGAAGCAACCTGGAAAGAGATTGAGGATATGAAAGCTGCAACAGAAGATGCTTTGAAGAGGGCAGAGATGGCAGAAGCAGCCAAGAGGGCGGTGGAAGGAGAACTCAGAAGGTGGCGCGAACGAGAGCAGAAGAAGGCGGCTGAAGCTGCATCTCGTATATTAGCAGAAACAGAGATGTCCATAGAATCATCCCCACGCCATTATAGAATTCAGAAACAAAACCCTCCTATCAAAGTTATGGAGGCTCGGAAGTTGGAGAAAGAGAAGAACTCAGTTCCGAAAAAAGTTCTGTTGCCTAATCTCAGTGGGATGTTTAATAGAAGAAAGAATCAAATTGAAGGTGGGTCTCCTTCTTATCTCCCAGGTGAGAGGCCCCTGTGATATTTGCGTTAGCCACACCTTATGCGAGATTGTGAATGGTTGGGACAGAAACATGAAAAATGTTTGTTTGTATTTATCTGCATTTGAGATTTGTAGGAGTCAAAATTCTATTATCTGTCAGTTTGTGGAGGGAAAAAAATATGTGGGTGTCAAAAGATGAGCTTGTAAGCAAATCAGGGTAGTAGTGTGATTTTTGTATATGGGACAAAGGTTTTTTAGATTTTTCATTGGAGTTTTCTCGTTCCTTTTTCTATGTGAAACGACTTATGCAAACTTTGGTGATCTTAAAATCATATATTGAACACCCCCATCTCCCAAACTACTCGGTACTAGTAAAACAATTATGACAGGCTGAACCCCCCAAACATTTATTAGGCCAAGTTTGCTGAGCTGCTGCTCTGATTTGATCTAGTGTGGTCTCCCTGCTTCACAATTAGATAGTTCCATATATTTATTACTATTAACAAATACTTTTGGAAATTCCAAGAAATTGTTGTATTTCAACCAGGTTCTTAGGCATCAGCCTGGGAGATTGTTACAAGTTTGAGCATGTAATTATCCACACTAGATATATTTGTACATAATTCCATATCTTCTTTTCAACTGGATGACTGATTAATTATACCTGTTCAATACTAACAACGCTAAACTAAAAGTCGACGTGACTTTGGAAGTCATATATAATGATGTATTATGGGATTAAGGACGTGATATTAATAAAAGTCAGAATTATATATTTAAATGGTGTTTTTAAATAAGAAAAAAAAATCTAATTGGAGATCTGTGGCACATTAACACGCTAGAATCGCCAACACTTGAATCCAAATTAGGAAACAGAGTAGTAGAAGTGGAAATTTAATATAAAGTTTTGACGGTTAATAACTTAATATAATTCCGTTAAATGGTTGAAAAAGAAATTAGAGTCAATACGTCAATGGAAGCCACGTGTTCGCAGTCTTCGAATCGGTGACCCAAGTCTCTCACTTTCTTTCGTCTTCCTTCCCACTTGAGTTCCCGAACCACAGGAACCCAAAGCGCCAACACAGCCTTTCTGCTTTTCTCTCTCTACAAACACAAAACAGTGCGTGTGATGGCGAGCAACAGAGACAGAGACGACCCTCTCACATTCGCCAATCCATCGTCATCTTCCTCTCCAATTACTGTCTCCGACCATCTTGACAGCTTCCTCGCCGACCCCAATTCCCACATCGGAAGCGCTTCTGGGAGCTTCCAGAATGAAGGTTTGCTCGCTGATAACAGTGGGAGTTGCAGTGACGCTGAGTTTGGCTTCTCCCGTCCTGACTTCCGGACTAGCCAACTCGTTGGCACCGTTGAGTTGTACCAGCGGCACGTCTTTCTGTGCTACAAGAACCCCCAGGTCTGGCCTCCTCGCATAGAGGCCGCCGAGTTCGATCGCTTGCCGAGGCTGCTCTCTGCTGCTGTCATGGCTAGGAAGGGCGATATGAAGAGACAGGTGTGTGATTTCGTCGTCCATGGTTTATATATTTTAATCTGTGCTGGTTTCGAATTTGGTGGACTGAAATTGGCTTTGGCTGTTTTGTGGATTGATTATGGTTTATACCTGGTTTGGAGTTTTGCTGATTTGGTAGTTTTTTGCTTCAGTCAATTTCTTATTAAATTTGGATTTATGTGACTTGGTTCTTTAGTGAGGTCCGAAATAGGCTAGAAATTGGTATAATTTGGGGTCTGTTGGTGGATTTCCATTTATTGAAGAAAGGTGTTTTGGGGGCTTCAATGTTGCATGAATTGGTATTGCATGCATAATTGTTCCTTGTCGAGAACATGAAGGCATTGGTCTCCTGGTTTCTTGCAGATTAGGCTCTATCTTGGGGGAAGTGTGATGTGAAAGTGATTCTACTAAGTCACCAATGCTGAGGATTATAATTACATCATCCTGACCATGTTATTGATGCGTAACCTTTAATTTCTGGACTGCAGTACCATATTTATCTTTCAAAATTTCTTCAGTTTCTTTGATATGGTGTCAAATCATGATGTTCGAGAACAATTTCTGTTGGCAATCATAATTTGTTTCCTTATCTTGAATGAGCTATGAGAAATGAATGAATGATTACTTTCTATCGTGAGCAAACCATTAAAAGAAGGATTCTTACGCAGTCTAATGAAATGAATCTGATATTTTTCATTGGTTTCACTAGGCCTTCAATTGATCCTGGTTATTGGCTGAATTTATTTGTTGTGTATTGTTTGCTTCTTAATATAGTATTTCATAAATGTTGCTTGCTATTTATTACTTTTTGTTTTAGGTTGCATATTTTTGTTGATGCTAAATCTTCATATTCTATTCCATATTTTTCTACTAGACCCGGTTAACAATATGTGAGGGTCACGATGGGACAGAGACATCTAACGGTGATGTATTAATTTTCCCAGACATGGTTAGATACAGGTAATCTGAGAGGTTGATTATTTTATTCTTTTGTTTTGTCATTAGAGCTCTTTATCGTTTATTCCCACTCAAAGTCTTAACAAGCCCCCCCTTTGCCCCTCTCCCAACAAAAAAGGTAAAAAAAAAAGAGAAGAAGAAGGAATATTAAAGTGACAAAAAACAAAACAAAAATCTTTTCTAATTCTGATCATAAACTTTAAAACATTGCAGGAGATTGACTCATTTTGATGTTGACACATTTGTTGAGGAAGTACTTGTGAAGGATGGTGAATGGCTGCCTGGAACTCCAGAAACTCTAAAGGGTTCATATATTTTTGTATGTTCTCATGTGTCCCGAGATCGACGTTGTGGAGTTTGTGGGCCAGCCTTGGTCAGTAGGTTCAGAGAGGAAATAGAATTACATGGTCTTCAAGGTAAAGTGTCTGTTAGCCCATGTTCTCACATCGGGGGCCATAAGTATGCTGGAAATGTGATTATATTTGGATCTAATGTAAATGGTGACGTCACTGGACACTGGTAAGGAGGAAATCTATCCATTAGTTTATTTTTATCGTTTTTTTCTTTAAGTTATTAGTGTTAATAAACAGTTTGTATTCTATCAAATTGAATTATTTCATGTGTTGAGAATTAAGATGTGTGTGATTTTAAGTAGGTATTGGTAATTTATTGCTCTTGTACCTTTTCTTTGTTTGTTTTTATTTTTTTGGTCAAAATTTCTACAGGTATGGGTATGTTACTCCAGATGATGTTCCTGCGTTGCTTGAGCTGCATATTGGGAAAGGAGATATTATAGACAAGCTCTGGAGGTAACTTTTTCAAATCTCACTATAAACCTTATCACAGTTTTCATAAGTTGGCTATAGAAGTGGCTATCATAACAGATCTGCTTGACAAATATGAGTTGCCCCAAGTTAGAAAATAACACTTGTAGACTTTAATTACATTTTCAATAAGATTCTAATCTGTTTGAGTTGAATAATAGCTTCAGAAGCAACTACAGCTTAAATGGCTCCGTTTTTTAATCCAAGTTCAATTAAATGGAGGAAATTTCCATCTTTAAACAAAAATGTAGGCTGTTTAAGTTTAATTTGATTAGAGTAAGACTAAAATTGAGAAAAGGAAAAGCAGGATAGCTGGTCAACACTTGTAGAAGAGCAGATATTAGTGAAGAAATCTGCCCTTCTGTTTGAGAGATCTCATGTATGCTTATCTTTACCCAGTATGTGTCAAAAATATAACTAGAAGTACTGATGAAATATATGGATGCTCTCGCAGGGGACAGATGGGTTTGTCAGAGGAGGAGCAAAAAGATTCGCAGAAGCTGAGGCTCTTGATAAATGGTGAGACAAATGTTGGGAAAAGCGTTGTTGAGTTGACTGTCATGAATACTGTCACATCTCAAGACAACGCCATGGGATGTTGCCAGGAAAATGGAAGCTCTTCTTGCTGTCAGAACCCCGTGTTACCAGAACAAAGACATGGTTCTGATGCAAATGAGACAGCAGTGAAACATGGTTCTGATGCAAATGAGACAGCAGTGAAGGTTACAACTGAAAAGAAAAGAAGCGGCAGGAAACTTAGGACAAACAGTGGCAAAGGAGCTTCTATGCGCAAGATTTGTGCAATGCCTACATGGTTTGAGAGCTGGGAGCGCGAAGATACATACGCAGCTTTAGCTGTTGTTTGTGCTGCTGCATCAGTCGTCATTGCTTATAGCTGCTATAAGCAACAGTTGTGATAACCTTCAGTTGAACTTCTTTTGTTTAGAGATATACTGGGATGGAGAATGCTGGCCCTTTCTCGTGTGAAAAAAGGTCATGGTTCTTGATGCTTGATTATATTGTATTTCACCAGCAGAAAGAAAATAGTGTGTTTAGAAGGGGGAAGGGCATGGATAGAACTCGTTGAACAGATGCTGTAGAAATAGGGGATGGGTTGCTTGAATTACATCACATTTTTGTTTTTTCAGATTGAAGTATGTACTTGATCATATATGATTTTGATTTTTCTCTATAATTCTCCATCTTAGCTAACGCAATACTAATCTTGTTTCTGGATATTTTTGGTGTGTAAGATTCTTCAGCTTTTATAGATACATAAAAATGCCATTTTTGTATGTTTTAAGTTTGCAAAAGAATTACTTGCCTTTTATAATCAAACAGCCAGCAACACTTATCACCACTAGAAATAATTAGGAGGAAAATCGCCCCAACTACGTAAAACCATTTTTTTTTTTTTTTAATCTTATGATCACGGTGTTTGAGCGACCTCATGTGCACCTCGATTAGTATCTTCCTGATGGTTTTAAGGGTGCACTTCTCTGCATCAGCCTGGCGTATGGAAAAATTATTGAACTCCTCTGAGTGTTCTCCACTATAATTAAACCCCTCACTGACAGGGAAAGGAAGCACCTCCCCTTATATATCTTTTACTACACAAACTCAGTAGTTGAAAAAACCGCATTTTCTACATTCGAGGAATGGCGAAATGCTTTGAAATTTAGACCTTACATCATTTTATGGGCAGAGAGTAAAAGTGGCTTTTGGACTTGAGTGTGAACTAAAACAGATGATACCCATTTTCAAGCCTAGGAACGGATCACTTCGTTTTCCTAGCTTTAGCCGTATAGAGAAGTCCACAAAATAGCACGCTGAATTAGAAGCATATAAGCATGTTGTTTGTGAAGAAAAAAATAATTCACCAGAAGGTGGTATTATGGAGCTACAGCAGATACTTTTTGTCCCAAACAACCCTGCATTGAGTTGATGCAAGCAAACATTGTTACATCAATCAGATAATACAACCCTTACTTCTCATGAGGATTTCAATTTGTTCGACCATATAAGCTTTGGGCTTTCTGTACCATGCCGATGTAAAGAAACGGAATCATGGTTATCCAGGTTTCATGCACCGTTAACTCTTAAGTCATTTAGCGACTTGGCGAGCCCATTCTGATTTTCAAACTTCTGGAACTCACTTTCGATGGTCTTTGCAATGTTGGCTTCTTCTGGGTCTGGCTCAGGGAACCTCACGTGGAATGACCCCTGTTTGATTGGTGAAACTGGCTCCCTAAGCACAGCTTGCTGCTTGATGTAATTGTAGAGTTCTTGATGGAAAGCATGATCCAGTGAGAAACAATTATGAGCAAGTCCATTCCCATAATGTCGGGACGACCCAGAGCCCTCTTTTCGACAAAAATGTGGAAGGGATGCATAATCCATTACCTGCGATCAAGTTTCGGGACAAATTATCATAAATTATGAATGGTTAGTCATTAGAAGAAGCATCAGCAGCTAATGCCATTATTCGAATGGGAAAACATGCTTACTTTTAGTAACTCATCTCTTCCACAACCTCGAAGCACCTGAATTTTCTTTCTTGTCCTTTCTTGCAAAAGAGGTTTTACAACCTGCAAAATAGTTCAACATTAAGCATTTCTTTATTTGGTGTAGTAGACTTGTCATTGTTTTGAAAGAAGCAATAAAATCTCCAACAGCACTTGAGCACAAACCTTCCAACATGCTGAAAATATATATGGGGCATTGACAATATAGTATGTTTCTGTTTTCTCTGGGTAGTTCAAGTCATCTATTGTTGATATTACTGTCATGAGCTGCATTAATAGATCAGACTCTGTCAATTACACGTTTTACAGAATGAGAGTTAGGCAAAATTGAGTTAATTGGTGATCAAAAAAGATATTTCTGATGAAAATAGTTGGGGAAACTTTAATTAAACATTCTCAAAAGAAAAGTTGAAATAAACACACATTTTGTAGCCACCATTCCAACATAGGCAAAAGACATTTTTTTACATATGTAGATCTCTACTGCAAATAGCACATGCTCAATGAAAGTTGTTTTCCTTTTTTGTTTTCTTTTTGTCATAGCTACCCAAATGTCAATACGAAAGGAGAACTGTGAATCGGCTCTATTCAATGGCAACAGCCATTATACATTTCAATCTACAGCTATGTGCTGGTAAGACATTCAGGATAAAAGGTAATTTCAAGTCTAAGATAGGTACCAGTTGTGAAACACAGAAAACATATGCTCTGTGTGTGTGCAGTCATGTATACAAATGAACATGCAATATACTTGTTAAGCTAAAAAAGATATCATAGGCATCAGCTGAGTTGAAAGAAAACATCTTCTCATGTTAAAAAGAACAAATTAGTGGCTTACAATAAACCAAAACATACCTTTATTTGGTTAAGTGCTGAAAGTTTCAAACCAGTCATATCCAAAATCTTTATACAGGTACCAATATATCGTCCATGCTTCTGAGTTGCAGAAGGCTACAATAAAAGCAACAAATAAGGCTGGAGAAGAAATCACTTGTAAGAAGGAAGATAAAATAATCTTACTACTCACCAATACAACACGATCTCTATATTCATTCATTTGGATATGCGACTGCACATAGTAATTTACCTAAAATAATAAAGAATTATAAAAATCATTGCTGCCACATATAAGAGTAAAAAGATGCGCTGTGGTATTTTAAAGGTGCATATAGAAAATAATAACCAACCTCTCCATGTCCACATGGAGCATATTAACCCTTCCCCCCACCATGCCCACCCAAGGAAAAATAAATATAGAGTAACCAAGTATGACCATTACTAGGAAAACACTTTTTGGACAAAGAAAATAATGCTAGCCAGATATGGGGCTTTGCTGTAAAACCTAACAGCCTGCAGTTTCTAATGAGGCTTTAGATATTTCTTAGTTAAAGGACAGGAGTCTCAGTGCCAAAAAAGAGGAGAGCGAGAGAAAGAGAGAGAATATGACACCCTCATAGAACCTTGTACCTCTCTCAGATGAAGCAGGCCATAGAAGACTTCTTTTTTTTTTTTTTTCTTTTTTTTTTGTAGCTACAAGACAATCAAGAAAGCCACCATATTGTTGCAACTAAAAGCTAATGGCCGCACACAAGCAATGGACTACTTCTATATGTTTTCCAAAAGTAGACATCAAAACCAGGGCAGCTACTCCTGATAAAAAAAAACTGTAATTTCAAAGTAAAGAGTATAAGCTATAACATCCTTACAGATGCTTTGTCGAAAGTGCTGAGCCCAACACCAACAGCAATGACAGGAAGACCCTAAAAAGGTTTGCAGAAAAGATAACAAGAAACCATAAGTTCAGATTGAGATAGTATAAATCACCTAAATGCATCATTTGTTCATGATTCTAATGGTCATGAGGGTTAGAATTTCATTAAATTTCCCGTAAAATAGAGTCTTCTTGCTAAATGTGCTAGGATGAACTGACTATGCAGGGAAAAAAACGTAAAATGAAAATACATAACAAATTTAAGCATGCCAAACACATGACTACCTCTTTTGAGTAACCAGACAAACCCAGAAGCTGAGAATCTCGGACTGCTCTGTACAAATCAATGGGGATGATTGGTTTCTATAAAAAGTCAATAAATCATCAATCAGTACATTAGTATTGGGTTTACCTTACATCATTACATCTCAAAGTTCCTCTCTACAACTCAGCTAATTAAAAGTGATATAATAATTACTAGGCAAAGCAAAAGGAATTCCTCACAAATCTAACTGAAAGTCTTTAAGAACATATGAGATGCACATGCATCAAAAAGAAGAAATTTCCGGTGATTAGCCACAACATATTATACATGCCTATCTCATAACTTAATGATAGAACTTACCATCAATATATTGTCAATCTCACTTTGTATTCTCCATTGCAGACAATCAACTAACTGAAACAATTACATGGTAAATATAAAAACATTACAGACCTTGCATCAAAAACAGATTTTCATACTTGATTATCATCAAATAAATCATATAATTCTAACCATTTTGTGGGCTTTGCTAACATTCCAGTCTCTTGCTTTAAGAAACCGCACCAATGTTTCAGTAGGATATCCCTGGTGCATATTCTGGTAAAGAAACGAACAATCTCAGTTATAAAAATTATAGATATAATCATAGAAAGATATGTCCACGCAAAATCACCAACTTAAATTTTAAGAATGCATCAAAAGACAAAAATGAACCCAGTAACAAGCTTTATTATTTCTTCCAACCTGCCAACATCCAAATCACCATCTCAGATAATTCTTCTCCCGCAATTTGGACTTTCAAGGGGACTCAATCTAAAAGTAAAAAAGAACTAAAAACGGTGGTATAATGCTATTCTAGAACTAATCCTCATATGATTCCACTTCTTAAAGCTACAAATCTTCCATACTATTTTAAAATTGACAACCTGAAGATTCAAAGCCATTCTTTTCTAAAAGAAAATTAATCACAGTCCTTTCAATTCACTAGTAAAAATAGGAAACAGGCAGAAACTTGGTGCTAAATTTACAAACATGGTTCAAAAAGAATTCTCAAAAAAGTTTTCCCTCCCCCTCCAATATTTCAATAACCAAAGAATTTCATGGTACATTGTTAAGACTAACAGCATCTACTGATATACATCAGTCAATAGATATGATTAAGATTCAGTTCTATAAATTAGCATCTGTTATTAATGAAATTAGTCAAGTGAGAGAAGGAATTTATCATTTCTACACTACAAACAAAACTCCAGTTTGACCAACCTCAATTCAAATCTCCACTCGAAAATCAAATAAAGCTAGGACAACAAAACATGAGCAACCAGAAAATAATTTCGTGAATTGATCATTAGCGATATAGCTCATTGCTCTCAGTAACCATGACAAAATTCTGAATAGAAGTACTACATACTATATAGTGATCTAGCTTCCACAAATTCATCGCAACACATTAGCCTATCAATTCAAATAAGTCCACACATCATTAAGCATATAACCCAACATACATCATCTTGATGAACCCATCCCCTCGCGCGCGAGAGAGACAACCTCAAGATGCATAACTCGGTAGGCCAAGATCAGATTTTTCTTCCCCCATATAATGAAAGAAAATATTTTTTCCCCCATATAATGAAAGAAAAAATTTGACCTTGTTGAGAAAAAGCTAAATGGTTGAATTGTGTTCAGTTTAGTAAAGGATCTTAAACTCTAAGGTTGCAAGTAATTAATGTGACAATACACAAGAACTCCAAAAACCATAACAGGTCAAGGGAACTTAAAGAAAGACAAGGACTAACCCAGAATGTATGCTCCAGTGGCTCGTCTACTGCAATAATACAAAAAAAGAAATTGGAGCAGGAAATGTCAGCCATTGCAGATCAAAGAAGAAGATCACAGAGCTTGAATGCGAGATTTTAAAGCTAACCTTCTTCCATTAACAAATGAATTTGTTTGATCGCCTCCTGATGCGAACTACCCATTTCCTCTCTTTTCTTCCTTTCACAATGATTTAACAAACAAGCTCCCAAATCAGCAGAAAATTTGACAAAAAAAGACTGGGTCTTGTTCAAATCTCTGATCCTCTCCCTTAAGTTTGCAGAGCTCTAAGTTAAAAAATTTAAATTAATTCACCAAATAAAGCTTCAAGACTATATATACACACACAGAGTGAGAAAGAGGGAGAAAGATGAGAGGTGCCCCTATAAAAATCCGGGTTTGCTCTTAAGCTCTTAAGCATCTCCTCAGAGAGAGTAAAAGCTTTAGCTTCTCATGCTTTTGTTATAATGGTTATTTGCTTCTGTGGTTTAAATTACAAAGAAATCCAAATTAAAATCAATAAAATAAAACACAGGCCGTAGGGTCTTCTTGTTAGTGTGTTATAATCTCCAACAGATTTTCGGGTTTTTTTTTTTTTTTTTAATTTCTTATACTATTTATTGCATTAATTTATTTTACTACACCTAATTCAAATTGTATATAAATGATTTCTTTTATAAATTAAAAAAATAAATTTTTCAATTTTTTATTTAATAAGTTTCATGATCTATTAATAAATGGGATAGCAATGTGACAACTCAGTATTCCTTTTAGGAGGTTGTAGTTGATACATTCAGATAAATGTTGTTTCTATACTTATACCTTTTACTTTAGGAGGTTAATAATAATAATAATAATAATAATAATAAACTAGATAAAATTGAAAAAAAAAATAGAAGTTTTTTTTATAAAAAAAAAACAAATATTTTGATTTTTTTTTATCTTTTATTAGGATATTAATATTTTATAAAAATAAGAAAACCAAAGGAAAAAATTATTAGCTTTGAAATATCACTCACAAACAAAAAATTAATATGGAAATAAGAGAAAGGTGTTTGTGGTTGCACTTTAGAAGCATGCTTTTAACCTCCTTTTGTTTCCTTGTTTATTAAGAGAGATCAGAATTAAAGGAAAAGTGTTATGAAATAGTAAATAAAAACTTGAAGGCAATTCTTTTCTGTTTCTTATTAGTTCAATTAACTTGAGAATTAGTAAGCACCCACTTAAATTGAATTTTTTTTTAAAAAAAAAAAAAAAAGTAGGAAAGAAAGAAAGAAAAAAGTTACATACCCATGTTGGTTAAAGGCTGCAATCTTTGACTAATACCTCTAGCCCATCTACCACTACTATAATTTTTTTTTTTTTAGGTAATCAACCTGTTTACCATTAACTTGGTTTTATCCAAGTAATTAAGTTCTCAAGGACCAAGTAATCCTATTGTATTGTTAATAATTATTGTTTTCTTTCTATTAATGAATAGGCAAATCAGACAGAGAATCTGGGCCCCCATCAGTACAAAACTTATAAGGAACAAATTTCAGTGGCAAGAATGTTCCCATGTGCCCTAACGTTAATTTTTTTTTTTTTGTGGAGTTTTCATGTGAATCTTCCACATTTTTGAGATGTGATTTTGAAGTCTTCCTTGTAACATATATATACTGGTAATAAGTCTTCCTTGTAATATTTGCTTGCAGGCTTGAGAGACAAAACAATCATGGGACCCATACCATTGAAGAGCACAATTAAAGTTTTTTTGCAGCGTAAAAAATTTATGTGTAACAATTGATTAGTGGACAGCTAAGGACCTAACAATGAATTTGGCTGAGTGCCACACATTTGGCATCCCCATAGTGTTTCTGTTTGTTACTCTGTCCAAAAAATGTAAAGAAATTTTACTAGTTAATTGCATTTTGTCGGAGTAAAATTGTGTAATCCCAACTTCTTCTTCTTCTCTTTCTTTCTTTTTTTTTTTTAACTAAAATAGAAATATGCAAATTTAAAAGTCCTTACTCTAATTAATGGTTGAAGAGTTAATTCAGATCAGTTAATTATATATATATATATATATATATATATATAGATAAGATCAGCTACAAGTAGTATGTAAAATCAGAAGACGCACACAGTTAGATCATATTATTTTATCACCAATTATTTAATGTTGTGAGCGCCTCAAAAGAATCCTAGCACTTAGGAATGTACGTTTAATTAATATTTTCGCTAAGCAAGTGTGTTTAAGTGCCTAACACAAACTACATATATTCTCTTCAACTTTCCAAAAGGGGATTACAAACCTTTTTTTTGTAGCCATTACATTTAGTATATATGCATGTAGTGTTGACCTTCTCTTATCGTCGGATGCTACAGCATTGATCATTCAATATTGATATTCCTACTTCGTTTTTTTTTTTCCCTAAATTTTATAAGTCCAAAAAATAAAAGTGGAATTTCTTTTTGGCATCTGACTATATAAATCTAGACTGTTTAAACTTGCAATGTGTAGAATATCTAGGCTAGCTCCTTGTCAATATTTTAAGCTGAAATGAAGTCAATAAGTTTCAATTAAATCATCCGAAAATCGCAATGATATTAATTCCGAGGCACAATTCAATTTAATCTACTCTCTATATTCTCCATTATATTTTAGCAAATTGAAAGCATGTACACCCAACAAGTACATTTCTTTATCATTTATATTATATATATATATATATATATATAGTGCATGGGGGTGTGTTATACATAACATATAAAGTTATAAGTATATAAAACTAGTAAAGGGGGCAAAGAAATATACATAGTATAATGCCTAGTTGAGAATGATTTCACGTGAAAGATGCTCAAATAATTCAACATTAGGGTCTTCAAATTGAGGAAATGGGATCAATGCATTCCCTAACTACTAATCTGGTGCTACTAAAAATTAAAATTACTAACAAGTACTTAGGAGCACATGTGGGACATTAATACTTGCTAATTCCATATGGACTTGAAGATTTCGAGGGATGACCTGGCCTTCCTATTTACTTAAGCTCTTGGCTCGTCCACAAAGTAAGAGTTCAAAAAGTTAAAAAAGTATGAATGAATTTGCAGTGAGTAGCAATTTGTAACACCATGGAATATGAACCAACACTCTCTCTTCCAAATTCCTCCAATGACAAGAAAAAAGGAAAAAGAAAAGCGATTTAAGCTTACAAGGTAATATATATGAGAGTGGTCTTCAGTGAAGCCAGTGCGCAGCGGTATGAAAAACACAACGCCCATAAATAGAATAGAATTGAAATTTGAATGTAAAACCAACCATCAACCATGTGACTTTCATGCCATGCAGTTCACGCCATGCATGTCAACCTCTAGTGGGTGTTTTATATGTTTTAATTTTTTGTTACAATATCGTTCATTAAGTAAACTTAAATTGTTTCAGAGGGCAACATGGGAAAGCAGTGACGGTGATGGAAATGATGAATTAGCAATGAGGCTTTGCCCTGCTTCAATTATTATTCAGACTCATCCTACCTACAATTGTTTCCTAGCATGCACGCAGCCACGCCAACCCACAACATTCAAATAACTTGAGATAATTCTCAGTATGATCCACATTTTGGATACAACACTAACATTTCAGTTTCTGCAATACAAATATGATAATGTATCATAACAACATCAAACATATGATCATTATCAACTTTTATAAGAAAGAAAGAAAAGCCTAGCTTCCACATAATCAACATTTTCAGAAACTCTACATCTTCTTTCAAGCAAGGGAAAAAAATATAGCATAATTAGTTTGAGTAGTACAATTAAAAGAAATCAAATTCCAGATAATTGTTTTCACCAGCAGCTGTCGATTTGTCACCAGCCGATACTGTGGGCGCTGCCGAGATACGCTCAAACTCAACGGGTTTTGGTACATCTGGAGGACTTGCACATCGAATTAGGGCCCAATTTACACCTTCAAAAAAGGGATGTTGCTTGATCTCTGTTGCACCACGCTTATAAGCCAATCTGTGCTGTGGTTCCTTCACCAGCAAACCCCTAATCAAATCCCTTGCTGAAAAGCTAACCATTGGTGCCTCTGGGAATCTTAATGGCTGACCCACAACATTGAAAAGGGTGGCCCTATTCCCTGATCCCTTAAAAGGGGTCTTACCAAACAATAGCTCGTATAGAAATATACCAAAAGTCCACCAATCTACAGCACTACCATGTCCTTCACCTTTGATAATTTCAGGTGCCAAGTATTCATGGGTTCCAACAAACGACATTGACCGAGCATTTGTTGGCTCAGCCATCAGCTCCGGCAATGGGCTGACTTGGTTTCCCACTTCATTCTTGGGTTTCCTGTCCTTCTTGGATTTACTTGAAAAGAAACGAGGACCAAAGCATGTCGTAGGCACCACGCAAGATGGCTCAATACAAGAGGGGGGCTCAATGCATGCAGGTTGTACACAATAAACTGGGTTCTTTCGCAAGGGATCCGTATCTGGTGCTGAAGATTTTACTAGCGTTGGGCTTACAGTGCACCGCAAAGAAAGGTCAAATCAGAAAGCATTATGTGTCCATCATCCCTCACCAGCACATTTTCGGGTTTCAGGTCGCGGTAAACAATCCCAAGCATGTGGAGGTATTCCAGAGCAAGGAGAACCTCAGCTACATAGAACCTGCATACAAAAGACAAGCATGCTATGGCAATCAACATCTACATTTCAAGACAGCAAAGGTTATTTTTCAGTCTACCAGGTGATATAGGATTAGAACCGCAACAATTCCAAAACTATTAATAGTGCAATCCATTGGGCTTTTCTTAAGAATATGAATAGCAGAAAAATCAAGGATAACAAGTTACCAAACTGCTGATGGATAATTTGTTGTTCGACAAATTAAAATACGGATAGACTCTTGATCAAATTACAAAACCATTGCCTCGACATTTCTGGAGATTTCTTTCATCTTTTTTCTAGAGAACAAAAGGAATCAAACTTCCTATTACGTTACTTTTTATAACTGAATTCATCGCCATCTTTCCAGATGTTTAGGAATAAACAAAAGACAATCTGTGTGTCACACCCTCATCTTTTAAGTTTAACCTTATAAATAATTTCATTCAAGGGCCATTAATATGACATGGCCCAGAGTAATCAGGAACAACATGACAAAATGGCAAACAAACATGTAATAGGGAACCTTAGCCTAGAGTAAAGGAGAATCTAAGTATTCGCTTCTAAATCAAAAGCATACAAGGCTTATTATTTTGTAAACCGTAAACTGAAATTTTCTATCACTAGCTGCTCTGCACTCTTTATTTCTCATTTAGATGTTTTTATGACCCATATCCATCAACGACCTAAAGGTAGCAACAATATAATGGAACTCCTAGAAAACAAACTAAAAAGAATTCTGGAAAAGTCCAGACCAGCTAAAAGGAACAGGGAGAGTGGATACCAACCAAACGCCATATTGTTTGAACTTATTCACTCATCCTCATTTACTGTTCATTTTCATTTAATAGATGACTACAGCTTGTTCATGAATACAGTATTTCTCGAATGATGATCATTAACAGAACTTGATAAAGAGAGAGTGACACTCCTGGGAACTTATACTCTATACTGTTTTTCATATGCATAAAGATTTCAGTGAGTGTTGACTGGAGATTCATACATCAGACCTGCTCAATTGATATAAACGACTTTTTCATTCAAAGATTAGCAAAACATAAAAAAAAAAATAAATAATCACAGCATAACACTAATCGGTATCCACCAAAAACTGAAGATCCGCAAAATTAGACACAGGCAAGGCCAATAAGGCAGAACTGGCAGAAAAAAAGAAAAAATTAAATACCACATGAATAGTCATAAAATACCATGAACTGCAATACTTAACAAAATTATGAGTAGGGACAAGGGTCAAGGGTCATACTTTACAGCTTGTTCAGTAAAATGCTTCCCTGGTTGTCTCTGCCGAAGTGTGTGCAAGTCACCTCCAGGACAGAACTCCATCACCAAGCATGAAAATTTTTCCGTCTCAAAGTGGGTATAAAGGGTAGGAAGGAAGGGATGATCCAGAGATTGAAGTATTTCTCTCTCTGTCTGAGCCCGGAGCAGTTTCTTACGGCTGGCTAAAGATGCTTTATCCATAACTTTCATAGCGAAATAACATTTTGTCCCACTCAACTCTGAAAGATGGACACTTCCAATATCCCCACAGCCCAACTTCTTCAAAAGTCTGAAATGACTGAAATTCAATGTACCATCTTTTACTCGCACAGCCTGTATGGCTTCCCAACGTATATCATTTGCTTTGTGAGGTTTGTTGATACTGCTACTCAAGCTGCTACAAGTACTTTCATCACTCACATCACTGCTAGTGCTACCTCTACAAATACTGCTCTTACCACTCTCAACGAATTCAGCTCGGTCACTAATTTTGGCACTTCCACTAGTCTTAGCAAGACTGCTAGCCCCATCACTGACTTTTGCTAAAGCTGGGCTAACTCCATGCTCCGATGTTTTCCTTTCTTGATCACCACCACCTTCCCGCAGATTCCTAGTCCCAATCACCAAAGGGCCCACATCAGATGGCACTTGCTTTGGATCAACCAGTGTCAAACTTGAATCTAACTTATTTGCTAAAGAATTGGGAGAATTTTTTTGATGAAACACCAGCAACCTTTTTTCCTCTGTGGTTTCTACAGAAACCTGATTTACAGCAACTTGCTGCACACTCTTAAGTACTTTACTTGGGGTAACTGGCTCTGATTTGCTTGTCTTTGTAATCTGCAAAGAATAAGGCTTGCGAGAGTTTCCTTCAGTTGTTTGACTAGCAACTAGTTTCCTCTGAGTTTCTGGGGAAGTTCTTGCACCAGATTTTGAGGCCATCGACATAAGTGAAAGTTGTTAAATAGATCAAATTAAACAAACCCATCACTCAGCCCCCACTTTCAACACTTGACTCCCTCCATTGACAGTCCCAATTATTTTCATCTCCGAGTCCATCAACAGCGAGGTTATTTCTACAATTGAGCAAACAAAGAAATCACCATTATGTGAAACCGATGATTTACTAGAATAAAAAAAGTAAACAAATAAATAAAGGGGAAATATCAACCCAACCTAAAAGATAGGTTATACAAATCAAGTGACAATATGTAAGCTGAAAGAGAAACAAATAAGAAATTACTACTAAATATCTTTACTATGGAGTTGAACGAAACCCAGATAGTGTTGCCCCTTTCACACGATTATACAGAACTAACACAAGGAACTAAAATTTGCTCTAGCTTCTAGTATGTCAAACTCTATCATTAAGTAAAAACTTGAAAGAAATTGTAAATCCTATTGATAACATAAAAATGGGAATACAAAACACAGAACGGCTTGCAGAACCAGGTCAATGTAATAATATCCAGAAAGAATAAATAGAAATAATAAAAATCATATAGACCCAGCAAGGCAAAGGTCAAAATTTCATTGAAGTACAAGACCATTGTCATCTACCTCAAAATGCTGATCCTTTATCCATGAAAACAAAAAACTTTTAAAGGAAACTTTCATGAATCAAAGGACCATGGAAACTAAACTAAATAAATCCCAACAAAATGTAGTTTCTCTATATCACACCACACACCAAAAGGTTATAGAGCAAACGATAAGCACAAAGTAAAGGAGACTCATACAGATCTCAAACGGAGACCCACCTCTTTGGATCCAAAAGCCCCACCAAAAACCCAGATGCTAAAAAACAAGATAGGGTGCATAGGAGAAGCAAAACCCACCAAGCAAATCACAGGACCAGTTAAAAGTGAATAGAAAAGGAAGCCCAAAAAGGATACCTGAGAGAGAGTCACAAAGATCAGAACTTTGGGCGGACTTTGCTTTAGCAGAATGGAAAAAAAGAAAAAATAAATAAATAAAGAAGAGCACTTGCTCCTGTTGAGAGAGATAAAAGTGCAATGTGTGAGAGTTCCTTCTCCTAAAATGTGTGGAGAGAGAAAAAGAAGAAAGAAAGAGAGAGAAAGAGAAAAGATGTTTTAGTGTGTTAGAAAGACTTCGATGCCTGTGGTCTACCATCCATGTAGAGAGAGAGATAGAAAGAGAGAGATGAGGGGTCAAAGCTAAAGCAAGGCTTTGATCTTTTTTCTTGAGGTCTAATAATTTCAATGTATTTTGTCCCAAATACAAGGGTTCTGAATAAACATATAGGCCTCCAAAGGCTCCAATCTGTCCCTCGTGCTTTTGTCCTTTTGAAGTTTCCCATTTAAGGCTTCAGTTCTATGGAAATTACTTTGCGTGATCTCATCCTCCTATGCCACTTACAATGCAGAAAAGAAAAGGCTAAGTGGTCCAGAGCCAATGTTGGCTTTTGATCTATTATGGGCAAAATGGTCCACCAGCAAAGTCAGTTGATGAGACCACGATCAGATCGGACGGCAAGTAATTGATTATTGAAATGTCGAAGAGGTAGGTCCATTGACCAATTATCATGGACGGACAAAGGTGGGGAAAAGGGTTGGCAAATTATTGGATTTGGGTGTATATCATCATGCGGTCATATTATTAAAAAACCTTGTAACAAAAATACATTTTAGGATGAACAAAATAGCATTTGATTTGATAGGCTCATTGCTCACACACACACACACACACACACACATATATATATATATATATGTCCCAGAAAAAAAATAAAATCTTTAAGTGAGTGTTCTAATTTACCAAAAACATTGATTATCTTTCTTAGAAATTGGTTTGCATGAGCAATGTTATTATAAGATTTGGGCAAGCAGAGAGATATATAAGCTATGATTTATAATACCATAATTGGGTAGATTTCTAATAGCACAAAATTACAAAACCCCCAAAAAATGACAGACCAAAAATCAAGGGATCCAACACACCCTATTAATGCAAACAGAAGGAAGAAATAATAGCTACTCGTGCTTCCCAAAAGGATATTTGTCTGGGAATATTGTACAAAACACACCCCAACAGCTAATATTTGGTAATCGATTTGGTTCATCACTCATTTTGACAACACATAACATGGCACAGCTCACTTGAAATCTCATAATTCTCCTCTCCCAACAGCTTCAATTGGAAGTTTGCTTAATTTCTTGATTAAACCATAGATTTCAACCTCGCTCTCTAAAATATCTTTGGTTGCTATGTTTGCTTCATTTTCTTATAATGCACACCAACAATTTTAAACAAACACAAGCAACCATGTAGAGCACCAGCCTCGTGAATCTGCATTCTCAGAGACCCCCAATGTACATGGATGCTTTTATTCATTTATCCATTTTATTTCCTTACAAAATCATCCATTTGCTTTGTCTTCAATAAAATATTTTTATTGTTCCATAATATAAAATAATCATAACAATTTACCTAACTCCATCCTTTCACATGGACGTCAACAAAAGAGGCCTGCTATTTTGTATTAAAAATAGAGACTCAATCTGTATGGAACAAAACAGAGACAGTGGACAAGATGTCCTCAACGCCAAATGCTAGATTGATTACTCGCTAGTCGATGACAAAACTTGTAATATTCAGTCATATAATAACGGCATCACAAAACTTTTCGGCCTTACCAAAATTTTTGTAAATAAATATAATATAACAACAAGATACTTTACAACTCTTTTTTAGTAAGTAGATCAGCAAAGTGACATTAAGAGAGTTCACTAATCACACGTTCACACTTGTCTTCCAAAATTTTCACCGCTTCAGTAAATAGCTCTTCGGGAGGTAAAGCTCCTGTTGATTCGATGGTAACTAGACAAACCAGAGAAAAGATTCAGAATCAGAAACAATAATGGTAAAACGAAGTTTCCCCCCAAATATTAACACCACGCATTTTATAATATTAACTGCAAACATATCTTCATTTTAGTCTTTTGTATATATCTTCAAGCACCGTTTGAATAAGTAGACTACCTTTGGCCTTAAGAACTTTAAATACTGAAGGAACATACATAAAACTTTATCGTATTAATTGAAGAAAATATGTTAATATTCTAGCTTCCAATGAAATGATGACTTACATATGAAATGATCTTTAACACGGCGAATTGAAACACGGTCCTCCCATTCTTTTCCACCTCTGATACATTCCCTACATAGTGTGCAAGCTCGTGGACGGGCTACAGTTGCCCTTTTCTTGCCTGTTCAATGTTCAAATTTTCAACCAGCAAATACCAATTAAAGAAAGGTGAATGCATTACTAGCTAATAACTAATATAAATCATTTGATTGTTTGAAAATCCAACAATGGGAGAATAATTGTATTTTATTTACACTTTCTTGACACAAATATAAACCATTTTAAGAATACAGTTGAAGAAAAGAAAAGAAAATCATTTCACCATTGCCAATATCTTCAATATCGAATACATTAACTGGGCATTTTGCTTTAAGTTGCTCGGCAACCTTGTCTTCAACCTCTTCCAATAGCACAACCTAAAAGCAAACATAAATTAAAATTAAACTTCTCAGAAACCTCACAATTTCTACAAAGTCACTAATAAGCATATCCAAATACCTCAGGAAGCATCCTATACCAAGCAGTTGCCACTGGAGACCACTTTGCGTGTGTTTTACCAATGCCTTTAACAGCATGTGCTTCTAGTTCAATTTCCTACAGAGAAAAATTAACAATCCTCAGAATAAAGTAAAGAGATAGTCCAAGACATGCGTGTAAAAAAGCTAGATTTACATTATGGTCAACCAATAATCAGAGTCATTACTCAAAGTTATTGATCTTTGAGTGTTCGCCTCTGAATTAACTTGAGTGCTCGCCTCTAAGTTATCTTATTTACAACAAATGCTTCAAATCAAAAAGCAAAAAAACAAGTTACTGTACAAACAGTTAGAAATACTAATATAAACTACACAAACAAGCAACGGTGCTTATTGAGCATCAACAAACATAAAACAGGGTTACCTGACCAGGGCCCAGTTTAGAAATAATAATCTCTTCCATGGCACCAATTGAATGGTCGGAAAATTCTGGCAAGGACTTTTGGCTGCAGGCAAATGATGTGTAGGTTTTTGGTTTTGAAGAAGAACCTTGATTTGAACCTTCAACTACCAAAGGAAATTCACTCCCATTTGGTAACCACTTCAATTCATTTGACTTCACTGTGTAATTTATTTCAACATCAAAAACCTCACCAATAGTAGCTAAAAGTAAGGAGGGATTGATAAATTTTATTACCAACTGTACCTTTCAGACGAGGTTTATCAGGTTCACAGCGAACATGGAGTTTGAAAACAATGGTGTTCTTCTCATTTAGGGTACTATTTTCTAACATTAAAAAGATTTAAATATATTAGGTTCTCCTAAATTAAAGTGAAAAGCATAAAAAATGTTAGTTCTCTCACGAAGAACAAAAGTATTAAACTAATACTCATAATTTAAGTCAAACCTGTGAATTCAAACAATCTTGGGTCAGCCCTGATCGGAATTAGACCCAACCTATGGGCAAGAACTTCATCTTGGACTACTGATGTATTATTTGCAATAAGAACTTTTTCAATAGCCATTGTAGGAACCTGCATGAGTCAAGGAGTATTTACTATTGCTATCAATATGCTAAACTAACAACCATATTCAAAACACTCCAAGCATCTATGATATAGATGGTACAAGATATCAGGAGTAGATTTTACAAATCTCAATATGATCAGAACCTCAAAAATGACAGAATAAAATCGTACAACAATGGAATAGAAAACAAATTCAGTCTCCTTTCCATAACAAAAGTAAAGTGATAGAAATGATAAAGAGATTAAACCAAAGAGTATGTAAATCCAGATTATATGAGAGTACAAAAAATTTGAATCCACCAATTTCATATATCAGAAAAAGAAGTTCCAGAGTAAATCCACATTCAATATGAAGAACCTAAACTCCAAAAGCCAGTCCACGACAAGCACTAGTAAAAGAACATTGAACTAGAATATAGAAATGAATACAAAATCATCCATTCACAAAGTGAAGTAATCAGGAATAGTTAAGCATAATGAATTTCCCTTATTAAAGATTAGGAAAGAATAGTGCACCTCAGATATAAGGATTCTCCGGAATGCATTAGCAAGTGCTGGATCAATACCAATCATATCAAACTCTATCTCTTCCTCCGTGAGTCGAATCACTTCAACTCTAAAATTGTCGCGGAAAGTATCCAACCTTGTGCTATTATCAACTCCCATTGATGCATAAGCACCAGAATACTGAAAAGTATCGGTCTGCAACATTGACAAAAGCCCACCAAAGTCAAAACACGGACACTCAGCTGTAAATAGCTATGGCTCTAGTGTATGATAGATAAATTTAGCTCTAAAGAACCGTAAAGTGTCATAATTTTGGTGGAAAAAGATCACGAAGCTAACTAAAAATTATTTACTAATACTATTTTGGAAACTCAACAAACAACTTGAATATCTTTACAACATTCATGCTAAAAAGCACAAGAATTTGTGGGTTTCTGAATAGTGGCGTTATTAAAAATAAATAAATAAATGAAGAAGAAGAGAAAGCAAATAAAACACAGACATGAATAGGAGCATCAAGGTTGCATTGGACGCGGGTCCTCTGGAGGTCGAGGTGTGGAGGGAGTTTACCCATTGGGACATCAGGGAGCTCTTTTATCCATTCCATTGCTTCCTTCTCCGTTTAGGTTTTTACTTTGTTTACGGTTTAGCACATGAGAAACACACACACACAGAATGCGAGCTCTGAAACTGCAAGTAGGGTTCTGGTTTTTGACCGGCAAAGGTCGGAGGAGTTATGTTTCTGTTAAATAAATATCTTATTATTAATAAATAGATTGGCTTGGGCTGTTTTATGTTGGCCCAACAGCTGGAAGCCCAGCCCATTCTCTTCGTTCTCTCCTTAGTATTACCGCAAAATGAAGAAAAAGAATTTAGAAATTCAGCATAAAAAAAATAAAATAGACGAGAATTTAGGAGGGTTTATAGATAGTATTATAATAATAAACTTTGGCTCCAAGAAGGCACACTGCTTCTGGTTTCTTCTTCTTCTGAGAACGAGGTAGTTGCAGTTGGTGATGAATTAATGGGTGTGTGCAGCATAGAGAGTCATGTCATATAGCAAGCCCTGGAATCCAGAGTTTACATACACATGACACAGGACACATACGTATTCTTGGGATGATTATGGCCTCCACTGAAGCTCCTCTTAGAGGGTGTCAGTTTTCTTAATGTAATTTTAAAAACTTTCGCATTCCAATAATACTTCTTGCTGTTGCTCTCTATAATTCTAACTGGTTAAATAATTCTACTTATCTAAACATGCATCAAGGTTGAAAAAGCTCGACCCGGGAGTAGTTTCAATAGTTTGCTCCTGGATAGATATGTAGCTGGTAATGACAAGTTGGTCGGCATGCTGATGATACTAAGCTTTACGAAATAGCCTCATTATGGTCTTGATGTGAACAAGATTTCCTGTTGAAGAAAAAGCCCTAAAAAACATCATCATCATCATCATCATCCAAAGGTATGTATATGTAGGATTCTTTCTTGTAGATTCCCTTTATGGCATCTGTATATTGTGTATATCGGTTTCTTTTGTATGTTTCTTTTGGCATCTGTATATTATGTACGCACTGTTTCTATTGCTGAAGTGATACTCCAATTGGTTCCTCATTTATTGATTTATTGCAAAGTTTTGGAATTCATAATATAAATAATTATCCTCTATCAGTTATCCAATGAGTGTTTTTGTCATTACCCAAAAAAAAAGAAAGTGTTTTTGTGTTTGCTGTGTGTGAGTGTCAGGATCTGCTAGCAAGAAGAGCAGTGATGTTGGAACAGCTGCAGCCATTGGCGCTTAAGCATGGATCTCTTTTAGTGATGACAGGTTATACTCAAAGGGACTGCCTCCATTCAGTGACTAAGCATGCCAGAAAGGCTGAGGGGGAGGCACAACACCCATCAGTCTCGCCTTCAGACGTGTTATCTGTTGAAGAAGGATCAGGAGAGTTGACAGTAGATTCTGCTATGTTTCACATTTTACCTGCTCGGATTAATCACTAGTTTTTTTTTTTGATAATTTAGGATTAATCACTAGTTACTACTGCTATTTTGCGGTCACGTTTATAGCTTAGTATTTTTTTTTAGAGGAGGCATGGTTTTAACCTCATTTGTTATTTTGGATGCCTGAACCTTCTACTTGGGTTTTTCTAAAGGAAGAAAGAGATTTTAATACTTTCACCTATTAGGCGGATTAATTTAATAAATCAGGTGAAATTTACTCGTAATTGGTAATCACATTTTTTTTAAATCAAACAGAAAGTAGTTACGAATTTTCTTGTTCCTGAAACTTTTGGTTCGAAAATGGCTACTGTTCCATGTTAATGGATAATATATTATGGATGCTTACACAAGAATTTTAAAGACTTGAGTCTGCCGGCATAATACAAAATGGCAAACAGTCCAGAAAAAATATGAGGTGGTAACGATTTATACCTTTTTGGGAAACACTCAAAAGGTCAATAATCATATATTTAAAAAACAAAAAAAAAACAAAAAAAAATACAGGCTTTTTTTTTGTAACTTCCATAAACGAAACGAAACCCCTTCTTTTTAAGACTTGTAAAAGCGATTGAAAACGCAGCTCTTTTGCCTCTTCAACACAATAGAAAGTCTCCTAGAGCTCACATTTCCTCCTCTGCGACAATGTTGCTCGCTATCTGGCACCCAAATTTTAACATTTGCCCACTGTTTATTCTCCCCCGCCACTCTTAACGGTTTCCTGCTTTCTTTTTCCTAAGAGAATTTCTCTTCTCTTCCCTGAAAAAATTTTGGGGGGGGGAGAAAAAAAAAAACAAATTAGCATATCAAAAGCAAAACATGATTCATCCACTTCCTACAGATGCGCAAGAACACTCTTTGAGAAGCTACGTTGTATGGTGTACAGTACATCCAACATGTCAAAGAGGCTACATTGTATTCCAAGGGAAGCTAAAATGCAATTATATATATCATTCAAACAAGGGAAGAAAGGAGAGCACAAAGGAAAAGCCCTTACCTGGCTCTCGAGATCTCCTCTCTAGATGGGAACTTCCTTTTCTTTCTGTTATTAGCAGTGGATGGGGATTCATTTTTACCATTTTCCCTGATATCTTTTTGCAAAACCATTTTTCCTTTTCTATTGCCTTCGACCAAATTCTGCTGAATGTTCTTTCCAGCATCTTTTCCACCGCCACTTTCACCTAGTTCGAGCCCTTGCTCAATTGTTTCGGATGGTGAAGCAGACTCCACAGTCGGAATTTTGTTGCTCATCTTTTTCAACTGTAAAATATTAAAGAATACATGAAATAAGGTGTATTAAACATATAAAAGTAGGAAACTTAAGTATAGTAGCTTAAAACTCTAGTTCTTTTTGGTGCACTGACTTCAATAATACAATGACCCTGTAGGAAGTAAAACTACAGGAAATTCAAAAGACACAATCGACCCATCACCACCCAGAACAAACTCCTTGCATAGACATTTAAGAAAACTGTTTTAAACGTGAAAGAAGTGCCATCTTTAAAAACAAATATATACCTTTGCCACAAAAAAGCCATCCATATTATGAGCATGAGGATAGAAACGCCTTGTCTTTTCTTCTATAGATGGGTGAAATCGATGTTCCCTAAAATGTTTAAACCTGGTAAAGAGAATACAACAATAAATGCGAATTCAATAGGTTAGCTGGAAACTATGGTAAAAAAGCGAGGGATAATCATCTTTACCCTTTATGTCCAAAATCAAGTCCACATTGCACAAGTTTAACATTTCTCTTCTTGAGTGCATAGTCAATAACTGCTTCATTCTGAAAGATTTAAGATAATAATAAGGAAGAGGGAAAATAAAATAAAATATCACTGCAAATCAGCAAGAGCTTTAAACAAACCTCAGCCACCATTATGGAACAGGTTGAGTAAACAATGAAGCCTCCAGATTTTGAATTGGCATCCACCATGTCGATTGCAGCTAGTATCAGTTGCTATAGAAAAACAAGCACCCAGCTTGATTTGTATTTGACTACTTATATGAAATGAGTAAATTAATGTAAAAAAATATTTTTTTATAGGAGTGTTTCACCACTCTTCTATGGTCAAGTAAATAAGGTTAGGTAACCAGCTATTTGTTGCATTTCACATGCACAATTAAAAATTGAGTTTCTGTTTCAGAGGTACAAAAAGGTAATAACTCTGGCTTCCACTTTCTTCTAATATTTTAATTCATAAATGATAACACAAGAACTAAAAACAGATAAGAAATTTATACCTTCTGCAAATGTGCACATTTCTGTATTTCATCTAATTCTTTAGAAGTTTTAACAGTTTCATCTTTTGATATAACCTGTAAAATAAGATTCATATGATTTCATCCAATAGAAGAACAAAAGAAACCATCCAAAAACAGAAAACTGTTGCATATATATTGCAGTTACTTACCCCAGTCCCACTGCAAGGAGCATCTAATAGCACTCTATCAACTGAGTTGAGACCCAAAACTTTAGGAAGCTAAAACAGAAAAACGGAAAAAGTGAAAGAAAATAAAAAAGGTTAGAAGTGATAATTATACAAAGCAAAGATCCTCACAAAAAGCATGTAACAAAATAACGTTTATTAAAAAAAAAATCACACTAAATTAAAACAGTACTAAGTATGGGAAGCTTACATACAATAATAAAAAACCTCCAATAATATCCCACAACCAATTTGCATTAGCGTGCTTCAGATTGTAAATAATAGGCATGCTTCTAAACCAAACAAAACATTTCCTGAACTACAAAATTTATCTAGCTAAAGTGACAGAAGTCACAGAACAAGAATCCATTCTTCAATAAAGTCCACAGTACTCAAACATCACGTATTTAATAAATAATAGACAATAAATACATGAAACAGTTCCTACCTCCCTCCCATCATAGTTACAAACTACAGTATTTGTCACGCCCATTCTATGCAGATTAGCAGTGAGTGACTTCAGCCTTGGAACTTTCATCTCATTTGCATAAATCATTCCTGATAAAAATAGAATCGGAATACTTAAAAAGAATGAAACAAATGAAAAATATATTTAAAAACAAACAAAATGAAAGTGGATCATACACACATCCACAAACACAAATGGAAGCAATATAATCAAGTTAAAATCACATACCACTATTTTTCATAAGAGCAGCAATGTAAGTTGTTTTACCACCAGGTGCAGCCCTGCAACCAGTTAAAAAAGCCTTGTTGCATGAGATTATGTGACTCCAAGTTTGATATATGACACTCATTTAAATAACCCAGGTTATTTGCTATGCCTGCTAAGGATTCAGAACCAAAAATCTAATTGAAATGTGTTAAGTAAAAGAAAGTGATTTGTACCCATTTCACTCTATTTTGGGTCCCACTTAAAACATCTCACTATCGCATAGAATAAATAAGAACTTTAAAGCTGCACGTAACATAAGCAGTTGTTACTTGTGAAGCATGCTTATATCTTGTATACGGCTTTACTAAAATACATTTTAAACCATGAAAACTGAGAAACTACGTCTGTGGAAAATGCATAATTACTCTAACATTTATATTGGATGTAAAAATATGAACCATTACTTACGCCATATCAATGATCCGCTCCTTTTCTTGAGGTGCTAGGGCAATGACAGGCAAAAAAGAGCTTGCACTTTGGAGCTGAGCAGACAAGATGTATGATTGCATGAGTTCAAGTGTTGCAACTGAAAACAAGCAATAAATGAATGCTAACCTGAAAAAAGCTATACCATGTAATATCCAGCCATATATTCAGGAGTGGCACCAATTGGAACTTGTGAATCATAGACAACTAGCCCAACCTGCAATTAAAGTATGAGAGTTCTTTACATCCTACAGGATAAAGCAGTAAATGAAAAACAAAAAGGATTACACACAAGGTAAACCTTACTTTTGACCAGTTGCTCAAGGGATCTAGGTTTACTCCTCTGTTTATTAGAACATCTGCCAAATCCCGCCTCCGTGTCTATTGACAGACAAAAATAATATATTATTAAGATTCAAAATTATGGGAATATAACATAACTAATAAATCATAATGAAAATATCTACAAGTGCTCAGTCACCTTTAAAGTGTTAGTTCGGAGACATATAGGTCGAGGCTTCTCAAAAGCTTCAATGAGTTCCAAAAGCTCAACAATTCCAAACATCTATATAAAATTGTAATATTTTTATGCATCAGTCTACATAAAAACAAAAAAACAAAAAAAAAAAAAAAAAAACAAAAACTAATAAAGAACTCAATACAACAGAATAGATATACTTTAACAAAGACAATGATAGAGATCTTGCAATCACCTCTACTAGAGCACCAATTAAAAATTCATTGTAGCCATAATATGATCTTAAATCCCTCTTAAGTTGCTCGACATAGTCCTTCCTTGATGCCCCTTCTTGCCTCAAAGCCTTAAAATTTGAAAGCACTCGAACAACTGATATAATATTAAAGTTCAGTTCGAACAACATTGACAAATGATTTTGGTAATCATGTTGAAATATGAAATACAGAAACCTAATGGAGAAATCACTTACTATCTGTTATTCTCCTCTTGATATTTGAAAGATCAGGAGGTCGTTGTGATTCTTCTTCAAGTTCCTGAGTCATTGCAAAAATAAATAAGACACTGAGCATGTTAATAAAATTTCCAACTAAACAACACAAAAGATTTTGTTACGTTCAAAAGAAAAAAAAATTCAAAGCGCAAAATTCTAATATGATAATCAATAACCTTCTCGGTCGGCAATCTGAACTCATCGGATTCTTCTTTGATGTTGAGCTGCATTTCAGCTTCTGCATCTTCTTCTTCCCTCTTTCTTTCTTCATCTATAGCTTTTGACTTTGCCTCAATATCAGAATCATCAGAATCTGAATCTGAACCAGAATAGGATCTTGAACCTTTATCTGCAACAGGATAATGAAACATGTCATTCAACAGTCACTTAAAAAAATGAAAAGTAGAAAATTAAGAATTCCAGACAGTGAGAAAACAAAATCACCTTCATCATCACTTCCTTGGAGGAAATCATGAGCAAGGGGATCATCCCCTTCAGACGAGTTGTCAGAACCTGAACCAGAGTCTTCCTCATCTCTATCAAGCTCTTCATATTCCTCTACTACTTCTTCATCAGAGCTGTCAGAATGGTCAGAAAGGTCTTTTTTCCTTGAGCTGAAAAGCTCATACTTTTGCTTCTTTTTGGGTGGAGCCTTATGCGTCTTTATGCCCTTTTTCTTACTAAGTGCCGTTGCAGCCATTATAGCTGTAGGATCGTTAGGCAACTGGTTGGCATTAGCTTCATAGTCTCTAATACTAACTAATAAGCAACTAAAAATATATATTTTAAACAAAAAAAATGTCAAATTTAGAAGTAAATATTCAAATTAGACAGCAAGCAAAGAACGGAACAATAATCAATAAAGCCCTTATTTTGAAAACATGGAAAATAAAGATTTAAAAAGTAATTCGAATAAGAAGCTCATACATTTCTCAAAATATTAAACCAAACACGTACCTCACCTTGCTGGTGAGAGTGGTATCTAGGGTTTAAACGTCTCGTGGGGCTATTCCTGGTCGGCTAGGGTTTAAGCTCTGTAGTTGGAGAAGACGAGCAACCAAAACCAGAAAGCAACGACTTGAAGGGCGGGAGACCTAATAATCGTGGGCAGATCGGGCTTCCTCTCGGCCTGTTGGTTTTGGACCATTACTGAGCCTATTGGTTCTAGACAACTAACGGGCCTGTTGGTTCTGGACCATTACTGGGCCTGTTGTTTTTGGACCATTAACTGGACTATTGGTTTTTGGACCATTTCTGGGCCTGTTGGTTTTGGACTATGTAGGTTTTGGACCTTCACTGGGCCTGCTGGGTTTGGATTATTAACGGGCTTCTTGGGTTTGGATCAGTGGGGTTATGGACCATTAACGGGCCTATTGGTTCAGGACCATTTTAGGCCCGTTGATTCTGGACCATTAAAGGGTCTGTTGATTTTGGACCATTACTGGGCCTGTAGGTTTTGGACCATTATTGCACCTGTTGGTTTTGGACCGCGGGCATGATGGTTCTGGACCATTAACGGGCCTGTTGGTTCTGGACCACTACTAGGCCTGTTAGTTCTGGACCATTAACGGTCCGGTTGGTTCCGGCCCATTACTGTGACTGATGGTATTGGACCATTAAC
Organism: Rhamnella rubrinervis; assembly: GCA_007844105.2. NCBI lineage: Eukaryota > Viridiplantae > Streptophyta > Magnoliopsida > Rosales > Rhamnaceae > Rhamnella > Rhamnella rubrinervis. The sequence goes on from CM017578.2 coordinate 8,699,440, forward strand.
GGCCTGTTGATTTTGGACCATTAACGGGCCTGTTGGTTTTGGACCATTACTGGGCCTTCTGTTTTTGGACCATTAACGGGCCTGTTGGTTTTGGACCATTACTGGCCCTGTTAGTTTTGGACCATTAACGGGCATCTTTGTTTTGGACCATTACTGGGCTGTTGGTTTTGGACCAGGGCCTTTTGGTTTTGGACCATTAACGGGCCTGTTGGTTTTAGTGCGTGTTAGCTTGGGCGAAGTACTGGCAAAAAGTAGTTGACTTTTGCAAATACGTGTACAATCAAAATTGACTTACCTTATACAATGATTGATTGCTCCGAAATCAACGTAACGAAAATGGATAGAGTCACCGTGGTCAACCCATTTTAAACCATCATGCATGGCATGCATGCATACATGACTCATCCATCACTCCTTTAATTTGTTCCATGCATATTCACTATCTTCAAAATGATTAATATGCTTCCATCTTCACTACAAAAACATCTCAATATATTTTACATGAAAACTTGCGTAATTCACTGCCATTGCAACATGTATATATAGTCTAGTAAACACTACGCTAATTTTTGAAGAATCATCGATCTCATTATTATTCATTAATATTCATTATATAGAGAGAGTATGATTATTTCGCTCAAGAGTGTTTGACAAAAACAGTACCAATCACTTGCACCAAAATCCAACAACAAAGTTAGAGTGACCCCAGAAAATTCAGTATCATCATTGACACTAGATCTTATCACAATCATCATCTCTACCAAGAAATCTAAGAAGACATTGATGAAAACCATCATATTCTTGCCCATACCCTTCAACCACACTCCACACACATGCATATATTTTTCTTTTTCTGCAGAAATGATAAAAGGTTTGACAGATCAACTTGTCAGCTGTAGCAAACCAAAAATCCAAGATTTTGGCCATGCCCTATTTTTTAATGAAATAAAAAAACCCTATGAAGTGGAAGTGGAAGTGGGCGTGAATTAGGGCTTAGCATGGGGGCATGGTCTCCCAATGCCAATGTGGCATGAGACATATGACTACCATCTGAAGGAATACAGAGTCGATCATAAAGGCTGTGCAAGCTCCAGCCTGCACATAATCAAGGACAGAAGCAGTTCATTCTTCACATGGATTTTTTTCTATGTTTCAATATTCCCCACTACTCCTAACTCAAACATTGAGGTGAATGTAGTCAACATGTGGATTCTCACTTTTAATAATGAAGTTGTTATAGTTTGTCTATGGGACCCAAATGGTAAGATGACATGCATACAAAATAAGAGCGGGAATGAGGAATTCATCAAGGTAGGTGGACGTACTCCTGACTTTCCATTGAACTTTCCATAGTAGTAGTTAAAACGTCCAATGGAAGATGAATTGACACACACAGCTACACATTATATGTGAAAGTGAAACTGGCTAGCTTTTTTGTACATCTGGATTTTGATGAAGTCCTCCTGGTCCTTCCTCTTATAAGGACCGTTGAATAAATACACGGCATAAATTATAAACAGAATATTTCGTTGAAGGTGAAAACATTAAGACAAAATAAAATTTCACGTTGGGAAATTTTAGTGTAAATGGGAAAAATAATAATAAAATTTCCATATATTGCTCTGCATATTAAACAATAAATATGCTCAAGTTGGGTATCCTTATTATGTGATTAATACGGGTCCAAGACAGACACGCACACACTCCAAAATGATGGAATCTGTAAATTTTGTAACTTAGTATCAGCGTTTTGATTATAATATGATTGCCCTTTCCATAACTCATGGGCTAGAAATCCTCCATGTTTGAATTGGGTGACAGATAGAGAATCACTTTACTTGGAAGTCATAAACAGCTTGCTTTTTCTACTCTTTCCTCTGTTAAAAAAACCATAAAATAGAATTCAATTTCAAACAATTTTATTTTTAGTAATTCAATTAGCTGTCACACCTACAAAAAGTTGACCTCATATCATCGTCAACTACCTCCTACGAAAAGCGTCCTCAAATACACAACTTCCAAAAAAAAAACTTTTAATTCCATATAGAGAAGATCCAGATTCACATTTCTGTGTTTTTCTCTTTTCTGGTTCAATTTGTATAGAGTTAGGCCGCTCTTGTTTTGGATAGGAAAAGCTGTCAACATTCAGTAAACCGCATACATTGAAACTAAATGCATGCAAAAAAAGAAAGTAGACATTTTTCTTTAGACGTTAATGCACAAATTGGTTTTTATTTGTTTTCCTTAATTACACATTCAAATCTCAATAGCTGTCGTTTTGAATAAACCAAAAATTTAGGCATAAAAACAGTTTTCTTTAAATAGAAAGCATGAAGCAGTTTATTTATTTCTTCAATTGGAAACGCACACCACATACAGTCTGTAAAAGAAAATCTCCTAGAAAATAATAATAAGAAGAGAGGATTTAATCCGTGAATAAATAGCAATGTGGTGCGCTTGAAGGAGTTGTTTCTTGTGAGTGAAGGAAAGAAAGATGACGGGTTACGACGATAACGGAGTCTCTCAATCTAAGTCGGTGGAAGAGAAGCTTCATGCTGGTATAGGCGTAAGCGGTATGAGCCCTCACCACCTTTCTGTCCTCTTAGTTTGTACTATATGCTTGTGTTGGACTGCCATAACCAAATGTATATGTTTTGAATTCCAAAAAGTTACGTTTTAAAAGGATTTTCATCTTCTTCTTTTTTTTCTCTATATGTAAGAGAATTTTCCTAGTAAACCTTTTACTACTGGCTTTCTTTTTTGTTTAAGAATTTCAATATGTGATTTTGATTAAGATGCAGACGATGAACTGGAAAACAGCCCAATTGAGCAAGTTAGGCTAACGGTGCCAACCACCGACGACCCTACGCAGCCTGCCTTAACATTCCGTACATGGGTTCTGGGGCTGTTGTCCTGCGCTCTACTATCTTTTGTGAACCAGTTTTTTGGTTACCGTCAAAATCAGCTCTATGTTTCATCAGTGTCGGCTCAGATTCTTGTTCTCCCAATTGGGAAGTTGATGGCTGCCACTCTTCCAGAGAAACCAATCACGATCCCATTCACAAAATGGTCTTTTTCGTTGAATCCAGGGCCTTTCAATCTGAAAGAACATGTGCTGATCACCATTTTTGCCAACTCTGGTTCCAACAGCGTCTATGCTGTTAATATCATCACAATTGTTAAGGCTTTCTACCACAGGAGTCTGCACCCTGGTGCTGCATGGTTGCTGGCACAGACCACCCAGGTACGTTTGTTAATTTCTTGCTTTCGGGATAAACATGGAAAATGGCTTTGATTCAAACCTTTTTAGTATCTTAGTATTATCTTTGTGAGTCTATAAAAAATGGTTCTTAATACGACAACCTCCTGTTTTGATTTGTGACTTGTTACAGATGCTTGGCTATGGATGGGCTGGACTATTCAGGAAGTACCTTGTCGACTCCCCTTATATGTGGTGGCCCTCAAATCTTGTTCAGGTCTCTCTATTCAGGTGATTTATCATTCTCTTTGTCTCTGAGTTGAACATTTTAGCCACTTGAAATTGGTAAATGTTTGTGGTGGTACTTGGAATTTTCAACACATTTGCTTGGGTTTTCTCTTATTGGTGTATCTGTGAGCTGTGCAGGGCGTTGCATGACAAAGAAAAAAGGCCAAAGAAAGGTCGTACTAGGCTGCAATTCTTCTTCCTGGTTTTCGCATGCAGCTTTGCTTACTACATCATTCCAAGCTATCTTTTCCCCTCGATTACTGCCATCTCCATTGTTTGTTATATATGGAAGGACTCCATCACTGCCCAACAGATTGGTTCTGGTCTTCATGGCCTTGGAATATTTTCATTTGGCATTGACTGGAACACTGTTGCCGGCTTTCTAGGTAGTCCTTTAGCTACTCCTGGATTCGCCATCATTAACATCTTAATTGGTTTTTTCATAATGGTTTATGTTCTCAATCCAATTTTCTATTGGTCTAATGCATATGATGCCAAGAAGTTTCCAATCTTTTCTTCCCACACTTTTGATTCCACTGGCCAATCTTATAACATTTCCCGGATTCTCAACCAAAAAGTTTCAAACTTGATCATGATGGATATGGCAGTTATAGTAAACTCTATTTGAGTGTCTTCTTTGCCCTTAGTTATGGCTTGAGCTTTGCGACTTTAACCGCAACTATTTCACATGTTGGACTCTTCCATGGAAAGTAAGATTTCTAGTAATCTTTTTAATTTTGAGTCTACCATTTAATATTTCTCTTGAGGTAACAATTTCTCATGGTTTTTCCTCTCTTTTTTTCCCTCAATCTACAATGAACAGAACAATCTGGGAAATGTGGAAAAAAACTGCTGCACTCCGAGATCAGATTGGTGACGTGCACACAAAAATAATGAAGAAAAACTATGAACAAGTCCCTCAATGGTGGTTTCACATAATATTGATTTCGATGGTAGCTCTTGCCATCTTCTGCTGTGAAGGTTTTGATCAACAACTCCAACTCCCATGGTGGGGAGTTCTCATGGCTTGTGCAATAGCTCTGTTTTTCACTTTACCGATCGGCATAATTCAAGCCACAACAAACATGGTATGGTCTTGCATCGAAAAAAAAAAAAAAAACATTTCTCTTGACTTTTGCAGCTATGTCACATAAGATGAACACTAAGAAGGAATTTGTTCATATAAACTTCTTTTTGGTTTGCAGCAACCAGGGCTTAACGTGATCACAGAGTTGGTCATTGGGTATATTTACCCAGGGAAACCTCTTGCTAATGTGGCTTTCAAAACTTATGGTTATATTAGTATGTCACAAGCACTCATGTTTCTTGGTGACTTCAAATTAGGCCACTATATGAAGATCCCTCCCAAATCCATGTTTATTGTGCAGGTAATTGTTTCAATTGGCAACATTTACTTAATCTGTCGTTCATACCTTTTGCTTTACACTCTTCTCACTGAAATTTTCTCTTTTTTTTACGTGTATTTTCAGCTTGTAGGAACTGTAGTTGCTTCTAGTGCCTACTTCGGAACATCTTGGTGGCTTCTTACCACTGTTGAGAACATCTGCGACCCATCCATGCTGCCAGAAGGAAGTCCATGGACATGCCCTGGTGATGATGTCTTCTACAACGCTTCGATCATATGGGGAGTCGTAGGGCCACTGAGAATGTTCACAAAGCACGGTGTCTACCCAGAGATTAACTGGTTCTTTTTGGTTGGATTCCTTGCACCATTTCCAGTTTGGTACTTTTCACGAAAATTCCCCAACCAAAAGTGGATCAGGTTGATAAATATGCCAATCATCTTGGGTGCTACGGGTAACATGCCACCAGCAAGAGCTGTGAACTACATAACATGGGGAGCTGTTGGAATTTTCTTCAACTTCTTTGTTTTCAGAAAGTACAAGGCATGGTGGGCTAGGCACAACTATATCTTATCAGCCGCTTTGGATGCTGGGGTTGCTTTTATGGCAATTCTTTTGTATTTCACCCTTCAAGACAAAGAAATTATTGGTCCGAATTGGTGGGGTTTGTCTTCCGATGACCATTGTCCATTGGCCACGTGCCCGACAGCACCAGGGGTTGTGGCTGAGGGTTGTCCTCTACTTTGATATGATTGGAATCATTGTTTTATCTTTTATGCTTTAGGCTTGCATGCACATAACGTTGTGCAAAATCATTGTCCGTTTTCATTGATTATGAACATTGTTGATGAAATGTCTGATAGTAAAGATGAAGCTGTACAGGGAAATTAGTTTCAAACATTTTACTTCCGTTAGGGAGAAGACTTATTTATTCATAGATGAATAAAATTTATCAAAGTAAGGGCGAGTGTTCTTTTAACGTTAGCAGCAGTTGCATTAAACAGAAATGACTTGATATAAGCCAAAATTTAGTGTAGTGTGTACAATATTAAAAAAATTAGACACTACCAGTAACCCCTACAGGAACAAGAACCGTCTTTGAAACAATGGAACCTGTTCCTATCACGCACAACAATCTCTCTGTTAACGATTGCTGATAGATGTTTGAATGCAGCATGGCAGTCCTCGCAAACACGAAGATTCTTCATTATTCTTATTGGTGTTCCAGGTTCTGTGTTCATCAACCCAAAAACAAGTGCTAATTTCTCACTATGACGATATAGAAATTTTTCCTTCTCAATTTCTTCTATGTCCAGTAGAATAACTGAAGTGTCAGGAACATACCCGTAACGTTTCATCTTTTCAAGTAGTTTTTCCCACATCTTGAATATCTCCATAGCTTGAGGATGGGTCTCATCCCCAGCGACAAACTCATGAACTATCCCATCTATAGAGATTGAACTCCACCCGGGCGTCTTCTTCACCCCTCTCTCTCTCATTAATTTCCTCACTCTAGCAGTGTCTTCCCATTTTTGTGCTTCTGCATAAATGTTTGATAAAACCACATAGTACCCATCATTAAGGGGATCAAGTTCAGAAATGTGGGCAATTGCCTTTTCAGCCAATTCAATGTTTTTGTGAACTTTGCATCCACCCAGGAGAGCTCCCCATACAACTCCATTTGGCTTGATAGGCATGTTCATGATAAATTCATGTGCTTCGTTAAGGAGCCCTGCCCGACTAAAGAGATCAACCATACAACCATAATGTTCAATCCTGGGAACTATACCATAGTCTGTAGTCATGCTAGCAAAAAATTTACGGCCCTCATCTACCAATCCCATGTGGCTGCAAGCATGCAAGAGCCCGATGAATGTTACCTCATTAGGCTTCAAGCCTAACTGAATCATCTCAGAAAATAGTCTCAGAGATTCCTCTGCTTTTCCGTGCATGGCAAGTCCTGCAATCATAGCTGACCAAGAAACAATAGTTCGTTCTTCCATCTCATTAAAAACTTGTTGAGCACCATCTAAGCACCCACATTTGACATACATATCAATCAGGGTGTTAGAGAGTCGAATGTTTCTTTCGAATCCATTTCGGCGTGAGTACTCATGAATCCTCCTGCCGAAGTACAAGTCACCCAAATCAGCACAAGCAGCAAGAACTGCCACAACAGTCACTTCATTTGGACTGATACCCGCCTTTTCCATCTCCCGAAACAGATTAATGGCCTCTTTGGGCTTCCCACACTGAACATAACCCGCGATCATTAATGTCCACGACCTCACGTTTTTCTCGGGCATCCGCACAAACAAATCATACGCTCCCTCAGTGTCTTCTATCTTCAACAAATGGGTTATCATTATGTTCCATGTTACAACATCTCGGAGGGGCATTTTCTCAAACAATAACCGTGCATCGCCATGAACCCCGCACATGCCATACAAATTAAGAACTGTGTTCTGCAAAAACAAGTTCGACTGAAGCCTAAGTTTCTCGACGTACCCGTGAACAATTCTTCCATTTGAAACATCCAATAAATGCATGCACGCTTTTAGAACAAAAGAAAGAGTAAAACTGTCGGGAAAGACGTCAAACTGCCGCATCTGATAAAAAAGCAAAATTGAATCATTTGGATTATCGCCTTCTGCAAAGGTTTTCAAACAGGAATTCCATAAAACCGTCTCTGGCTTTTCGAGGTACTTGAAGATTCGTTGTGCGTATGAGAAACTGGGAGTGAGAGCACAAACGAAGGCGACACGAGAGAGAGGGAGGGATAATAGAGGAGTAGATGTCTTAATGAGGTGGCCATGGAGTTGTTTGAGCTCAAATGGGGTGCTGAAGCTTTGGCGGAGAGAATCAGTACTGGAGTTGGGCGACCGCTGGTTTCTATTATGGTGCAGAGGAAGGTGGAGAGAAGACAGAGACGAAAGCATTTCCCGGTCTATTCAGAAACTGTTTTTTGTATTGGAGCACAACGGTATACAACTAAATGACCTATGAACCAAACCGATATACTGCGTTACTTTCCAGCCTCTCTATATCAGCCCTTATGGTTTGAAGTCGTATACAATTAACCCTGTGTTTATTTTGCAAAAGGCATAGAAGTGGTTCCAACAACTCTTATTTTGAGATGAACCATGAATATTAGAATACACAAAAATTAATCATAAATCCAATACAGTAAATAACTACAATATTGGAATAGACACAAAAATTAATGAGCTTCCATTTCAATTCTACAACTAAATATTTCAATTGGAATACTATGATGAAGTTAATTATGAGTATCCAGAGTTGAACTCCAAAAGTTTAGAAGTAGACGACTGATAAGATGATACACAACGGAAAATATTTCTCATGGACAACGAAAACAGAGCGTGAATCTCTCTCCGACTAGTGGAGCCTTGTTTCTAGAATCCAATGTGAGTAACTGCGACAATAATTTCAACTACTTGGAACACTCTTGAGTAGCAAAAGTACCAGCAACAAGGGGCAATTTACTTGAAGAGTTCCGGATTCATCCAGTCTCTGCAAATAAGAAGGTGATTGACAAGGCAAAGTTCCTTTTAGCATCATATAACCCCATACAATACAATAGGAAAAATTAAAAATAAAAAAACAACCATTATGGCATACAGTACTTACTTGCTAATGTCATCAAGGTGGTCATCAAAATCCACGACGCCCTGCCATTTTTCATTTGAAATATAATCCAGAAGAACTACATTTGCCGATGGCTCCTTCATGGTTAGCTGGTAACTTCCATCTGATCCAACTAGCTTCCAATTTTTGGAAGCATCCTTGGAGTAAAGCTGTTTATAAAGATAAAATATAAAAAAGTAAAACAAAGTTAATTCTGATAGAGTAAACAGGAGTAATATCATTGAAACTCGAAAACCAACTTCATGCAAAGGGATTAAAGATTGATATTCAAGTTCAAGAACATGAAAGTCCCAAAAAGAATTATTAATAGGTAACAAAAGGAAGGGTGGCCTCTTCCACCCCTTCGTTGGGCTTGGACAGACCAGCAATCTTATAGCGCTGAAGATGTTAATGCTAAGCAGAGTTGTAATTTCAGTAAGCCTAGTGCTACTAGGAATAATATTAAGCAAATCATAGCCAATGGAGAATACTTATCCAACATCATTTATTAATGGTGCAGCATCAAAACATCATTAAAAATTGGAAAGTTCTATGCATACTACCATCAGAGTTTGTAGTTGAAGTCCATTCCTTGTGAGTTTCAAAACCAAAATTCAAATTATAAATTATCCTTTTTATCTTTCTTTTCCTTTAACAGTGATGATTTTGATACCATATTCCCCATTTTTTCACTTTGTGGGTATTTCATCATGGACATACAAACTCTCACAAATTACCCACACGATGGTTTAGCTACTGAGCTAAAGCTAATAATTCACAAGAATAATTTCAACATTTGCAGTATTATAGCAATGAGCAACATTTAAAATCACAGAGGACCACTTAGACGTTCACTAGCAACAGATCACAACAAAAGTAGTTACAACCCGATTTAAAATCCAATAAGAATTCAATACGTCAAACAATGCCCAAGCTACGAATATGACACTGACCTGCATCACGGGGCTTCGATCTTTACTCTTTTGTAAAGCATCAAGCTTTTTGTTATCCAACTAAAAATTTCATATTTCAGAAGAAAAAATAAAAAAGTCAAAACCAGCAATAATAATTCATTTAATTTAATTTTTTTTTTAAAAAAAAAAATCAAAATTTTAAGTACATACCAAGAGGCTTTTTTTTTTTGGTAGAACATACCAAGAGAATAGCTGCTTGAGGAAAGTAGCGATATATGTGGTCACCAATATTCTTGGCGACACTACCAAGCTCGTAATCATCAAACCTCTCGTTAGCGTGAAAGTAGCCAACAATGTTCAAACCTTTGGCAGCATAGTACTCCTCTATCTGATCCATAATTAAAGAGAAAACCCAGTAGAAAAGAACCAAATTTAGTATATAAAAAATATGAAAATGCTATGAACATATATGAAACCAATCAATTATACATATACAGAGATAATACGTATATTACGCATGTTTATCTGAATCAAAACCCTAGATCAAAATGTTATGGAGGAGGATTACCAGAATGAGGGAGATCTCGAGCTGGGGGAGGAGGCCGATGTGGGAATGGAAGAGAGGGACAGAGTCAGTAACCTCGACAACGTCGTTTTTGGAAGAGACACGGCCGAGAAGGACTCCGTTGACGGCGGAGGTCTTGTGCTTGATGGAGTGAAGAACCAGCTTTATGTAGGCCGTCTGTGATATCTCGTACCGCAACTCGCCACCCATGGCTTACTGTGCTCGACTCGGCCCGACGGAGAAACTAAGGAAACTGTTTCGAGGGAACGTCGGGTAGAGACGAAGAGATTTTGCAGTGTCCAAATGTCCACTGTTTTCTTCTAAGTTTGTGCGGCCGAACATTCCTTTGTGGGAATCTGCTGGTTAATATCACCCCACCACGACGTCGTTTTTCTTACTCTTGGTCATTATCTTTTGTCAATTAGTTTTGGCTGCGTCACCGCCAACAAATATTCAATTTTTCCCACTTCTAACTTTTTTCTTATGCTTTGTTCACAATTTTTTTTAATTAAACTACAATTTTCGGGGTAGTAAGCTTGACATTGTTATTTTTTTTTCTTTAAATCAAATTCAGCCTTCCCGATTTTATTTTGTTTTCTTTAATTTGGGTGTGCAAATAATGCAGGGCAAATCCATAGTTAGTAAAAATATATGGAGCTTAATGCTGACTTCAAGAATACGAAATTCAATCACTGTATCCAAACGACATTGATTTGATCATTCACCCAAAAAATACAAAAATCGATTCGATCAGGATTCACATATTCTTTATCATCATAGTTTTCTTAAGCTTGAGATGCAATCGAAAGAAATCTCATGTACATTACTTTCCCACCTTCCATTAAAATTTATGTTTTCTGTTCGACGGTGAACAAGTCAAAGCCTATATTAATATTATTATTTATATTAACGGCAGAAAAATTAAGATATTTTATTTAATAAAACAAATGAAAAGATCTTCTAATAATTCAATATTATTTATTCCTTTAAAAAAGTAAAATACGCAACCTTCATTTTACTCCTAAAAGAGTGTCGGGTTTAGATATATGGCAGTGCTGGCTAGTGGCTACCAATCATAATAAAAAATTATAATTTTACATTATAAATGTAAGCACGTTCAGACAAAGTGAGCGCAGTAAATCGAAAGCAAATAAGGGATTAACGTAGTAAATGTGAAGCACATTACATTTGGCAACTCGCACAAGATGTTTAACAAAGAAGTGAATATCAAAATCCTCGGATTAATAAGGTAATGCAAATACTCGTGGGAAACTAATTTGCAGATGATCCGAGAGTACTACTTAGAACCAGCCGCTCATCATATAAGTTAAACTACTAGCGCTAGACCCCGGTTAAAAGGACACCACTACCACTATATATATATATATATATATATATATATATATATATATATTGCAGCAGCAGCTAACAAACATCTTAACAAGTCACTAGATTATCTAATATGCTGCCCCCTAAACCACAATAACAAGAAACTCAAGCTCAAACTAAACTATAATTAAAACTAAACTATAGGACACAATATTAAACGGAAACATAACATACTAAGACATAATTGAAACATTCTGATCTAAAGTAGATTGTAACAAATGCCACACACCATACTATATAGTTTCGCAAAACACACTAATCAAATTCAACTAGAATAGAAAACCTCCAGACACCAATCACTAAAAGTAATCTATTAATTTTGTCTAAGCCATACAACAGATAATCTAATTAAACTCTTCTGGTCTCATTAAAATCTTTCCCCATTGCGATTATAGGTAACCTCTAGCAGTTGTGAGGAAGTGTCTATCGATGGGCGAGAAACAAAACTAGAGGTACCTGTGTCAAACTTCTATGGCAAAAGCTTAAGCAACAGCATAAAAATGCCTTCATCACTATCTCGCATAGGGAAGGTACTGACTACTGCTTTTCATTTCTACCTTGCATAAGGATGGTACCGACTACTGCCACTATAGCCTCCCCTTCCATACAGCCCACCTGCTCCCCCATAACTAGGACCAGGGCCAGAGTCATAACCGCCACCATAACCTGAACCACCATATCCCCCATAGCCTTCACCACCTCGACCATATCCACCTAAACTGCTTGCACCATAACCCCCACCAAAACCGCCACCATAGGGTCCATAGCGACTAGAATAACCAAGGGAAGATTCACCTCGATAACCACCTAAGCTACTGCTGCCAAAACTCCCATAACCACCGCCAAATTCGCCACTACTACTACCATAACCATATCCACCACCAAGCCTACTGCCAAGACCACCGGGAGTCCTATAGGGACCAGGGCCATATCCCCCATCAAAACCACCATAAGAACCGCCAAATCCACCGAAGCCATCATTGAAAGATCGAGCCCTAGAATTGCTACCATATGCAGGTGCAGGTGGTGGATTTGAGGCTTTCTTTGGTTCAGCTTTCTTGATCTCCACCTACAACAAAGCAACTTAGTTAACCTAGGTTCTGCTGCAATAGAACTATTGTGGTAGCCCTTTTCCTGAGATGACCTATACCTGTAACAACCTCCATCTAAAATTAGCAGCAAATGACTACAAAAGTTTCTTCAATTGAATATCTAGAAACTACATAAAACTCTGCTCTTGAAATGTATATTATTGATAAGTATGGAGAATGCAACGATGCATGCTCCATATCGGAAAAGGTTCTGTGTACACTTTGCTTTTGTAACACCATTTTAAACAAGCTCACCTGGGTACCAGCCATATCAATCATATTTCCCTTGGATAACAACTCATCTACGACTTCTTCAGAGTCAAAAATTACAAATCCAAATCCTCGAGAACGGTTGGTTTCATGATCTCGAATGATTTGATGTTCCACCACTTTTCCATACTTTGAGAAGAAACTTTTTAACTCATCTGAACAATTCAACAGGGTAATTAACTCAATAGCAAATACCAAACAAGCTTAAATAAAAATATAAAGCATATAGAAACGCCACAAACAAACAAGAACATGATGGTTAAGACAGTTGCTAACAAGTTAACTAACTCAAAACTAAGAATATGACAAAGAAACACCACATAAAAGCCCTACCTTCAGTACATGATGAAGGAATGCCACCAACAAATATTTTCTTTGTTTTAAAATCCTTTGATTGGCCTTGGCCTTTAGGAATGGTTCTCTTAATCTCAACCTGGACGAATGTCAATTAGTTAGTGATGCCAATACTGGGACAAGATGTTATACTCTGCAGTAATTAAATTTTTTTCGTAAAATACCAAAACTCAATTTTTCCACCGCCCAATCGATAAAAGAAGCAAAGTAATAGAGAGATGTATTACTTGTTTTCCGTTTATAACATGGGTGTCCTCTATAACCTTGTCAACAACTGAAGGATCAGCATAGGTTATAAATCCAAAACCCCTGGGCTGACCCGTGAAACGGTCTTTCATTATGACGGAGTCCACTATCTCTCCATATTTCCCAAAATGCTTGTTAAACGTAGCTAGGCCCAATAAAACATAGTGGAAACCACCACATTAGCATAAGAACATTTCCATTAAACCAAACACCCCAATTATTGTGTAGCTACGCATAAATGAACTATATAGCTTAATTACATGCAAAAGAAAAAAGCCACAAAATATGTACAACCCCTTTCTATTTTCACAGCATTTCAATGCGCCAACCCAATAAAAGATGAAAGAATGCTGTAAAATGACAATAAATTTTTAAAAAATATATTCATAAAACTGCATGAAGATTAATGTTTTCCCATTAAAATTAGTAAACCAAAAGTTTAGATTCTGTAGGAAAAAGTTCTTCTAGAAATGATAGTTTTTGAAACGATATTGATTTTAAAGACTACAAAATCAAGACAGAACAGCCTCAAGGCATGCTGTGGAATAAAATTGACAAGACTATTGATCGTACTCCACCCAAAAACAAATTAGGAATGAAGCCTACCTTAAAATGAACAAGGTGCCCCACCTAACCATTAAAGGCCATTTTTTAACAATCAAATTCTAAGCTGAATAATCGATAAACGTAGTTTGCACAGATAAAAACTGCCATAATATAAATTGCATGATTAGCAAAATACGAAAAAACCTAAAGCTGCACTAGGTCAACCACAAACAAGAAGAGTTGCTAAGGAGTTGGTAATCAACCTAAAGTTAAGATCTTGAAGTACATAAGTTCACAAAAGCTATTATCGTTCAACAAAACAATATATGAAAAAACTGAATACTAACCATAATTCGTATCTTTCGCCAACCCTCCAATGAAAATCTTTCTGCGCTTCGAAAAGCAAACACAGATCAAAAAGGGCTCAAAATAAACAGTAGCTCAAACTCTTTCACTATCAAAAAGTAAGCAAATAAAACCAAAACCACATAAAGATGCCAAATTTAATCAGTTTTTTTTTTTACACGCGAAAAAAAAAAATTTATTTTTTGAGAATTTAAATCGGAAGAGATAGAGAGCAATAACGAACCCAGGGCTAGCTCCATCGCCTGTGTGAGGATTATCGTTCTTCGACTTCGACCCCATTCTTTTTAACTTGGAGTTTCTTCAATAAAACCAGGGATTAATCGCGAGGGATCGATATTTAGGGCTTGCTTGGAGAGGGAAAATGTACGAGGTTAGGGTTTTGGGGACGAATGTGAGTGGAGGAGAAATATATAAAATAGATTATGTTTATCTTCACAATGTCAAAATTGTCCCCAATGGGATAACGAAATAACCATATATATCCATATACTTCCCCTTACGCCACGTATTAAGTTCGTGCCTTCGCGTGTAATAAATTAAAAGCACCCTTTATATTTTCTTCACGCCGTCTCAATTTTAGCCCCGTGCTTTTGTTTTTATGCAATATTGCCCCTGTATTTCTATCTGTCAAATAAACTTGAAAAATAATTTGGAAATGTTAAACAATGTTTTTATTAAAAATAAACAAATCAAATCTATGATTTATTTTATTTGGAAATATTGGGTTTGTCTTTAATGGAATGGCTAGGGACTTTAATTAATTCAATGATAAAATTATTCATTGCATTTCAAAATATATATACATCTTCTAAACTCATCTCAGAGAACACATATAATGCATGCATGCATGAGATCATCACCGTTCACACGTGGACAACCGTAATTAATTACCTATTAATTAAGAAACAACATTAATTTTTTAAGAATTTTAATCGTGGGTGGACCGTGTCTGTTATCATGGAGCAGTAGTGAATAGTGATTAACGATGCCCTTGTATTAATGAATAATAAAGGCATGTTAGCTGCTTGTTTGGTGTTAATAATATATGGACGTTGTCAATGAAATTGTCAACGACTGAAGGATCAGCGTTTATAGTAGGTGATCATCAATTTATTAATCTCCTCCTCACTTCTTACTCAACTATCTATATTTATAAATATAGTTACTTACACGACATATATGTAATTTTTTTACAAAGTGACAATAAATACAAGTTTGCAAAGAAAGATTCTTTTAATTTTTGTTGGTTAAGGATCACAAAATGAAAAATTAATAAAAGACATGAACATATATGCATATATATATATATATATATATGTATATATTATATTTTCTGCCTGCGAGAGAAAATTAAATAACATAAATTTTGACTGTATATTCAAAAGAGAAAGATGATATTACTGGAAGTTGGCTACCCAAGTGGGGCCTTAAACCCTCCTCCGTGATGCTCTTCAATATTTATATCTTACATTTTATTGTTTTTCTTTTTCCCACAAAAAAAAGAAAAAGAAAAAAACAAAATTTAAATCAAGAGCCTACGAAAGTTCAAACCTTTTTCCATGTTAAAAGCATAGGACTTGTCAAAGCTCTCAAATTCCAAGTCTCTGCTAATATAATTACGCAGCTGCGTGCCCAAATATATATTAAATATCAATACATACATGCACAGATATTGTATATTTTCTATTATTTTTTTTGTTATGACTTATAAGGTGCTTTTTATATTTCAGTTCTCTCTCCAACAAGGTCTCACATCTTCACTCTCTATTTTCATATAGAACATGAGCAGCGGCGTTGGGGGGTCTAGGGTTTCGATCCCTAGCAATGTTCGCAAAACGATCCAGGACATAAGGGAGATCACTGGCAAGCAGCACAGCGACGATGAAATCTACTCCGTGCTCAGAGAATGTTCTATGGATCCCAACGAGACCGCCCAAAAGCTCCTCTATTTAGGTATAAATATTTATATGCGGAGTATTTGAATGAGGGTCTTTGTTTATATGGGTTTTATAGGGGCCTTTTGGTTTGTTGGTCGAGGGAAGGGTTGTGGGTCTCGTGATCGATGGGTTTTCTGGGCTTTGATGCTTCTTAAATGGGTGAAATGAAATGATGAAAAGAAAAGAGTAAATTGAAAAACTTTCGAGTCAAGCTAAGCAAAGTTGGAGCATTTGAGCTGTTACAAAGAAGCTTTCTGGGTTTTTATGGAGGTTTGGTAGCTGGGTAGGAAAAGACAGAGGTTCGAGTTTTCAGATAACATTGTTTTTCTATTAATTTTTATAGTTTCCAATGCATTGAGGTAAAGAAACGAACCTAACTAAGCTATGAAAATTACTAATTTTAGTGTCATTTCCTGCAAGAAAAGGCATTCCTTTTTGGGGTTGAAGTTGACGAGGAATCGAAACTTCTGTTCTTCATTCTTTTTTTCTTCTATCCTCATTGACCAATCATGGAATTAAGACATGAAAGAATCGATTTGATATATTGCAGTTTATGCTTGTATGATTCCTCTCCTCGGTTAAATTATTGTTGTTTTAAACGAAGTGTGGATATTCTTTGTGGATATTCGAAGTGTAGCTTTTATTTCTGTTTATTAAAAAATAATTTTCGATATTTGATTTTATGATCTTTAGTTGCTCTTCTATTTTTATTTTTGTTTATTAGTTTACCTAACAACATAGATTTTTGTAATTTAGGTTTCCAAATTAGAGATGGTATCATTATTCAGACATGCAGCTAGGTTTTGTTAGGGTATGCTTGTTGATGGACTCATTTAATTGCTATTAAATTTTGCAATGTACTATTTAATCTATTCTCATAGTTGATATTGTGATAATTAGTTAGTTTTTTAGCCTTAGGCCTGTGCCTATGTTGGTTTTCCATAGCTATGATTTTCCCTAACTTTTAATTTTTATGCTTTGTTCAGTTTGTTCTGTTTTAAACTGTTTTAGATGTTTGGTACTTGCAATTATCTTGGTCATATGTAACCTTTATAAGCTTATATTCTGCATGTAAATTGTGTAGTTTCTTTTCAGATTTATGTTTTCCTTTTGCATATGTTGTTCCATCAACATTATGTAGGAGTTGATATCAATATCCTCATAAAATGTCAGATTCTTCTGTCATTTTCTTTCTTCTGAATAGTTATGAGCATATTGTTTTGTTGGCACTTGGCAGATACATTTCATGAGGTCAAAAGGAGACGTGATAGGAGAAAAGAGGTAAGATGTTCAAAATCCTACCTTATTCAGTCATATAGCTTGAATTTTGGCTCTGCTTCACTGAAGGCCACTGAAGAATTTACTTTTGTATAACTCAATGTTTTCACATTTCAGAGCTTGAATAGCAAAGTGTCTGAAGAGTCTAGATCAGCTACAGGCTCACAGAGGAGAGTTGGCAGGGGTGGTGGTCAAGGAAATTATGCTTCAGGTATTTCTTCTTGTAATCTTCACTTTGTATACACTCATAGAATTATTCTCCATGAGTTCCCTTGGGATGCAATCTTGCTTAAATTGGCTAATTTGTTGGGGCTGTGTTCTTTAATTTGAAGGTATTCATTAGGTTCAGATTTTATTTTATTTTTTCAAATTTTAATGGTTGGTAGTTGGTGTAGTGTTATTTAGGAGATAAGGTAGGAGCTCAGTGAAAAAATCTAGAAATGTATGTATTGGCAGATCCTCTTACTTTTAGGTTTGTGATTTATGTTGGAGTGTATTAAGGTCTTGTGTGGGATACCTTTTGTGTCTGGCTGGTTTGTGTAAAAAAAAGAAGCATAATCCAGATGGGAATTGCATTATGTAAAATTAGAAAACTTTTTCAAATCGCATTATGGTCTGAAATTCTGATGTTTTGCCTAATTTGATCGTGTTCTTGGTCTGTCGGGTGGACTAATTTTCTTTTCTCATATTCAAGTTCTGCTGCTTTACCGTTGGGAATGTATATATCTACTTTAAGTTCCTGTACGGTTGATTTCTGATGATATGTTTAACGTCTAACAAATGATTTTAGATGTTGTTGGTGGGAAGAATTCTGCTCGCAGAGAAAATGGAGCTAATCACATTGCAGATAGAGGTTCTATATCCTCTTCGTTTCCAGTTTCACAGAAAAGAAAAAATAATGCTGCACCTCAAGTCACAAAGTAATTTTTTCCTTGTATATGTTATGGTTTTTAAATGGAAAGTACAAATATTTCATAGAATTTGATATCACTTTAATCTCTTTTAACTCATAAGTTGCTGTTATTTACAGAGCATCAGCTGGCATACCTAATGGCCGCACTAAACTACCCAATGGCAGTTCCGAAGGTTATGCCTCCAAATCCTCTGTGGCTCCTGAAAGCTTCTCAGCTGCTGATGTAAATGAGGTGGGGGCTAAAGCTCCTCAGCCAGCTGTCATTGCTACCTCTACCCCATCCTTTGGTTCACTGGAAGCTGAGCAAGGAAAATCCCAATCAAAACCTGATCAACTTTCAACTTCTACTACTCCAGCACCTGTATCTGGTGTTTACACCTCAGCTTCGGATTCTATATCAGCACGTTCGCTCTCAGAGAGTGCTGTTGATGCAACTACAGTTGTAGATGCTGTAGGAAGCCAGTGGATTGCTGCTGAACCAAATGATATACATGGAAACAAAACTGTTTCCAATGCCATTAATTTGGGGTCGTCAACTAATAGAAAGACCATCCCTGGGACTGAAAATTCTATGCACAGACAAAAGACTCCTAGCAAATCTAGAGCATCTGAAAGGGAACAGATCTCTGAAATTTCAGAATCCCTTCCTTCGCCAACCCATGAAGGTAATTTAGCCATCAAGCCTTGTTCCAGAACTGATGGCCTGGAATTTTCTTTTCAATGATTACTGATTTTAATCTATCATTACTCTGTTTTATCTTTGAGTTTTTTTATAATATATAATTTTCACTATACTTATATTTCTTAAATAGTTGTCTCGTCAGAGATTGAAACTATTGCAGTTGAAGTACCAGAGTCGGGTGTTGCAAATGGGCAACATGTAACTTTTCCAAATCATTTTCAAGTTCCTGAGGCTTTGAAAACTGGATTGACATTTGGAAGCTTTGAGTCTAGTTTTGCACCAAAAGGGGAAGCAGAAAATACTGGTGTGGACAATTTGGGTGCTGCTGAATCTTCTCAGGATGGTGGTGAACCTGCAAAAGAATCTTCTTCTAGGTTGGTAAACTCCATATTGCTGTGTGTTTATTTCTGTTTTTCGCTTTCTTCTACTTTCATTGTGTTGTTCTCTCTTTATTATTTGGTATTTTCTAAATATAAGATAAAAATCTAAATCTCCAATTTGTGCATATGTGGATAAATAGTTAGATAGATACCCAGGGAATGAGATCTTTGTATACTGTGAAGTACTTCTCTCGAGAACCTTCAGTCATCATTGTTTTATTATTTATTATTTTACTTTTTGCAGCAATCAAAATGTGTCCTCAACTGTGCAAGGTGATTATCCTCATTATTCGCGATCTTTGCCTCACATGCTTGAAAACTTACAACCTTCAGAGGGTAATATCTCTTCAAGTATAGACTCCAAAGATGAACAGTCCAATGAAGAGATGCAGTTGCCCCCTCAAGCACCTCAGAACCCAGCTGTCTTGAATGGGCCAAACTATGGTCTTGGTATCTTATCTCACATGGTTGGGAACCAGCTTGTACAATTGGAAGGACATGAAGCACCGGCACATGAAACACGTGTACCAAACTTTGCTGTAAGCTGTTCAATCCTGTTGCTCACTAGGAGTTTTGGTTTTGTTAAGATTTCTCCTTTATTTTCAAACTTCCAATTTGTAGTTAATGTGGCCTATTTTCATTCAGAGTTAAAACTATTATCTAGTAATAATTTTTATTTAAGAGAACATATTTCATTCATGCAATATTCTTGAGTTTATTGTTTGGCAATACATCTGGAGTTTTCTTTTTATTGCTCGGCTTCCTTAATTATTTTCCTTACTTTTGTATTATTACCAAATTATTCAAATTGATGTTTCTACTTAATGCTAATGTCATATTGTAGAGCGGGAACTCTCAGAATTTGTCTAGTGCAAATCAAACTCCATCTGCACCAAGCTCAATAGCTGTGTCACCACAGTCGGTTCCTGTGTTCAGACAGACCTATCCTCCTAACTTCTTCCCATATGGTCAATACTTATCTCCGATATACATGCCACCTCCAATACACCAATTCTTAAGCCACAATGGGTTTCCTCCACAGCCTTCATCTGGAAACATATTTCTATCACCAGCAGCTGCTGCAGCTGCTGGTGTCAAATTTTCTCTTCCACAATTCAAGCCAGGGACCAATGCTGGAAACCCAACTCATATTGGTATTCAGTCTGGTGGTTCATTTCTCACTGCTCCCATTGGTTATGCTCCCGGTACAACAGTTACATCTGGGAGCTCTATGGGCAATGAAGATCTTGTGGCATCTCAATTGAAGGAAAATCAGATCTACACCACAGGACAACTGGTTAGTTATACTTATTTGCATATAATATTTGAACTCCCTTGCATGCTAATCTGTCATACTACATTGAATCCTCATGAGGTGCTTGCTATATCTAAGATGCAGTAAACTTGATCTTTGTGTCATTGCATTCGTTGTTTCTTTCTCTTACTTTTGTCCTTATTATCCTTCAAGTTCTGGGATTACAATAGTTAAGATTGTTTATGTTTTTGTAGACTGAAGGTTCAGCTGTCTGGATTCATGCACCAGGTCAGGACATGTCTAACTTGCAGGTCAGTTCTTTGTACAACCTGCCACCTCAGGGACAACATGTCACTTTCTCCCCTGGACAGGCCGGTCATGGTGCGTTTCCTGGAATTTATCCATCTGGGCACACTATGACTGCTCCTTCAACACTTCTGCAACAGTCTCAGGCCATGGCTGGAGCTATTGAATCCATAGGACCCCCATCCAGTGCTTATCAGCAGCCTCAGCATGCACAAATTAATTGGAATACTTCTTTCTGATTTGCAGGAAAGTTTCTAGAGGCCACAATATAGAAACACATATGTTGTGGATGAAGATAAAGTAGGGATCTTGATGTGCTGGCCTGATCTGAGTGTAAATATGGAATGCGGCCCAGAATTTTTTGATATAATCTTTTGTGGGGGATATTTGATGCTGACGAAATTAAAAAATTGAGGGAGGATAAGTTGGGGGATTTGCTTGAGCTTTTCTTAAGTTTTGCGTTTCTCCTCATCCCATTCTCTATTTTATTTTTAAGATGGGTATTGGGTAGTGATCATTTTAGCTTTTGAAACTTATTAAAATTCCTCTCAAGATATTGTTATAGGAGATGAAGGGAACAAATAGAGGAGGTGGGATTTTCCAATTTTTCCTTTCTGATGTCTCACCTGTATATTTTGATAGCAACAGTGTTGAATTATACGGTTGTAATTGATATATGAGAATTTGCACTTTTTATTTGTTTCGATTGGCTTAACATCCTAATATTTGGTACTCGTATCTGAAGGGTTGTTTATTAGCCCTACTTTCCTCAGTAAACGCATTGTATAGTACAGGTACTAAATGATTGCTACCTTCTTTTATCCATTGTAGGGCTGGTTCTTTTTTTTGTTGATAAATTAGGGCTAGGTCTGGTTAGTTTATTGCCCGTGATGTTGGGTTAATTGTTTGCCAAGCAATTAAATCCAATCATTCTGTAATTATGAAGACAATCTTCCATCTTCCCTGCCCCTCTCTCTCTCTCTCTCTCTCCCCCTCCCTAATAATGAATTATAAAAAGGTCACAGAAAAATATGATTATTGCATCTCTCTCTGAGAGGTTGGGACGCTAACTAGCCAAAACAAAGCCAATGGAAGTTATATACTAGTGCTAGACAACCACTATGAAAGGTCTGATCTTTGGTTGATCTAGTAAAACTCAAAGCGATCTACAATCAGTTTTTGTGTTTAGAATAAGCAAATTTCCCAAGGTTAATACAAAGGTGAGTATTAGGACCCTTGACTCTCTCTTCAATAATAAACATTAAAATATACCAACTACTTGAATACAAAATTTCTCAAAAGAAAAGAGGAAAAAATAAAATCTACACTAATGGTATTGTGGGTCTGCTCAGTTCAAGACAACATTTACGATAACCTTTTCATCTGAATCTGCACCCTCTTGGGGTGTGGTTTTGGGTTTTGGCAAATTATGCTTGTTGCTCAAACTTTCATCTTGTTTCTTCTGGTTAAGTGATGTGTAAATAGACATACCACAGAGAGCTGCAACTGCCCCACAAATACTCACATACCCTGGATCTGAATTGAAAATTAGATAGCCTCCTAGTAATATTACACAAGTCTTGAATTGTCCAAGAACAACGTGAGTAGTTGCAGAGGTTGCACTGCGAGAAGAAAATAAGAATGCTGTAGTTAGAATGCTGTTTCATACTATGATGCTCTATGTATATTTCACTGTGTTTCTACAATGTTACCACTAGTTTCCAAGTTGAAAGAGACAACGGGCTCACTCACCCAAGTGTCAAAGCTCCAGACCATTGGAGGAGAAATCCAAAAAGAGCCGATATGAGAACAGCGGTGGAGTTGTTGAGATCCCACTTGAAGGAAAGCACTCCCGGAGGATCCAACCATGGCATCAGAGCCAATAAAAATAATATTGTAGTTGGGGTAGTCTTCCACATCAGCCTGCATACAAACATATATATATATATATTTTCATTTGTTGGTAGTTTGGTCGATTGCCTAATATACTTAGAAGAGGTTGAAAGAGAGAATACTGACGCTAAAGCCGTCCAATTGCCTTGCTGTTGCAGATTAGACCACAAGATTTTGTTTATTGCACTTGGGATTATCCATGCAATGGCAATTAAAGCACCAAATAGATTGAACTCTAAATCTGTTACAGTTGCCACAGCTACACCTATAGAAACAACACCTAAAGCCAAAACCTGTCCCAAAGATGAGCTTTAATGAGAAACATATAAATAAATAAATAAAATTAAAAAAAAAAAAAGAGCACATTTGCTCGTCTCAGTAGCACAAAGCCAAATTCGCATCAGTTACTTGTACAAGTGGAAAATCCTCACAATTGATTAAAGTTACCTGTTGATTTCCTGCGACGCAAGTACAACATCACAAAGGCTAGGAGAATCATGACTAAAGCAATTGGAAGCAAGATAAACAGCAATAACCTCAGCTTGTTTTCTTGACCATTTTCCTCCTCTTGAGCTGTCATTCAAATATGAGTTAAATAAATATTTTTTCTTAGAAATATAGGCACCTAAAGTTTTTCAAAATTCTGTTGTATTTCATTGAGAATCACAAACAGTGCCTACTTTACCATATAGGTGCATGTTGCAATAGAAATTAGTGGAACCTGGTTTCTTCCAAGATTAGCAGTATTTTTCTAATGCAATTGCTCGATACCATGTTAAGTTGCCATCAATTCAATAGCTTAAGCAGCTAGCGAGTCTTGTAAATCTCATGACTCATGCTAACACAAGATAGTTATAACATGGCTGACGCACAAACCAAAACTGAACTGAGTACTCCTTATGGCAGAAAACAGAACAGCAGCAGAGGATTAGCCTCCTATCCCTGCCAAGGACAGTGTGACTAGTAATGCCTACCTGCACGAGAAAGCACCCAATTATCGTCATTGGTGACTTGAAACACATTGTAACCAAGTAGCTTCTTCTCCTTGGCATAAGCAATCTTAGTTCTGATAGCCTCCACATCATCAAAACCAATCCAAATAGATCCAATGACACAGTAATTCACAACATATGTAGCATTATACAGAGTGTGAGCTCCATAACTTCGAATATACCACTTAATGTACTTGTAGCTCATCGACCCATCTTGCGTTACAGCAAGGCCTGAAGCTGGTGCTTGAATTCCATTGTCATTAGCATTCACAAGTGTCCAAGCATAACCATGATAAGGCAATCCCAAAACCAGTTTGCTAGCAGGCAATCCTTTGCTTAGCCATTTCCTTATACCATAGTCTGTATTAACATTACTTGATGGGTCATATAAAGCAGCATGGGCATGAGTAACATTTTCCTTTGCAGGAAGATAATAGTCATATGCCACTACATGTGCCCAATCCAAGTTCCTCTGAATAGATTCAATTGGATAACTCAAATTTTCATAATCAGGCACATAACGAAGGGCCATTGTCAATATCAATCTTGACTGATTCGAGTTTCTTGGCTCGGAATCTACAGCAGCTCTCCACCTCCAAGAAGATTCCTATGTTGGTCATGTCAGAAACTGTGTTAGACCACAGCCAGAACAAGTCTATCCCTTGAAACCCATACCTCACTGTTCTAATCAAGACTTCGATGAAGGACTTTCTGTAAGAAGATTGCCTGAGCATTGAGGACAAGACTGAAGAGTTGATTTTTCCACCTAGAATGCCTTGAGCAGTTGCAGCTTGTCCATTCCAGATGGAGAGAAGGGTTGTGATTGATGGGTTTTGCTCTTGACGATGGAGGTGAAGCCAGAGAAATATTGCTCTTCAGCAGTGGGGATGGAGAGCTGGTAGGTGGAAGAACTTAGATTTGCAAAAGCACAAATAAGGTGGGTAAACAAGGCAGAGTTTATGTCTGGTATTGGGGATTCACTACCAACATACCAGTAACCAGCTTTAACCCAAGTTTCTGCACTGCAATAGTACAAATTAAAAGAAAGAATGATGGAGATGATGATAAGGATGGTATTTTTGACGCCATGGAACCAAAGCTAGAATATAATTCGTACTAGTACATCAATAGGTCTGATATATCCTGGATAATGATTGATAACTCAATTTACTCTGTGTAAGAAATCTTCTACTAGCATGAGATTGTGGGAAATTTTCTATATTTAATGTGAACCTAAGATGGTTGGAATATATATCAAAGAATATCCTAATTTACATTCCTATCTCAGGATCTGATTTACACTAAATTAGGAAAAATATTTACTCTGTATATTTACATTAAACCACGATATGTGCCTCTATCACCTCCATTAAAATAGGAAACTATATCTCCTAATACAAACTAGTTTGATTCCCTACACCCCTCAAACTAAATAGATATTCATGAGACCAAGTTTAGAACTTAGCTCAATGAAGTTGGACAAACAATGCCTTTGTAAGTATATTACTTATTGACCGTGATGGTACAAAGGTCATGGCTACGATTTTGTCTTCTATCTCATAGATAAAATGCCTATCAATTTCAATGTGCTTAGTCCGATCATGATGGACTGGATTGGCAATAGCAATATTGATTATCACACATCATCTTGATAGACCCTCGTAGGTAAATCTCCTAGTAGTCTTCTCAACCAAATACCTTCACAAATACCTTGAGCCAAGGCACGAAACTCTGCCTCCCTACTCTCCTTACCTGCTTTTTGCCATGTCACTAAATTTCCCCATACATATGAACACAACCCAGGTAGATTTTTATCAATGGGTGATCCATTCAACTCATGTAGACTTCTAGGCCACGTTTGGAAGACTTAGTGAACATTAGCCCCTTTCCGGATCCTTTTTATGTATCTAAGAATTGATGCGACTTCCATGTGAGGATTACTTAGGATACAATGCTAATGCAAAACTAGTATCTGTGTGTCAAGTAGATTAGTTTGCCCACTAACCGTTGGTATTGACCTTTATCCACCGGTACTTCTTCTTGCATTAGCTTGGTATTAGGATCCATAGGTGTCTCAACCGGTCTACACAGTCATTCCAGTTTCAAAGGAGATCCAAGGCATATTTTCGCTTGTGACCGAAATTCCTTGTTTGGATCTAGCTACTTCCATCCCAAAGTACCGTAGAGGACCTAAATCTTTGATTTCAAACTCTTTGGATAGCAAAAGCTTAATTCTTTTCATTTCCTCTTCATGGTTCCCCGTAAGAACAATGTCGCCCACATAAACTATCAACAGTTGACTTTGTCGGGATCAAAACATTTGATGAAGAGTGTGTGATCAGCTTGAGACCGTGTATATCCATCAAGTTTTAGCACCTTAGTGAACCTGTCAAACCATGCCCGTGGGGATTGTTTCAGCCATATAATGATTTCCGCAATTTGCACACCTTGCCTTGTATGGTTTCAAATCCTGAGGAATGTCCATATACACCTCCTCCACCAAATCTCCATTTAGGAATGCATTTTTCACATCCAGTTGAAACAAAGGCCACTCTAGATTAGAAGCAATGGACAATAATACACATTATAGTGTTGAACTGCTGGAGCAACGTCTCATGATAATCAATTCAGATGGCGTATAGCCTTTGGCTACCAATCGTGCCTTGAATCGATCAATACTTCCATATGCTTTTGTTTAACGAGAAAATCCATTTACAACCCACTGCGTTTTCACGGAGGAAGAGTGGTTAGATTCCATGTGCCATTTTTTCAAGAGCAAGATATTACGCTAGAGTAGCATCCTTCCATTCCGTACCTCTAATGCTTGAAACAGTTCTAGGAATTTGAATGCTATCAAGAGTAGTCATGTAAGCCTGAAAACTTGGAGATAGCTTTGAGTATGACACAAAATTGAATAGGATGTTGAGTGCACGAACAGTACCTTTTCTCAAAGCAATTGGCGTTCAAAGTCCAAAGAGAATCGGCATTACATCATCACTTGGTTCCAAATTAGTTTGCCTCCATCCGATATGCTATCGGGATTAACTTGGATTGGAGTTGAATCGCGGACTTTGCGTTCTTGTGCAAGGCCTTAAATCTTCTTAGTGTATACTTTGATGGCATCATTGGGCGAGGAGGGGTACCACTTCGGATTGAGGTGTTTTAAAAGAGGAATTGGGGATGTTGGACTTGGATTTGGATTTGGATTTGGATTCGGACAGGTTGTAATGGAGAAGATGGGATGATGGAGGAAGAATAGGATGGTGGGCGAGGAGAATTTGGAAGAGTGTTATATAAACCGTTCTCAAGAGTCCCAATCCAATTCGATTACGTGATTCATGTGTAACAATCTCTCCTGAATCACGTAATTAGAAAAATAAGGTTTTCAAGAAGGTAACATCCATGGTATGATAGACTTTCTTAGATGAAAAACATTTGTAGCCCTTTTTATTTGGAGAATACCATGAGAATACATCTAATAGCTCGTTCATCTAATTTGGTGATGAGCATAAATATGCAAAGTGCACCCAAACAGTTTAAGTGGGATGTTGCTAACTAGATGAGAGTTGGGATAGGTTTGAAGAAGGGTTTGCATGAGTATTATAGTGGAGAACTCGTGAGGGCATGCGATTAATAAGATAAGTTGCGTTAGGATGCCTCACCCCAAAATCTTTTGGGAACACCGGATTAAACAGTAAGGCTCTACAACTTCAAGGATGTCGATTTTACGTTCGACCACACCGCTTTGTTGGGGTTTCTACGGGAACTTTGATGGACAATGCCGCGTGAAGGAAGGACCCGTGTGGAGTTGAAAAAATCTCGCATTGTCGGTTTGAGAATGAATATTGGCTTGAAATTGGTTTTGGATCATGGCATGGAAATTTTGGAATATCTTGGTGGTTTTATTTGTCTTGCATCGGAAAATCCAACTCACTCGAGTGTGATCATCTACTAATAATGAAACCATCGCGCACCGGATATGTTAGCAATCTAGTTGGTCCCCATATGTCCCCATGGATGAGTGAAAAAGGAATGGTTGGTTTGTGTGGTTGAGGTGAATAGGTGGTGCGTGTGTGTTTTGCCAATTGGCATATCTCACATTGGAATAATTTAGCATCTTTATTGATAAAGAGTGAAGGAAATAACCTTTTAAATACATAAAGTTGATGACCAAGACGATAGTGCCAACATAATGGCACTATTTTTATTTGGTGAGAGACTCTGTGAACGGAATGACAATTAAGAGTAGACACATGGGAAGGAAGGGATCCACAGTAGACGGATGAGGTACTTTGATGAGATAGAGGCCTGCACAAAAGTCAGAATCATCTTCCCGATGCCAAGTCCGAAAATGCAAGATCCAAAGAAAGAACTTAGTTTCACAATGGTGATCATGATTCAATTTGCTTACGGAAATTAAATTGCAATCAAGATCGTGGACATAGAGAAAGTGAAGTGTTAAGTTCTTGAGAGACAAGCGGTACCAATACTCATACGAGACCGTGACCCATTTGCTATGCGCGGTATGATTATCTTGGCAAGGAGTATAAGTGGAGAATAATGACTTGTCACATGTCATATGGTTGTTTGCTCCAGAGTCCACTATCCATGAGGTCGTTGGTGTATGGGTGACATGAAGAGCTTGGTTAGATTGTTGACCAACAACTCCGGATGGAAAAGGATGAGATGACAAATTTGCCTTGGTAAGCAAATTTTGAAGAAGATCGATCGATCCTTGGTGAAAGGGGAATGAGTGGATGTTGTGTTGGTCTCGCTTTATAGCACGGCTATCGCGATCTTGCGCTGGTTTCCAATCTGGTGGCTTGCCATGAAGTTTCCAACATGTTTCCTTGACATGACCTGGTTTCTTGCGATTACTCACACCATGGGCGCCTCATGGTCAGAATCGTGTTAGATCGAGCACCAAAGCAGATGATTCAATTAACTTGCTGGTCTTTTGATACAATGAAAGAGTTGTCAAGAAGAGAATGATGGTGTTCCCATCATAACACGTTTCCGCTTTCTTCTGAACTTCGAGAACACCTCTCAAGACTTGGTAACGGTTTGGTTCCAAGAATACGGCCTCAACTTCATCTAGAGACTTGTCAAGTCCCATCAAAAATTTGAAGATGCGTTTTATCTCAATTATTTTCTTGAAATAGATATTATCATCCGGCATTTCCACTCGTGTGACTCAAAGAGATCCAACTAATAGCGTTGAAGAGTCGTGAAGTATATGGTAATGAATTATCACCTTGGCGTATGTCATGGAGACTCTCCACGGAAATATTTGTGTTGTCTTTGCTGAAAAAGTCTCACGGGCTGCATCCCATATATCTTTAGCCGTGGATAGAAGGAAATTTTCATGATTTAGCGTCATTGAACCGATCCGAACATGACTTGATTGTTTTCAATCCTCCATGAACGGAAGGAAGGATCATTGAGTAAAGGAGATGCTCTTCCGGTGAGGTAGTCATCTCGACCTCGCCACTAATAAACAACATCATAGATTGTGACCATTGAAGGTAATTTTGGCCATTGAGTTTATGATTGAAACAGGAACAACATTGTCGAGATTGGAGGAGGAAGGACTTGAGACGTGATTGGGTTAGATGTTGATGAGGAATCTCGAGGTTTGCTCGGATTCAGCCATGTTTGAAACAAGTTTGAGACAACAATAAGCAGAAGAGGTTGTTAGGAATTGACGATAAAGAAGAAGGCACACCAAGATTAGGGCTGCTGACTGATGACAAGAGGATCAGATTCAAAACGATACCATGAAAGCATGAGATTGTGGAAATTTTCTATATTTCGTGAACCTAAGATGGTTCAGTATATATACAGCAATATCCTAATTTACATTCCTATCTCTTAGGATCTGATTTACACTAAATTAGGAAAAATATTTACAGCTGTATATTTACATTAAACTGCCCTGATATGTGCCTCTATCACCTCCATTAAAATAGGAAACTATATCTCCTAATACACAGCTAGTTTGATTCCCTACAAAATCTTCTACTAGCAATTTTTACCCCAGAACAGAAAAGAAAATTAATGGAAGGAAGACGCCTTGGAAACTATGATCAATTTGTTGTGAATGGAAAACATGTACGTATATGCACGTGCTCTTATAGATCAATCTTTACAACTCCATACTCCATAGCCAACTGAAAACACCCACAAAACATATGTAGATGTTATAATTAACAAGCTTATTAAGATTGATCAGCTTTAACCTAGCGCAAAAAAAGGGTAGATAGTATGTTCTTTCGGAAGCATCTGAACCAAACAGAATCAAGCATCTAGTATCATCCATGTTTGATATATAGTCGTTGTCATGGAAATTTTTAAACAAACGGAGCCTTATCATAGACCTTACAAAAATACTTATTGACTTTGCTTTTATATATATATATATATATATATATACTAGATCATGTCACCTGCTTTGCAGGTGGTTTTCAAAAATATTAATTAAAATTTTGATTTTCTCCATGACAAATTCATGATTCTTCATATGAATCAAAAGTATACGCATAAGATATTTGGTATGAAGCATCCACCTTAGGTAAAGTCCTTGTTATTAGCTATCCCTATTGTTCGTATCAAAGTAGAATATTCAATACATACTCAAAGATCCCTAACCTAAATCAAAAAATTATAATGTGGTTGTCTTAAACTGGCTCGTAAGTGCTTTCGAGGAAAACAAAGTGAATTTTTTTTCCTTTCCTACACTGAATCAATTAGTTGAAGGCAAAACATATTGGTCTACTTCATTATACCATGACTCTTTAACTTCTTTGTTCAACTCCATTACTCTCTATCTTATTCCCAATGGTGTAAATGTTTTACATCGCCACCCTCTGCTATCTATTTGTACTCTGTACTATTTTTATGTTCCTTTTACTACAGAGGTTCTAATAGTAGGAGGCAACAAAACAACTTGGCATAATTCAAATTAGTTGAAAAATACAACTTGTCCAACTCCACAACAGTTTGGTGTATAATAGGTTTTTGGCTAAGAAATTATGCTTGTAGCATCTATCATTCCCTTAACAATATGCCCATATTTCAACTAAAGAAAGGAAGACCAGAAAATCTTACTTGTATATGCCTATATTTCTTGTGACGAGAAGCCATTATCAAACCATCCTCTGTCCATGCTGTAACTTCAATTGCCTCATGAGGAAAACTGTCCTTGTCAATCACAAGGCTGTGATATCTTCCAGCAGTGAAAGAACTGAAAAGGCACACAGATACATAAAATTGTTAACATAAATTGGAAAAATCTGCATACTAAGTTGAAACCAGTGAAAGGAACTTATGGGAAAACTATAGCTGGTTACATGAACGAGAGGACAATTTTCCTCTTTAACAGGAAAAAATAACATTGGGAGCTGATAAGCTGTAACCATGATAATAATATATAATTTTGATGCATCACAGGATAATCAGCAGACAACATAAGAGTAAAAGAAAACCAGACATGTTAGACAAACTCATGTATCTAACTAAGAGGAGAATTTAAAACCCAAGGCGTTGAAATGATTCCCAAGAAATTTATAGCTTAATTTCTGGAAATGACCGAGGAAGAAATATTATAGATAAGAAGTTTTGATGGATCATATCACTGTTTTGAAAAGGAAAAGTAAGAAAGTCCACTCTCTATGCTAAAACATTAAATCAAGTTAAGAAGCATATTATTTAATGCAGTAAGATAACTAACACAGAAGAGAATACATAATTACAGTCAGAAAAAAATAATTAACGTGGTTGGCAAATGAGTGTTTATAATATCCTTAACCATAATAAACAATACATAACTTATACACAGATACTGAAGTAGAAGAGTCAGTAGAAATGCTGCTTGGTTCAAAATTAAAAGATATTACGGAATAAATATAAATTCATACTTTGATAACCCAGCGAACAAGCCATCTTCCCCCTTCTCACCATAATATACGAGAGAACTTTTCCCATGCATGACACCATAAGGAGAACGAACAATTTTCCCTGCAACATCCAGAGCCATGGAGATAATGTTAAAAGTCTCAAAGCAATTAGCAGCTTTAATGAAAACTATAACAACACAGAATATAAAGAAATTACATATTGAGAAGCATAAACATAATACTCATTCAAAATCACCCACATCCAAATGCAGCCACAAAGCCTAAACATAAACGGTGATTAACAATTAAACATTAGAAAAAAAAAACTGAGCTTTTTAAGGCACTCCTTAAGAAACACAAATTGGTGTTAAAATTGTTAAATGTAGATAGTTTTATCATCCCAGACATCTTTTCACAAAATGGTGTATAAGAAAATTGAAAGGAAAGCAAATGGTAAATTCCAATTCCCACATTAAAATTCCAATTCATGGTATTATGTGGAATTGTACAGCATATGGACATAGCAATCAATCAAAATTGTGCATGCAAAGCAAAAAAGAAAAGTTGTGTAAAACTGACCAGTGATTTGGCCTTGAAAATTTCCTTGTCTTTGCCTGTGGCTTTCCAATACCCAGCATCAGTAGCCCTGTTTATTCTTAAACCAATTGGGTACTTTCTGTCTCTGTAACAGAAGAAATACCATTCCTTTTTGCCCATTTTAGCCCTCCCAAATTCATTGAAACAAACACCAAAAAGTAAAATAGTTGCACTGCACCAAAAAGTTAAAAAAGAAAAAAAAAAGTTATAAATATCTTAAATGTATAAGACATTTTTAGCATCTTTACATTGATTTTTAATTATATAATATTTTAGCATACTTAAGTATTATAATTATATAATAGTTTTTTTAATTCTTTATATTCTTCTTTTTTCATTTTTATTTTTCATTTTATAAAAATTCTTCAGTTTTCTTGGTAGTTTGATACAATGATTTTGTAGTTTTTTATATTAAGATTAAAATAGTTTTTTTTTAATCGTTGGTGCTCCACCAGCGGTATATTGGAGCCTGCAAGAGAAACAAAAAAAAAATAAAATTGAAACCGTTGGTGCTCCACCAACGGTTTAGAGTAGTGTTGGTGACCCACCAACACTTTTGTGGAGGGGCGCCAATGTTAGTTTAAGAGTAGTGTTGGTGCCCCAACACTCTTATGGTGGGGCACCAATAATAGTTTAAGAGTAATGTTGGTGCCCCACCAACACTTTAGTGGTGGAGCACCAACAATTTAGGAGTAATGGTGTTGGAGTAGTATTGGTGCCCACCAACATTTACTGATGGGGCACCAGCATATACATATCATTTGCAATTTAAATTTTCATATATTTAAATAAACAATATTAATTTTTTCATTAAAACAAAATTTTTAATTTTTTTTATTAACAAATATATATAATAGAAATAATCAAAATCTACAAAACTATATGAAACAATAACCAATAAAAAAAATAATCAAATAATTATGCTCCTAATCAAAATAAAAATGTTAAAATGTAATTAAATTTAACACTAACATGAAAATATTATTAAACTTTAACTATTCAATTAAGGACCAATTCACAACTTTTAATTAAAAAAATCTTTCATTTCACTATTAAATTATAAAGAACTAATTACATAATAAATAAAAAATGATTACCTATAAAAGTTTATTGATGATAAAGCTTCAAAGTGCATATCTCTAAGGAATTTACATGTACATAAATCTTTATAACTTTAGCCTTAATTAATTTGCTCCTTTCGCTTGTTAACAAGTAGAAACTATGTCACGACTCTTCACTCCTTCCTTTTTTTAACAGGTATCACTTACTAAAAATACACAAGTATATATATATATACTTTCTAATTAAAAATAAATACATATAGCTAGAGACGTATGGCACAACTTAATTAGAGATAGCTTTTGGATTTAAACTGTACATGAGAAGGCCCGTCCTTGTATGTTGTACTTAATTTTAAATAATTGGGTCAATTAAGTGGTCTGCAAAAAAAAGATCATATAATAATATTTTTTTCATGTGTTGGATTCGTTTGTGTATACGCATACCATATGATTGTATATGGTTCTTCAGAGTGGTCATGAGATCTAGGTCATTCTATGATTGTAATTAGTACTATGTATTAGATATGAAAATCTTTGTAATTCATAAGTTTTTTTCTTTTATTTTTTTTGGCAAACTCAATTTAATGCTCATCTCTTGAATGCAGCTCATCTGTTGCATGAAAAGACCCTCAACAATTGATGCCTCACCATCACACCGTTGGTAGGGCACCCACAATTTAATTTTTTTCTCCAATTTTTGCTTTGTGAAATCAATTTTTATTTTATTTTTTTACTTTATAATTAGAGTTTTATGCTGCCCATTTAATGAATTTTTCTTTGTGATTTAATTAGTGGTTTAATTTATTTATTATTTAATCAATTCTTCATAATTTAAAAGTATGATGAAAGAACTTTTTTTTAATTAAAATTTGTGAATTGCTCCTTAATTGAATAGTAAAAGTTTAATTAAAATTCTCATTATATATCTAAATTTGTAATGTATTATTTTCATAATTAAATTTATAAGTATTAAGAGATTTTAACTTAAAAAATTAAAATAACAAAAAAGAAAATATTTTTAAAAAATGGAAATGAAACTGTTGGTGCCCCACCAACAGTCAAGTGGTAGGGCACCAACGGTTTCTTTTTTTTTTTCTTGAGGTATTTATTAATTAGTTTAACTAAATAACTTTTTTTCTTTCTTAAAATTCTTATTATATATCTAAACGTGTAATGTATTATTTTTATAATTAAACTTATAAATATTAAGAAATTTTAATTTAAAAAATTAAAACAACAAAAAAAAAATTTTTAAAAAATAAAAATGAAAGAGTTGGTGCCCCACCAACAGTCAAGTGGTGGGGCACCAACGGTTTCATTTTTTTTTCTTAAGACATTTATTAATTAGTTTAAGTAAATAATTTTTTTTTTTTAATATTCTTATTATATATATAAATGTGCAACGTATTATTTTCATAATTAAACTCATCATCACATTTTGTTCTTTCAATTTTTTTCTTTCTTTTCATTATTTGATTACAATAAAATACCAAATTAAATTTATTTATATAAATCAATTAATATCTTACACTTGAAAATACAAAAATATTTTAACCGAGAATTAAACCCTTTGTCATGTTTCATAAATGGATCATTATCAGAAAAAGGGTTTACTACACATTTTTATTCTGTACTCTCTAATTTATATATTACCCTTTTAAATTATGTCTTAATTATAACCCTCCAATTACGTTAAATTTCGATTAATATTTCCTTAAATTTTTATTTTAAATATGGCTCTCCACCATCCAATTTGATTGAATTCTTTCTGAATTTTCTCAAATTCCCCAAATATATGAAAGCACCACATGCAATATACCTGTTTCTGGGTGATATGAAACTTTTTCAAATTTTTTGGCAAACAATAACAATGTTCTATTATTCTTCTCTAATTTGAAGGCACCTATTTGTAAACGTTCTTATATATAATTACTTCTTACATATGTTTTCTTAAATTCTTTTGAGAAATTAATAATTATTTATGGTTATTTTTTAATTAATAACAAAAATTTATCATTCATATATATATTTATTTTTTATTACATGCTCCTTTTTCACTGTATTTCACATTAAAAAGCAAAAGCAAAAGCAAAAACGGGTATCGTAAGGTTGAATCTAAGGACGAATCACACGATCATCTGGAAGGTACCAACGGAATTTCCAAAGGAGAAAGTCCAGAAAGCAAACTAAGAGTCCAAAAAAGATGTGAAATGCTAATCAAAAACTGAAAACTCATATAATTATCACGTTGATCACAGAATGCAACAAATTAACATAAACAAAGAAAATGAAAATTTATCGAGAAATAAATCACAGAATAAGGTTAAGTTAATTTCTGTATACAAAGTATGCATAACCATCAAAGGCCACAAAAAATTAGACAAAAAAAAAAGCGCCAAGGTCATATTTTGATGGTGCGGTGAGCTTTAATTTGCAAAGAGAAACCAATACAGTGATGAGAAACTTGATTGTCCAACAAAAATGACCAAAATCCACATACTACAAACACGGCTTATGCACCTAAAATGCTAATGACTGCAGAAAAAGAGACCCCCTCCCCCCGTTTGAGCTAATATTCTAATTCATATTATAAAAAACAAATAAACAAAAAGAAAAAAGAAAGTGAAAACTACAAAAATCTCAGTTCTAAGTTAACAATACCAAAATAGAGAATAAAAAAAACCCAAAAAAAAGAAGAGAAAAAAAAAAGAATAAGAAAGAACCAAAATATTGATTAAAACAGCAAAACACCCATTGAAAAATAGAGGATAATATGTGGGAAAGACAGCGAAAGAGAGTCCAAGCTAAGTATGAAAAAAAGGTCAAATTCACAGCAACAAACACTTATCTTTAAATCAGAATGTTGCATTCCACTACATGTAATCTAATTGAACAGCACTGTTAGTGTACAAGGCAAAGTCCCATTTAGAATAAAATGCAAATAGATCTACATGTGACAAAGTCCCATTTAGAATAAAATGCAAATACATCGACATGCACATGTACCAAAAAACGATGCGTTGCTAAGACAACAGATCAGTTATTGCATTAAACGAAACTCACCATAAAAGAAAAGCCATAAATACTGAAACAGAATCCTAAGAAAGGCTAGTCTACTACAAAAACAGAAGCTAATGTGCAGATTTGTAACCAAGAAACACTGAAATTTTTCTTTCCCAATAAACTTCAACTTCCTACTAAGAATCTCAAGGATTCTCATATATTCATCATTGACCTGGATAACCATTCCATGGAAAGTATGTTAACACAATGAACAAAAGGAAAAATATATTCCATATGTACTTTGGTGATAATATATTCCAATGAAAGAAAGAATCATGAGGGAAAAACTCTTTAGAGACCTGGAAACAGGAAATAAGATAATACAGTAAGTTGTCCTGATTTGAGTCCCATTATGGTTGAGAATTAGAACCTAAAAGGAGATACGTAATACCAAACCTATATGATAATTGGAATGTTACAGGGCAGATAAATTCATTTAGGTATATATGCATTAATGTTTATATCTATGGGGATAAAAATAAGACACTTCAAATTATTCTCTCGATGTTAGCCTTTCTGAATATAGACTTGGCTGTAATTATATATTATCACTAAGAACTACATGCTAGTCATATTATATCTGCATATATGACAAATATTAGGCTAAAAGATTAAATGAAAGCGCCAAAAGAGGAAAAACCAAAAGTCTCAATGTTACTGCTCACGTCAACCACCATCTTTTCAATTTCACATATGTCTATTAGTTCAACAGAGGAATCACAAGCAACTTCCCGCAGAACTCCACCATCTCCTCCACCAATAACCAAAAACCTGATGAAAAACAGCTTTATCAGAGAATAATATGATTGATTAAAGAGAGAGGGGGGGAGGAAGGATAGTAAAAGTAACCGTGTCCCAAAAAACGACTTAAATTAGTAAATTTTTCAGCCCCTAATTTGGACAAGGATTTATGACCTTCTTTAGGTTTGGGATTGGGCAAAGGGGAAGGTGAGTAATCACTTCTTGACAAGCACACTCATCCCTTTCCGTGAGCTGAATTACGCCATCCAAAACAAGAACCTTCCCATATGTTGATGACTGCAACAGAAATCAAATCAGAACATCACTAAACAGATTCTCAAATAATGTAAAAGCAAGTCTCAGTAAAATCTCCTACAACATTAGATACCTGGAAGACCATCACATTCTGATAATCAGACTTCCCCCAAAATAAAATCTTCTCTCATTGAGGAGAGCCTCCATTGGTGAACTTTGTGTTGGTGTATTCCAAATCAAGGTACCATGGAAGCTGTTACCATGCTAGGCTTATGGAGGAGTCAATGAATGACTTTCGTCTGCAAACAAAGTCTTCTTGTAAGCATTTCATCCATTGATGGAAATAGAGTTTTGAACAGATGGGGTACGGTTTTAAGTTTCCCATTTGACTTTGGTGTTATGGAATTGCAAACACAGTATCACTCATAGTTACAAAACAATAATTTGAAAGAGACATTTTTAAAAGTTGGTAGTCCAATTTTCACTGCAACTAAAATTAAATTACAATAACTCAAAATAAAATTGTTTCGAAATCAACATGTGCTCCTTGTCTGATGTGAATTTATGAATCCAACACAGATTCCATGCAGATTACAATAAACGAATCTATGCATACCCATAACCACAAATTGAAAAAACCAGCATGCAATTAAAGATCAAACAATGCCAAAATCACTAATTTACGGAAACATAGAAAAAGATTAGTAAATAATATTAGCAACATAACTAATCATGAAAAACACCCCAATTACCAGTGCCAAGATTAAAATGAAAATGAACGATCCCATGCCAAAGTTTATATAAAAGTAATAACTTCAAAACACTAATACAACTTAATTTTATTCCTAGGTTAGCTGCAATTATATAAATACAAATTAAAACTAACAAATTATTCACAAACTTTTTTCTATCCTATTTGATATTCTTTTTTAACTCTAATTAGCAAAGTCCAAGCACTACATAAATTAAAAATAATTGTGAATAAAATTCTACCACATATTACAACAAACTTAACTAAAATGTCACACACAATCACATTAACCATGCATACTAACTAAAATTATCAACTACACAATAAATAAATATTAAAAAAATGCCAACATTAAAAAGCTTCCAACATGTCTATTGTCGACTATTTTAACTACAGAAAGATAACAAAATTTTCTGCAAACTAAAAGGTACATTAATTAAAGTACAAATGTTACTACAATAATAATCAACTTTAAAGAGTAATTCAGTTGACCCAAAACTACTGATTTTAAACACGTGATATGTTAACTCTAATTTACTCCCAGTTTCGAATATATATTTTTTGCTTAATCGAGAGCTATATTTTTATTACATAGCTAAATTACAGCAACGAATTTTTATTTTATAGCTAAAATTCAAATACAAAATTACATTTAAATTTTAACATATATAGCT
Source organism: Rhamnella rubrinervis (assembly GCA_007844105.2). Classification (NCBI taxonomy): domain Eukaryota; kingdom Viridiplantae; phylum Streptophyta; class Magnoliopsida; order Rosales; family Rhamnaceae; genus Rhamnella; species Rhamnella rubrinervis. The sequence continues at coordinate 8,738,353 of CM017578.2, forward strand.
ATAAATTTTAAGTATTTTTCATCGAGCTACAACCTAAAATTTTCATCACTGTTGCCACATAGTTACAAATATTTTTTGCTACATTTATTATTATTATTTTGTATATGTCATAGCAATTGATCAATACATCTGTATTATAAAAATTCAAATACTATTGTAAAACATAATTAATATAATTTACATTGCCAAAAGTTCTCAAACCTAATACCTAAATCAAAACTATCTAACTAAAATTGATTCAGTAGCTTTTCAATTTTAACTTCCTTTACAAAATTTAGAGCCTAATTCTAGTTACTTTTCAAAATCAGCCAAAAGTTCACTTTCCATTTCAATATTATAATTCTATATATTTATCCTTGTTCTAGCAATTTATCCCAAGTCCCTGTCAAATCATTCAGCACAAAGCATTTAAGCCTCTCTGCATACTCTACTACAATTTATATCCAATCCTACATTGCACAATGCATAATCTCCACTTTCCACACCATCCACATAAATTGAACTAGTTAATATGGCTATGTACAATAGTGGACTTTTTTCTCATAAGAAATTGGAGGTTTGGTAACTAATGAATGTACCTGGACCACCTATCCAGAAAATAATAAGTTAATATGGCTATTAAAATTTAGCTAGATTGGAATTCCACATAATTTCAAATTCAGCGGCAACAAACATTTAATTGAGAAATACTATTAACATAAGTTTTTCTTTAGTTTTCACACAGTGGCAAGTAGATATACATAATATATATTACCACGCATTACCTTCCACTAAATCTCAAACTTAGAAAGAAAAAATATATATATTGTATTAACAATGATCATCCAGCAAACTTCACCTTCATTAGAAATGTTCATATTTTGAGCATATAAATGATAAAATAACAGCAACAAATAAAATTTAATAAATGAAATTACGCAAAGGCATATTTTCTAGCAAAAATAATGGCTGCATTACTGTCAGTAACGTTTCAAATGTTAATACAAATGAGAGCCCCTTTCTCGCTTGCCAAAAACTTAAAAACTGCGCACTACCATGCAACTAAATTAACAAACTCAAAGAAACAATGTAACAATTAGTATCTGTAAAAATTAATACTACAACAAATGTGACCCATAATATGGAATGAAGAGTTATGATTGAAACACGTGCTAAACTCCACCACTCACAAAATTGAATAAAACTAAAATAAAAAAAGGTGACAAAATAATGTTCATAGTCTCAACTTGAGGTAAGCTAAAGAAACCAAAGAATTTCAGCAATTCTTAATTTGACTCCGGTCCATTAAGTTGAGTGCCTTTGGCATCCAATCCATAATTACAAGACATTTGATAACTCACCTGAGTCAGTGTTGTATCACAATAAAAACGGAACATTCTGATATCAAAGACAACATCCAACTCATCTTGCAACAAATGGAACAAATGAGAGTAGAAACTAAAATCAAATGAAAATAATTGTCCTTGAGAAAAAATGGTAAATTATCAATAACCTGGGCAAGAAAGCAAAATAGCTCATTATAAAGTATCCTATTATTTATTTATTTATTTATTTTTTGCTATTTAATATCCTAAAACATTTGTTATTCTCGTGAAGCAAGACTTACAAAATCAACCTCCAACAATAAAAGTTAAAATAAATATGAATTATCTTGCTTGTGAATGGAATGCTTATATAATAAAAGGAAAACAGGAGTTATAAGGCCCCTAATGTACTGAAAGCTTCCACAGTCAAGGATGCATGTTACACTATAGAACTTAAAAATTTGCTTCAATCCCAGCTTCAATAGTAGACCCAGATTAGTAATTAGTAAGAATGTATGATATAACACTCATTAGCAACTCACAGCAAGGATAATACCATATTACCTGAGCCTATTGGCCCCATAAAAAGAATGTTACTTTTTTCAAGTTCTACTCCATCCTCATCCACTACATCAGCTTTTTGGTTACCTGAATCTTCTGAAGCCCCAAATTCCACAACAATTGTAAACAAGAAAACAGTCAATATCTATACAGAACAATTTCGGTCACATGTATAATGCTCTATCAAAGTTTCTTCCATAGCTAACCACTTATTTGAGGACTCGTGATAAATCCTCGTAACCAATGCTGCCGTCGGCCGTTAACGCCGTTCCGTTTGCCGGAGCAAAAAGTCCATGATTAGTGGCGTTCACCAAACGCCATGCATAACCATAAAATGGAAGTCCCAGCACTATTTTATTAGCAGACAAGCCAGACTGAATCCAATCCCTGATTCCGGCGTCACTGCTAATCTGACCGGCAGATCCACTGTACAAAGCTGCCGGAGGTCCGGTGGAGCTCGGCGACCATCTAGGGCCGTAGTAGTCATAAGTCATGGCGTTGATCCAGTCCAAGCTGTTTGATATGGCCTGAACCGGATAATTCAGGGAGTAATAGTTCGACGAGCGAAAGACGGCTGCCGTTAGAAGCAAAATCTCGTTGCCGGAAGTCCTGGATTCGGCGGCGATGGCGGCTCTCCACTCGGTGAGGATATTTATTTGAATTAAGGACAATTTAACATGGAGGCCTAATGAATGGAAGATATAAAACGTGGTACTGTTGTAACATCATAATCCTAAACCTAAATCAAAGATCAGTTTCCAATTCATAGATATACATAGCTCTTTGAAGATACTTACTTTTACAGTTTGGTTTGCTGAAGTCTTGAAGTGCTTTGCACCTGGATGAAAAATGGTAACCTCATAGGTGGGGGAATTGAGGTCGGCGAAGGGACAGAAAATGTGAGTGAAGAGGGTGGAGTCTATGCTTGAAACTGGAAACTCACTGCCTGGAAACCAGTGGACTCCTTTTACATTTGAAGTTTGGCCTGCGCATAGTTGGAGGCCTAGAAGGGAGAAGAAGATGGAGGAGAGATAATTAATTAGGTGGGTTAGACAAATTCATAAAAAGGAAATAATAGATATAATAGAATTGGACAAACCTGTTTGAGAAAGAGCCCAGTTGGAATCAGCGCCCACATGCCAAGCAAAGTAACCAAGCAAGCCTTTACTCTTAGCATACGTAACTTTGTAGACACACTCTGTGTGTCATCGTAACCAATCCAAGTTGTCCCTGAATATGTATAGTCCGTAACTACCACTACAACAAATCTTATATTCGGTGACAGTCGATTTTTTGTAGCTAATGACCATTTTCCGTAGCTATATGCCAATTAGTGATGAAAAATCACCGTTGCTAGGTCGTTATTAAAGGCACGTAGTAAAAGGGTCTAGAGCTATGAAAAAATATTTCCGTGGCTAAATAGTATACAATTTGCTACGAGCCATGCATCATAGCTAAATTAATTACATATAGTTTTAAAAAATATTATAACTAAAAGCCTTTTTTTTTCGTGTCTAAACAATCATACCGTAACTAATAAGACCCAAAACCCTTTTGATTTTTCACCTATATAGTCACGACTCTTTATCAGTTTCGAATACAATTTCGTTGCTAATCGAGAGCTATAATTTTTATTTCATAGCTAAATTACAGCAACGAATTTTTATTTTATAGCTAAAATTCAGCTACAAAATTACATTTCGTCACTTTAACATAAATAGCTACAAAAATTAAGTATATATCATCGAGCTACAACCTAAAATTTTCATCACTGTTGCCACATAGTTACAAATATTTTTGTGGCTACATTTATTATTATTATTTTGTATATGTCATAGCAATTGATCAATACATCTGTATTATAAAAAAATTCAAATACTATTGTAAAAACATAATTAATATAAATTATATTACCATAAGTCAATAACAATACATAAATATACTATTAAGTTAAAATTAATTCATTACTACAATGGTAACAACCTACAAAATATATAGTACGGGTAATCCTAAATAATTACAAAATAATCCAACACCTATATATTTCAAATTATAATTCAATGTAGTAGTAGTTCTCAGCAATCTGCAAATCTCTGTCTGTATTCAGCACAAAGCATTTAAGCCTCTCAGCATACTCTACTACAATTTCATCAATCACTCGGTGTACCAGCATACTCTACACGGTCCACACCAGCTCGCATAAAGTTCAACTAGGACAGGGGTTCCACAGTTCAGAACTGATTTTTCCCATGAATCTTTGGTAACTGCTGGAGCTGCAAATATATATCCAATATAATCAAGTTAATACGGCTATACAAAGTTTAGTCTGATAGTCATATATCTACATCTTTCAAAACTTGGTAAAACATTTGAGAGAAATATCATGTGAAACAAATATTGCCTTTAGTTTTCACCAGTGGCAAGTAGATGTCTATGAATATATAAGACACGCATTACCTTCCACTAAATCTCAAACTTAGAAAGGCCATATATATATTGTATTAACAATGATCATAAGCCTTTAAATTTATGGGAAATTTTCCTCTAGTTTTGACGTAAATGAAACCTAACATCTACAAATAAAATTTAATAAAGGTAATTACGAAAGGTCAATAATGTAATAAAAATAAAAATCTCACCGGCAGAGAATCTTGTTACAACATTTATGTAGTAGTTAATTGAACAACATTTGAGATTTTAGTTACGAAATATTATTTCGTAGTTAAACATTTATCCTTTAGGCACAAATTTAAAAGCTGTACCAAGATTTTCGTAACTATATGTCAGAATTGTTGTAGTACACTACTATTGTGCACCGCCGTCGCCACATTCTGGCTAATAAAGTTCCTGATATGCCCCTAACCAATGCTACCGTCAGCCGATATCGCCGCTCCGTTGGCCGGAGCAAAAAGTCCATGGTTATTGGAGTTCACCAAACGCCAAGCATAGCCGTAAAATGGGAGTCCCAGAACTATCTTCTTAGCAGACAAGCCAGACTGAATCCAAACTCTAATTCCGGCATCGCCGTTGATCTGACCTGAAGCTCCACTGTACAAAGCCGCCGTGCCGGAGGTCCGGTGGAGCTCGGCGACCAGCCAGGGCCATAGTAGTCGTAAGTCATGGCGTTGATCCAGTCCAAGCTGTTTGATATGGCCTGAACGGGATAATTCAGGGAGTAATAGTTCGACGAGCGAAAGAGAAGCAAAACCGCCTTGCCGGAAGTCCTGGATTCGGTGGCCACGGCGGCTCTCCATTCGGTGAGGAGGGTGCCGAAGCTGGTGTACTTGGCGGCGGTGTCTGGGTACTCCCAGTCAAGGTCGAGGTCATGGAAGTTGTTGGACCTGGCTAGGCTTATGGAGGAGTCGATGAATGATTTTCGCCTGCTGGTTTGGCTAGCCATGGAGGCAAAGGCATCGGTGTTGGCACCACCTCCGCCGATGGATAATAGGGTTTTAACATTAGGGTTTTTCTGTTGTACGGTCTGTGTGAAGGTTGAGAACTGAGCTTGGTTTGATGAAGAAATGGAGACTTGGTAGGTGGTGGGATTAAGATCGGCGAAGGCACAGAAAATGTGTGTGAAAAGAGTGGAGTCTATGCTTGAGACTGGGAACTCACTGCCCGGGAACCAGTAGACTCCTTTCACATTTGTAGTTTGACCTGCACAGTTGTGGAAGAGGAAGAAGAAGATGGAAAAGATCAGTAATGGAGAGGTTCTGGAAGCCATCGTTGTGGTTGACCTTCTGTTTGCTTGAAATATATGACAATGTGCATGCTAAATATATATACACGTATATAACTTAGTGGATGCAGCTACGTACTAGAAAAATTGTAGATTGCATTGATGAGCTTGAAGATTCAACTTAGAGAGAAAGTTCCAATATAATTAATGAAGCAAGCTGCGGAGAGAGGTCAGTTGGCAGATCTAGACAGGTCCAAGCTGCTAGTTTGGCTGATTTGCATGATCAAAGTTGATTTTTTAAAAAAACAATATAAATATATATATAGACAGAAAGAGAGTCAATCACCCAATTTTGCAAGGAACCAAGCTATCTAATATTTCTGGTCTAAAATGTCAGCTTGAAATCATCAAATGAAAGAAAAAAGGGAAAAAACTAGAAAAATGTACAACTGAATTGTGAATATTCAAACCGAATGTAATTGAGTCGTATTAATTTAATCCATTGTTTTGAGATGAGAATGAGTTTAATTTGATTAATTACTTGTGGGGGTGTACATACGTGATTATAGTAGACCTTTTTTTTTCCCTTGTACATTCAAACGTGTGGATTGCCAAGAGATTTTGTAGTCCCTAAATATAGCTTACCGTGTCCAATTTTCCACATATTCAAATATGTACTTGCTTGTTGAAGATTTTTTTTTTTTTGAACATATAAAATTTACTATACTACTCTACTCTAAAGAAAGAAAAAAACTCGATACTCCCGCCCCGTTGAGATGACGATGACGCCATATAAATGATATAGGTGAGCCCTTTTGCTTTAGTTTTTTTTTTTGATGAATCCTTTTGCTTTAGTTGCGAAAGCCACAACAGCCACAGTGATCCGGATTAAAATGTTGTCCTTTATCAATCAAATAAGAAAGAAAAAAAAAAGGGTTTTTTCGACGCGACATTTGAATTTTTTTAATCAATTTTTTGTAAGTATTATTTTAGTCAATTTTTTTTTATAAAAAGTCAAATATATCTTTAAATATTTTTATATTTTTTATATTTTTTTTTCTTCTTATGCATCTTCTTCGTCGCCGTCTTTTATTTTTTTTTCTATATTTTATTCTGTATTTTCTCCTATTCTTCTACAATATCTCTTCTTCTAGAATGTTTTTTTTTTCTAGGTCTTTTTGTTTTCTTAGTTTTTTATTTTTCTTATTCTTCGTCTTCTTCATCTTCGTTTTTTTTTCTTTTTTCTTATTCTTCATTTATAAAGAATTAATTCCTTCTTTAGCTAACTCTAATAAAATTTTGATGAATATTAAAGAATCTATAAAAATTAAAATTTTGGAACAAAGTTAAAAAAAAAAATTTATCACTAATAAAGTACTCACGAAATAAAAAAAATAAAAATTGTCACTGACGAAGTGGGCTTTAACGATAATTAAATATTTACCCATCGTGATCACTTCGTCACGAAGTATTTTGTCTTACTTCATCAGTGACAATTTTATTTTATTTTAACATTATTATAAATTTTAATTTTTATGGACTCTTTAATATTTATCAAATCTTCTCATGATTTTTTAATCCTAATCTTTTTTTTCTATAACTTTATCTAAAAATTTTAAATATGTGATGAAATAAAAAAGAAAAAAAAACATTGACACTGACGAAATGGGCTTTAACAACGGTTAAATATTTGCTCGTCATTAAAACCCCACTTCATCACTGACGAAGTACTTTTTTTTTAAACTTTGTTATAAAATTTTAATTTTTATGGACTTTTTAATATCTATCAAATCTTATTATAATTTTTTTAATCCTAATATATTTTTTTCTTTTATTTTTTCTAAAACTTTATCTAAAAAATTTTAAATATGTGGCTAAAAATAAATTTATGACAAACTATAATAAAAAGGGCTAAAAAAACAAATTCACCATCTAAGAGTATTATCGTAATTTTTGAATAAAATAATTATTTTAAAGCAAATAAGCTAAAAAAATTTAAATGTGTATGAGTCTGGATATGACATCAAAAAATCCAAAAAAAAAATATCTTACATCTGGGTGTTCATTTTGGTAGACTTTTGCTAGGAGTCACTTGAATTAAAGTACAAGATTATTCTTATACTGTTAGAATATCAAAGACTTTTATTTGTTAGTATATTAATTTCCATCTATATATATGTTTAGTGACGCGTAATGACGTATCTTATATTAATGTTCGTAATTGCACTTAGTTTTAACATGTAGTAGGAAGCTTAGTAACTTTTGTAAGCATAGGAAGTCCGAACTACAATTTATTATTTTTTTCTGTATTTTTTTACTGATAAAATAAAGGTTGAAAACATGAAAGTCAACAAATTTATCCAGGGATGCGATGAAAAAGCAGGAGATTTTCCTTTTATTTTTTTCTTGATTTTTTTTAAGAAAAAAAAAAAAACACTTATAATAAGAAGATGGTTTATGTGACCGTAGTTGTTCCATAAAAACTTGTTCAGAAATAAATTGGAGATGTGATAAGGACTATTCGTGGGTCCCACAAGTACATGGAACGGTCCAAGTAGGATCTCTAAAGACCGATTGAGAAGTAGTCGAGTTTGAGTTGACCTACGCATCATTGAGCCGACATTACCGGCCCCCGCGCGCGAGTGTGAGCGAAATACGGAGGTGATGATAGGCACGTCGGTGAACGCGCAAACTCTCTGTTATATCTCAGCCCCACCTCTCTCCCGGTCTAAGCCCAGCTTCTCTCGACCACCCCTGGCCACCTCCGTTCGCATCGCCGTCGTCGGCGATGTGGTAAGTTTCTTTCTCTCGGCCCCTCTGAATTACTCAACGAGAGCCATTGTATTATTTATCGCTGTACTTTATCTTTCCTTGTAACAATTTATTTATTTGTTTATTTATTTTTTTGTGAAGCACAATTATTGGAATCTAGAAGAAGATGCAAAAGCACTCCAATTACTGCAGGTACTGTTTTTTTAATTTTTTATTTGAATCAAACATGCAAAGCTTTTTATTTTTTATTTTTTTTTACAAAACTTAAAAAGTTTATTTCCTCAGTTTGGAGTTGGAATCCTGGAATTTTGATTTGGTATTAGATGGATATGTCTAAGCTAATACATAGCTAACCCTCTTTCAAATTGAATTATTATTGCTATTTGGGAAAGGTTCAAGCTAAAGTTGCAGTCTTTTATGTGTTTGTACACTTCAATCCTGAAGCAAACCCCATGAAAATGCACTGCATTTTTAGCAGATGGGCAGTTCTTTTGTGTTCTTAATTCTCTTTATTTCTTGTGATTGTTTAGCTCCACTTTTTTTCATAAGAAAAAATGCATGTCCTCTAAGTCTAATATGTGTCTATGTTGAAATGCAGCCAGATTTGGTGCTATTTACAGGCAGGTCTCATTCTCCCTAACTGTTTATCTGTGTAATGGTTTTTGGACGGCTTACGTTCTGCATTTTGAGCGCCTTCCTATTGCTTATTCTTAGTGGTGAACTATACGGAGTCATCTGCAAAATGTTGAGTCAATGTTGGACACTATCACTTTTAAACTTCTCACACATACATTTTATGCAATAGGGATGTGTTTACATATTTGACATAAATAGTTCAGTTATCAGAAAAGGTTAGATAAATTAATAAATTGTTGGCACTTAGCCGGTGCTCAGGCATGTCCTTTCAAGTTGGGTCCAACTATCATGCCTTCGTTAATAGCTGATAATTTATTTGTTTTCTGAGTTATCTAAATCTATTAGTTTCCTTCTTTCTTTCTTTCTCCTTTTTCCCTATATTTTGTGTAGGTGATTTTGGAGAAGAGAATGTTGAACTTGTTCAAAGTGTAGCAAGCCTTAGAGTTGCTAAAGCAGTAATTCTTGGAAACCATGATGCCTGGTATACAAGACAATTTTCTGAAAAGTAAGTTTACTTGTTATGGAGATTTACTAATGTATATTTTTGATAAATCTATGTATCAACTGTAAAGATGATTTAATGGTCCTCTACGCTAAAAATTTTTTTGTAACTTTTTCATTTTAGTTATCCTGGCCAAGTAACTGAGTATATGAAAATTTCATTTTAATTTTACACTTACTCTCTCCCTCTTGTTCCATATATGTTGAATATTTAGCTGTATGTTTCATACTTTGGACAGAAGTTCTAAATTCTTCTCCATCATAATCAAATTAATTAAATCCTTGATTCTGAATTTAGGAAGAAGGATGGTGTTCAACTTCAGCTAGAATGGTGAGCTTATCTATACTACTGCTAAATATTTGAAACTCATATCTTTGATCATCACTTGATGCTTGCCATTGAAATATATTGCATTTGTTTATTCTACTTTATCAACCCTAGAATTTTCTCCTTTATATACCATATTAGCAATGCTTTTAATGAAATTAACTCTAAACTACTGGGGAGCTCAATGAATTGATGGGAATTCTGAATTAGGCCACATTTAAGTGAAAAAGAGAATATAAGTACTGAAAATAATGGGTGCATGATTTTTGGATTGCTACTTCAACTTGCTGGACAAGTCCATGGTAACATTATTTTACTGCTAAATTAAGAAAGATCAAATGGTTTACATTTTACCTGATTGAACAGCCTGTAGAGGATAAATTATAATCAATTAGAGGTGGGCATTCCAAAAATTATTTTTCGTGTTAATTAATTGAAAATTTTAACAGCATCAACTTTTTAAAGATATTTTTTTAGGGTTAAATATCATGCTTGATTGTCGCAACTGCGAAGAAACTTTGTTGGTAAGTGTCTAAGTCATAATAGCTGTGTTAATCAGTCTTGGCAAGGCAATCTCTGGACTTTCCTCTGCTAGAATTGAGTGTTGTTGGTGGACGACCATTTTCTTGTGGAGGGAAGAGGATGCTTCGGACAACGCTTCTGTCTGCTAGGTATTTTCTTGTGACCAATTTTCTTCTGCAAGGTATTTGACGTTTTAAAAGTATTTTGTTCATACTTGAATTTTATCTTTGTTTTATCGTAATTTTTATCTATTGCGAATAAATATTCTTATGTCTGTTAGCATTATAGTGGAGTTTACTTAGTCAGAGATGTTGTAAGAACTTTAGTGGAAGAAAGGTTAATGCTGAATGGTGGATTAGATAGGAAAATATAGTGTTTAAGGTTTGAGAAAGGGTAAAGCAATCAAGAAGGTGATATCTATACTTCCTAAGATTGATCCACAAATTATGCACAATCGTGTGAGTATTCTCGTAGATATCTGTGGTCTTTCTGGGTGTGTCAACAAGTACTTGAACAGTGGTTATTTATTGTTTCTATTATTGCTTCTAGATGAAGGAACTATACCGTTGGCATAATGTTGCCAGAAGAACAGAGATTGTATATGATCGCGCTTTGCAATGCTGAAATCAAAGTCTTGTATCTCACGGTATGCTAATGGGAAGTTTATGTCTGATCAGATGCTCAAATATATTTTTATTATGTGAACCATCTCTTCAAAAATGGATTGTCGGGCATAGGTAATTACATAAAAATGTGTATTAATAATAACAGATACCTTTCATGTGGAGCATGGGCAGGGAAGCTTTTTTGCTTGGTTATGATCATTGATTTTGTGTTCTGGCGTGTCTTACAATTATGGCGGGTAGTGTTCTGCTTCTATATGTGTTCTTTGGATTTCAGCACCATTTTTCTTTCTTCTTCTTTTTTGTGCACCATTTTTCTTTCTTCTTCTTTTTTGTTTTAGTTGTAGAACTAATATTTTTTTCTTTCTAACCCCATTAGCCTGCAGAGAATATAGAAGAAGTTCCTGAGTTTACTGTATCTCATCATCACACTGAGGACTACTGCTGGAAAGAAGTTGCTCATGCTGTATTTGAGAGGGGCTGGTGGAGAGAGGGACCAAAGATGGACCTTAGATTTTTTAGAATTCGCACCAGACATGTCTGTGCTTCAAAACGCCACACCAAAAATGGACCTTAGATCTTGTAGAATACACTTAGTTAATAATTATAGAAATTGAAAGTGGTATTACATCAAATCGTAAATACTAATTTCAGGTTCTCTGGTGTACTTTTTCTCTACTTTGTTGATGTGATTTACGTTATCCAATTCCTAATTCTCTCAAAATTTGATGATTGTGAAAGCTTATTATGTAGTGGAAATCATTTTCCATTATTCTATTTCCTTGTTTCTTTGAGAGTTCAAGAACATAAAAAATGTGTTTTGCTTCAAAAAGTTTTCGTCTTCTTTTGTTTCTGGGGTATATGGTAGCGAGGCACTGAGCCATTTCTGCAGCTAGCTGCCTGGGTGAAAATGAGAGCAATGGTTCGATCACTTCGCCATTTCAAGCGCTATGTTACTCGAGTAATTTTGCAAGGTAAAAGCAGTTGGCAAACGTGAATTCTGGCTTTGCTAATTAAAAATCATAATTAAATTAAATAATAAATACCAAAAAAAGAAAAAATTCTGAATAACACTTGTAATAATTAGGCTGATACAAACCAACCCCATGAAATTCACACTCACGCCTAGTGACTTTTTCTGTATGCCAACACGAGAATGAGTGCATTCCAAGTACAACTTCTCTTTTCTGGTATCTATTCAAAACCTCGTTTACCTGTCAGCTTCTTGTACATGCGCGAAAGTGCACTGCACTCGGCATCATCATAGCCATTTTTAATTAAATACGAATGAATACATTTACCTAGGTCCAGGGCACCAAAACGACAAGGCAAAAGCAGGATTATTTTATACCAAGCGTTATCATCTAGCCTATTTCCAGAGCGCACCATCTCTTGGACTAATACTAGACTTTCGGAGAAGCACCCATGTTCACAATAATACAATATCATCGTCATTCTGCATGATGAACGAATGTTTTGGGGCATGGATTCAAACAATGCCTTCACATTCTCATCTAAAGTGCATTCCGCGTACGCATCTAACATATGGTACCAGCTACTCTTATTCAACCAGCAGGCTGCATTGAACAGATTTTGGGCAGACAGTATTTGCCCACATTTTGAATAGATGCAGATCAGTCTATGTTGAAGTTCAACGTCACATTCAATTCCAATTTTCACAACTAAGCTATGGATCAATTTCCCCGTCATCTCGACGTCTTCATGAACTTTTGTGAGATTTATACAGCAAAGCAGAACAGCATCAACCACAAGCTCATCTATCCTGATTCCTTTGGCATGCATGTCCTTAAATATTTCAAAAGCATCCTCATACCTTTGATAGAACCCTCCCTGAAATTTGTAGAGTACCGCACTCAAAGACACAGTGTCATTCTCCGGTATTTCGTTAAGTAACCGTTTATGCTCTTCAAACTCACCGCAAAACCAATAGTTATAAATCATAAGAGTTGAAGCGATTGTGTCCTTTTCTGGCATCAGATTGTAAATATAGGCAGCACTTTGCACATCTCCCCATCTCCAAATCCCTTCCAAAAGTGAATACCATACAAACGAAACCATCACAGGACCTTCGTTAAAGACCGTGAGTGCTGTACCAGGCATACAACAATCTGCATACATGTCAACAAATGTGCTCCGAACATCAACATCTGTATCAAAGCCCAACTTCAAAACATGATTATGCATCTGTTTCCCTTCAAACTTCGACTCCCGAATAGCGCATGCTTCAACAAGAAATGGGTAAGTGTGGACATTTGGATCTACATTTCTACGCAACATAAGCTTGTAAAAATGAATAGCCCTATGAGGATAGTTTCTCCGTACATATGCCATCATCATAATATTATAAATGGAGGCATCTGGGTTCTCAATGACATTGAAGATTTGGTACGAATAATCAACATGAATGAAGGGTAAGTCACGAGTGGAGAATTGAAGAAGTCTTTTGGCAACAAATGTATCTTTGATGAATCCGGTAAAGACAATTTGAGAAAGTATTTGCTTGAATTTCTTGAAATCTCGGCATTGGTGCGAGGGGGTCTCCAAGACTGAGAGGCTAACAGTTGGTTTGGAGACAGGTCTACGATTCGAAATTGATCTTATAGCTGAAGAAAGATGCTTCAATTGGACACAATTCATGGACAATGAGAGCATTTGGAAATAAGCTAGCTAGCAAATAAAAGAAAACAAACTGTCAGCATTAATATATATGGTCTTTGTTTTGGAGATTAATAGTTTATATGTGTATGAACTTTTATGTATGCATGCATATGCATATTATTAATCTTTTCTCCCATTGACATATTAAGGTCTTTGTTCGTGAATGACCATAATCATCAACACTGAATTAAATAATAAAAAAGGAAAATGAGAATCATGATTGATTAGTAGACTTGACTAGAATAATAAACAAAGCAGCAATCTCTTATGTCAGGAGAATTTAAGACAGAAAAATTATTATAAAAAAAAACAGCCAATATCTAAATTATAAAGGTCTATGGTTGTCCGGACATGGGAACTTTGCTACACAACAATATATATATATATATATATATATATATATATATATATATACACACACACTTACATACACGCAACAAATATTAATAAAAAAAAATGTACAGTTGAAGAAACAAAGAAACAAAATTTACAAATTACATCATTATATTTGTAGGCCAAAAAAGGAAAAACTATACAGAGGTAATATTTTATATGACAATGTCAACCCCACCAACGCTGTATAAGAAATATAATCCTCTGAGTTATTCAATGAATATATACTAATTTGGGCAGCATTGTATACAGGCATCATCCTTAATTCGTCCGATTTAATAGAATTTTTATATATCCAAGATCTACCTTTTATGAGAATTCTGTGCCGTCAATATATAGTACAACAATATATTAAAAAGAGGCAAAGGCATATTGTTTATTTCTAATATTGCAGTTGTTGATTAATTTAATATATTTCGTACGTCGACATGTTTGCCAATAAAAGCTTTATTATTGCAGCCTATACATCATATACGTATAAATATAAATAAAATAAATATTAAATATTATAAAATTAAGCACTTTTTTATGAAGTATCATATAAAACACTTACATGTGCAAAGGTTAAAAGGAGTCAATAAGATCTTCTTGCTGGAAAGGATCTGAGGATTAAGCTACAACAAGCGTCGTTATCAAAAAACCCTAATAAGATTGAAAAAATTAAGAGGAAAAGTAACTAAAAGGAAAACATAGTAGGAAACAAAGGGCGTGGTTACCTTATAATTTTAAAGACGATGAGATGGTGATATTTGATTGGGCGGACAGAGCACTGGATAGAATTTTGATGTATATAAAAATTAATTATCAATTTTTTATCTTTAAAAATAAGTGTAGCTTTATTAATTTTCGGTTTCAATTAATAATCTTTTATTAGTTTTAATCAATTATTAATTCTTTTATCTTTAAAAATAATTGTAGCTTTAGTGAATAATAAACCAATTAAGTTTTATATTTTTATTATTTTCGGTTTTAATTAATAATCATTTTTACTTCTTGTCTTTAAAAATAACTGTAGGTTTAGTGAATAATAAACAAATGTTTGTTTTTATTTTTATTATTTCAGTTTCAATTAATAATTATTTTATTTTATTTATCTTTGAAGATAACTGTTTTTTTTTAATCTTAATAAACAAATTTTAGTTTTTTATTTTTATTATTTTTGGTTTCAATTAATAATTTTTTTATCTTTGAAAATAAGTGTACACAATGATAGTGTTTTTTACATTGTTTACAACACAGAAGAGAGAAAATCATTGCATTCCATATGCTGTCATTGAAGAGGAATTTCTAGTGGTTCAAGGTGGGTTGAAATACTGTGTGCAAGGTTTTCCAACAGCATATTGTTTAGTTCTGACACCAAGTAGGCTTCAAAGCACTAGCAAGTAGAGGAAATTTCTGTCTTGAGGACATTGTTTTTCAACAAGTAAGACTCAATCCCCAAGTTAGTATTATATATATATACTGTTTTAATATTTCTGTAAACTTTTTTTTTCTCCCTTTGCTTGAAGCATTATTTTTAAATTGATTTTCGATTGCATTTCCAACAATTCCTTGTTCAGGTGATTTTGGTTTTTATCATTCTATCAGACTAGGCCAATGTCTCTCTCAACTAACAGTATTTATTATTATTTTACAACGAAGACAGTATTTTTTTTTTATTGGTGAAAGAAGACCGTAGTTCTTTTAAATAATACAATGAATTTAAATTTTAATTGGACTTGAATCTCTTATTATTATTTTTATTACTTTCAATCACAATCATCTATTTAACATCTAAGGGATAAAAATTCACTACTTCGCTAATTAAACATAATTAACTTATTTGTTTTCATCTCATTTTACCGCATCATCATTTAAATAATTAAAAATATATTATGGGGTTTGACCGTTTATGAATTAATTATATACTAAAAATGATTTTAAATTCAAATTGAAGGGATTTTATTGATAATTGTCAAAATTACGTGTGCACAATTAAATAAAATTTCACATTAAAATACAATGAAATATTGAATAATCACAGTGACTATCGATCAATCTTCTACTACATCTTCCATCGCTGATTTTTAGCCTCATGCAGGAAGCTTGAAACACCAAGCCACCAAATGCTTATAAGTGACGTACCACCCCCTAAATTGTCCACTTAGTCCACCGTCATTGATTGTGAGCTTCGACAACATTGCGATAGTAACATGTACATAATTAGAGTCATAAGTTACTAGGATCAAACTCAACTCTTTTTTTTTTTTTGGTAATACTATGATATAACTTACTCAACCATACATACTTATGTCAAAGTTGTCAAAAAATGCCACAGAAATACCCTTACCACATCGCTAAAGGCAATGCTAGCTACTCTTCCTTGGCATTAGAGACCTCTCGTTCGTTCAACTCCCTCCGAGTGTGTGCGCCATGGAAAAGCTTTGCTTCTTTTTTCTTACTGTTTTACCAACTTCCCTTTTGGTCTCAAGCTTTGTGCAAGTCATAATTTTGTGGAAGGTTTGCTAAGATTCTCCATGACTTCTAAGATGAGTAGCCATTCTGAACAAGGTCCCACTTGCTATTTCAGCCTCCCAAAACCATTGCAACCCATTAGTATGGTTTACTATGTTATCAACTTATTTCAATTCATTTCTATACACTCTAACCAACAACAAGTTCACTATTTAAATTTGCCATTCCAGGTTTATTTAAGTATTTTTTATAATCAATTTTCAGCTAATTCTCTTGCATTAATGTCAACTCTTTGGTTACTTTTTCTTATTAGATACAGAAATCCCAACCCTTATTTATCTGACTCCATTTCTTTTTCTTTTTTTTGCTTTCAAAAAACAATGTTTACATTTCGATTAAAGAAAAGAAATAGAAAAACCTTGTCAATTTTTAAATATATTTATTTTTTATTTTTTAAATTTGGTTAGATCACCAAACTGATAAACACTAAAACAAATTTCATAGTTAAAAATACCAGAGGCCTTGCCATCTGGGCTGTTCCACTGGGACAAAATAAAAAATTATGGTTGAAAATACTATCCAAAATTTTATATATATATATATATATATATATATATATTTCGTACGTCAATATGAAATCAATTTTTGCCTATAAAAGCTTTACTATTGCAGCCTATACATCATACACGTAGAAACATAAATAAAATAAATAATATATATTATAAAATTAAGCATATATATTTTACGAAGTATCATATAAACACTAACATGTGCAAAGGTTAAAAGGAGTCAATAAGATCTTTTGCTAGAAAGGACCTGAAGATTAAGCTACAACAAGCGTCGTTACTTCAGAAAAAAAACCCCAAGACTGCAAAAAATTAAGAGAAAAAATAATTAAAAGGAAAACACAGTGGGAAAGGAAAAAAAAAAGAGCGTGATGACACTATAATTTTAGAAGATGAGATGGTGATATTTAATTGGGCAGACAAAGTACTGGATAGAATTTCGGTATATATATATATTAGAATTTTTTTTTATCTTTAAAAATAACTGTGTAGCTTTATTGTTTTCGGTTTTAATTAATCTTGTATTAGTTTTAATCAATTACTAATTTTTTTTTTTTACCTTTAAAACTAACAGTCGCTTTAGTGAATAATAAAAAAATGTTTGTTTTTTGTTTTTATTATTTTCGATTTTAATTAATAATCATTTTTAGTTTTTATCTTTAAAAATAACCGTAGCGTTAGTGAATATTAACAAATATTTGTTTATTATTTTTATTATTTCAGTTTCAATAATTAATTATTTCAGTTTCAGGTATCAATGTAAAGAAGAAAAGATGTCAGCAGCTTGAGCTAGATATCTATCACGTAAAGAAGCATCACTGTAGTCTCCTCCTTCCTCTATTAGTTCGTTCCATTCACAGAAATCACCAAAAATGCGACTAGCCATAAGGGAATGTGAAAAAACAGTTAGGAAATTAAAACGCAGAGGCAAACAGTCAAATAACACACAAAATAACTCAGTTAGAACTTAACCTTATCATCAAATTAATTGAAAGCAAGAAAAAGAGAATATGTTGTTTACTTTCTCCTCTACAACGCATTATAGGTAGCTTTTGTAATAGCCATAGACGTAATACCCTACTCTATTTTATGAGTTTTGCAGATATATACTCCTTTAGATTATAACCTTTAAATTTTCATTATGAAAGCAATTTCACCCCCACCTTATACTTTTTTTAAAAAAAAAGAATAAAATTATATATATCTATATATATATATATATATATATATTTTAAATTAACATGTAGATATTCACTCGCATACATTTTAGTAGTAAAAATTAAATCTCCATGCTCTTTCTTTCAATCTCAACAAGCCACAATCAACATTCAAGCTGGACAACCAGATTGCATATTGGCCACGTAAAACTTAACTGCTATTCCATAACAATTCAAAGTACACTTTCCATAAAGTCTGCATTGAAGGGGAAACCAGAGATAAGAAAACGGGCCCACTTAACCACCATTAAAATGAAAATTACAGAGTTCTTCCACACTAGCATATTTAAACTATACTTCAAATGGAGAATATCATATCTTACCCATACAAAGCCACAATCACTGTGGTCTAGCTACTGGTTCAAGAGCTTCAACAGTGACCACACTATTTCCTCTTATGACCTGCAGCAATAAAAGTAACATCAATTGCAAAATGCTAAATTAATTAGAGGATCATAACTAATGGAAGTAGGCTATATAATAAACAACAAAACAGGGGCAGTAGAAACCCACCACCATCCCTATATCAGTCTTCTCATTGCCATTCACTTCCACAGTGTTGTCAACTACGAGATTCATGAATTGATCAAATCCCCGAAGTGTTCCAACAACCATCCGATTAGCATTCAGTTTGACTGCAATATGAAATACCAGTTGATTCAGGGTTTCTTGTCGCATTAGGTTTCTTAAAATGCACACTTGAGAGTTATTTTACATATTCATCTGAAGAATGTTATTCCTGCAAACATGCCTGATAGTATTTCACCATTTTCTACCCCTAAATGAAACATGAACTATAAACCAAGAAAAAGCTTCATACGAGATGTTCAAACCTAACAAATAGGCAAGCAGTGATACAAAAGCGGAAAGGCATAGCCCCACAGAAAGTAAAATAAAGGACTACCTTAACTCCCAAAACATGCTTGAGATACATTGACCAACAAAAAAAAAGAAAAGAAAAAAATGCTTGAGGTGCATCGGACCTAAGTCATCTAATCTTGCTAATGCAGATTGCCAACTTCATGAGGAAAAATATTAAAAAGGTGATCAAGTATTATTCATGTAGGCTGTCATAAGACAGAATTGAGCATGTACAAAATTCCACTGCACTTAAAAGCCAAAACCACCATTATCAACAGCAATCTATAATTTTTTCCAAATCAACAATCTATATTCCAACTACAGAAACAGGGTACAAACTAACATAACAAAACAATCCAAAACTAAAACTTTAGAATTACAAACAGGATTATATTTCTGAAAAATAAGTACTTCCGCATCAACACATTTTTACCATAAAATTCAGGAAACAACAACGCAATAATAAGTTGAATCTTCTTCATTCTAGCTAGATTTTGTCAACAACCAAAATAAGTCATACGGCCGACGGAAAATTACTGTAAATAAACAATCCACCCCAAAAAAAAAAAGAGAGTGCAAAATGTGAGAAGAACTTACTCTGGAGCTTCTTGTCCATGTATCTGTCACAGAAGAGGGAATCTTAATGCAGAACGAAACTCAAAATTAAGCAAAATAAATAAATACGACAACATAAATATTGTAACAGATAGAGCAAGAAAAATAGATTATTAGGTTTGAAAGGAAAAGAAAAGGCGCTTACTTTTTGAGATCCGGTGGCTGACCTGACCTGCTCATGGTGTTGAATTTCAGAAAGATACAGAGGCGATGAGACTTAAGCTTAAAGCTTTCCCTAAAACCCTATCAACGAAATTGTAAATTGTGAATTGTGAGAGAAGGAGGACTTGTGGAGGACGAAGTAGTCAGTGCTGGCACGGGCGCTCATGAATCCGACCCACGCTTTAAACCCGACCAGCCCAACACAAAACACGACTGGGTTGGCCAGGTTTCGAGATGTAACTTAGGTGGGCTGGATATTATTCATCTTACGGGCTAGGATTGGGCAGCTCGTCCTCCGGACAATGTTGAAAAAGGTTTTTTTATTATGTTTTTTCCCAAATTAAAGGTTGATTTTATATTTCAAGCTTTAAAAGAGAAAAGTAATTTGTGGGACCATTGTAAATTTGTTTACGTGTAAAAAGGGACGAAAGCCACATAAGAAGTAGAAATGAGCTAGCTGTTAGCTTGTTGTAGTGAAAGTTGGATGCTAAGTATATATCATATGTATATATATATATATATATTGTATGTATATATGTTTTATGTGTGCTTGCTTCTTTTTCTTCTCTTTGCTTTTCAGTTTGTTTGATCACTTTGATAAGTTTAGAGTTAATTTGGAGTATAAATATGTACTTATTTTGTTTTTTGTATATGTAATATTGAAATAAGTTTAAATGTGTTTACTAATCTCCATCAAAGTGTATATTGGAGATGATTGCATGCACAAGTTATTTACAGCACAAACTAAATTAAATTTTAAATAAATGATCATTTGGACCGTCTAAGGGCAGATCCAAATACTGAAAATGCCTTCCAAAAAGCTATGAGCCATCAATGGCCTGTATTGAAAAGATTAATTGCAAACCCTTTACTTACACACGTAGGCTATAAGATTACAGCAATTAACAAAGATAAATCATAGTACAATATGAAATTTTTAGATTCTTACCTAAATATTAATTGGTCTTCGGTTATAGAAAACCAAGTTTTCGCTGGTGCTATAAGCTAATAACCATCTACGAGTTAGAGTAATATATAACATATGGTCTCAATATATTATTATTATTATTTTTTTCTGTGGCCTATTATTACTAGCATATAATTGCCTGGAATATGGTGTCCATTTGCACGTATTGCCATGTAAGTAGAACCTGAAGGAAAAAGGAAAACATTAATCAAATACTACTGATATGTTCTTTTATTCTTTGGCTAATAAAACACTGTTTTTTTTTTTTGGACAGTGCTAATGACATACTGCTTATATATATATATTAGAAACAAACATTGAGATTTTTATTAATTTATAATTTGTAGACCCTGCGTACAAATATAGCCCTAGTCTTATTGTAAATGAGATTACATAATAACTAATTGTGACACACATATATATAAACCGCTGCCGATTGGCATTACTGTCCTGCGTTATATATGCTTCCGAAATTAAGCATGTGAAGCTGCAAAAGTTAAATCAATAAATTAGTGCAATGGAAAAAATATACATTTTAAATAGAAATAATATAAACTATATAAGCATGAATATCTAACAATAATCTCTTGGTTTAGACTTTAGACTATGAACTATAAATATAATATAAGTACGTAGTTCAAGAAATAGACCTGTTCTGGAAAGATCCCAATTATAGTCAAAGTGCAACATTCCATGCAAAATAACCAAGCAAGCCCACAACACTTCTGCAACAGTCTCAGGCCATGGCTGGAGCTATTGAATCCATAGGACCCCCATCCAGTGCTTATCAGCAGCCTCAGCATGCACAAATTAATTGGAATACTTCTTTCTGATTTGCAGGAAAGTTTCTAGAGGCCACAATATAGAAACACATATGTTGTGGATGAAGATAAAGTAGGGATCTTGATGTGCTGGCCTGATCTGAGTGTAAATATGGAATGCGGCCCAGAATTTTTTGATATAATCTTTTGTGGGGGATATTTGATGCTGACGAAATTAAAAAATTGAGGGAGGATAAGTTGGGGGATTTGCTTGAGCTTTTCTTAAGTTTTGCGTTTCTCCTCATCCCATTCTCTATTTTATTTTTAAGATGGGTATTGGGTAGTGATCATTTTAGCTTTTGAAACTTATTAAAATTCCTCTCAAGATATTGTTATAGGAGATGAAGGGAACAAATAGAGGAGGTGGGATTTTCCAATTTTTCCTTTCTGATGTCTCACCTGTATATTTTGATAGCAACAGTGTTGAATTATACGGTTGTAATTGATATATGAGAATTTGCACTTTTTATTTGTTTCGATTGGCTTAACACCCTAATATTTGGTACTCGTATCTGAAGGGTTGTTTATTAGCCCTACTTTCCTCAGTAAACGCATTGTATAGTACAGGTACTAAATGATTGCTACCTTCTTTTATCCATTGTAGGGCTGGTTCTTTTTTTTGTTGATAAATTAGGGCTAGGTCTGGTTAGTTTATTGCCCGTGATGTTGGGTTAATTGTTTGCCAAGCAATTAAATCCAATCATTCTGTAATTATGAAGACAATCTTCCATCTTCCCTGCCCCTCTCTCTCTCTCTCTCTCTCTCTCTCCCTCCCTAATAATGAATTATAAAAAGGTCACAGAAAAATATGATTATTGCATCTCTCTCTGAGAGGTTGGGACGCTAACTAGCCAAAACAAAGCCAATGGAAGTTATATACTAGTGCTAGACAACCACTATGAAAGGTCTGATCTTTGGTTGATCTAGTAAAACTCAAAGCTATCTACAATCAGTTTTTGTGTTTAGAATAAGCAAATTTCCCAAGGTTAATACAAAGGTGAGTATTAGGACCCTTGACTCTCTCTTCAATAATAAACATTAAAATATACCAACTACTTGAATACAAAATTTCTCAAAAGAAAAGAGGAAAAAATAAAATCTACACTAATAGTATTGTGGGTCTGCTCAGTTCAAGACAACATTTACGATAACCTTTTCATCTGAATCTGCACCCTCTTGGGGTGTGGTTTTGGGTTTTGGCAAATTATGCTTGTTGCTCAAACTTTCATCTTGTTTCTTCAGGTTAAGTGATGTGTAAATAGACATACCGCAGAGAGCTGCAACTGCCCCACAAATACTCACATACCCTGGATCTGAATTGAAAATTAGATAGCCTCCTAGTAATATTACACAAGTCTTGAATTGTCCAAGAACAACGTGAGTAGTTGCAGAGGTTGCACTGCGAGAAGAAAATAAGAATGCTGTAGTTAGAATGCTGTTTCATACTATGATGCTCTATGTATATTTCACTGTGTTTCTACAATGTTACCACTAGTTTCCAAGTTGAAAGAGACAACGGGCTCACTCACCCAAGTGTCAAAGCTCCAGACCATTGGAGGAGAAATCCAAAAAGAGCCGATATGAGAACAGCGGTGGAGTTGTTGAGATCCCACTTGAAGGAAAGCACTCCCGGAGGATCCAACCATGGCATCAGAGCCAATAAAAATAATATTGTAGTTGGGGTAGTCTTCCACATCAGCCTGCATACAAACATATATATATATATATATATATATATATATATATATTTTCATTTGTTGGTAGTTTGGTCGATTGCCTAATATACTTAGAAGAGGTTGAAAGAGAGAATACTAACGCTAAAGCCGTCCAATTGCCTTGCTGTTGCAGATTAGACCACAAGATTTTGTTTATTGCACTTGGGATTATCCATGCAATGGCAATTAAAGCACCAAATAGATTGAACTCTAAATCTGTTACAGTTGCTACAGCTACACCTAGAGAAACAACACCTAAAGCCAAAACCTGTCCCAAAGATGAGCTTTTTTTTAAGTTGATTTAATTTGAATACAAGAAGAGATAGATTCTGCTCAAATTTTCGAGTAATAGAAAGTATGAAAGGTAACAAAAAGAAATGAAAGAAATTGTCTGTTACCTTTATAGAAGAAATTGTCTTCTTGAATATAATGAATTCTGCAGCAACGATGGAAGGAGTGACGGCAATTTTAGCCATCTGGTAGAAACCCACACTGCAACAAAATGAACCAAATGGTGAATGAAAAATGCAACTTGTAGTAGAAAGATGGAAGAATAAGATATGGACCTGTTGTATTTTAGGCTGGTATTTGCAAGACCAGAGGACAAAGCCATGACAACTCCCAAGGAGAAGAGAGAAGAGAAAGGAGTAGTTTTAGAAGGAGGAGAAACAGGAAGGACTGAGAGTGCCTTGAAGATAGCAAGTAGAAAATATGCTATTACATAATGGATTAATGTAAGAAAAATTGGGAAATTGAATCCAACTGTCCCCATTACCTATAATAAGCATAAACACAATTTACCGTAAGATTTAAATGACAATTGATGGATCATTTAAATTTATAAAGCATACAAAGTAATAAAGATTTGAAAAAAAAGGTCCATACTAATTTGTTTGTCATGATAATCCCAACAGAGACGATGAAGTTGAAGGTCATTGCTACAACAGGCCCACAATGTCGTTGTTGTTGGCGCTTGGCTCCTTCAGAAGTTCGAAGTTCATTATGAATTCTACCTCTGAGTTCCTCAAGTGCTCGTCCTGCATGTTAATAACAAAGTTTCATACATCAAAACCATTAATCTAAAGTCCAAACTCACTTTTTATTACAACTGCCTAAATAGAATTTTAAAAAGTACAATTAAAAAGAAATCTCATGAACTCATATTCATATGTGAAAAAAGAAGAAAAGGAAACGTATATTAGTGTAGAAAAGTAAAGATAATATTATATATATATATATATATATATATTTTTTTTTTTTTTTTTGCACTGCAGGGAATATAAAACTTAAAAAAGATAATGGGGAATTTGAGATAGTAGGAAATAAGAATGAACCTGTTTCTCCTGCATCACTATCTTTTCGTTTGATAAACTTTCTACCTTGTTCTCCAAACAATGAATCAAATAGCCCCATTGTTAATCCAACAATAGCATATTTATCTATCTTAGATCATATACATTCTAATCAAACCAACAACACATTGCATATATTGTTTTAATATGTGAGAAGAAGAAAAAAAAATAATAATAAGACCAACTTGGCCGATACGCCATAGAAATTAGTTGGCGCACAGATACCCAGCAACAGAAACCTACAGCAATTCTCCAACAACTTGTTTTTATGGCATCAATCTACCGGTGGGACAGGAATATGGGACAGCCGATCTCAT
Source organism: Rhamnella rubrinervis (assembly GCA_007844105.2). Lineage (NCBI taxonomy): Eukaryota > Viridiplantae > Streptophyta > Magnoliopsida > Rosales > Rhamnaceae > Rhamnella > Rhamnella rubrinervis. The sequence continues at coordinate 8,763,398 of CM017578.2, forward strand.
TCCAAAGAAATAGTCAAATATTTTATTATATTTTTTTTTTCGTTGGGAGATAAAGACTTTGATTAGGAGTTGATATCTATTTATCTATTAGAGTATATATCTAATAGAATTATTATTTATAGTATATAATAAAAATGTCAGTACGTACAGTTCTACTAGTTTTCCTCTAATTTCAATTTCATTCAATTACTTCATATATAGATCCGTGCATGGTGGCTTCCTATGCCCCCCCCTTTTTTTTTTTCTTTTTCTTTTTTTTGTTAACGTTATACAGTATGACGGTGTCGTATATTCATTAATTATTCTTGGTACGTAAGAAATCTAATCATAATGAAACGTAACGCTTGCTTTAAGGCTTGAAAAGCATTTTGATTGATTTGATTGATATTAGGTATTACAAAAGCTTCACTGCACAGCAACGCGGGCTCTTTTCCAAAATAAATTATAAACAATGAATGATTTAATGAAGCTTGACAAGAGACGTAAGAACGAGCACTCGTCATTTCGGAGGTGGTTTCCTTTTGATAAAGGAGTACAGTAAAATAAATCAAACTCCGTGTACATAAAATTTGACAAAAAAAAGTTCCAACCAAAATAATGTACATCGGCGGTAGAAAAGAATATATAAATTTTTAAAAGTTACAGCCAATTTTCCTTGTTTCATTTATCCCCGAGGCATTTCTCCAGGTGCTCATTTTCCATCCTAATAGCATCAAGATCAGCTTGCAGCTTTTCTATATTAAAGCCTCGTGAGGCCATGGTTGCTAGCTTCTTTTCACGCTGAGCCACTTCTCGTCTTATTCTATCAGTTGCAAGGATTTTGTCAGAAATCTTTTCAAAGCTGTCATGGATGCTTGTGAGGAGCCTATAAGCCTGTCTTCCTACTGTATCTTTCTTAGCTTCCCTGCACATTAGGACATGATTCTCTTCAGTGGAGCAAACAATGGTCTTGTCTTACCTTCTTCTCTTTGGTAATAGAAATTACAACAGCAGTTCAGGCAAAACAATTAGAAGTGCATCGTGATAAAATGTGATCCAATTTAAGGACACAAAACACTTTGTAGGCAAGCAAAGCTGGAATGATGAGAATGTACCTGAATACCATCTCATCTACGACAGCATAAGTTCTATGAAGACGTTCTTGAATGGAGTTGCTTTCTAACTGAAGCTCCCTTGTATCTTTTAAGATCCGCTCAATGTCAGCATCTTGTTTTCGACTGTTTTTAGTAATCTCCTTTATACGCTCAATATAGGATTTCCTTGACGCCAGTTTTGGCTGCTTCTCCAACTCTAATGAAAGTTTAGAGAGTTCATCCTCCCTGCAGAGTGGTAAATAATAACAGTAAACATCCAACAATGAATCTAAAACCAATACACAACAGAAAACAAAAGCTACAATCAACCTAACAAGCTCAATTCTTAGGCAACTTACCTTTTTCTAATTTCAGATGTGATAGACTGTTTTTCTAGCTCAAGTTCTCTCAGCTTTTGGAGCTTTTCCTGAGCCTCTGGGTTATTTGCATATAGAGACTGCTCCAGACTTTTCTTTTTCTCTTCCAAAGGCATCCTGACAGCTTCCCTGTGAAGATTCATTTATGACAGATGAATCAATCAGTTAGCTTATAGGAAGATGTCCTTGCCAAGCAGGCATGAAAAAATATTCACTAAAAAATTTAAGAGTGACAACATACCACTGTGAATTTAATTCCACAAGGTTATGCTTTCTAGAGTCTACTTTCTCTTTGAGCTGCTCAATGTAAAAGTCAATAGGATGTTGGTCATCAAAGGCCATTTCTGCAGCTGCCTTTAACACTTCCAACTCTTCCTCAAGATGCTGAATTTCTGAAATCTTTGCTGTCACCTCTTGAAATTTTGTTTCGGTCTCGCATCTTATCTAGTAAAAGAATATGCATAAACAAGAAGGTCACCATCACATCTCTATTTTGCATCTTTTTTAAGCACCACATTGTTATTGTATCAGAAAATTTGTTCAGGTAGACAACATTGTCTGTTTTCAATTCGATTCGAAAGGATCGAGTCATAAGTTCTTGAATGAAGACATAAGGTATTATTAATCATACCTCAAAAGACTGCTCATTGGAAGAAGTTACTTTCTGTCCAAAAACCAAGAAATCGTTATCATCTCCCTCAGCTGCAGTTTCTTCACTTCTGGATGCAACTTGTTCAGCAACCAGAGGTGTTGCAATTGAACCTTTCAAAGTTAATACGTTAGTCAGTCCACCCTTCTTGAATTCTCCTGTGCTAGAGCTTGATAGATCGTCAACAGGCATATCATCCTTTTTCTGTGAAACAAGATTACCATCATGAGATTTGCTATCAAAGGCATCTCTTGTCTTTGTATTCAATGATTTTGCCTCTTCAGAAATCAGCCTAAGATTATCCAAGTTGGCTCCAATTTTCTGAAAACTACCATCTCCATTTCCATCAAACTTTCCTTTCCAGTCTTCCAAATATCTCGTACACTTATTTTCTTTCACTTTCCTTCTATTATTGAAATCGTTTATATCAGCAAGTCTTCCATCTTCAGATGACTCAGAAAGCTTCTCCAACAAGAATCTTATCAACTTATACGAGTCCTCTTCAGATGGATAAAGAAACTGCCGTAAGCAAGACATATAATCTGTTTCTAAGCATAATTTCAGAATAAGAATAACAAAAATCACAATCAGAAGAAAGAGGGCAGACACGGAAACAGTAAGCAAAAATAGCAGCACTGCAATAAAAAAGAAACAATCATTCACTACAAGGGTCCTAAATTTTCTCCGCCAACAGAAAAGAGAAATGCCGTACATATAACAGATTAGCAACTGATGCTAAGTATGCCAGAGCTTGTAAAACTCTGTTACGCATTACAAATTAACTAAAGGAGATATTTTTATTATGATTTATGGCATTGATGCATAGCAATGTTGTTGTGGACGGTAATCTATCCCACTTTGTATCAGCTTGAGGCCCGTAGATTAATATTCAAGCTGTAAAATCTTAAAGTTGTAAAATAACTCAACTAAGTTGATCACTTCTGGTTCATCAGTAAAATTATATAAAAAGATTCATCTTTTACTTTAATTTTCCTGCTGTTTCACGGCAACCAAACATCGACCCAGTTAACGAAAAGCTAAAAGTTGAAAAGATCAAAAGTGATTAGTGTAGAACGCACCTGGAGGTAGCTCATGTCGCCTTGGTAACCGAGATTCTCTATCCTGCCACCGATATCCGTACAGATCTTGAACTGGTCTGCCACAGAGGAATCAGGGAAGGAGGTGGGAAACAAATCGGTGTCGTCGATAAGGTTTAGGGCCTGACCGCAGATGGAGACCAAGGTGGCGGGCTTCAGGTCTCGGATTGAGGAAACGTTGTTTGGGACACAAACTCCGGAGCTCTCCAGCGACTTCAGCAGTATCTCCTGGGACTCTTCCATGGTTTGCGTAATTTTTTCTTCTCTCTCTCTCTCCGATCAAATTGAGGAATTTTCAATTTCGGTTTTCTCTGTTAGTCTTGCTTCTCCAACCGCTCACATTGGAGTGACAGTCCATAAAGGTCGGTCTAATCGTCCTCTTTGGAGTTTTAGTCAACTAAAACGGTGTCGTCCGTTGTTAAGTCCTGGTTGTATATGTACTTGCATTCTCTTTCTATTTATTGAAATGCAAGTGTCAAGTGAATCAATTTAGTACAAAACTAAATTTCTTCAAAGATAATATATCAATAATTTTTTAGTTTTCCAAGGATCAAATGTTGGAACAAAATAATATTTTCCTCTCTGATGGAATTGACTTTTATTACTTATTAAGAAATAAGAAAAAAAGAAGAAGAAAAGGTTGGCTTTTAATGCACTTGATTAACAAAGTGAGATTATCCAATTAGTAGATTTGAGAAGAGCAAATAGGAAATGAATAAAATAAAGAAGTTGGGTCTGAGAGGTTAAGTTGAGGAGCACAAAGAGGCTAATTGGTATTCATGTACTTGGTGTGTGGTGTTTTATGATGCAACTTTCAAGGGTGTGTGAGAAGTAAAATATGAATGTCATTTGCTAGTATCTATCTGATTTTAAAACCAAGGCATGGAAAGCATGTGGCTTACCAACCAACAGCCTGCCTGAATATATAGGAAAGATTTTGGTTGGATACTGTTGGTTCACATCTGTTCAAATATACTCTGAAAGCCTTCTAGTTGGGTCTGGGTTGTGCTGTCCATGACCATGGAAGCTAGCAGGAGAGAGGATGAAATTGAGGACATTTCATTGTCACCTCCAGCAATTGGGTCTATGCAGATTGCAGGCAGTAATGGCTTTGGTCACAACATGGAGTTCATGTCACAAGCCTATCTTAGAAATAGGTACTCCGAGATTGATATAGAAGATGATACTCGTAAAACCAACAGAGATCGCCCTCTTCCCGTGTTCCTCAAGGCACTCTCTCTTTTGTATCCTTGTTCTTTTCAGCTATTTACTGCCCATTTCCATGCATGTAGTAGTAGTAGTAGTCATTGTTTGTTTCAATAAACAAAGGCATATATGTTGTTGTGCTAACTTTTACAATGCAGTTTGAAGATGTGGAGTTTAAGGTGAGAAGTAGCAAAGCTTCCTCTAACCCGGTGAAAGCAGTGGTTTCCAAGGTAGCATCACAACTGAACATGGATCCAGATAGTTACAAGCAGATTTTGAAGGGGATAACAGGAAGTGTTGGTCCTGGAGAAATTCTTGCTTTGATGGGTCCATCTGGCAGTGGGAAAACAACCTTGTTGAAGGTGATTGGGGGGAGATTACTTGACGATGTTAAAGGGAAGATAACTTATAATGACATACCCTATAATCCAGCTCTTAAGAGGAGGTAAAACCAATTTAATATGTTACAGTGCATAAACTATTTACTATTCTCTCTCCAAGTGCCCAATAAGTGATGCACTAAAAACATGTTTCTTTCTTGATCAGGATTGGATTTGTGACACAGGATGATGTACTCTTTCCACAATTAACAGTTGAAGAAACTCTAGTATTTTCTGCATTTTTAAGGCTTCCCAGCAACATGAGCACACAACAAAAGTATGAAAGAGTGGAGGTGATTGTGAAAGAGTTAGGCCTTGAAAGGTACCTATTGATTATAGACACAGACTATTGTTAAAAAGAAGTGCTTAATTTCAATTTTCCTTTCAAAACAAACTATTGAGCTCATCATTTCTTATATATATCTTTCATACAATTATAGATGCCGTCACACAAGAATCGGAGGAGGATTTATCAAAGGAATATCAGGAGGAGAAAGAAAAAGGACCAGTATAGGTTATGAAATTCTTGTTGATCCTTCTCTATTGTTGCTTGATGAGCCAACTTCAGGCCTTGATTCTACCTCGGCAAATAGACTACTATTGATTCTTCAAGGACTTGCCAAGGTATCTAAATTAAGTGCATATATAAATGTCTCTCTGATGACAATTTTCACATTTGGAATAATCATATATGATGGTCTACAGGCAGGAAGGACTATAATCACAACCATCCACCAGCCATCAAGCCGAATGTTCCACATGTTTGATAAACTTTTGCTAATATCAGAAGGCTATCCTGTGTACTACGGGAAGGCTAGAGAGTCCATGGAGTACTTTTCTTCACTGAGATTCATTCCAGAAATACCGATGAATCCTGCAGAATTTTTGCTTGATTTGGCTACTGGACAAGTTAATGACATTAGTGTTCCTGAAGATTTCCTGGTACCTAGAGGGGCTCCTGACTTTGAGAAGGCTGTAATCGAAGTAAGAACTTGGGTTCGTTTTACATGTTTTACTATATATATATATATATGATCTGTTTCTCTCACTGACCACAAGAACTGCTTTCATGTTATACTATTACTAGTATCTACAACTAAAATTCAAGACTCAGCTGGAGCCAAAAGAAAAAGAAGAGAATCATCAAACAGCAAAGACTCCAGAACATCTCCAATTAGCTATTCAAGTCAAAAAAGATTGGACAATTACTTGGTGGGAACAGTTCTTGATTTTGTCCAAGAGAACATTCAGAGAAAGGTGCAGGGATTATTTTGATAAGCTGAGACTAGTTCAAGCACTTGGAGTTGCAGTACTGTTGGGCCTTCTATGGTGGAAATCTAGAACCGACACTGAGGCACAACTCAGAGATCAAGTAAGTTTCCATAAATATAACAAATAACATAAACCTTCATTACCAAGTAAACTGAACCATCAGTTTTTGAAATATATGCAGGTTGGTTTGATGTTCTACATCTGCATTTTCTGGACATCTTCGTCAATCTTCGGAGCAGTTTATGTCTTTCCATTTGAAAAGGTTTACTTGGTGAAAGAAAGGAAAGCAGACATGTACAGACTAAGTGTATACTATGTGTGCAGCACCCTATGTGACATGATAGCACATGTCTTCTACCCCACATTTTTCATGATCATATTGTACTTCATGGCCGGATTTAAGAGAACAATCCCTTGTTTCTTCTTGACATTATTTGCCATACTATTGGTGGCTGTAACAAGCCAAGTAAGTTTTAATAATAAATCAACAATACTGTAGTAATTTGCTGGTCTGAATCTTAAACAATGATTTTTTTTTTTTTTAATGCAATTAGGGTGCAGGGGAACTATTTGGAGCTGCAGTTTTGAGTATCAAAAGAGCTGGTATGGTTGCCTCTCTGGTGCTAATGCTGTTTCTACTTACAGGAGGCTATTATGTGCAGGTACTCTTAATTTTTTAATTGCATTTCAAGTTCTAAGAAAATAAATTTGAAATAACACATTTATATAAAAACTGACAAAAAATGTATATATGGGTTTGGTTTGGTTGCAGCACATACCAAAATTCATGCAGTGGTTGAAGTACTTGTCGTTCATGTACTACAGCTTTAGGCTTCTTCTGAAAGTGCAATATGCAGGAGACCAGTTATATGAGTGTGAAAGCAAAGGAGGTTGCAGACCTCTGCAGAGTTCTCCTTCCTTTGACACTGTGAACTTGAATGGTGGCTTGAAAGAAGTTTGGGTCCTGCTGGTTATGGCTCTTAGTTACCGTTTATGTGCTTATTTTTGCCTTCGTAGAAGAATTAACATAAGCAACATGTGATTATTATACACGTGTGTGTATAGATATTTTATATCCCATCAAAATTTAACCCTTAAGAAAAAGCTGCATTCCTTCCAAATGGAAATGAACTTTGGGATAATTGCAATTCAGTTTTAATTGCTTGAATCATATTTATATAGAAAGTTGGGCAAGGTCAGATACAAGTAAATTCGTTACTGAATTCTAACAGAGGAAAATCTGATCCTTTTTTTTGCATGTATAGGTAAGTTGAATAATTTTTTCATATATATTCATGCCCTGTACATAATATAAAAGTAAAATTGCAAATAGAAGATGCAAAATCATTGTTAATTCATCTAATACAACAATTAATTAAGACTCAAAGAGGATAAAACTAATTAAGAAGGTGACCAAAATAGTAATCCTACTTTCATTTATTAAAACAACAGTGCTAGTTGCACAAATATATACAACAAACAAACTTTAAATAATCTGCAAAAAAAACCCAAGTGAGACATCCCTGCCAAGAATGCATATATAATTTCAATTTTTGGAGGAGGTCCACGAGTAATGTTAAGGCTTGCAACAGCAGCAAAGTGAAAAGTTTTTTGAAGGTCATCTGCGTCCCAACAGCAGTTCCAGCTGGTTTCTATTGTCTTCAAATTTATAACGTGAGACACATCATACAAGTATCTAGGAAAACCCTCTGCTTCGTGTAGCAGTAAGTCCTCCGGGTCATCATGCATTTTGTCTCAACTAAAAAAACCACTAAAACTGTAAAAAGGGAAATAAACTATACACACACGTATCCCATTACAGCTACTATGTTAGAGGATCGAGAATCATGACGCATTTGTCCATGTGCATCATCCCAGTCAGCAAATACCTTTGTTTAGTAGTCAAGGTAGTAATTTTGGTTAGCGTCTCGGTTTCTTGTTATAATTGGTTTGGTTTGGTTTACTAATTCAGTTCCTTTAAATGATTTTTTTCTCCCAAATTTACCTTATAATAAGCTATAATTTCACATCTGCAAAATTAAAAATTGAAGCAACGTTAAACAAATTTATTTGAAGAAAATTAAAAAAATTATTTAAAACAGAACCTTGAACGAAATGAAGCTTTCTATAAAGGATGAAAAGGGAGATGGACAGTTTGGTCATTCTACATATTGAAAAAATAAATAAATAAATAAACAAATAAACATGGGTGATTTATGGTCAAAAGTCATTCTGACACCACAACTTATCTGCCACATCTCAGCTGCATGAAACCCAATCCACTTTAAGACTTCAGCATGTGCCGCTTTTTCTTGCCAGTTTCTCTTTCACTGCCACTGTGACTGTCTCTCTCTCTCTCTCTCTCTGTCCTATTCAGCAGACAGTAAGGTTTCATTTCTCGCTTCTTTCGAATTGGAAGGCCCTGTGTCAGCCTGGAATTGGGCTCAAACTTCTTCTGCTTCTTCTCTGTCTTCCTTGCCAATGGAGCTAGTTCCATACTCAGACCCCAACTCCATATCCTCTTCCTCAACTCCTGCTTGGCAGGACATGTTTCGATCGGCGTCTGTTCGAAAACCATTCCCAACACCTCATTCAACCGGGACTTCTGCGGAACCAGATGGCCGGCCGCCAAAACCGTCTGACCCAGATCAAAAGACCTCCTTTTCTGAAGATCCTCAGGTACGACTCGCCCTCTACATAGCCATGGCCCACGCTGGCGTTGCCTTTACAATATTTTTACTTTATGGTGTCTGCAAACTCTTAGAAGAATATCTGAGACCCATCCAGTGGGCTGTGCTCTGTTCGATTCCTCTAAGAGGCATTCAACAAACACTTGAAGCGTTTTGGTCCGAGCCCTTGAGTCTAGGTCTCACTGAGACTGTGCTCGCAATCCCTGTCGCTATATTTCGGGTTTTTGCTGGTACCCTTGTTGAAATTCGCGAAGTTTGTGTCCGAGTTCTTCTACGAAAGCCCAAATCGGAGTATCCGAGGAGGCATCGAAGTGAGTTCTCCAAGTTGCTTCGGTGGCTTGTCTCCTTTTGGATATTCATATTTGCGTACGAACAAATTGGTGGCATTGGGTCCTTAGGACTACTCGGATTAGGCTTCGTGTTCAGCGCCAAGAGTGTTGATTCCACTATGTCAACCGTGTCGTATTTCAGAAGTAATAGCTTCCCGCGTAGCCCAATTAGTGCATTCTTCACTCGACGGATATTGAAAAGACTGAAAACCATTGTGGCAATTGGGCTGATTGTTGGTATGATTTTGGGGTTTTTGGTTGGCGTCATATTTTTCTCCTATAAAATTGGAGTTGAAGGGAAAGACGCGGTTATTTCATTAAAACTACATATGGAAGAAAGCAATTACGCGGAGAAAATTGGTGTTAAGCAGTGGATGGATGAAAATGATTTGCCTGGAATGGTAGATAGCTACACTACCAAGTTTTATGAGACTGTATGGGAACAAATGGATAGTTTGGCAATGCAGTATAATATGACAGAATTTGTTACCGGGATTAAGCATTTTGTGATTAAACGACAGGCTAACTCTTCAGTGTCTTCCACAGCCTTAATTAGTCCATCACCATACGCAGAGAAGCTTTTAAGTTTAAGGAATCGAATTAGTAATAGGGAATGGGGTCAGATTTATACCGAGATGGATGCCATTGTCAGAGAACTTATAATAACCAGAGAGGATTTGGTTGTAAAAGCAAAAGGGTTTGCTCTTCAAGGGTTAGATGTGTCACAACGTGTCTTAGCTAGTAGTACATCAATTCTAGGAGGCAGTGCAAAACTCATGTTCTCTATTGGAAATTCCATCATCTCTGGAGCAGCTGAAGTTTTCAACTTTGTTTCTCATTCAATGGTATTCTTTTGGGTCTTGTATTATCTTATCACAACAGAGTCTGGTGGAGTGACCGAACAAGTCATGTGTATGCTTCCAATCTCAAAGTTGACAAGGGTTAGATGTGTTGAAGTACTTGATAAAGCTATTTCTGGTGTTCTTTTGGCTACAGTTGAGATTACATTTTTGCAGGGATGTCTCACTTGGCTTTTGTTCAGATTATTCAAAATTCATTTCTTGTACATGTCCACTGTTCTTGTTATCCTCAGCTCATTGTTACCTATATTTCCACCTTTATTTGCAACTATTCCAGCAGCATTGGAACTAGTGCTGGAAGGTAGATACATACTAGCCATCATCTTTACCATTGTTCACCCCTTGCTTATGAGTTACGGTGCATCCGCAATTCAGGAGGACATACCTGGTTACAGCGAGTATCTTACAGCGCTTAGCATCATTGGTGGAATTACATTGTTCCGATCGGCACTGGAGGTAGTTTCCCGATCTTTTTGAAGTTCCTATCATAATATTCCAATTTTTTATTTCTGAACTTCCTATGCAAACATTCTGCTAGTGTCATCTTCTAAATGGGTTTTTAGGTTCGTTGAATTGTTTCACACTTGTTCTATTATACATTTGCATGCTGATTATGGGTTCTAAGCGCACAATCGCTCTTTCATGGGTTGCAACTCAATTGACTTGTTGCGGAAATTTTATGTCTACTGATCCCCATAAAATTTCAGCAACTCCTCAGTTGCTAAAATTTGATGTTTACTGATCTCCATCAGAGTTATTCTACATGCATATCTTCTATCCTTTGCAGTTCTCTTACATACCTTGAACTTTCTATTGTACTAATGATGGCTATCGGATTATCATTTGTCTTCTAGGGTGCAATAATGGGTCCCCTAATAACCACAGTTGTGATTGCTCTCAAGGATTTATACGCTGAATTTGTTCTGGGAGCAATGAAGGAAAAGGATGAGTAAAATAGTAGTTGTCTCTTCCGCTGCATAGGATTTATTTATTTGCTTGCGGAGCTTTGATAGAACAGCAAGCACATATTCTTTGCTAACAGATCTCCAGTGTTTCTCTCTACACAGAAGATGCGTTAATTCGTTTTGGTCCCATGTTAATTTGTTTCATTTAGATAGGTATCGTCACCCTTCTGTAAAATTAAATGGATCACTGTTATATCCTCATGTAAGATTAGATGTGGTGTTGTAAGCCTACAGTTCTACCCCAGTGCATATGAAACCATTATTGTATATTTTTCATGCATGCAATTCAACTTCACTTGTCCTGCTCATGATGAAACGTGGAAAGTTATTTATATACAAAAGTTATTTTCTCCTTGTGCTTATGTTTTGATGCGAGAGATAATGGAGGCTTTTGGAGCATTACGATCTGATTCTGCAAAACAGTGGAAAACAAGGAGCATCAACATACTACCTATGGTTACTACCTAGATTTCAACTACGGAAAAGGACTTGTCATGCTTACAACCTTGGATGCTAATGTAGCATACAATATATTATTGTTAACCACGAATATTATGGGCAACTAACCTAAAACCGATGGGATCCTTCCATATAACATCATAAAAAAGCAGCGATGCCAAACTACAAAAGTCATTTTCAACTATTAAAAAACACCGCACACCATTCAGATCACCAATTCAATACAGAAAACTGCCCAACTTTTTATACAGGTTAAGCAACATTAACATTAAGGAGATTCAACTTAATATTTGTTACACCCAATTTGTTTCATTATAGCCACAAGTTCATTAACTTGCCGGTTCAGTTACTTCATGTATTTCTGCAAGAATTTGCGGTGAAAGTCATTCCTTATTGTGTCATTGATGAAGCGCTTAGGTGTCTTGGTTTCACCACGAGCCTGGTTCTTGAATACCACATCATCATCCCATCTGAGCCAAAAGTGCATACAAAAGAACATATTAGGGTTGGGAACCAATTAATAGTAATGGAAAAACCTAAAGTTTTCTAAAGAACTGAATGATAGTCAGGTCTTCCACCAACAAACCTCCTTTTAACATTAAAAGTTGTTGTTGCATTATTAAGCAAGGGATTTCCTCGGAGAAGCTCTGCTTCCTTGACCTTGAGCTCTTCCTCACGTTGTTGCCGTTCCTATTGAAGCATAAAACACAATTTTATTTTATTTTTACAATTAGTGAAAACACCAGTACTTAAAAAAAATGCTTTCAACATCTCTTAACCAACCTAAATCTAGAAGAAACCTTTGAACACAACGAAACTCACCTTTCGCAACTTCTCCTCTGCTCTTTCCTTCTTTATTTGTTCAAGCTCAGCCAACAGAGCTTCTGTGTCATCCTCCTCATCATCATCATCGTCATCACTACCATCACCAAAAAAAGTTGTTTAAGCAAATAGCTACAAATCCTTTTCTCCTACTAGCAAATCAATAACAATACCACATAAACAGAAGAAACATAATATATCTACCAATACAATTAACATACATCTTCCAGACTGACAAGAATAAATGCATATAAAACAGCAGCCTCTTTTAAATACACGAAACCAACAACTAAAATACAATTAAGAAAACAACTAAATAAAGATTATAGAGGTAAAGACATTACGCACTTTGACCCTTTGATGCCAGGACATCAAGAGAATAATAAACAAAACTTATAAAAAAAATAAGCACGGCTGGAAAACAGCATGACTAATAGTTCCTCAACAACTTATAAGTAGGACTACTTGCTTAACTGATAATTTATGCATTACATAGAATACATAATAAACATGATTTCCAAATCACTGAACAGTTCACTAGACACCAAATTTCAAACATTAAATAGACAAATTCTTGCACCACTTATGTAACTCAGATATATATGTAACAAGTAGCTACCTCTCTTCGTCACTTTTGACTTCCACATCAGAGTCATCGGCATCTACACTACGTGGTATAATACGGTCTTCAGTGTCCCTTTTTGCCCCTTTTAAAATAAATGATTCATGTAGTTAGAGACCAAGCAATTACTTGCAGGAAATATAAATTAATACGTAAAACATAGGAATGAAAAAATTCACCTTCCAACAAAAGATGGTTTCCCTTCCTTCGATCTCTATCATCTGCATTTAACAAAATACAATTCAATTAAAAGATAAAGCAAGCTACCTGGTAAACAAGCCAAAAATATCTGCAACTTAAAAGGCCAGTAAAATAATTTACCATTATAGGACTTATTCTTTGATGAGAAATGCCTCCTCTCACTATCTTCTAGGTCATCCCTGAGGTTCCTCTTTTGCAATTCATCCTGGGTATCCTGCCCTTCTTTTCTATTATGTGCATATACCAATAAAGATAATCATTAAACCTTGAAAGGGAACAAAAACCACAGAGGGAGGGACAGTAGGGGGGGTAAAAAAGAATTGGGTGGTGTGGAGCAGAACCTCACCACATTAGTATAGGAACAAATATTGACAGGAAAGCTTCGTATCATTCTTTTATCAACGAGGTTACTATAGGATTGCATCTAACACACAAATATTCAGTGTTTACGTGATAATGGAAATTACACAAACCATAGCTAGCACATCTAGTTTATATCAATTAATCACCCAAATGACCAGTTATTTACATAAAATCATAGATTATGAAGATCAACCCTTTTCCAAAAGTTGAAAGAAAACACTCAAAAGAATTGTTATAAGACTTTGCATTCTCTCCATTCTGAATAATGGAATGCAAAACACTACACAGGATTAACAAAATCTGTATAAACATAGAATTAGACCGACAAATAGCCTTGTTGGCAAAATGGATGTACCTTGGCTTGAGAGTCGTATGAGCTGCTAGGTCCCTGGACGAGTATTTTTGAGAAGGGCCAAAAATACGAGTCCCACCTTGTTCATTACCACCTTTTGCAGGTGCCCATGTTGGTCGAGCTGCAGTCGTCATTTAGGCTTACAGTTGTTGCAATACCTGTAAGACCCAGAAGACACATCAAAATCTATAAATAATTAAGCATAACTACTATCAAACAAAAAATTCAGAATCCTCAATCATCTACAAACTACACAAGCACTGCGTATGTGGAATTATCCATGGACAAGATTTAGGGTTCCATACAAAGACTCTAACTTGATTACATTCATAAAAAGCAGCAGGAAAAAAAAAATCCTAACTTCAAATTTGCCCTGAAAGACAGAATACAAAAATACCAAGCTACGCGAGGTAGATGCATACACACAAATATCCGCAATGTTGAAATTCAAATCCTAATCCAAAGTTGATAAAGAGAAAAATCGTAATAAACATAAATGCAGGCAATTTTTGTACTGTCGAATGAAAATTTCGTGATGAGGGTTAAAAACTTTGGCTTTCCAAACCCTCTTATCACCAACCAAAAAGAACAGCGTAAGAATCGGTGAATGGAGCCTAAAAAGGTGAAATAGAGCAAAACCCTAAAAGGTTTGAAATTTTGTTTACAGAGAAATCGCATGCGAACCCTACCATCAAACAAGAGGCAATTAACAATAAAAACAATAGAAAAATTAGGGTCATTACCTTCTGAATGAAATCGTTTCTGGATTAAGTCTCGACCCGCTTACTATTATTTGTTACGAGACGGAGACACAGACAGAGGATCGGAGACAGGGATAGCTTAAGATAGGGGATCGGATGGGAATTTGACTGAATGTATACAGATACTCACCCAACCAAAAAATAAAAAACTCCACCATTATTTATGTAATACTGTATACGGGCTCGGTAAAAGAATCCGGATTCTGAGTTCGGGGCAAGGCCTTTAGCTTGGGCCCTAGGCCCAGGAAAATAAACTCTAAGAACACAATCTTAAAAAGATTATGTAATATTTCTACATATTATTTACAAATAATAAGCTGATTTCTGGATGAAAATTCTATTGGATGAAGCAATTCAATTATATAAAAGTACTTGCTACTCATTATATATAATGTTTTTTTTTTTTGTCATTAAAATGGGTAAGTAGGGGAGACACCCTGTGAAAACACTACACACATATAAACCAGAGATGAACTACAAATACATGTTGCTGGACTCTCTACTAATAAATATTAAAATGACACAGAAATATATCCAACCGGTCATATAAAGCATGTCTTTTGAGTTGCAAATTAAGCAGCCTAGCGTATCTAATTAAGCAATCTCATAATGCTCTCTCTACTTTATATGTTAATCTCATCCCATCCCATCCCACTCCAAACCACCATTGGTGCCAATAAAGACACCCCAAGTTGAATCGGATTGAATCTTCAATAACTGAATGCGTGTCTTTGACTCTCTGCAACCACATATCTGGCTAAGCCGCCCTCTCTAATCTCATAGTAATATTAATAATAACAATAACAGATATTTATCAAAAAAGTTTCACATCAGCCTCTGGATTAGAAGGTTTGCCAAAGTTGCCAAACGTGCAACATCTGTATCATATCCATATCTGAATGCGACTGCTTTCCTCAGCAGCAAAGTGGGTGAATCTCAACACATACACGTTGCTGAGATTCATGGGCTAGGGGCAGTCAAATTCCATTCAACTACGAAATGTAATTTAAAAGCTGATTTGAATTGTCTGCTTGATTCCACTGTTCACATTCGTTTCTTAATTTGTTTACACCGTTTAAAACATGCATAGCTTTTGATGCAAGTGCTATCGCAAAGTCGTTGATTTCCCAGTAAATATTTGCATTTGAAAGTTGAGTGCACCGCCTCTGTCCATACTCATAATTTAATTGTAGTGATCAATGACTTGATTAACAAGTAATAGAGTTTCTAAATCTCCATATTTTTGTGGTGAGCAGTCATCTTAAATGGGCTTCAGATTTCACTTTCATGCTTACCATCCCACTCCCACGGTTTTCAATTCACTGCAAACCAGTTTTCAATTCATGGGATAAAATTGTAATCCTCTCTTATATATTTTAATTAAATTGATTAATTATTTCCTTCTTTGATTCATGGGATAAAATTATAAGGCTTTACTTGTTTTGATTAAATTTATTAAGAAAAAGTTGACATAATAACTTAGAACTCAGAAGATCCCACAAGGTATCTTGATTATTGTATAATGGAAACAAGTACTTTTAGGAAAATTCTATATAACTATCTTCCAAAGAAAGAAGATGCGTAACCAAATGAACTTGACATCCTAAATTATTGCATAATATATATATATATATATATATATATATATATATATATATATATATATAAGAGTCAGAAATTAATTTTGTAATTATTTGGGATCTAGATAAGCGTGTATCCTTCGGTGACAATGCAAAGTACCCCACAATAAGACATGAAGCTTCCAAATCCACACTAGTTGTGGTCAATATTGCAAAATAAAAACGACAAAGAGGGCCATCTGGTCTCTGCATAATACAAATATCAGTTGGTTGAATTAGGTGGCCAACAGGCCACTGCACCCGCCAGAATTCAAATTAGTTTATTCCTTTTATTAAATAAGTTAAACAGACATAACAATCAGATAAATACTTCTATATCTCGTATATTTAAAGTCTAAAGCAATATTAAATTCATTTTAAAAAAACCAAAAAAAAAAATTAAGAAAAAAGAAAAATCTTTGCTTTTATCCTAAATTTGTATGTGAGAAAAGGTTTGCAACCGAAGCAGCAGTTGCTCTCAGCTTTGCTTGCTTCATAAACAAAAGCCAGAGGGACGTTAGGCCAACGGTTAGCTTCCCTCCAAATTCTGTGATTCACTTGGAAACAAAGCAAAGCCCTTTGACAGTTGATTCTTGGTCACCATCGGAGACCCAACTTCACCTTCCTGACTTGTTCTTCACACCCATCTTCTTCACTCCTCTGCTGCACAACCGTCCTATATACACTTCAGTTTTTTTCCATTCTGTTCACGTTCAGGTCCAACCTTGGGTTTTAGTTTGACTTGCAGTGCTTGTTGCTGGGCTTTTTCTGTCATTTTTTTGGGAAAGAGAGTATCGGCTTTGGAAATTTCGGGTTATGGGATTGAAAAATTTTGGTGGGAAGCTCATCAGCTCTTTGATTAAAGTTCTTCGATTTAGGGATCAAATCCAGCAAGATTGGAGGTTGCTTTGATTTATTTACTTTTCTAAGTTTCTGAATTGGGTTTTTGGACGTGCTGCTTAGGAGCTCAAGCCAGAGCTTCAAGTTCTTGGAGAGATACAATACAAGCTTCTTGAACCAGTACTCCACACAAGTTCGCCAACCCAAATGGTATTTTCCTCTTTTGCCTCTTTCTACTCTCATGAATTTACTTAGAACATGCATGAGAGTTGAATGATATTATGAATTACAAAAACTCTTTAACCGAAAACAGCTGAAAACCCAATACTTGTGATTTCCAAGCGCAATTTCTGTGACAAAGTTTCATACAATTCATGCTTAGAATTCTAATATCAGGTCATTCTACAGTGTAGTTGAGCTTGCATTTGGTCCAATAGAATCTCCACTATGAATACCCGTTACTTTTTTCAACCGGACTCCTTGTGTAATTTGGGCAGTACTGTTTCATTTTCGTCAAGTGCTCCGTCGGGAGGAGAAGATCGCATGGCTTTGATCAGTGTTCGGAACAGGTCTTCTCGTGTTCCTCCTTCTTCGTTCTTGATACGAATGGCCATGAGAATATCTCGAGCAAGGTGGTTCACTTTCCTGAGAAGAGTATTTCACTACCAAAATGGTTCAAGGTCAGATCTTGGGTCCAATCCTTTCAATACCAGCACTTGGATGTTGTTGGAGCTTACAGCTTTGGTTGTCCAAATAAGCATCTCAACGGTTACTTTGTCCATCTCTAATGGGGAGAAGCCAATTTGGCCTATGAGATTGTGGATTGTTGGCTATGATATTGGTTGCCTCCTCAATCTGCTGTTACTATATGGGCGTTACCGGAATCTTTATCCGACTCAAGGTCATGGAGATGGTTTGAGCCTTTCTGATGTAGAACAGCAAAGGGGCATTGAAGAATCTAGGTACTTCCCCACCCCTCCCCCCCACCCCCCCAAATAACTTCCTTTGAATTCTATTATATCTAGAATTAATTGAGTACTTTGGCATGTTACTAGTGACAACTTTTTGGTGCATGGTAATATCCTACAATTGCAGAGAAAACCAAAAAATTTGCCAAATTTAGGGAAATGATAAACTTCGGTCATGGGACAATCATGATTTCTTGAGTAGTTATAAAATTCAAAATATTAATAAGAGCATTTGGAAATGTGAATAGGAGTAGCTGTTATGGTTGATTAAATTGGTATATTATCATCGTCAATGCATCAAAGAAAAATATGATAGCTGCAATGCGGAGCAAGACCAATGAAAATCTAATTATAAGCTAATAATTCTTCTTTTCTTGCGTTGTTATCACACAAAGGCAAGTTTTCTTAAGTAAATGGATTTGGAACTTAAAAAGTTTCTGCAACTCCTCTGAGTTTGATATATATAATTTGTACAGGAGCAATCATTTGATGCACAAGTGCCGGACTTCACTTGAACTGTTCTTTGCAATATGGTTTGTGATGGGTAATGTTTGGGTCTTCGATGCTCGCTTTAGTTCTTTCCATCAAGCTCCGAAACTCCATGTGCTCTGCATCTCCCTACTTGCTTGGAATGCTATCTGTTACTCCTTTCCCTTCCTGCTGTTTCTTCTTCTGTGTTGTTGTGTGCCATTAATTAGTAGCTTTCTGGGGTACAACATGAACATGGGGTCCATTGACAGAGGAGCATCCGATGATCAAATTTCTCAGCTACCCAGTTGGAAATACAAAGCAGTTGACACCAAGTTAGAACATGGAAATGGTACTGACTGCAATTCAGGCCCTGACAATGAAGATCCAGTAAGTGAGACTGCTCCATTCTTTAGAATAGCCACATATATAAGCTTTTTTTTTTTTTGATAAATGCCACATATATAAGCGTGGCATATCATATACAACGTCAAAATTTCTCAAATATAAACCTTACTATATATTATTTAGCTTATGTCATTTGGTACTCAACAATTTTCTCTGGTTGTGTGTCATAATGACAGGAATGCTGTATTTGTCTGGCCAAGTACAGAGACAAGGAGGAAGTGAGACAGTTGCCATGTTCTCATATGTTTCACCTCAAGTGTGTGGATCAGTGGCTCAAAATTATATCATGTTGTCCTCTTTGTAAACAAGAACTAGAGAGATAGAAAAAGGAGATTTGGGTTCTGTTTCTTTTTTTTTAATAACATTCTCTTTTGTGTGATTTTACATATACTTTTTACATGGTTTGCTTGAGTGAGTGTATTGTTTGTACCGTTGAGCTCACCAGTAGACCAGACCATACCAGAGTGTAATCTTTGAGCATACCACTTATAGCAGGAGGAGATAATGGCAGTGAATGTTCACTCCCTCACCACTCCAAGTCTTTCCTATGTACACATGATTTTTGTGTATCATCTTGTATATTTACCTAATAATGCATCAATATGTGTTATATTTATACAGTCACGTGCTTTCTTGTGTAGTTTATGTTGTGATTCTCATTTTCTTCCATTTAGTGACCCATTGTTGGTATTTTCATAGTCAATTTTCTGTCTTTTTTTTTTTTTGGATGAAATAGTCAATTTTCTGTCAGAAACAATGTTATCCCACAATCCCATCCCAATTGGGGAATGAGAAAAACGTACGTTTTAAGAGTCCCACAGTGTCGATATTCAGCAGCGTATGCATTAATAATGGAGTTTAATTATAAATTCATTTAGTGAGATGCGTAGGTGATAAACACACACAGGTGCTACTCGCGGGTCAACCAATCAGATGTTAGTCGTAATTACCAAAAAAAAAAAAAAACAGATGTTGGTGGCATATTAAAACCGTGCAACGATATCAAACTTGACGCAACCAGAGGAGCACACGTGTTTAGTCGTGGCTTTCGGCCGTTACGTAATTATCGCTCCCAATAAATTCCAAATGGGTTAGAGAGAGCTCTTGTGGCTGTGAGGTGTCGAGCTTTGACTCGCCAGAAATAAATGGCGGCTCCTCACTTTGGACATGATTTTTTTTTTTTTCCTTTTTAATTTTTACTCTACACCACTGTGTCCTTTACGACCTTATTAACCTCAAAAGACTTGCAAATAACAAGGCTGCCACTCAACCTTATAATCAACTAAATTTTTCTTGTATTACATATATGGCCTCATTTCTACCGCATGACAGAAGCCTTATTGAAGAAGTTTCACTTTCTAATTAAAAAAAAAAAATTGTGTACTCTCGGTAAAAGAAAAAGGAAAACTTTTGTACACTTTCAGCCATTACATTTTAAGATTATTAGGTAGAATTAAAAAATAACACAAACTCCCGCCTCTTTTATGTGACCGAATGGCATGTTGGTGATAAGAGGCTGAACAAGTCCCAAATGTTGAATCAAGTGCGTAAGCGTCACCTAGACACACACACGGCGTACAAATTCCTATTGCTTCGTTCAGAAACCTGAGGCTGGAATTTCAAAGATGCTAAAAACGACGTCGTGTTTTGAGGTTTGTCAGTTACATAGCCGGATTTTCATTGGCAGTCTCGCTGTATATTAAATAGAAGCAGACGCCAACCAGCTATCTCACTCTCTCAGTCTCAGATTCGCACTCAATTTCTCCGTCCGTCTCTCTCTTTCTTTTTTTTTGTGTGAATCTGAGTCTGTGTTTCTGTGGAGCAAAATGAGTGATATAAGGTCCAAATTCATGGAGGTTTACTCCGTTTTGAAATCGGAGCTTCTCAATGACCCTGCTTTCGAGTTTACCGATGATTCTCGTGAATGGATCGACCGGGTATTTCCATTTCACACTGTCTTTCTACATCTCTGTAGGTTTAATGCAATCCTGTACGTATAATGTGCAGGACTTCAGAGGATTAAATGTTTTTGAACTCTGTGTGGCATTTAGTTAGTCATGTCAATACCGTGATTTAGGTTGTAGAATGAGTGATTCTCTTTATGGTAATGAAGCTGAAAAGCATTTTAAGTTACTTGGAGGGCCTTGTATTGTTGCTGAGGAATGTTTAACTTTTGCTGATTACCATTTCTGCATTTTATAATCTCTTCGCTTTTACTCAACTGAGCTTCCTTGGTTGTAGAAATGGATACTTGGCCACATTCATGTTAGGCAGGCACGATTCTAAACAAGAATTGGCCTTAAATTTGAAATTCTATTGGGAAACAGGAAATAAACTAAAAGTATTTTCTTTTTATATGAAAAAACTTTCCTTTGGCTGAAAAATTTGATGGGCTACCGACTTCGGTGATATTAAGCTGAATTTAAGGCAATATTGGAACATATGAGGCTTTTAGGGCTGCAAAGGTTGACTTTTTGTTGGATATGTAAACATTCTCGAGGATAGGTTGTATGCTTGGCTGTTCATTAATGATTTCTTTCTTTGACATGCTCGTTAACTAACATTTGAAACTTGGTAATATCTGAACTGTTACGTTATATGTATGAATTGGTCCTGCCTTGGCTACCTTGCTATGATTTCTGTGTCTGTGTTTGTTCCATGTTTGTTGTTTTGTTTTATTGGAACAAATGAAAAAATGCATATAGACTGCCCAATTCACCTGTTTTATGTGTCAATATTTCTTAACTACTTGATAATGATCAATTGATCAATTCACTTCTTTTCTATATATTGTTTAAAGTTCTAATTGAGTCGTCCTGCCCTTTTTGTTACAGATGCTGGACTATAATGTGCCAGGAGGTGTGGATAGAAATGAAATTTATATATTACCTGTTTGTGCTGGAGCTTCTGCACTTTGATCATTTGGACTAGTTTTCTACAGAATGTACACAATAATGGCTTTCATCTCACTTTAACTGTTCTCACTGAATGTATTGGTTTTGTAGGAAAGCTGAACCGAGGGCTGTCTGTTATTGACAGCTACAAATTACTTAAAGAAGGGGAACTAGCGAATGATGAATTATTTCTTGCTTGCGCTCTTGGTTGGTGCATTGAATGGGTATCACTACTTGACAGTCGAAAATGCTTGCTTCTGCAATAGAGCCTTTATTTATGAATTAGGGTACTTGTTAGCAGTTGCTCTACTCTGGTTGCATGGGAATTCTGTCCTTATTAAACACTGAATCTTGCAGCTTCAAGCATATTTTCTGGTTCTTGATGATATCATGGACAACTCCATTACCCGTCGTGGTCAACCTTGCTGGTTCAGACTACCAAAGGTGTGGTCTTTAGAGTTAGGAAATGCTTTTTCCAAGATATTACCAGTGAAACATGTTGATATCTTGTTTCCATTGTATCTTAACTCCTGTAAATAATCAATTGTAGATTGGCATGATTGCTGTAAATGATGGTATTATTCTTCGCAACCATATTCCAAGAATTCTCAAGAAGCATTTTAGAGGAAAGCCCTATTATGTGGATCTTCTGGATTTATTTAATGAGGTATGCATGTCTTTGCATATTCTATGGAGCTGGACAAGTGATTTTTGTGTTTCTTCTGAATTGTGTAGAAAATGTTGTTTTCATACAGGTGGAATTCCAAACTACCTCAGGACAAATGATAGATTTAATCACCACAATTGAAGGAGAGAAGGACCTGTCAAAATACTCGTTGCAACTGTAAGTGAAATTCATATGGTTGATCAATATTTGGTTTAGCTCTCAACCAAATTGGTTTTCTGTTTCCGTGTTTAACATATGAAGTTTTCTTTTCTTGCAGTTACCATCGAATTGTTCAGTACAAAACTGCTTATTATTCATTCTATCTCCCAGTGAGTAAACTCCTTGTTTTCTTCATTCATTATTAAATTCTTTGTCAGTGATTTCTTTTTTCTCTCGTAAAAAATAATCCTTTTGAAGGAACTTTTATGTTTCGTTAGCATAAATGTGGGGACATCCATTGATTTGGTTGTCCTCATATCAAAATGCAAAGCTGGGTTTAGAGGCCACTATCTTGTCTTCCTAAAGGCCATAAAGTTTATTATAAATAACTCATGCTTAACAGCTTTCACTGTTTTGAGTTGTGCTTGTTCTGGGGATTTAGTGAATTTTCTTTGATGTTTCATTCTTACTCCCAGGTTGCATGTGCATTGCTGATGAAAGGTGAAAATCTTGATAATCATATTGATGTGAAGAACATTCTCATTGAAATGGGAACCTACTTTCAAATACAGGTGACTGTTAACTTCTTTTGACTGCTCATAAATGTAGGAATATAAATGAGATACAAACCTACACCTCCAAAATGAATTTTTTACCACCATGTGTTTTCCATTTCTTTTCCCACGTCTTCAGCAATTGAGCCAGCAAAATATCTCATTTTCCTATTTTCCCCTGATAATCTCTGAGAGATTTCTACTGTCTCTATCAATAACAGACCAGTTTGTTATGTAGGATGATTGTCTCGATTGTTTTGGTGATCCTCAAGTAATCGGTAAGGTATGTTATGGAGAGTAGATGAAATACTTGTGGCAAGTATTATCAATTGTTTTGACAGAGTATTTGAAATCTCAATTATGGCCTTTTGGACTATCAGGTTGGTACAGATATTGAAGACTTCAAATGCTCTTGGCTGGTTGTAAAAGCACTAGAACTTTGTAATGAGGAACAAAAGAAGTCATTATTTGTAAGCAAAAAGCATTGCTTCTCTCCGTTTCACTTAATTTGTTGTTGAGAATAGTTCTTGACTGCTTATGGGTCTATGTTTTGTGTTATCAGGAGAACTATGGGAAAGCAGATGAAGCATGCGTTGCAAAAGTGAAAGAGTTATATGAAGTCCTTAATCTTCAGGTTCCTCTCTCTAACATTATCTTTTAGGGAGAAAAAAGGACTTGTTTCTCTACTTTAACATTAATAATGAGCAGAGGATAATGCTTTTGACAACATATAAAGAGTTAGGTTTTTTAAAACATCTCAAATTCTAATGATTTTGCTTTGTCATGTACACGACGGAGTAGTTGAGACTGATCAATTAAGAGTAAATTAATTTTGAGTTTTGTAGGGCGTTTTTGAGGAGTATGAGTGCAAGAGTTACCAGAAGCTTGTAAAATCAATTGAAGCACATCCAGATAAAGCAGTACAGGCAGTGTTGAAATCTTTCCTGGCGAAGATATACAAGAGGCAGAAGTAAGAATGGAGGCAGAATGAAGAATAGTTGTCTAACATTATCATTTCTTCAGTTCTAATAAATGTCAAAAAGTGGTTTGGCGATAAAACAAGTTAAAATTGGAACCCCATGCATGGGGCTTTATAGGAACCACTTGTGTGTCTCATAGAGAGCTGACCTGCCAATGGTGTTAGGTGTTTGATGGTTGTTACTGTGTTTTTAATTATTCGAGATTTATGGCTGAGAGAAATAATAACTCTTTTTTTTTTCTTTTTTTCTTTTTTTTAAGTTTAGCTTTCTGATTCTTTCTTGTACATAGGTTTCGACATTTTTTTTTTAAAACCTTACCGTATATATTTTGTGGGGGAAATTCAGATTGTCTATTTACGAGTGATATTTTGGGGACTAAAGTGTTCCATATTATGGTATTTTAGCATTGCATGTTGTTATTATTGAATATTACCATGGTATAATTGGAACACATGTCGATATATAAAGATGGTATCTTTATAAATAACCTGTTTTTAAAGTCAAAGAATGTTAAAATTAGTGGCTGCAAATCAATGTTTAGGTGTAACCACAAATTTGAAACAGCAAAAATTGGAGTGGTTAGAAATTTTGAACAAAAAAGCCAAAGGTTAATGGTCTAAAATTTGTTCCTATTTGTTCAGTTAGGATCTGTTCCTCTTTGGTTTGGGGGGTGAAAAGACTAATAAACAGTCGATACTTGGGTCATCCCCCTTATCACCCTTCTCCTTGCAAGAATCGAAGGAAGAGCACCCCTTTTGTAAAGTGCCGGTTGCCGGAGAACCTCTCTGCAAGTTATATATATCAACCTTGTTTGTTTCGGGTATATATTTATTTTAACCTCTTTTCTAAAAGGGTAATTTGGCAAATTGTTCATATTCATTCACTTCTTCATCTGTTTCTGTTTTCCATTCGTTTTTTTTTACCATCATAACAAAATATATGAACAGGATCTTTGTAAAAATATGTACAACCCAGTTCCCTCGTTACACTTTAATCAAAATCCAATTGATTACAGGATTACAGGATTTAAACAGATCAAAATTCATCATGTTATCATAGTTGGTAATTAAAGAACTTTTTGGCATGTGCATGCATATGTACTGACAAATACGTGATGTTTTGTAAGCTAAATTTGTAACTAGTGCAGGTTTACCATTTAATAGTTGTTTACTTATTGTGTCCAGCAGACAAAATATGGACGACAAAGTGGAGCCAAAACCCCCAACCCCAAAGATCAACATGAACCTGAAGAGTATGAATGAAAAGCTAAACATACCGGATGTTGATTTGGAGGATTTCAAGAAACACTCACATTTACTCGTGTCGTCACCAACATCACAATCACTTACAAAATCTTCAAGTACTAAGTTGAATTGTCTCTGCTCTCCTACAAAACATGTTGGATCATTCCGGTGCAGGCACCACAGGATTTCTGGCATGCATCGTGGAGGTTCTGTCGGTTCCAACCTCTCGGACTTGGCTCGTTGTAAATCGGGTGCCATTGGTGACTCACTCCAAGCCAGTAGCTTCCTGAATTGAAATACACACAAATTAAGCCTTTTTTTTATATATATATAATTGGATATTTCAATGTTGGATGACCATACATGTAATAACGTACGTGTGGTGTTATTTTCTTATTTCCGTTCTCTTCTACATCTACAAATTATTTGAGGGCGTATATATATACATATATATATATATATATATATATATATATATATATATTATCACAAGAGTACGTTTACTACCCAGGTTGTTTTTGATTATGGAACAGAAACTTTTATAAGTTCCTTTTCCGTTCTTAATTCATTGCTACTCATGCTCTTCTACCTGTGTTGTTTTTAGGAATTTGTTACCATCTTTATAATATTTGGTGTTTCTTTCTGCAAGAATTAAGTCTAGAATGGTAATATTAATATGGTGGGAGAGAAATTGATTAATTCAAGCAACCCAGTGCACAGAGGATATATATATATATATATATATATATATATATATATATATATATATATATAAATGTGTAGGCAGTAAAATTCGTCATGTTTCAAATACAAGAGCAATGAATTAAGCTAATTGCAATTTAATTAATTAAGTGAGAGAGTGTACATAAATATATAAGCTTTTGGAACCCATATTTATTAAACTTAATTCCCGCTATATATATAACCCAGATCAAAGTTCATAGTAATAGAGACCTTTTCCCATCCATATTTTACCTTCCATATAATTATGAAACAAGCACTTGAACTAATTTATCCTAGCTTTATGGAATTTGTATGTCTATATATATATATATATATATATACATATATATATATGAGGAATTAGCTAACTTTTTGACGTGGAATTTGTACATATAACGAAACAATAAACATGAGAAATTAGCTTTGAAGTTATTGAGATGCAGATTTTGAAATTTATCTATAATTAGCTTCCACGTAAGTGCGTGTGTATTTATACATGCATTAGAATTGCATCATTGTTTTTTAAATTTTTTAATATTAGATTTTCATCAACGTTTTAGCTCCCAAGGAAGACAAATTAGATTGGTAAAATATAAGAAACTTACTGACTTATAACACTAAACAATTTAGGGATATAATTTTGTGTTAGTTAATTACGAGAACATTATTAACGAGGAAAGAATTCAAATGCAAGTTATATTACCATTTTTAATTTACATCTTTTTTTTTACGAAAACTAAAAATAGAATTGGGTTGGATAACGTTTTAAAAAGCTATTGGACCCTCCTGCCCTCAATAGAAATACTAAACCAAATGATGGGCTTATTGGGCCCAAGTTAAAGCCCACAATCCAATTGTTTGGGCCGTGTGTGGACCCAAATTAGAACGATATAAGATGCCGCCTGATGGCGGCGTTGTGATTGTGGCCTGTGGTGGGTGGGATTTTGATCACCGCCTTCCATGTTCGTTGCTCAATCTCCACCCAGTAAACAAAGCCGCACCGCTAGGAGGTATTTTTTTTTTTTTATTATTATTAAATTAATCTTGTAAAGCTCTAATTTTTCATTCTCTCTATTCATCTTTGCTTTGTCTTTTTATATAAATTTTTTCTTTTTGCTTCGTTTGGTTGCCGGGAAAACCAAGATAAATGATTTGGGGCGCCCCGAAAATACTTCCCAATTAACCGTCATTTGAGGATTACATGTGCTTTCAAAGCACAATTTTTGTTTTTATTTTTACTTTTTCTGTTTTAGTTTGCAATTTTTATGCGTGTTTTTTTCCGGGAAACCAAACGGATGACTATTGCATTGGTTGGGTGGATGAATCGGTAAGTTGAGCGTTTAATCCTTTATGTCTGCAGCTAGTAGTCTAAAATGTGGAAATTGATGTGATGTGACATGAATGAAGCTATTTGCTAGAATAGCTTTTTGCTTTTGCTATTCTGAGATCATCATTGCTTGACCTAATCCGCATTGGAAGGCAGAAGAACTGCTCAATTTATGAAACAA
Source organism: Rhamnella rubrinervis (assembly GCA_007844105.2). Taxonomy (NCBI): domain Eukaryota; kingdom Viridiplantae; phylum Streptophyta; class Magnoliopsida; order Rosales; family Rhamnaceae; genus Rhamnella; species Rhamnella rubrinervis. The sequence continues at coordinate 8,790,908 of CM017578.2, forward strand.
TTCTTCTTTTTCCTGCATTTATGCATTTGTATGTCTTGAGTTTTATAACTTTGATATATCATTTAGAATCCCAGATGACATGGTACAGGTCTCTGATTCAACACTTAATGTGGAATTCGTCTATGTCATTATTATTATTTTTTTTACTTTTATTGTTATACTTTTTGCAGTTTAAAATGTTTATTTGTTTACTCTTTAAGTTTTTAATCTTATATTTTGTTTTAACGCAGACAATCACATCTTTAGATTACTCTCAGTCATCATAATTCATAATCAACATGTCAATACTGCCTGCAAGCACTGTTGCGAAGTCACCTCTATTATCACCAGGTATAGGTATATATAAATATATGATATTTTGAACGTCTCTTTCTATTAGCAGATGAACAAGCTTAATTGCATTTTTTTTTTATTTTGGGTTGGTAACATAGTTGCGAATACTGGAATTTCTTTATTACTTGTGTTCTTAGGGGATCAAAGTAGAATATGTTGGCTAAGTAATTAGGCTTTTAAAATTTTGTTGACAAATGTTGTTGTAGGTTGACATGCATACACAAATAAAAATGTAGAGTGCCTATTAATTGGAAAAATCACAAAAAATATAGATTTCTATGTAACAATTTCTTTAGGGTCAATTTTGGGTAAGGATTTATTGTGTTCCAAATTTTAAAGGAATAGCTTTAATCAATGTGTTGGTTAGAATTTGTTTCGTGCTTTGTAGTTCACTTTTCTTACATTTTCTGATTTTACTTTTATGTGTTTTGCACATGGTGATAACAGTAGGTGAAAGCAGGCAACATAGGATTACGGGGTCTGATCTAAGAAGCCAATTTCGACCTTTTGATGGAAGAGTAGGTCCAGTTAAGATTGCTAATCCTAGACTAGTTGGTCTAGCAACACAAGTTCCACTTATAGACAGAAGAATACCAGTTTTGAAATCTACTAGAAGACAGGATAGCTCGTTCATATGCTCAGCTGCTTTGGTAAGTATACTTCATATTATGAACAAACTATTGTTCTCGTTGATCCTTCTGGGTTTCTAGATTACTTCCATTCCTGCAGTGCAGCAGAAGAGTGTCCTGATTTTGCTCCTTTTTTTTGCAGAGTGCAATATGTTCTGCATCACAAACCCAAACTGTTACACGCGAGGCTCCAACAATTACTAAGCTTCCTGGTAATATAACCATTAGCTACTATTAATTGCTTGTTGCTGCATATGCTGTAAGATAGTGAGATTAGGCAGGAGGTTTGGTGGTAACCTTTACGGGCATAGCAACGAAACTTGAAATTGGGTGGTTTACTACATTATCATGCACTTTAATGTTCTTGCTTACTGAACATTTCCATTATGGATGCTTGGTTTTTGTAACTGATACTATTATATGTCTCATATTTTGGTTTTCTGGTTTTTCAATAGGTTAACTGAAACTCCTGTCATTTATTCCCATTTCCCAATATAAATTGTTACCCAATATTCTTGTGAAAATTTAAGCTAGTTAATTTATATTAGGAACCAAGTATAGTTTAATCTAAAATACATGCACACCAAGTATTCAAAAGTAAGTGTGAAGTTGTTTTCAAGACAGTAATCAGTCAGACATTATCTTCAAATTGTTTAAGAACTTTGCAACTTTTGGGCTCGGTGTCTACTACACATGAATCAAGTCCGCCATTTGTAATAGTTCTCTATGTTATGATTATTGTAAATTCTATCCTGCCTTGCTCGTGCAAGTGCATGTTGAAAGTATTTTTGCATGATTCTGTATTTCCTCTTGAATTCTTCCATCAGTCTGATATCGTATTGTGGTTGAATGATTATACAGCAAAGGAGAAATCACCTCAGCTTGATAATAGTGGTCCTGGATTTCCACCTCGTGATGATGGAGGCGGCGGCGGTGGCGGAGGTGGTGGTGGGGGCAACTTTTCTGGTGGATTTTTCTTTTTTGGATTTCTTCTTTTCCTAGGCTTCTTGAAGGACAAAGAAAGTGAGGGACCTTATCAAGAAGATAGGAGAAGATGAAGGAAAATTTAAGTTTTGAGGTAAATATGGAGATTTAGCTTATATTGTTAGGTTAAGGCCTCATGGGTTTGTTGTACCTTTTTTTGCACTGACCGAGTGACTTGTAATACTCGGAAAATGTTGGACTTGGTTCTAATTGCCTATTTTTTTCTGCTATGCTAATTTGCTGGAGTCATTGTGTGATTTATCACGGCGTTCTCCAATGCTCTTATTGAACTCCATTTTAAATTAATTGCACTATTCATATAAAAGAGTTGCTTGTGGCTGCGCGTAATATTTTAGATATATACTTATATAGTAAACAATAACAAAATAAAACTGCAGTAAAGACTAGCTATCTGTTGTGCATGCCATTCCTGCAATAAAGAAAATGTAAACGACCTGAAGGAAGCAGTCAAAAGCAAAGCACAATAATCTATTGCAACGAATTCCATCAGGCAGAGCAGACCTCTATTTCTTCGTCTTCAAGCAACTCCTTTGAATATAAAAATTTAAAATATTTGAATTAACTTATTTTAACAATTCTTTGTTGGATTTTGTCGATTAACGTATTTATAACAATTAAAGTACTTTAATATATATTTTCTTTTAAGGAATATAAAGGTATTTCTCATCCTAAGTTCCAAATTTGGACTTCTTGATCGAGCCCTTGAAAAATTATAAAAAAATGATAGTGATGAAGAAAAAGTAGCTCCTACATAAAAAAGAGGAGAGAGAATCTACAAATCATCAAAACAAGGGCAACGACATTAATACGCATAGATACGAGGATGACCCTCCTGTTCTTTTCATTAACCATTTAGAGCTCTACTTTTTCCTTCTCTGTTTCTGTTGGCTTTGTTTCCCACACACGGTGCAAAATTTCAGTGCGCCACTAATCTATGTAGAAGAATTAAAATATGTTTATTCCAGAGCTTTTGCAATGATATGACGTGGATTACTACACGATTACACGACTGGAATTATACGCTTAGTTATGAATTCCATTTAATCATATCAAAGAGCTTTTTGTGGTAATAATTCAGATAATAAACAATAACAAAATAAAACTGCCATGAAGAGGTCATTGTATGAACTCGGACGATATGCTCTCAAGTTGCCTATTATATAAAAGCAAACAACCCCCTTGATGAGATTCTGCTCTTGTACAGCAAAAGGGAAGTGATAAATTCCTGACACCCAAAAGATGTACAAATGTTTCCCCCAAACAGAAAAAGAAAATTAAACCAAAACAAAAACTTTTGCCCGTACATCTTCCAAAATTCGTCAATGGCATCATTTAGACGGTCTAGTCCATGTGGTTTCCGAAGTGAGCACATTTCCATAATAAACCTGTTTTGACGATTCATCCCACAAAGCCTGAAACAAGTCCAAAAAACAATGTAATATCAGTTTCAGAACAAAACTGAAAGCAGTTTCTTGTTAGCCAGAGATTATCTCAATGCATTTCAGTCACTATTCTCATCTAACCACTGCCTTACAATTGCTTGGTTTTCACCCATTAACCCTTATCCTTGACAATCTTATTTTAATTTTTTTTTTTTGTATATAGCAGATCTGAACAAACTCCAGTTCACTAAAAATTATAAAATACACAAAATTACCATTTTCTTTTCTCCCTATTAAAAATTATACCTGCCATCCCGATGGGAGGTCGTTTGAAAGTTCAGTTAAATCAGGCTGCTGGTTTTCTTCATTAGGTGCCTCAGGTTGGGTCTGTGCAGCTTCACGGGCTAATTGAGCTCTTCTGCGCTTCACTCGCTCTCGCCTGTGTAACCATGTAACATGGAAGTTAAATTTAGATAGAAATTGTTTGTGTACACACTCTGAAAACATGAGAGAGAGAGAGAGAGAGAGAGAGAGAGAGAGAGAGAGAGTGAGTAAAAAATCGAGTGAAGAACATTTTGCAATGAAAAAGTATTTAGGATCCCATACCAATCACCACCCAGTGGTTGAAAATTAGCATTATCTTTAGCCTCTCCACTAGCTATCTGTTGTGCATGCCATTCCTGCAATAAATAAAATGTAAGAAACTGAAGCGGTCAAAGCACAATAATCTATTGAAAAGAACTCCGTAGAGGACCTCTATTTCTCTCTGCCGCTTCCTCTCTAGCATCTCATAAGCATTTTGTGGCTCTTCTTCATCTTCAAGCAACTCTTCTTTTGCTGCCTTCCACTGGTTAAATAAATGCTTGGGTATTAGACAATTGAAGAAGAAAAATACTGTTCTACTGATCAGAAGATGCAACTGAAGTAGTCATAATGAGAATTCAACTTTAAAAATGAACTACCCAGAAACATACCTTGTCTACCAAACTGGAGACTTTCTTATTGGACCTCAAGGAGGGGGCAACTGCAACCGACCGCTTTTTACTACGTGGAACTGAGAGAGAGAAATCAGCCTTAAGTATGTAAACATATACACAAATTCATCCAAGTAGTCACAAGTAAAATACAGTGGAGGAAACCTCAAGGAAAGCATTGGCTGCTTTTAAATTACCTATACTAATATAACAACAGTGCCTGGGAAAATGAGAAACTGAAATAAAATGCTTTCCCGACATAATAAGTGAAGTAGGATGTCCAACAAGCAACTTCATATCTCAGGCACATCATTAATCCAAAATGTAAGTTCACAATAATTGTGCAGACTATTATTTTTGGACACAGCAAAGCAGAATTAGATATAGTTATCTAGACACACACCACACACACACAACATCCAAGATATTTTTTAAAAAATGTCATCTGAATACAAACACAAAAATACATCCAAAAATATGAAACTTCCAAGATTACTGCTTGGTGTGCGAAGTTACACTATAGGCCAAAGTAGGCTTATGAGCTTTGTTTGAGGTAAAGTATGATCAAAAGCTAGTTATGGATGTACTACCTAAGGTAACTTTGGAAAAACTACCTTTAGATTGACCTTTGGTAATAGCAGATGTAGAAGCGACAGTTGCAGCAACAGAGACGGCATTAGTTTGTAGCAATGGAACAGACTCTTTCACTGAAATGGTCGCAGATGCTTGAATAGTGGGAGTGCCAGAAAGAGCATCTGCAGATGATCCATCAGTCTCACCACCAACAGCAGATTTATCATCATTTTCAGTAGACAATGAATTGAGGCCAGCTCCAATAGAGGAGCCACCAAATTTAATTCGATCAGAAGCAAGGGTGTCATAGCTAAGTGGAGCAACTTGAGTGTGAATCTGAGGGGCCTCTACACTATTAACTATAGGAGCAGGAGGCAGAGATCCATCTTGGATGTAATTATAAGCAACAGGCTCAACAGAGTTAACTATGACTTGAGCAGTTTCAGTATAAGTGGTAGGAACAGCACCATAGTATATTGGTGCCTGGGGAATAGCAACTTGACATCCTTCAACTTGTCCATAAAAGTTACCACTAGGTACTTCAGTAACTGCATGACCATAATATTCATAACCGGAATTTGCATATGATAAATTGTATTGTTCTGCATATGAAGGAGGTTGTCCAGTCTCAGGATATGATTGGGGTGGAGGATATAAAGGTTCAGGTGGCTCATCAGGTGGAGGTGGAGGAACCTGTTCATTATCCGGTGGCGGGGGGGGAATCCACTCCTCATCTGGAGGAGGAGGAACAGTAAATGCATCATCTGACACAGTAGATGTGTGCGTTGCAGGTGGATTAGGATGAATTACTTGTTGTGGCAGAGCAAACTCCTTGGCAGCAGATTCATCTGCAATAGCTGTAATTCCAGTAGAATTTGCATCTTCAACTTCCATGTCCACATCCATATCCATGTCAGCATCTTCCCCGGCCTTTAATTCATCATGACAAGCAGCGCCGCTGAATTGTTCACCAGAAACCCTTTCAATATCCCTAGTAGGAGATCCAAATGAAGGAACATGCTCATCATTTACAGTAGATGCTTTAACATCTGGATCTTTTGGGATTATTGTTACCATGTCTACACTGGCAGAAACAGGAGAATTTTCCGGCGAGGAAAACACATTGTTTCCAGTTCCATCTGCTTCAGATACATGCCTGGGGTTTCCCCATAATTTGTCCTCTCCTCTGAACAAAGACACATCAGTTGCCTCAACTTCATTAATTTGGGCAGATTTTGCAATCTTGCACACTTCATCATTAATGAAACTCTCAAGCTGTTTAAGCTGATTTTCAGAATGCACCCAAAATGGAAGCAGTGATGATCCAAAAGGTGAAAGTGACTTAATATCAGAAAGTCTAATCTCAACTTCTAAAATGTATTTTGAGATGCAGTCAAGACTTTCCAGCTGGCCCTCAGACCTGAACATATAATTTTACCAATTAGAAGAGAAAGCAATCGAGGGGAAAAGAAAAAAGAAAAGCAAGTGCACATAAGGTTCTGACAAAAATTCTATTAACAAACAATAAATGTACGAAGCAGTAACTTTACCCTCTCAAAGACTTCAATCTCTCTAACAAAGACTCACTATATTTCACAAGACCTGAAGAAAGGTTGCTCCCTGCCTCACGACCTTCAAAACCTTTCATATCACACACAAATGTCTCAGAAGCAGTTGTTGTTGAACTGCCATCAACTAAAGGAGGATTGAAAGCAGAAGCACCAGAGTTGATGACATCACTGCCCCAATTTGCATCTTTTAAGGCTTCAGTGTTTACTGCACTCCACTGAGAGAGTTGGTACCCATGTCCGTACATCAAATTAGCAGTCCCTTCCATCGAGTTTGCTGCTGAAACATCTAAACCCACATCTGAAGTCAAGTTGGAATGTCGTGTGTCAACAGAAGCACTCTCCGTTCCTTCAATTAAGGCAGGAGTTTTCTGATCACTGGCCATTTCAGTCACCTGGGACAATACTTCTGGAACTTCCCATGAAGTTTCCCCAGTTTTAGTGTTCCAGTAATAATACTGATTACTTTCTTCATGCATCACAATCTGCCAACCTGAACTAACATCTCCAAGGAGTTGTCTATCAGCCGTTCCAGGAACAGAGACTTGCTCTGTCAAATCCAAATCTTTGTGAGAATCACATGAGGCTGTAGCATCAGTTTCTCGTTTATCACTGCCCCTAAGGCTCTGGGAAACATCAAGCAAAGCAGAATCTCTCTCCACTTCCTGTTGTTTGACCTTATAAGTAGCCTGGTCTTCAACAGCTTTGTCATCCACACGCTGACAACCTTCACCGGGTGAACCTTTAACCTGAAAAATGAAACAGTAAACATGTCGATGAATCAATATCTGCATGACAATTTCTCAAATGTGTTACATGAACTAAACTTCCAAATGCGCATCTGCATACCTATAAGTTAAAAAGTTCAAGTCCCAAAAGTGATCCCATTTATTACCTTATCATCATTGCCAGGTGAGGAATTTTCCACAGTTCGATGACTAGGTCTCTCATTAGAGTTATCCTCCAATTCATCATCACTATATTGGCCGAGTAAGAGCAGAGGATTTTCTGGTTGCGGGCCTGAAAAAGAAGAAAGACTAGCATGTCAAAGACTTGCCAAAATATATGATTATCTACTTCTGAAATGAATACGAAACTACAGAAACAGATGTCCTGGACTATTCAAGTAATATTTCTATGTAACTGATTCAAAGGATAGATTTGAGGAAAAAAGCTTAAAAGAAATAAAATGTCAACATTTAAAATGAGCATTTTAGCATATACTCATCACAGCCACCTGTTACACATTAAAGAAAGATGTCAGTGGGGGTATTAAAGCAAAACAAAGCCAGAGACATACGAACCGATAATTAAATTTCCCTGTTGAAACCTCCAAAATGCTTTGATGCTGCCAAAAAGGGCATAACGATTGGAAGTGATTCATAATTTCACTGTGGCAAGGGCCGACCTGATCAGACAGTGAATGTTCTCAAGACCACAGCCACCCTACAGTTGGAAAACAAATTCTTGGGGGGCAAACAACATAACTGACGGAACAAATAGTTGAGCACACATGTCCTCTCTACATAGTCCTTTTGAAGAAAACTGACGGAACCCACCTGAAGAGGATGGTGAATTGGGTAACCCAACACTACGTTGTGTATCCACATCTGCTCCAACTTCATTGTGTTCAGTGGAGCCACCCAAATCTCCTAGAAAGATAACAAAGTGCTCAATTTTAAAATGCGAAATAAATGTGTGCTTCGAAAAAATTCAGTGCCAAACTGCTGGAAGCATTAATACAAGAGTTTACAAGTAAAAGCATACGCTCAAAAGTCAAAACGATCTCCATATATCGTACATATTCATGTGATGTTTACGTTGATTGCTAATAAAATGAAAGATGGTATAAGTAAAATATATATATATATATATATATATATGGTCTTTCGTTGGTTTAACAAATTCGATTCAATTTACCAAAAAAAATAAAAAGACAAATTCGACTCAAACATATTATGACTCTGCGGGCGGCTTCACACATGAGCATAAAATAGAAAACCCATCAGGAAACCATGCATCAAAACTTATAATAATAAAAAAATCAATTATTTACAACTATAGAAGGGGGGAGAGAGAGAGTACCAGAGGGTTCCGCAAAAAGATCGAGCTTGACTCTGCGGCCTGCGTTGCTCATAGCTGCGAGACGACGCTCTTTTCTCTTCCCCATCGAAACTCTGAGATATTGAAAAACGTGGTTTTGGCGATTTTGATTTTTGAATTGCTCCAAAGGGACTTTGCGGTAGTTGCCTGAATTAGGGATATATGTGTGTGTGTGTGTGTGTGTGAATTAGGGATTTTCCCGGCTCAGAATCTAATAATACGAATTACTGCTGGCGGTCGCGAAAGGTTTGAGCCCTATACGTTTCGTTTCGGCGGTCTTCTACTTTGCCACGCCAGCTCCACACGTCCGTGTTCCAGCCCCCTTTATTTGAATTCTAAGAATCAAAATTATAATAAATTTATTTATTTAAATTTGATTTTGTTTTTTGGTAATAATTTATTTAAATTTGATTTGACTCCAAATGAAGTTTCTTTTGTTTTTTGCTTATTTCTGTAAAACTGACACACCCTTTTGATCCTATAAATGATAGCGTCATTATTTTTTAAAAAGAAAAACAAACAATATTTGTTGTAAATACGATCAGTAACTTACAATCAACTTAATATTAAAATCACGCATTAGCAATGGTAAGTTAGACAAGACCATATTTGTTGCTTACAAGGTATGAAAATCCATTGCAAAAATCACTTGAGAAAAAAGTAAATTTAATTATATTTATATTTTTAAAATTTTATTATTTATATAGAATATGTACCAAGCTATTAATTATTTCTGGAATATTAGGTGCAAAGAGTTTGAGTGAATGTGTGCTAACAAATTAATTTTTGATCTTATAAATAATTCTTTATTATACAATAAAACCCTAGATTGGGATAACAAATATATATATATATATATATATATAATTATATATATATTTTAATAAAAATTCTATATTGTGATTTTTTTTAAATGTCCAACAACACAAATAATTGAGGGAAAAAAAAACTAATTAGATAAAGCATTAATTAAGTTGGTGACATAAAAAAGAGTTCTTTTGCAAAACAAATTTTATCTCTCTTAGCCTCCTATCAACATCGCCATGCCCATCACTCCATCAGATTCGTCACCTTTCACAACTGGTTTCGGTGGTGTCCAGTGCTAAGTACACAGGCCGTATCACACCCCTAACACAGTTTAGCTCTCTAAGCCTCTACGATACCAACCTTCTCCTCTCTCTCTCTCTCTCTCGCTATCTTGGTAAAGTGCCTTTTTTTTTTTTTTATTGCAGCTTTAGGATCCTCCATGATCAGAATCTTACTGAAGTTTTTTCTTTTCTCGGATTTTTATCAGTTGTGAATTGTTTTCTGACTTTGTTATTGGGATCTTGGGTCGGGTTTAGTTTATAGCTCTAGGATTTGGAGATCAGTAACTTTTGGATTGTTGATATATATTTTGGTTTTGGGATGTGTTATTGTACATTTGAATTTGTATTGTTTTGCAACAAAATTCGATCTTTTAGTCGATATTCGTAGATTCTAATTAAATTCTGTTGAATTTTTGCTTATTCGAATTGGGATTGCGACATTTGTTGGGTAATATAATATCTGAATTTTAGGTTTCAGTGCTATTAGAAAGGCATCTGGGTATATCTTTTAGGAATTACTGAAAACAAGTGATATGTTTTTGGTTTGAATAAAAAATCGTTAAGTAATCACATATGGTCGATGGTCAGCTGATAACGTTATTTGGTTTTCTGTTGGCTCTATGAGTAGCTCTCTTGCTGGTTATACAAGTAGCTCTGGGCCTCTTGTATATCTGCAGCAGGTCCTCCAGAGTATGGACATTAAGTGAGCGTGATCAACTACTAAGTCTTGTCAAACTTCTTATCTCTTTGTGATTAACATGGCATGCTTCAAGCTATGCCAATCTGTGGCAGATACCCTCAAGCTTAAATTCGTTCTTTGTCCTCCCTCACGAGCTGCTCAAATTTTGTCTCTAGTCAACGCTCTGAGGTTTCCCCTCTTACGATATCTTGTGAACTGACACATTATGGTTATCTACCCTCAAATAATAAATCCATTTTTTTAATTTGAAAGCATTGTGTCATTTTCAAAGGATATTGTCATCCATATTACTAGATTGTGTTAATAATCATCATATTGTATCCTTTATCTTCCTCTGTTATCATGAAAATTTATAAATGATTAGAAACCGTTCTTTTACCTTCATTGCATCTTGGAATCGTGACCATTGTGTTATGATGAACACGTTGTTTACTCAATTCAAGTATTTTGTTTTGATGAGGTTCCTCTGATTCATTGATTTCTTGAGTAGATCATGTTATATATGAGAATAACACATGTCATTCGTTTTTCAGAAGAGATAGTTTTGGCTGCTCAATTTATTAGAGATCTCAGCATTTGGGCGTGGTTAGAAGAAGCAAGAAATGGTTAAAAGGTATATCTTTCTTTCTTTGCTTTGCAGTCCATTATTATTTCATAGTTAGATGTAAACAAAAATTATGCTTCTCTTCTTTTAATCTTGGTCTTGGAACAGGTATGGAGTGTTTTGATTGTCAGAAAATATCATGTTGCAGTGCATAGAGGGATTCAAGCATTTATTTGCTGCCCTACTGCGGTGCTGTCATCTTGACTTGTATGATCCTTCAAGAGGTCTAGAGGATCCTGAACTTCTAGCAAGGGGACAGTGTGTATGCTGCTGACTTAGTATATTTTATACCATGCTTCATTTATTTATCTTTTTAAATATTGTGGATGAACATTTATTTTGTTGATTTGTGCTATATAGTTATATATTTTTCCTTTCCATGTGTCCTCTCTCGCTCTTTCTGCAATTATAAGCCTTGTACTCAAATCCTTAAAAAGGAAAAGAATAGATATCTATATAGGAATTGAAAAAAGCACAAGGCATTCTTCAACTGTTGGAATTTGATTAGTAAAATGTCTACTTATAAGTTGCCTTCTTTCTCACCTTTACGAAAGAATTCCAAAACCAGCTACTGAAAATAGTTACATTCTTTATGCAGTCAGTGTAAGTGAAATTGAGGCACTTTATGAACTTTTCAAGAAGATTAGCAGTGCAGTGATAGATGACGGTTTGATTAACAAGGTTTATCATCTGGCAACCTTTTCATTATGCATTTATTTTCTGTATGCATCTTGGTTTTAGTGTTTCTTTGTTGCACAGCATGCTCATTTGAACGTCCTTAATACAGATTCCTGTTATTCATTTGTTGTTTTTAAACATAGTTTCCCATTATCCTTTTGAAGGAGGAGTTTCAACTGGCATTATTCAAGACAAACAAAAAAGAGAGCTTGTTTGCTGATCGGGTATCTATTTCAATTCTATGACATATTTTATTGTTATTGCACCTGTGACTGTCTGCTGCAGTGTCATGTCAATTGTGTACACGAGTCGCTGTAGCATTTTAAGCTACCCACTAAGTTTGTCAATAAGCTGCTATCCTTTGATTTTCTTGTTAATTTCAGGTATTCGACTTGTTTGACACAAAGCACAATGGCATACTAGGGTTTGAAGAGTTTGCCCGTGCCCTTTCTGTCTTTCATCCCAACGCCCCAATTGACGATAAGATTGAGTGTATGTTTTTTGCAGTTTATAGAAATTTCCCTGCATAATTTCTGTCTTCCTCTTTTAACAGAAGTGTTTTCCACTTTATTATGGTTAAGTGGTATATGAGTGATATTTTAATATTTATAAACCTCATAGAATCTAGCACCTATCTTTTGACAATGAACTTGATATTGTTTTGAATATTTATCATTCATAGCTTGCGGAATTTCTTTATTTTGAACTTCTTTATTATCTTGTTCCAGTTTCTTTTCAACTGTATGATCTCAAGCAGCAAGGTTTTATTGAAAGGCAGGAGGTAATATTTGTTGAAGCAGGACAGACAATTCTTCATCTCCAATTTTGCTGTTAAGCTTCTATATATTTGTCTCAGACAGTTACAAATCATTTATTGGTGGTTGTATATTTAGGTGAAGCAAATGGTAGTGGCTACACTTGCAGAATCTGGCATGAATCTTTCAGATGATGTGATTGAAAGTATTATTGACAAGGTGCTTCCTCAAACTAATTTTACCCATTTCATATTGCTATTACCTTGATGATATTTAGGAAGTTTCACTTCTTCTTTTGGAATATTGTTTTAGACTTTTGAGGAGGCTGATACAAAACACGATGGAAGGATTGACAAGGAAGAGTGGAGAAGCCTTGTTCTGCGACACCCATCCCTTTTGAAAAATATGACGCTTCAATATCTCAAGTAAGTTTGAACTATGATATTTTCCTTGTATCTGATAATCAGTTGTAGATTATTTATACAATTTGATTTTTCCTAAACTAAATAATGACTCCTATTCATTGAATTTTCTGGATACATAGACAATGGAACTCAAAGGATCATAAACTTTAGAAATGCTACTTAGTTTACTCTTCTCTATTGTTCCGGTAGCTGTTAGCTGACAGGAAGTTCTGACTATTTGTGTGTTGTTTTGTTGAACAGAGACATCACTACAACATTCCCCAGCTTTGTGTTTCACTCACAGGTGGACGATACCTGAAGTTGCAATTTGCTTTCAAGTCGATAGGCATTTCTACTATGGTTTGCATGTTTATAGACGATGTTTCCCTCTTAAATGTAAGGGCCCGAGAAGAAAATTTTCACATCATATTGATTATTCTTTTAAAGATTATTGGCCGTCTGTACTTGTGTTCCGCAACTGAACTTTCAGTGTTTCTGGCTTTCAAGGATTGGAGTTTCAAAGGCATTGATGGTCTGTTTATGTTTCTGCTTGCTCTTCTGCCGTTTCAAATCATTGAAGATCTCTGTATTGAGAAATTCACAGTTTCTACAACTCTTAGATCGAGAAAAAAAAAAAATAGAAGAAACCCCTTTTGTCTTACAGTTTGTGGGGTTATATGCATTCCCGCTGCTGCTTCGCTGATTTAGCATTTAAGTCATATTTACCAAAATACAATTGAAAAAAGATACAGCATGTTTAATTTAAGCCCTTACTAAGGTAGGTGTTTTTAGTAGCTGGGATAATTGATACACGGTGAATACCAGACATGGGATGTACGAATAATCAAACTGGTTAAGTCATGGACAGCCTAGGAAATTAGAAAGTATCGTTCTGTTTTATATCAAATGGCTCTAAGAAAAAGGATTGCTGTATGGGGAAAAATAAGATTTTGCACTGGCTCCAGGGAAGGGTTAATTCGCATGGATAGCGATGAACTTGCGTACAGTTGATTATTCAGTATCAAAGCATTTGTTAGCACCCATGTAAAGGCCATTCAAATTATTTACTTCAAATTTACTTTCACACAGTTAGTTTCAAATTTATTTAAAGGCCGTCATAAGCACTTTAAAAACCTGTTAGTTAAAAGTCCAGACATTCTCCGATGAATGTTGCTTTCTTTCTATAACGTTACGAAAGTACAATACCATACTGAAGCAAACACCATTTATCAGATCATCGCCTCATCTACCGTAAACATGAAGTGAAAAGGGCAAAAAAGAAACGACACACAATGAGGAGAAATTATCTAACTGCGATTAAGAAAATATCTGATAAGAAAAGCAAATAAAATTCGTCCCAAAATCAACCCAACTGCCCTCCACTAAGAGGGGAAAAACTTAAGACACTAAAATAATAAGTTTAATAAAAACAAAACTAGGGATTCACTTAATCAACCTCCTCCATCTTGCTGCCCTCAGCATCGACATCAGCTTCCTCTAGTGGGGGCATCTCCGCATCAGCATCACCAGCTTCCTCATCAATGCTCAATCCGAGTTTCAGCATCCTGTGGATTCTGTTGCCGAAGGTATTTGGGTCATCCAGACTGAAACCAGATGTGAGAAGGGCAGTCTCAAACAGTAGCAGAACAAGGTCCTTCACAGACTTGTCATTCTTATCAACATCAGCCCTCTTCCTCAGCTCTTCCATGATAGGGTTCTCAGGGTTAATCTCCATAGTCTTCTTGCTCGACATATATCCAGCCATGCTGTTGTCCCTCAATGCCTGTGCCTTCATGATCCTCTCCATGTTTGCCGTCCATCCATACTCCCCAGTCACCAAACAGCAGGGAGAATCCACAACTCGATCAGACACAACAACCTTCTCAACTCTATCACCCAGAACGTCCTTCATGACCTTGCAGAGCCCCTCAAACTTCTCCTTCAAGGTTTCTTTCTTCTTCTTCTCATCTTCACTCTCATCCAGTTTCAGGCCTTCCTTGGTAGCTGAGACAAGCTTCTTACCCTCAAACTCCTTGAGTTGACCAACAGCATATTCATCAATAGCATCAACCATATACAGAACCTCATAACCCTTCTTCTTCAGCTTCTCGAGGAAAGGGGAATTTTCTACAGCTTTCTTGCTTTCACCAGTAATGTAGTAGATATCATTCTGTCCCTCCTTCATCCTTGTCACATAGTCCTTCAGACTGGTCATTTCATCACCACTCTTGGTTGAGTGATATCTCAACAACTCGGCAAGCTTTGTCTTGTTCTGGGAATCCTCATGAATGCCAAGCTTTAGGTTCTTAGAGAAAGCTTCATAGAACTTGTTGTAGTCCTCCTTATTCTCTGCAATCTCAAAAAACAGCTCAACACATTTCTTCACCAAGTTCTTACGAATGACCTTCAAGATTTTGTTTTGCTGCAACATTTCTCTTGAAATGTTGAGTGGAAGGTCCTCTGAATCTACAATACCCTTTACAAAGCTAAGGTATTCAGGAATCAGCTCCTCACAATTGTCCATGATGAACACACGGCGAACATACAACTTGATGTTGTTAGGCTTCTTCCTTGTATCAAAGAGATCAAAAGGAGCCCTCTTTGGAACAAAGAGGATAGCCTTGAATTCCAGTTGGCCCTCAACTGAGAAGTGCTTCACGGCAAGGTGTTCCTCCCAATCATTTGTAAGGCTTTTGTAGAAAGCAGCATACTCTTCTTTCGTAATTTCCTCAGGCTTCCTCATCCAGATAGGTTTCTGCTTGTTAACCAGAGACCACTCGTGTGAAACTTCCTTGATCTTTTTCTTCTTCTTCTCTTCTTTCTCTTTTTCCTCATCCACTTCCTCAACCTTCCCTTCCTCTTCCTTCTTTTCTTCCTCATCCTCATCATCAGAAATCTCTTTCTCAGTAGTCTTCTCGATCCAGAGAGAAATAGGGTAACTAATGAACTCAGAATGCTTCTTAACCAAATCCTTAAGACGGCGCTCCTCAAGGTACTCAAGTTGGTCCTCCTTAAGGTGGAGAGTGATCTTTGTACCCCTGCCAAGAACCTCACCAGAGGTATCCCTGGTAACGGTAAATGAGCCACCAGCCTGGGACTCCCAAACATACTGCTCGTCATCGTTGTGCTTTGTGGTGACAATAACCTTCTCAGCAACAAGGTAAGCTGAATAGAAACCAACACCGAATTGACCAATCATGCTCACATCAGCACCTGCAGCAAGGGCTTCCATGAACTCCTTGGTCCCAGACCTTGCAATAGTACCGAGGTTGTTCACCAAATCTGCAAAACACAAGTCATTTAAGTTTGGTACAATCACAATATTATGTTTACAAAAATACCATTAAGAGTACATCTAGAAACTAGAGAAAGAACCTACCAGCTTTGGTCATGCCAATACCACTGTCAATAATGGACAAAGTGTTGTTGGCCTTATCAGGAATTATGTGAATGAAGAGCTCTGGCTGACCATCCAGTTTGCTCTTGTCAGTCAAACTCTCGAATCGAATTTTGTCCAGAGCCTGTAAAGTAGAAACCCCGTTAGATGTATACATATTACATACAGGCACCAAAACAAGGTGCTTGGGCAACAAGCACAATCAGTGACTAAAAACACAATCAATTCACTCCACATCAATACAAGAGTAAATTCATGCAAACATTAGGCACACGCTTAATGTCACTCATCGATATCATTCATATGAACACGTCAGAATAGAAAATGCCACCAAATCATAAATATGAACACATCAGAATCCAAAATACAACCAAATAATTAATATGAACACATCAAAATCCAAAATACAACCAGCAGAAGCGGATAAAGTACTATCAAGCCAAAGCCAACTTTCAACTTAAAAATCGAGAAATCAAGGTGAACTAAAACCTAAACTTTGAAGGCGCAAAACCCAATTCCAATACAGAAAAAAATAAATTTATATAAATACAAGCAAATATTTTAGGTTATAAGAATACTGAACCAAAGGTTGGTTTACTCTTTTCTTATAGGTTATTATATTTCAGCTATATATTATTTCACAGGATAAAGACACAAGCTAAGAGTTAACATCACGCTAAACACAGCAGTCCAAGGGTTGACAAAGCGTTAAACATGTAATCAAGTATTAACATTGCACAGAACATAATCAAATATTGATGACCCACATTCAACGTTATAATAAAAAAGCCCAAGCATTTACAAGTTCATAACCGAGTCATGAATAACACGAACAACAATTGAAACCCAAAAGCTATAAGAAGAAACTTCAAAGTTCTAGATTTAAAAAAAAAAAAAGAGCAAGGACATACGTCATAAGGATTTGTAACAAGCTAAAGTGCGGTGATCGAACCAAATCTCGAATAAATTCAAAATAAATAAACAAAACAAAAAAGCAAGAGTACATACGTCAGAAGCATTGCTGATGAGCTCACGGAGAAAGATCTCCTTGTTGCTGTAAAACGTGTTGATGATCAAACTCAGAAGCTGGTTGATCTCAGCTTGGAATGCGAACGTCTCGGTATCCGCCATAGCTTGATCTCTAAGTCCCTCTTTTCTCTCTTCTTAGGGTTTAGGAGAGGCAGAATATGAGGCAGCAATTAGAACAGAGGAGGTAGACGTAGAGTGTGAGGAAGCGAATCCTTATATAGGAAAGGTTTTAGGGTTTCTAGATCCTTCCATCGCTAATTAATTGGATCTGAATTAGGAATATTTATTTGAAGCATTTTACGAAACTTACCTTGGATGAATAGGTTTCCTATTAGACCCGTTTTCTTCTTGTGCCACGTGTGTAGCTAGACGCGTTTTATCCAACGGCTTCAGGATCTAGAACCATCTATAGAACGACGACAATCAGATTATCGGGTCGGATCCGATAGACTCACAATTTTATAGGTTTCGGAGCTTTTTTATAATACTTAAGCCAAGACTCTTCTTTTTTTTTAAAGTAATTTGGTTAAATATTTACCCTATTATTAATTTTTTAAAAAAATATTTATATTTCATTATTTTTACAGAATTATTTATTTTTTCTAAATATCTCCATCATTTAAAATATTCACTGATCCAAAATATAATACCATTGATTTTTCTTTTCTAATGTAGATCTCAAAAATAGCTACTTTTTTCTTCTTTTTTATCTTACAAAATAAATTATATTCTCATGCATAATTACATTAAATTTTTATTTTTGTATATTATTTTCAGTCAGACTAAAATCTATAAATTAATATTATTAGATATCCCACAGACCTCTTTCCGCAACTAGTCAATCTCTAAGCGGGTCTCTCCAAATACACCGTGACCCATAAAAGCTCCGGTCAATGAATCATATAAAATGGGTTTGTCCGTACGTATTGGAAGAACACATTCTTATCCATTATCAACAGCTTCTGAATCCCACTCAGAATGAAACTGGCATCTCAAAGCATATTACTCCCATTCACTTTGGGATCTCCAACTCCAAGGTCTAAACTTCTGCCTAATTTACTTGATATGTACCCCCTATGCCACACCTGCTTTTGTTTCTTTTGCTGCCCCAGTTCTTGTTAAGTTAGTTCATTGAATGAAAGATCGTAGTGTGTAGAATTGAGCTCAAACCTTGATTATATATGTATAAGAAGAGTAACTTTGCCCATTTTGTTACTTCTGTGTTTGCCGAATTAGGATTACATGGAAAAGACGACGCTGGTTTGATAAAAAAAATGATGCCTTGATTATGTGTGATTACTAATTAGATGTAAAGTAACAGTCTTTATACGTTGATGATGCAAAATATTGTTGTAGAAAATGTCCCATTTCCTCAATTACACCGTATGTCTCTTTGACTGTTTGGAACTTGGGCCAGCTCTATGGAGAATAGGCGACCTAGGAATGCTACAGCAGAGAACTTGCACAGCAGATTTCGCCCATTAACAGTCAAAAGGTTGTCAAGGAGGCTGCTTCTGGAGTTTGTTGGATTCAATTCTATCCTAACATTACAGCCTGTTTTTGTTTTTGCTGCACCAATGCCGGATGTGAAACAACCAGCTGAACAAGTGATTCGGTAAAATGTTGTATGTGATTGTTCATCTGTTTTCAGTCTTCATTAAGTTCTTTTCTTTTTCCTTGAAATTGTTGTTCTATTGAGTTAGAAACCAGTAGGAGTGTTTAAGCTTTCCTTTTAACTCAACTGTATCATATTCTCATATTCGACATTTGTTTGGATTTGAAGTCTACAGGACCTTAAAGCTTTCTAGTGGTGTGAGGATTCAAGGTAAAGAGTTCAAAACATTCCACATAAATTAATTAAGGTCTTTCTGCTTGATAGAGGACTTTGATTTCATTTGCTTCATACATACTTTTGTGACTGGATGGCCATTTGACAAGTTGAGATAGTATGCAATTCAGCAAAAGTAGTGACTAAAATAATGGAAGTAAGTGACTCCGAAGAAATCCCATTGGATAATTACAGACGTGGCTCATCATGGGATGGTGTACATAATGAATATCACTCTTGATTTCTACATTAATCCTGAGTTTTATTTTTCTAGAGATTGTTGAAGGGGAAGGACCAGAAGCCCATGAAAAGGATAACGTTGAAATTAATTATGTATGCCGTCGTTCAAATGGATATTTTGTCCATAGGTAATTTTGCACTCTGCATATATAGCAATTGTGATCTATATTTAAAATTTTTCTTGGTTTCTGTTTCAACACAAGTAATTAGTTTATGGTACTGCCTCACCTTCTCTGAATTACTTGTTATATGTTTCAATATATATAGCACTGTGGATCAATTCAGTGGAGAAAGCGCACCTGTTGTACTTCCACTGGATGAGAATCAGGCTAGTTTTCTGTTTCATTTTAGTATGTGCAGTCCTCAATGTTAGCAGTATTGTGATTATATATATATGGTACCTAATACGAGGAGTTGCTGCTTAATTCTCACAGATTATAAAGGGTTTGAAGGAGGTTCTAATTGGGATGAGGGTTGGAGGTATTTTGTTTGGCTTCCCTTGTCTGACTCTTTTTAACTTAGTTTTACACCCATTACTCCTCTATAATTCAAATCCCCTCGCTATTTTGTAACTGTGGTGTTCTATATTATTAGGAAGAGTGTTGAGTAATTACTCATTGGCAACTGATTTTCAGGAAAGAGAAGAGCATTGATTCCTCCTTCAGTGGGGTACATAAATGAAGACTTAAAGCCAATACCTGAAGAGGTGTTTTACATTTTTACTTTATCCCTTGCGTGATTCCCAATATATTCTACTTCTTTTGCTTTTTCGTTTTTTTTTTCTTTGTTTAAGCAATATTTGGATTGCATTCTTTTTTGTTTGGACAATGGATTGGAATAATAGTATATATAAATCACATTATGATTATCGGTTAATGGTTGCAGTTTGGCCCTCGACGTAGCCTGTTGTCCCATGCAAACGAGCCTTTGATATTTGAAGTGCAGCTCTTGAGAGTAGTTTGAGTTTTATCTTCTCCATTTGTATTGTAGCAGTAGTTTTGTCAACATCTTATATCTCTTTTAACATATTTACCTTTTCCTCACACCTGAGTGAGTCATCTGTACATCTCATACTATTGATACTAAAGCCAAATCTTGAATGGATACGATTTGTTTTGTTTCAATACAGAGTTGAAACAGTACTACATGCTATACTGGAAGTTTTTATATCAATGTGCGCTTTCTTGTGCTGATAACTTAGATTTTCACAAATAATGGTGCACCGCATGCATTCTTTTTGAAGTGACATTGATGAACAGAAGCTTGTGGTTATAAGAATAATATGGCAATTGTCACATATCACGTAGCCAGTTACATTCATACAACATGGGAAACATGTAGTGAAGCTCTGTGCTGATGGTATACGGGTCTTGTGGTTGGTAAAAGAGTCGTCCTTATGGGTTATGTCTGAGAAAGCAAACCACAAACAGAAGGGGGATATATATATCATATACTATCACCAAAATACATAAACATGCCAACATTCAGTAGTAGGGAGTATGGAGGCCTCTGGATTCAAGTCATAATTGAATATAAGCCTCATTGATGCCTTATATGAATCTGAGGGAAGAGGAGTCAAAGTTTCCATGTGAGAAGCAATAGACTCTTCTTCTCATTTTTTATTTATGAAAAATTTGGGGGTAGGCCTGCAGTAGTGACCAATGAGAAAAACATGGCAATTGTGCGGTCATGTTTGAAAGAAAATATGATGGGTAGGGTATAAACTTGAATTCCATCAAATACATATTTTTGTTTGATGGTTTCGATTAAATGAACCTAGGATCTAGGATGGAATAATTAATATTTTCAGCCAAAAAAGAAAAAAAAAAGAAAAAAGAAAAAAAAGAAGACTTATTAGATAGATCTATATAAGAATAAGATAACAGGTAACTAGTAGCAAGGGAGCTGTAAAATTATCCTTAACTTGATCTTGTTATTTTTGTTAGTGGGCTCAACACTATGATGCACAATTTACTTCAAATCCATTAGATAACACCACTAGAGGGCACCACAATGGTCGGTGGTTCCCACGAAAATGAAACGAAGCGTCGTCGTTTTGGGCAATGTTACCGCCTTTGCGTAATTCCTAAGCAGACAGACACGGAACAGTAACACGAAGAGATATTGCAGAAGCACTTTTCCCATCAACCAAAGACGTTTCGACAAAGAAATTCCACATACGCAAAAAACGTTTTGTCCTTTTTTTTTTTTCTCTTCCAATTTTTAATTTCTTTGTAAAGCTCGGAAGTAAGGGGTCTGTTTGGGAGCCGAGAAAACGATGCAGAAAATGGCACAGGGATGGTTTTCTCAGGGCGGTGGTAGTGGCAGTGAGGTCACGGAGAAACCCTCCTCCTCTTTGCTCTCAGATTGGAACACATATGCCGCTGCACAAGCTACAGAGGACAGCTCCTCTTTGGGCATCGGCTTCGATCTCGAATCTGCAGTTCGGTCCGCCAACGACACCGTTTCCGGCACTTTCAACGTGTAAGACCATTTTTCATCTCTGTGATTCCTGCATTTTCCATACACAGGATGTATTATTCGTGTACGTATTTAAACCTTGTCTGCGTATCTAATTGTATATGAGCATATTTGCCTATGTGTATAGTGAGACTTCGATGTTCGAGTATATGTGGGTTGAATCCCATGATGGCTTTTGATTTCTGTCGCTTAGAGATTTAGTAGCTAGTGGGTTCGTAGAATGAGCTGATCCCCTAGCTAAAATGTGAATACTTATATTTGTATATTTGATTTTGCTTACGGGTACTGTTTCTGTGTTTGAATCTGATAGAAGAGTGACTTTTTGTGATTGCTGAAGCGTATTCAAGCAAATTCGGGTGTAGTTTTTTTTTTTCTTCTCTGATTGTTCCAGATTACCTAAGCGAATTCAAGCACTCTCTAACTCATTTTATAATTAGCTTTCTCAATGAACTTTCCATGGTAAAAATAATTAGTATTGACGTGAACACAGTGGAGTGGGGAGTTCCTGACAGGTGGAGGAAGAGACTGGAAATTCTGTTCAGTTTTGTTCTAAAGCAATACATAAAAAGATAGCATTTTTTGTTACTTTTGACTTTTCCTGGAAATTTAAGAAAGTGGTGTTTGTTAATTTATAAAATGATGCATATATTATGTAACTTTTATGAATGCTTTGGTGAGGATACATTTTATTATAATTTTATGTAGTTGGACTGCAAAGGTTCCTATTTTTTAAGTTCACTGTGTAGAAAATATAAAGTGTTAATGTTGTGGCCTTCTCTGTGAAGTCTTAGAAGCTGGAAACCCACACTGGATTTGAAGGGAAGAGACAGCTTGTTCATGTCATACGAGAACTCTTTAAGTCTTAATTTCCTTCCACTTGTCATAAAAGGAAATTCCAAGACAATCACAAAACAAAAGGTCATTTGTTATTTTTGTTGTTCTTTAATAACTGTGTGTAACTTTTGCTGCTCCAGGGAAGCCTGTTAGGCAGAGAAAAAGTTGTGTTTGGAAAATTTACCCCTTGATAAGCTTTGTAGCGAGTTGGAGGAATTCAAGTGGTTAAGACGTGCGTGATGCAATACTTTCAATAAATGAACTAGAGCCACTCAGATTATTTTTCGATACAGAAGTAAATACCTGTAATGTGGTGTCAGTTCTATAGCTTGTCTAAGTATTAGTGTGCTGTTTGCAGGGCACTTTGTATAGCTGATAGTCTTGTGCGTTTTAAGCATTGCCAATATGTGGGTTCTAGTGGATGCAACCATTTTTTAGGTGATTCAAGTGACTTCTAAACAGGTTTTATTTGTTGTTAGAAGTTTAAGTTTTCAATATATGATGCCATGGTGAGGCTCTATAAGTATTCAGCAGCAAATTAGAGTTGCCAGCAATGCACACAAATAGAGAATTACATATACTTAGGGCAAGATCATTTTCCTAGCGATGCGATGATGAGTAAGAAGTGAATCCCGTTTGTCTACTCATCAATTTAGTTGCTGTGTTTACCAAGCCTCGAAGGGATTTATGTCTGCTGATGTGATCAGATTGTCTTTGTGTGTGTTTGTGTTTTCTGCAATCCTTTGTGAGGGTGTATCTGTTTCTCAATATGTGCAGTAAATGTATTTTGGCAATTTCAGTAATCATCCCAGTTTTTAATATAATTACATCCACCTCTCTCTCTCTCTCTCTCTCTCTCTCTCTCTCTCTCTCTCCGTGTTGTGGGATTGTTGACCTTGTTGGTTATGCTTGACTTGTAATGTGAACTTCCTGTTTTAGTTATGGAATGCAAAATGGAAAAATGTGCTCAAACAACGTAACTTACTAATAATCATGAAGGGCCCTATCTAATCCCTATCACCATAAAGGTTCAGCTTGAAAGCAGGCCTTACCTTTTTTATTAGTCAAGGGCTTTCTATGGAATAGTGAGTTACAATTTATAACATAAAATTTCCTCCTATTTATTTTATTTATATTCTGTCAAAGAAGCCTGTCTGGACTGCCTGAATTTTTTACAATGCATATAAGGTATTAAAGCAACAAAAATTTTATTAATTAGTGTATTTCCTATTGATGGTGAAATTAGAAATAGGATAATATGTTAATACTTGAGTTGTCTGCAAAATATTTTATTTAAACCGATACTTCTCTAGCTGTTCATGAATTGTTGTTTGGTTTTTCAAAACATATCTAGGGTTTCTAAAGGGGTTAGAGATCTACCTGGGAACTTTCAGTCTGCCACTAGTACTGTTCCATCAGGGAAAGCTCTCATGTACTTTGGTTTGCTTCTGGCGACGGGCGTGTTTTTCATTTTCATTGCATTTACCATGTTTCTTCCTGTCATGGTTCTGATGCCTCAAAAATTTGCTATCTGCTTTACACTTGGTTGTGGCTTTATTATTGGGTCATTCTTCGCACTTAAGGGTCCAAAGAATCAGCTTGCTCACATGTCTTCAAAAGAGGTATCTGTATTAACTATACCTTCTGTCTTTGTAACAGTGACTCTGCTAACATGATTCCACAAGTTTTATTACCTTTAAATTTATGTTTTGTAAATTTTCCAGAGACTTCCTTTTACATTGGGATTTGTAGGCAGTATGATTGGTACCATATATGTTTCCATGGTGCTTCACAGCTACATCCTCTCTGTGGTCTTCTCTGTATTACAGGTAGGCATATGCAGCCTTAGTTCTATTTCTCATTTTCTTCACGGCCCTGGCGGAGGATCCTGATTCTTTAGGTTCTTTTCAGTTGTAGTATATTATTGCCCATCCTCACTTTTATTGGATGTGGAATCAATGTGTAGTTAAGTTGTTTTAACATATATATTCTTTTAATTGAAATTCCTGTTGCCATGAAACTTTCAGGTTCTTTCACTTGCGTACTATGCTTTTTCATATTTCCCTGGTGGATCTACGGGCATGAAATTTCTAGCATCTGCTCTAACCTCTTCCGTACTGAAATGTTTTGGGAGGTGACGTTGACCTTTGTTCATATTTGTTGCGTTGTATATTTCTCACCTGACTTTGAGATTTTTGCCGATGTAGTTGAAACTTGGGATTACCTATGTTCTTGTGAAAAAGAAAATGCATATTGTATCAATTGGTTGCAAAAACTGTTCAAGGTTATGGATTCTTTTGCTGTTATCTATTTTTCCATTTGATAATGAGGACTATGAAATTAATTTTCTGTGGAGTTATGGGAGACATTAACTTATTTTAGCATGTGCTTTGATGACAAGAATATATGGTTGAAAGCTAAAACATCATATGTGATAATCTCTCTGGAGAGATTATATTGAATGTTGCATTCTCAAAATTGAGTTGAAATTTAAAGAAGAAAAAGCTGTTTTTACATGAGGTTCATTCTATTGTGAGAATAGGTTTCCCTTTTGGTGTCATCTACCAGTCTCATGTTTTAGTTGGAGGTCTGCACAACTCTCATGTGAAATCAATCTAGAAGCATTAGATATAGGAAGGAAAGACAGTCATTGCGAGATAGCTGGTTAGATTTTGCTCGGATATCAGTGCTCAAAACAACTTTTATGGTAGGATAGGAGGAGGGAGCGATGGCAATTGGGTATTATTTAAAAAGACATTTAAACAGCTTGGCTGCGAGATAAGTCTTGATTTAGCAGGAGATAAGATTGTTAAGCTTCGTTGCCAATTCTCCGGGATTGTGGGGTAGTCCTTCCTTAATAAAGTTCATATACTGGACACTTCCCTTGGATAGTGGCTCCACTTACTTCTTAATGTCTCAAAAAGGTCAGGAATTTTTTTTGCCGACATTAGAGGTTAAATTATGGCAGTTTAAAGCAACATACTAGCGCACCTTCTTTATGCCATGATTTGTGAGCTTGTTCTTTCGGATGGACTAAGGGGGTTGATATAATACCGCTCACACACATATATTAGTGATTTGGGGTCAGTGTCCTTGTTTGCCAGGGTCTCTGGTTCTGTAGTCTTGATGAACAGCAAGATGCCAATGTTTACCCAGATTTAAGATTGGAACTAGGAAGGAGTTGGATGATGATTGTGGGTGTCTTTTGAAGTTGCTTAGCCGAAGAGAAGCTTCAAAGGCCTAAACTTTGCCCGTATCATTCTTCTCAATGATTTGACCCAATATTATGAAGTGACTTCAGCTAGACCCATTTCGCTTTCGTTATATATAATTGTTCTTAAAAAGTCCCCAAAGCACCCCCTTCATCCAGAAAATGGTAAGAAATGCTAAAGTTTAAAGAGCAGAAAGCATTAGCACACAATGTTTGACTGTTAAATATTGATGGAATTGCTACAAGTTTTGTGGTTTATGTAAAAAGGGTGGGGTTCATAAGCTTCTAAGGACTCGTTCTACTTCTGACTAGGCTTCACTTTCTTGATATTATAAAATGAGTTGATTAAGAGCTGGTTGGGTACCCATACCCAGAAATTAAGGAAAGATAAGGACAGCAAGACTGTGATTAGGGGACATAGATTTGACCTTCATTATGAAGCTTATGCAAGAAATGCATTGAATTTTATTAAAGCCTTGTCTTTGGCAACGAAGCTATGGAAAGCAAAAGGCCATCTCCTCCTCCACTAAGTAAAACAAAGCAAAAAACAAAAGAAGCTGAGTGATGGGGTTCAAAGAGTACTTGGGTTTTTATCAAATATATTTTTTTTTTGGTAAATTAAATATAATTTATATGTAGCAATTAAAAGCCAAAAGGCAGAGGCCAAGAGAGGGTTCGAATTAGTGAACCTTAATTAATATCAGTACCATAAGAGTTGGTCACCCACTTGGAAAAATAAATTTTTTAAAAAAAAATTAAAGAAGAAAAAGAATGATCGACTTTAAGCCGGCTGCAAAGTAACATGAACTCAGAGATTAATAAATAGCAGATCTCAATTATAAGAGACCAAAAAAAATAAAGAGAAAAGATGCTTAGATGCTTCATCTAGTCAAATCTATCAGTATTTGAATGCTAATTAGTAGGCTAATTATGCATTCACATTGATTTGATCTTGAAAAGCCAAGAGAAAGACGGTTCTCTTTTCAGCAACGTGTATTATTGAGACCCAAAATTAGAGTAAATTAGCAAGAATTATGGAATATAATTTTCCAAACTGGACATTGATTTGGGATAATTGAATTGATAAGAGAGTCAAATTGGAGCCCCTTCATCTCATCTCTGAGACTCAAAACCAATCAATTTGCATGATTGATTAGAAGGCAATGGAATTCTTTATGGAGGGATATGGGTCCTATGGATTTTGATGAGATTTCGTATAGGGCAGGCAATGACAAATCCTGTTTTGGGTCTATCATCATTCATGCTTACTATATTATTATTATTTTAAGATTGGGATTAATAAAAAATAGTTATTGGAGTGTGTATATCCAATTTGCCAACCCTATAGCACGTGTGCCAAGAACCAATCACAAGATGTCCTTGTGATAGTACAATGGTAGACCACTCCCAGGGTCCACCTCTTTTTGCACTTCCAAAACTCCCCTTCACTCTCTCTCTCTCATGTCATGTGCTCTATAATTTTGTGCAGGCCATTGTGGGAGAAGCTTTTCTATTTCTGTGTGTTTAAATTCAATTTCCCATTAACCTAAAAAACATTTTCTATACCCCATTATCTTATATTACATTTATTTCATGTACATACATTAAAATACATCCAGACTATTAAGCCATGCTTGTTCCACTTCTCTCTTTCAAGTTTCCAACAAACATGTGCACCTCTCATGCCATAACCAGAACTCACAACCAATAACAATTCACAAAATTGCAGAATTAATACGGCATCACTATGATGTATGTGAAAGTGTTAGAGATCATAAACTAAAACTTAGTAAAAGCAAGAGCTTTTTCTCTACTATGTTTGCTCCTAAAAGCTGCCATTTCACTTTCTTCAAGGGCCATGAGAAAAAACCAGTAGTGCTGTCAAAGCCTTGTCATGTGACTTCTTCCTTTTTATGTTATCTGCTTTATATTAAAATGTAAGCCATTGTCAAAGATCAGATCCCATCACTACTATTGCTTTTGATTCTCATAATATATATTGTACTTGACTTGATATTACACATGTGATGGGATCTAATATATATGTTAGCCTCACTATGATCTGGATCCAAATCTCAATTCCTACCACTGGAGCACGATATTATGGGTCAATTTTTCCTTTCATTTTTTTTTATTTTTCTTTTAGCAGTATATTTATGCATGGATTAATTGACATGAACCACTAGAAAACAAGAAAACCCAAATCATACAAAATAGTATCATTAATAATAAAAAAAGATAAGAAAAGGCAATCCAGCCAAAGCTTATTTGACTTCATGCACCCAAGTCTATAAAATGCTTTCTAATTGATTAAGAAAAAAAAAATTATTATGGAAATGACTTTATGGAGTTATCTGCTTTTTGTTGTTTAGCTTGGTATTAGTGGAGTCAAGTATTATGGGAGTGTTATTCATCAAAAAAAAAAGTATTATGGGAGTGTTTTATAATATATAATCAATCACCTTTCAGAAAAATATGACTTTCAAATATATATTTTCTTCTTTAAACCACATTATTTTTCAGGCACCAAATAAACAATAAAAAAATGACAATTTCATGAAAACAATTGAATCCAATAGTGTGAAAAATGTCAAAACATTACCAATTTCTAAAACAGTGAAAGATTGAAAATTGTGTATTTCAATATGGCAGTTAATAATTAAAAACCATTGGTGCAGGGTAGTGGTAGCTAGGTGAAAGATGACATGACCTTCCCCATTCGTGCATCAACCACATCCAATATCTAACAAAAATATCCTTTTATTTCTCAGACAGGGAAGCCTCTTTTCAGAAGCTTTTTACCTAAAAAAAAATAAATAATTCCTGTAATAATATGTGGGGATGGAGCCTGAGGATGGTCCATCTCACAGATAAAATATATATGTATATAATTTCTCTCTCTAAGTTTTAGCTGCTGTCATTGTCCCTTCTTTTTATTACTCACTCCTACTTTGGCTCATAGATTTTCTCTTTTCCTCTACTCTTTATATTACTAAATTGTACTTGGTTGTGTAAAGTAGTAATCAATATTCATGTCAAGTACCAGTCAACCATGTCTAAATTGTACATAATAAGTTTCTACTGTTCATAACAACAGTGAAGCATGGCGAAGAAGGTTAGAAAGTTTCCCATCTTCTTATAATTGAAGAACATGGGGTCCATCAATGGATGATTTTGTATGTATATAAAATGCACACCATAACAACTAAAAGAAGCTTTAGGCATGGTTTCATGAAAAGAGGAGGTGTTAAAGAGAGTGGTGTAGCTTCTTATAGCTAGTTTTCACATAATGCATGCATATGCATGGTCTATCTCAATGGGTTTTTGGATTGTAATAAATATGCTGAATTTTTGTCAATTTGGTCGAAAACTTTTCTAGGGCAGTTGTTTTCATACCATTTTGTCTAACATATATGCATGAGAGAACATGGTTGCTCTAGCTACACTTTCTTCGTACTTATTTCATCTCATAACACAATCTCATTGCTATTGCCTTGCATAATCATAAAAGCGTAAATATTTGTAGCTAAGGGATTTATCTTCTTAATTACTTCTTTGTAACTTCAATAGTCACGAACTAAAAAATTTCCATCAATTTTGTTATAGAATAGAGACAAAGAAAGCATGTTACTGATCTCATATTTTCCTCAGAAACAAACGCTATATATATAAAAATTAAAATTTTCGTTTTGAACCAAGCCTGTGACATCATGATGCTAATTAGAATTAGAATGGCCGGTCGAGGGGTGATCAATCATGGCATTTTTAAATCACCATCGTCTTTGTTTTGGTTGCGTTACTTGGTTTTGATTAAAGGCTAAAAGTAATTTAGAATTCTCTAAGTTGGTGTTTGATGTTGTCCCTTCCACTCAAGCCCAGCCTACCTTTCTTTGTTTACTTTTTTTTTTTTTTTTTTTTCTTGACAGCAAAGACCGCCCGACAACATGACCAGATTTGCAGTTTATAAAAACCATAAAAATTTTAAATATTCCTCACTGCCACGTGCCCTTCACTACTACTGCTACTACTCCTCCATTAGATTCCACATACATTTCCTCCGTACATAAACAAACCAAAAAATACATCTCCACTCATTTTAAAAAATTACTATACATACCCATTCTGCTCCGAAAAGAATAACTCCCTCAAACTTCAGATGAATTCATAGTAAAATAAATTTAATAGAATTCCCACATTTACATTTACCGTGTTGACCTTTGCCAACCAACTTGTTCAATAACCTAAGCAAATTCTGGCTGAATTTTGATATCCAAGCCCTTGAAAATAATGTGTTTCCTCAAAAGTTGCTAGGAAATGCAACTAGTAACAAGCACATGTCTGGCTTAGCAATTGTGACCCCAAGAATTAATGATGGACCACTTTCAGTCCTCCCACTATTCAAGAAGATACAGTCATTCTTGGTTAGGGATTCCAGTGTTAATACAATCAGTGGAGTGGCTGTGCTTGGTTGGTTTGATCATTAAGCTGTCACTGTCTGTGATGAGGTAACATCAGCTAAACCAACAAGTAGCCCCAGCTCCATCGATAATGGTTTAAGGCTAATTTTACCCTTCATTGTGTCAGTTGCAGTAAAAGTGAAAACTATATGTATCAGTGTACGTTCTAACAACTAGCTAAAATCGGGTTTGAGGAACAGGATCAAATGTTCTTTCATGACATTCAGCACCCATTGATTTCATTTCTGTGAGTTACATCTAGTAAAAGAGAAACTAAATTATATGCACAAAATAACAAAGAGAAGTCCATCTAGAAAGCAAAATCCAAAAACTTTCAGCTCATTAATTGACAGGGTAAACAAAGAGAGACTCTAATTGTTTTTGTTTAAAAAAAAAATGGGAAAAAAAATAGAAGCAGCCCATTTTCATAAATAAAACCAAAAACAAATCTGCATCACTATCTCTCAATTAACAATAATATTAGAATAAAGTGGTGTTGGATCCAGATCTTCTGCTTTTCTTCTATAAACAAAACATGGGAATCCCCCCTCTACAATCCCAAAACAGATCAACTGTTCTCTTCTCTCAGCAATGCCTGCTTCTCTAAGGAATCTCTTGCTTTCACCCAATATCTTCTCCTTCACCCTACTCTTAGTAATTAACTCTCTTTTCTTTTCTTCTTGTTACTCCATTGATGAACAGGGACAAGCTCTTCTAGCATGGAAGAACAGTTTAATCATTTCCACGGATGCACTAAAATCGTGGAATCCTTCACACTCAACTCCATGCAACAACTGGTTTGGGGTTCACTGCAACTCAAATGGCCAAGTGGTCGAGATAAGCTTCAAGTCAATAGCTATGCAAGGCTCACTGCCTTCGAATTTTCAATCTCTCAAGTCCTTGAATACCCTTATCCTGTCTTCTACCAATCTCACCGGCACAATTCCAAAAGAATTTGGAGAATATCATGAGCTCACCTTCATTGATATTAGTGACAATTCGCTCTCTGGCGAAATTCCAGAGGACCTGTGCAAGCTAAGCAAACTGCAAACTTTGTCCCTCAATACAAATTTTCTTGAAGGTGAAATTCCATCAGACATTGGAAACCTTTCTAGTCTCGAGTATCTGACCCTCTATGATAATCAACTCAGTGGTGAAATTCCAAAGAGTATTGGATCGCTCAGCAAGCTGCAAACTTTCAGAGCAGGCGGGAACAAAAATCTTAAGGGTGAGCTACCTGAAGAGATTGGAAACTGCACCAATTTAGTCATGTTAGGCCTTGCTGCAACCAGCATTTCAGGAAGCATACCTTCATCTATTGGAATGCTGAAGAGAATTCAAACCATAGCCATGTACACGTCTCTTTTGTCCGGTCCTATTCCAGAAGAGATTGGAAACTGCAGCGAGTTGCAGAACCTTTACTTGTACCAGAATTCCATCTCCGGTCCAATCCCGAGAGGAATTGGGGAGCTCAGCAAGCTTCAGAGTCTACTGTTGTGGCAGAACAGCTTAGTGGGAACTATCCCAGATGAGCTGGGAAGCTGCAGAGAACTCAAAATGATGGACTTATCAGAAAATCTTCTGACAGGAAGCATACCAAAAAGTTTTGGTAAGCTTTCCAATCTTCAAGAGCTTCAGCTGAGTGTCAATCAGTTATCAGGTACCATACCTTCTGAAATCTCAAACTGTACGACTCTGGCTCATCTGGAAGTTGACAACAACGAAATTTCGGGTGAGATTCCTACCCTTCTTGGAAATCTGAAGGGCTTAACTATATTCTTTGCCTGGCAAAATACGTTAACTGGCAGCATTCCTGAGAGTCTCTCTGACTGTGAAGAACTTCAGGCTCTTGATCTGTCTTACAACAATCTTATCGGTCAAATACCGAAACAGATTTTTGGATTGAGAAATCTCACTAAGTTGCTTCTACTTTCCAACGATTTATCTGGTTTTATACCGCCGGACATAAGCAACTGCACTAACCTGTACAGGTTGAGATTGAACCACAACAGGTTGGCGGGTACTATTCCATCCGAGATTGGGAAGTTAAAGACTTTGAATTTCATTGACATGAGCAACAACCGCCTTGTTGGAGGAATCCCTCCATCAATATCTGGCTGTGAAAACCTTGAGTTTCTTGACCTCCATACAAATGGGCTAACTGGTTCTGTTCCTGATACTCTGCCCAAAAGCCTGCAGTTCGTGGACATCTCAGACAATAAGCTTACTGGTCAACTGACTCATAGCATTGGGTCACTGATAGAACTTACAAAACTCAATCTGAGAAACAATCAACTTTCAGGCAGAATCCCAGCTGAGATCCTTTCTTGTAACAAGCTTCAATTGCTAGACCTCGGCAACAATGGTTTCTCAGGTGAAATTCCCAAGGAACTGGGACAACTTCCTTCACTCGAAATCTCCCTCAACTTAAGCTGTAACCAACTTTCTGGTGAGATCCCATCTCAATTCTCTGGTCTCACCAAGCTTGGAATCCTTGACCTCTCCCACAACAAGTTCTCAGGGGATTTAAGCACTCTCACAGACCTTCAAAACCTTGTGTCTCTCAATGTCTCCTTTAATGACTTCTCAGGTGAATTGCCCAACACCCCGTTCTTTCGGAAACTACCTCTCAGCGACCTTACTGCAAACAAAGGCCTATATATCTCCGGCGGGGTTGTGACTCCTGCTGATAGTACTGGAGCTTCTGGTCACAGATCAACCATAAAGCTATTGATGTCCATCCTCATTAGCGCCAGTGCAGTTCTAGTCCTGCTTGCAACGTACATGCTGGTACGTAGCCATATGGATAACAGCAAACTCATGAAAGATGACAATTGGGAAATGACTTTGTATCAGAAGCTTGAATTCTCAATCGATGACGTAGTCCGGAATTTAACATCAGCAAATGTGATCGGCACTGGAAGCTCTGGAGTTGTGTACAGGGTGACAATTCCAAATGGGGAAACACTGGCAGTAAAGAAAATGTGGTCTTCAGAAGAGTCAGGAGCATTCGCTTCTGAAATTCGGACACTGGGTTCGATAAGACACAAGAATATCGTCCGGCTTTTGGGTTGGGGTTCGAATCGGAACCTGAAACTGCTGTTCTACGATTACCTCCCAAATGGAAGCTTGAGCTCTCTACTACATGGTGCTGGGAAGGGAGGAGCAGAATGGGAGGCCAGATATGATGTCGTGTTGGGAGTTGCTCATGCACTTGCATACTTGCACCATGACTGTGTGCCTGCTATTTTGCATGGTGATGTCAAAGCCATGAATGTATTACTGGGTCCTAACCATGAGGCATATCTTGCTGATTTTGGGTTAGCTAGGATTGTGAATTGCAATGATGATGATGACGTTGCCAAACCCAGTCAAAGACCTCAGCTTGCTGGTTCTTACGGATACATGGCTCCAGGTACCATTTTTTTTAATTTCTTTCTTTTTTTCCAAAATAGAATTAACCCATTTGTTTTTTGTTCACCAATTCTGCTAAATTAAACCAATAATATTTCTTAATATTTGGTTGATTACAGAACATGCTTCAATGCAGCGTATCACTGAGAAAAGTGATGTATACAGTTTCGGAGTGGTTCTTTTAGAGGTATTAACAGGAAGGCATCCATTAGACCCAACTTTGCCAGGGGGTGCGTATTTGGTTCAATGGGTTCGAGATCACTTGGCCAGCAAGCGAGACCCAGCTGACATTTTTGATTCAAAGCTTAGGGGGAGGGCTGACCCAACAATGCATGAAATGCTGCAAACACTGGCAGTGTCATTCCTGTGTGTGAGCTCTCGAGCTGATGAACGTCCAACAATGAAGGACATTGCTGCAATGCTCAAGGAGATTCGACATGTTGAGGCCACAAGGCCACACCCTGATATATTAAAGGGAGGGCTGTCAGCAATTCAGTCATCTCCTACTTCTAGGAAAGTAGTTTTGCAAGGATCTTCTAACTGCTCTTTTGCTTTCTCTGATGAGTCTCTCTCATCATCAAAGTAATTAAGGATCTCTAGGGGAGAGAGAGAGGTTATATTGTTTTGTTCCATCACCATTTGTGCATATTCATTGGCAAATCCATTAGAGCAGAGGAGAATATTAAAGGTGGAAGTTTTAGCTTGATTTCCCTTCTTTCTTTTCAATTGTAATTTCAGTAAATGAATCTATTATTATAGACTAAAGATGTAGCAAACTTAGAAGGAGACAGCGTCTGAGGCTATTGAATTTGGGAGTTGGAGAGAACTCCTTAATGGCTCCGCCACTGGAGGGGGGCTATCTTGGGATCAGTGATGGCTTGACTGTCGTTAGGAGGTGCGAGAGAGACCCGAAGAGCATGTAGTACAATTTAAAACAATGATTGGTACCTCTGTATCTATGTAATTAGACTTATTCAAAGTAAATGGGATTCCTTCAAATCTCTCTCTCTCTCTCTCTCTCTTTCTCTCTCTCTCTCTCTCCTCTCTGTCTGTGTCAGTATGCATAGAGCAAGTCTTTCCAGCAGTGCTCACATGGTCCAAGGCTCCATACATCACATGTCCATGTGCTGTCTGAGCAACACTTTCCAGCAAAGAAGACTCTTTTATAAGAATTACTAACCTTGGGTTAGAAGACTCTGAATGTCCTCATCAGGAAGCACATGCAGATGCAAGCAGGACCAATATACTTGCACAAATAAATACCAAAACAAACCACCTCTTTTTTCAATTCACTGCGCATGGATTAATGTAATATTTATGACCACGATGCTGTCCTCAACTACCATCACTTTTCAAGTTAATTAACAACAAAAATTTGGAACTCCCTTTTTGTGCATGTGCCAATTATAAGGTGAGTCTACTAGTTGCTTTACAAGTACCCACTACACATCATTACATCAATGAGTAGGGAAGTACCCTTCGTAATCATCAGATGGAATTTAAATAACACACAGATTGAACCACTTATCTTACCATTTCCTTTTTCTTTTTTCTTCTATTTTTCCCAAAAACTTTTGGCGAATGGCAACATGTACATCAAACACAAACAAACATACATGAGAATTTTTATTATCAGCAAGCAAAATGTGATCCCACCAGCATCAAAGCAACGCCCACTTGCTTTGTTTTCAAGCTGTATCCTCACTCTGGTAGGTTCATCCCACCTAAACTAGATGCTGCCAAGTATAAGCCGCAATAAAGTTAGGCACTGACAAGGGCTCAAGCTACTGATTTTCTGGCAACAGCAATATGTGACAACAACATAGCCCCCAACCTCATCCAGATTATACCATTTACATTTCACCCGGTGGTCCTGGACACTAATATTTTGTTCTTACATGGCTGGAGAACAAGGGGCCTAAAATGTTCTCTTAGAAGGGTATTCGGATTCTAACTTCTTTAATATTAAGCTGATGACACCCCAGTGAAACCCGCGATACTGAAGCCAACGAATAATTCTTGATTTCCTTGTCTCATTAGGCACGTCCTGACTTCTGAGCCATTGCTTTGAGGCCTGAACATGTAAATGATCCATCGAGAGCTTTGACAAACCATGACTTGATCCATGATCTCCACCAGATTCTTCATCATCAAAAACCAGTTTTATTGCTTTCTCTGCTTCAACTTCACTTACTCCCTTCTGGAGAAGTGCCTGATCAAATAAAATGGTTACCACATGAAAACAGACAATTTTTCCTTGATAGCATTTGATACTGAACGGAACATAATAACTTATAAATTAAGTTATGCCACAATTTATAACATTTATCTAAAACAAATACTTACTTGCTTGATCCGTCTTGGTCCCCAAGTTGAGGAAGACCATCTAGAACGACAAAATGCTTCCGCATACAAGCTATCGTTGATTAACCCTCTACATTAAACTAAAAGTTTACAGTAAACTAAAAGGATCAAAAGTGCATAAGACATCATATGATATCTGTAGTATATTTGAAGAAGACTGGGATTTAAGAATTCCAATCTGTAAATGATAGAATGACACTATTCAAAGGAATCCATATTTAGGAATCAGTTTACAAGCACAGTCGTATAAAATTTGCTAAGAATCCTATAATGAATCCCCCAATGAAATACAGAATACTTAAGGTTGTTAAACAAATGATTGAGGAAAAGAAAGGAAGAAGAAGAGTGCCAGGCACTCAAAATAGCCCTGTGGCTAAAGATTCCATTACCTAATAAGAAATTCCCTTAGTTGCAAGGTACTCTCTCTTGTAGGTTTATTTGGAAATTTTAACTGCTAATCAAACTGACACTGAGAGATTCACATGATTGATATAGATGGTATAGATGAGGGCATTAAGGCACTAGTTTTATACATTAGAAATCTGCAAGGCAAGATGAGGTATTAGCTGAGGAAAAGAATTTTTTTAAAAAAAAAAAAAACAGAATAAGCGTACATTTTTGTCATGCTTCTTGAAAACTATCCAATTCCATTTGATCCATTATTCTTGTGCTTCTTGTGAATGGTAACCAATAAAGAGGGATACTACTACTAGA
The DNA here is from genome assembly GCA_007844105.2 of Rhamnella rubrinervis. Lineage (NCBI taxonomy): Eukaryota > Viridiplantae > Streptophyta > Magnoliopsida > Rosales > Rhamnaceae > Rhamnella > Rhamnella rubrinervis. The sequence goes on from CM017578.2 coordinate 8,827,673, forward strand.
TTATTACTCACTCTCATATACATGAGCCCCAATAACAAGGATAATTGATTTATTTGGTGACCAACTCATGCAAATTTTCCAAATATTTACTAAAACTAGTGGATGAATAGCCCCAACATAATAATGTTGTTAATTACAGATTATGCACCTGCTTTGGAAGTCATTTATCACTGCCTCAGCCATATCTTGAGAGAAATTTTTTCCATGCAATTTCTTCTTTAGTTCAACTGCAGTGAAAGCCCTGCAGAGGCAGACAAAAGTACATGGAAGACACATTTATTTTCAATATCTAAAACTAACGATATATAGCATCTGATGTTCAGACAACAGAACTGTGCATCAAAGCCTCAAACTCTTAAAAACTTCAAACTGTTCTTTGCAAGTCAGGTACTCAGAAGAGTTTATGTACTTAAATATTCTAACAGAAACAGATTCTCTTTCTCTTTTCTATCCCAACAAAATCTAATAACATCATGCAGCTGTTCTGGCTCTTTTCTAGTGCCTTTTACAGCACCTACATCAGCCTCACAAGTTAGCTCCCCCATGATATTGCACCTTTTATTGCAAAAGAAAAAAAAATGTTTTGGTGGCAAATGTTGATACTTCTAAGCCCAAAAGTTTCCTAAATTACTTGAAACTAATGTAAACCACATATAGCTTTGCCCAGCAAATTACACTGTTTAGAAGTAATTTTCAAACTAGAACCGGTGGTTTAATTTTTAAGGGGAAAAAAGGGTTCATCATTAATAACTTCAATTTACATTACACAACCGCTATTTTTTCTCTTCAGTGAAAATTTCTCCAAAAGTCATTTAGCTTTATGACCATCTTTTTTAAGGAAATAATTAAAATTTATAACCACTAATGGATCATAAAGCAAGTTAAGCAGGAGCAAAAACTATCAAGTTACTTAAGCACTAAACAATAGCAATGCAACAATCAGTTTTTTAACTCAGCAGCACTAGACTACATCAAATCAACAATATTTATCTGAAGTGCAATAAAAAATATCAAAGCAGAGATATTAAGTTAAAGAAATATTGTTAACCTTGTTGCGAGTAACTCTATAGCCAGCTTCTCAGCATCATGCTTGGATTTATCAAATTGTAATACATTATGTTCACGAAATTTCTTTTGATGAATTCTTAACTCATCAACAACCTGCTCAGGCTCTTCAATGAGTTTATGCCCCACAACTCCTAGATCACGATCAATTTGACCAACCAAATCTGGAGATCATACAAAGTTGTAAACATGATAATTGATAAAATAAAATAAAATAAAATCCTAAATTAAAACTTGATGCATAAGTGAACACAAGAACATATAGCTACAATTTGAAAGGTAATTACAGATGTAAGCTATGACTATATTTTTTTGGCATAAGCATATGCTAAAGACATTGATTTTTGGTTGCTTTCATAGACTAACAGAGTACTTCTCCTCCCAAGTATATAGAAACGATGCATTCAGTTGTTAAAAGCTGCTGTTTTGTACACTCAAGCAAGCTCTATAGACATCATTACCATAGCTCACATATTAACATTACTTGCATGCAAATCCGCATAGCAAAACGACATTGTAGTTTGTAGCCACCATGATAAGATATGGTTTCAGTAACTGCGTTTGAGAGTATTATATACCTGGTTCAGCACCACCAAACTGTAAGTCAGTAGCAGGCATTCTCTTGTATTGAGGCTTCGGTTCCCCAGTTTCACATCCAATTCCACCATGTCTGATGCCATTCCTCAATGCACTTGCATCTGAAAAATCACAATCTTGTTTCTTTATGGAGCTTTTAGGTGGCTGGGAATTTTCCAATTTGTTAACCTTTGAAGATTTCTTAGGAATGTATCTAATGGGAACCGACGAGCTGTAATCTCTGCTTTTCAAGCACGTGATTGAACTTTTATTAACCCTGAAAATCCAATCAACTCAACTGCTGAATTAACTCCCATTTTTAATGTTTCCAGGCAAAGAAAATACAAGGTAGAAAATTCACAAAGACGAGAAAATATTCTTAACGTTCGCACCAGGGAATGAAAAAAAGCTGAAATCGAGGTTGGAATTGGGTTTTGAAGATGAGCATTGTAGCGAAAGCCCACACTTTGAAATCGATAGCCGAAATTTTGACGTTGGCATGGGGATTTTGGAAGAATTAGGGTTTTGCTTAAACGGCGGGTCCCGGCTCCGGGAAGAAAAGAAATTCAGTGGACTGGACGAGAACTTCTTGTGGGCTCGCTATCCGAGTGTTTGAAGAAGCCCAAATCTTTGATTCAAGAAGCCCACTTTCAATTTAGAGGCAAAATATAATAATTAAACTGAAATACTTCTTCTTCTTTTTTTGTCTTTTTCTATTTTGGGGTTGGGGAAGGCCCGGGAAGCTCAAGTTGTATTATTGACATTAATTTTGGTGACACTAGAAGAAAATTTCAACCCTAATTATTATTATTACAGGCAAATAAAATATTGTCAACCAATAATTGTAGGTGAAGGATGTGAACCCAAATTAACATAATATTTCTTTGCAAATTTAGCTTCATTTCAGTGCAACAATGTCTAATACTCACATTACGATGAATGTAACATTGGTTGTTTAAAGGTTTGCATGAAAATTCCATGCATAATTAAGACTGGTCGTCATTACAACAATAATTCTGTCGTTGAAGCTAGTTTAACGTACGTACCTATAAGTGAAAGGAAGGTGGTTTTACAATAATGTTATTACGTGCATGGCAGGATTTGAATGTTAAGAATAATTAATGTGCATGTACAAATTAAATTGACGGTGTATGTTAATGCTCCAGGCTCACTCAGTTTTCCAAGCATAGAGAAAATGGCGAAACTCAGAGCTTCCTGCAAGGTCTAGCGTGCCTGGCTTGAAGATAAACAAACCTTGTGCCGAACCTGGAGATGTGAACAACCAATCATGTACGTCCCAGAATATTTGGAGAGGTACATTATTCACCATTACACTCTCGTTCCCTCTGAATCTCCAATTCAAATTCATTATTCGAACTGCCACCGTCCCATCTACGGTTATCCACATTTCAGGTTCACCAGGCCCCGCTAGTGAGTTTTCAACAACAATGTCATGCTCTTTCTGGTCTTCACCCACCATGGCTCTCGTGCAGAACAATCTTTTCCCGTATACATTCTCTCTTTTGTACAGCAATGTTGCCTCCTCCAATGATGGTCTTGACCTTGCTCTCTTATAAGCATCTTTCTTTAAATCTCCCAGCAATAACACTACTTGTCCATTGGAAACCAACGCAACGTAGTAATCCGAGCATGGCTCCGGCGCGCTGCTGAATTTTGCCTGTCGAAAATCCCAGAAAATGTCTACTCGTTGTCCGTCTATCTCAAATGATTTGAGACCCTTCTTGCCCCAGAACTGCCAGGTTTTTAAATCAATCTTACAAGTGAAATTATGGTTTTGTTGACAAGGGTTTTCCACCGTGATATTAAGGCCATGACTGGTGAGGTTTTTGCACCATGTCACTGAGATATTGCACAGCATTAATTCTGCCAATTTGGCTTGGTATACTCGGGCAACAGCACACTGAGGGACACCTTTGTTTGTTGTTTGAGGAGCCCGATCTGACACTTTCTCAGCAGATGATGATGATGCTATTGGAATTGAGAAAGTTGAAGTTTCAAGAGACATCGTTAGTTTAAGATCCTTTACTTGTGGTCTTGGGCAGCTTCTGGTTAAGCCTGGCCTGCCTGGCTAATCTATTTATTCATTTTAGGAAGATTAGGAAAATTCTAAAATGCTCAATTTTCCTAATTCATGTATATGGACCTCATTCTTGCTAACCATAGAACAGGTATAGGCCAGCTCGCGGTGGACTTGGTCTCAATAATATGGGTAAGACGTGATGTTAAGCCAGACTCCAGGGCATGAAGACAAAGTGCGTGCGTGTGTGTGTGTGTGTATGTTACCTCGAATTTTCGAATTTTAAAAGGGAGTTCCTGAATTGCTAAGCCTTTGATGCTGACCAAAATTCACGAAGATGGATTTTTTGAGAATACAAAATACAGAGTACTCAAAAGTTACAGTTGAGATCTGCAAAAAAAATCAATGTCATGATGGAGCTTTTGGAACAACTGACACGGAAAATCTACTTTTGAGGATTTACGTCTCAGCTTAGGCTGTTAAATGAGGCGTCTTAAACAGAAATCTTCCTTATCATTTCCTTTTCCATTAATAGCTTGTTTGTTCTCCAATTAAAACTTTTTTGGTTACTTATTCAAGGCTGTCAATCAAGTCAAGTTTTAGTGTTTAAATTAGTAAATAACTTCTTTTTGGAATCTAAATTGTCAAAATTGTTATCACTTCCACATAACTAACTCGGTTAAAAACCATTTTGCTCGATCGTTGGGTGGCTATTAAGACTAATTTTAGTAAATACAATCCAAATGACTGTTTCCCTAGCTGGATTTCTCCATTTCAGCCAATTATGAAGTGACAATTTCCCGACCATTCCCTTTGTTTAATATGAAATGAAAGTTTATATGTCAGATTGTAAGAATGAAATGAAAGTTTTTCAGTGTAACAACAAAAATGAATATTTTATCACCCACGCTATTGGAAATCGTGCCAAGAAGAAATCTTATTATACAATCAAAAATTAGTTTTCAATATAAACATGAAAAGCCAAGTACCGTATCTATACAAACAAAAAAAAGATTGATCTCAACAAAAATACATTGGCAAATTTAAAGTTGAATTACATTGAATATGTTCCTATATATATGTAAGAGAGAAGGTTTGACAATCTCATCTCCAATGGAAATTTGCCTCAACTATGCAAACTGAAACTCCAACAGTCACTTTAAATTGATTGTTTATATAAAACCTCAAGGTTACATAAAAAATTTACCACGAGGTGAAGAACGGCTCCTTCTGAATTCAGGCATAGATGTATTGCTGCCTTCCTTTGGATAACGAATTCCACCATTTCCATTTCCATTTGGAAGCTTGTTTTCAGCCACTTTACCAGCCACTAAGGGCTCCACTGCCTGCACTAGCCCTCTGCATATAAACAATATATATGAATAAGAATGAAGATTTTGAAGTTGTCAATCCTCTTCATTAAAGTTGAACAAGAATACTTGAAGTGAATACTAAATTGGGTTCAGATTATACCTTGGTTCAAGATTTTGGGAGTTTTTTGAGAAGTTTTGACGAAGCTTTTTCACCTTCAAAGCACCATGTACAGGTGAACCAACAGGAACATGCTCATTTTCTGGCTCAGAAAAGTCACTCTTGCGAGCAGCCTCCTCCACTTTTTCACCAACTTCTAAGTCAGAAAGCAGCGTTGTCACTACATCTAACTTTTGAAGCCTAACCGGGATTATTTGATGCTGCTTTGCCTTAGCTTTACTCTCAGGCTTGCTTTTCCTAATACCACCTTGTCTTATATTAAGAGCTTGTTTAAACTGTTCGTCTTCATGTTCTTGGTGTACTCTCTTGGTAGTCACCTTCTGAAGGCTGTACAATGTATCTGAAATGTTATCTTGCCTTGATGTTGGATCTTGTGAACTAATAAGCACTCTCGAATTGTGGTGATCAGTTGATGGAATCATTGGAATTGTTGCAAGAGATTTATTAACAGGAACTCTAGCTGGAAACGGTATTCTTGCAATTGGTTGGTTATCAGACACATCACCCTTAACCCTGCTTCTAATATGGGCTCCTCTGTCAGTAGATATTGATCTCCTAACGGGTGGGGATGGTGACCTTGGTTTTCCAGAGCTTGCTATCTTTTCTTCAGCCAGGAATGGCATCTTTGGCATAGTATCTTTCTCTGTGAACCCTGAGGGAAACCTTGACCTCCTCTGTTTACCCGAAGAACAGCTTCTAGCCTAAGGACAGAGACCAAGCAACATTATCAATTTATCATTATCATGTGCTATTCTGAGACCTATAATGTTTCCAACACATGATTTTATATTAGCCAGCGTCCTCCTTGTAGTTGATCTCGACATTTTCGAGAAAATTGTCATTCATCTTTTGACTGTACCCTAAGAACTTGACATAATTATAATTATCATTATCTCCCTTCTTAATTTGCTGGCTTTAAGCTTAATCATGGTTTCAATGCTTTAATATGATGTCAAATCTGATGTAGAATGAAATGACCTTATGCTAGTACGACTTACCTCAGAGCTCTTAGTATCATCCGTAGGTCGCTGAGAGGTTTCTGGCTTCAAACTTGCGCTGAGACCATATCTTGGCATACGGAAAGGTGAAACGGCTCTTGTTTTCTGCAAATCTGTGGTGCTTTTAGTAAACCCGCCTTTATGTTCTAGTTCAGCTTCCTTTCTCTCCAGTGCCAGTTTAAGGTTTAATATCTACAAAAATACAAATTTAGCCAGTAAGTTCTTATTAGAAGAAAACAAGTTAAAAATAATTTAATGTAGTGACAGAAAATAAACCTCATCTTTAAGTTCTCGGATTTCACCAGTTTCTTTATTAGATCGAGCTGCCCCAAGTTCTATGGAAGCAACCCTCTCAGCAAACTTGAGTGTACTAATTGTCTCCCCAAGGGCATTAAGTTCAGGATTTATGTGTACAAACATCATTGTCTTGGCTTGCCCACCTATACGTACGATGAAAACTTATAAGATACACATGCACTAAAACCATTTGTCTCTTAGTTTACTAAGTCATACATGTTTATACACAGAATTACAAAGCAACTAGGTTAGCATATCATTATTTTTCCTCTTATAATTAACATGGAATAACAGAATCTTTTATAGAGCATGTCTTTCAATATTACCTAACGAATCTTGCAAAACTTGAGTAAGCTTGCTATTTCTGTAAGGCACATGTGCACTCTTTTGTGCAAGAGCAGAAATGACATCTCCAAGTGCAGAAAGTGACCTATTTATATGTTGAGCCTCCTTTAGTCTCTCACCAACAGCCTCAGATTTATCCACCCTCTCACTTCCAGCCAAATCCACAAGATGAAGGCAACCCCTAAGAATAGATCCAGAAACCAACTCTTTTCCCTGGACGTGAACTGTTAAAACACTGTAATAGGATAGCCAAACCCAAAAATAACTTGTCAGATTAAATTGATGCTAACAATAACGTTCACCAATATGGAAAAGAAACCCTTAAAATCTTCACAAGAAAGAATAAGAACGTCTCTTCTACCTATGTGAACGGCTACTCCTCTCATTTAGAGCTGTAGCACCTACTGCACGATTCTTTTGGCCAATCCTCATCAAATCAAGAACATCTTGGGTGCAAGTAACTGTAACCAAGCTTGCATCAGGTACATTAAGGCCGTTCAGTTGAGAGTTGTTTCTTATGTCTAATGTGCATGTAGTTAAGGTACTGAAGTAATAACAAGCACTTTACTGAAATCGTAACACCAGAATTCAATTCCATTTGGAAATATTATGTGATAAGGGTTATCATGCTATCAAATGAATGATTGAGAGCAGATGTTAAAAGGATATCTTCTGTTAGAGCCATCACTGACTAAAAGGTCTCTCACTTGTTCATTGTATATTTCTATCATCTGTACGGCAACTTCATATTTTACTAATTCCTTCCTTTTCTTCGATATTTGAAATAAGTCACGCAGGGCTCGGTAGTTTACACCCCATGTTTCTTCAGTTGTCAAATCTGGACCACTCTGTAAGAGGGAAACATGTATAAACATAATCTTTGCTGTGACAACAATGAAATTAATGCTACTTTAGTATGCTCTCTCTACTACTACTTTTTCTTGAAATAATCCTAATATAATACCTGACATAGAAATTGATGCTATTAACATGATTCATGCACAAGTTGTAACACAACCCCTAGTAGTACGGTAAGTTCGCAATGAAATGTTACACAAAAAGGTGCTCACATCTAATTTTACAAATATAATAGGCTGGCTTTACCATTGTGTATGTCTTCCCTGAACCAGTTTGTCCATAAGCAAAGATGCAGACATTATAACCATCTAGGACAGACCTGATCAATGGCTGAGTGTCAACATATATTTGACCTGCACAGTGTAATAAATAAAATGTCACAAAAAATTTATAGGATATATACGTAAAACACACACACACAAAAATTCAATAAAAAGAACCCATGTTAGGGTAACAAAAGATACCTTGTGTCACATTTGTCCCAAACACTTTGTTAAATGAAAATACCCTTCTTGCATCTTTGCCCTGTTTCAGGGGATTGACAATCATGATATTTCCATTTTCTCCAATGTAATCCACAGTGGACTGCCCATTCGATTGCCCTGGTAAGAAGGGCCTCACTCTGCAATAAACTCTAATAGTTCCTGCAAGAATGTAAGTTCATCATTTAGATACCGGTATCCTGAAACACTTATTAAAGTTCATTGAAGTTGAAGACCGACAAAACACCTTTAAGGTCCTGGACTTGATTGTAAAGAAGGCGATTTTCCTCTAGAACTTGGTGGTAGGAATTGGAGGCCACTTCCATATCCTTAATATGATGTACTGAGACAATGGAACATATAACTTCATACTATCCTCATATCAATAATAAGATAACTAAATGAAGATAACTTCAACTCTGGGTATATTTTTTACATGGCTGAAGTTGTAGATTCTTACCAAGCCTTCTAAGTTCTTCTTCCCAGTTTGAATGCTTGTATTGTACTTCCAGTTTCGTCTCGTGGAAAGATGCTTTCAGCTCCTAAAACATCCAATACCAATTAATCCAAAACAGAGTTTTAAGATATGAATGGACAAGCTTATGAATAAAATTAAAAAATTTGCAATCAACAAGGACAGAAGCTATTTGTTCTGGGCCAAAATCAGAAGCAATAATATGTCAGCATGCACTACTGTTGATATATGTACTACTAGCTGGCATAATGACCAATGGAGTACCTTATACAGCTTCCTAAAGTTCTATTGACAAGCATATTCAAGATTTTAAAACTTATTTCTTTCTTAAATTTTTTTCCTCAACTTTTCTTTTGAAAGAAACTACGACTTTGACACATAGAATGAAGAAAAAGGAGCAATGCCACCCATTATACTAAAAATGATACCTGAAGCTGTTTCTGTTGAATTTCAATTAGCTCCGGATAACCAGATGAGGGACTGATGATGTGCCGAACAACCTCACTTTTCCCACCACAGATGCAGAATTTGGACATATCACTTGAGACCAAACTAGTTCTTTGACTAAGATAACGTGAAATGGCTTCTACAAATTCAGATTTTGATAGATAACCCATATCACCTTTCAATATTTTCTTCAAGAATATTCCAAGCTGCAAAAAATACAGAGCAAGAAAAAAAAGGGAAAGTAGATTACTTCCATTTAGCAAGGATGAATGTAATGTCATATCCAACATTCTATCAAATGGAAGTAGTTTTACACAGTACTATCAACCTAGACATGGAAAATACCTGAGTGCCTTGAGAAACAAGTAGTGCTGAGAAATCTTTCACTACCTTACAGAGCAAAGTATCAATTACCTACAAATTTCCACCCATTTAACATAATCAGAAGTCATAAAACAATGACTCTTCAGCCTCAAATTATTATTTCTAATTGTTGAGTATCATCAGAACAAAAACTGTACACAAACTCAAATTAGTGGTAAGGTCTTACCTACCATTGCATTCAAAGGCATGTCTTCAATCCCATTACTCTCTTGAAGGTAGGCCTGTAGAAGTCCAAGTCCAAAGTGATCGAAAAGGAAGGCAAGAATATTGGCAGTTCTAGACTCTTCAACTGAGACCTCATTAGAAAGATGGAGAAATTCTAATAGCTGTTCATACTGTGATGATTCAGATTCATCTATTGAGTCATCAGTGCTTTCACTGCCAACCAAGGAGGAGGGCGATCCTTTTGGGAAAGATGTAATCCTCACGGTCCCTCCATATCTCCATACCCCAATTCCACCTGCTTGCTTCCATTCATAATACCCTTTGAGACATAGAATGCAGTCCACAACTTTACTTGATGAGCCTCCCTGTAAATCAAACTTTCTTAATTTCAATAAACGAGATAATAGCAGGACAGATAATGAACTGGACAAGAAAATACATTCACTTTTTGGTGAAAAAAACAATCTCCTAAGTTGCGTATTTTCTTATAACTGAGATGATGTGAATTGGAATTGATATACTGAATCTGTTCACAATAATTTAAATTGCAGTATGGTGCATGTTTCTTATTGAACATAGCAAATTGTTAAGAAAGGATAAAACCTTCTCCAAATCAGACGCTTCAAATGTCAAGAGCTTCATGTCCTTAACAGCCTCAAGGAAATTCCTCATGTTCTCAAAGTACTGAATTGCAGACTGTGCTGGCCCCTCTATTGACTGAACAGCAATGATTGGGTTTTCCACCACCTTTCACAAAACATACAAATAAATAAATAAAAACCAATTCAAAATCAGTACTATGGAAAGGAAACACAATGCATGTTCACGCACAAGCAGAATAATGAAATTATGATTAAAAAAAAAAAACATGCAAGTAATAACCTTGAGAACAGCGCCAGGATTGACTTTGTTGAGAACGTTGCAGAGAATGAGGCCATTGCGGAGTGCAAGGCAGAACTCTTCCTCGGAAGGTTCTTTGGACAGTGATCCTGAGGCGCCGTGGTCCATTTGACGCAGCCATTCTGCTGCTTGGTACCTCCTTGAAGCTGAAAACACATTCAAACATGCGTTTCAGTTCCATATGTCCATCTTTGAAGTTGGTCATCATAGCTCAACAGGGCCAACAAGAAGATGAAACGAAAAGTGATCCGCCAATGCTAATGCTTGTCATTCAAACATTAATTTTTTCTTTGCAAAACCAATTGGACATGACCAAATCAATCATGTAATCCAATTTTAAACCTCTTTTCTTATTCATAATCCATACACCATCTGAAAAATTCTCAATTTCTAAACTTCATATTTGAGATCCAATAGTAATCATTAGTCGCAATCATCGTTCCCACTACCAAAAACAGGGATGTATAGTGAAAGATCCTATCATTATCAAACCTCATCTTTCAAATGCGTCTTTAATGTAGATTTGCTTATAGTATTTGGAGTTGGACTCACCTCCACCCACCCTGGTGGGTCCACATCAGCAAAAGTGATGGGGTACCACCACTATTTATAACCGGCACACTGCTTACCACCATGACGTGCCCTATGATCCTTTCTTTTATTTATTTATTTTTTTTTCCAAATAAATCCAAGACATTTTATCGAAACAACCAAAAAAAAAAAATTGAAAGCAAAAACCTTGAAAGGTGAGTCTACAGAAGTTTTTTTTTTTTTTTTGGGTATTAGTCAACAGAGTTTATTCACATTGTTTCACATTGCATTTATATTTCCAGTGAAGGTGGATTCTTGGGTAAGCATCAAGAATTTATAAATATTTATAATAATAGTAGGTTAATTGCAGTAGTAAATATAAGCATTTTGAACATTGAACCACTGTTAACTTGAGTAAGGTAGTACCTGCTTCTTCAGCTTTTCTATGAGCCAATTCGTAGTCATTGATAATCTCATCGGTGTAGGAATATGGAGTCTCATTTTGAGAGATAAGAGCCTTCAATCCCCTCGAGTTCTTGCAAGGAGATGTGAAATTTGAATTAGAGTTGCCGCTTTCTTGTGGCATTTTGTCGTCTAGCTAGCTCCAATCCTCTCGATAATTGTCCAAAGGTTTATCTTAAACAAACGCCACTGCAGAAAACAAACCAAGTATTGGACAAAATCCTTTATCAACTTCAGCCTGATCTCTGATACACACGCATATAGAGACCCATTTCAGCTGAAGGTGATGAAGAAAATAAATTTCTGTAAAAACAAAAGAAATACAGTGTTAAGAAAGAAGAATAAAAAAGCAAGCTTTGGTTGAAAAAGTGAATGAAATCAATCTACATGTATCTGCACTACTCAAAGTGCTTTTTGATGAATAAGCTTTGCAAATTAAGGCACAAAAAGAGGCTCCACAGGGGAGCTTACAGCACTACTGAAGAGCTTGAACTAAACTCATACGGCAAATTAATGGAAATCAGAAACATATGAATGAGAACTGTCAAGTGGGTTCTATGATTTACCTTTAAAGTGAAGGAAGACATTACAGTTATTTCAGCCAAGACAAAGAGAATTCAGAAACATATATATTTATATATGATAAGTATGAAAAATGCAGTGATCAGTTGTACAAGACTCTACCTTTAAAGGGTGTTGCTGAAAATTTTGAAAGGCCGGAGAAGTGAGAGTGAGCTATAGCTGGAGTAGAGCTTGTGGTAAACTTAGATCTGATCTGACCCAGAGAAGGAAGAAGGTGAAATTAAAGCAAGGTTCTCGTGTGTAGCTGAAATGAGCATTCAAAATATAGTAGAGAAGCTAATAAATGCTCCAATGTCATCAGAGAGAAAACAGAGAGTACTTTTTTTTTGATGAATAGAAAACAGAGAGTACTTGAAGAAGAAATTGAAATATATATTAAAAAGACAAATTCTGGTCCCTGAGAGATATATGAAAAAATCGAATTGAACGTTGGTGTCTCTGACTGCCTAAAATTAAAAATGTCATGCACAGGCACTAACGGTGTTACACTTGGTTTATTTGATTATTTGGCACAAGGGTGTCGTCCAAGGATGGGTAGCAGCATTTGAAAGAAAGAGAGGGAGAGTGCTCCTCCAAGTGGCATGCGTTGCTGCCAAATCATGTTATGCCAAGTGTACTCTCCCGTGGGACCCTTCTGTATTTGGGACTCCACGGCAGGATCTGCCCAAAATGATCGCGTACTCTAATGCTTTTGAAAAAGCATTGCTCTTTAATTTTATTTAGACTGCATTTGCCTTGCTATGTTGCAAGGTAGTTTTATACTTCTATACATGTTCTTTGTTAACAGTGTTTGAGCCGTTATTTCTATCAAATACTCGTCGGCAATGCTTGTGTGTGTGTATATACATGATTGTAATTACTAGATTGATCTTCGCCTTCATTACCAAAAAAAAAAAAGATTGATCTTGGCCTCTTGGGGATAATCTGGTCAGCATATGAATTTGACAATTACATGATTATGTGTTTGGATGATGGTCTCCGAATAAAATAGAATTATATATTATCAAGCTGCATGCTTTTTTCTTTTTTCTCGTTTTTTGGCAACTGAAATGTTTTTGGTAAGTGATAACCTATAAGTGTTGCAGTGAAAATTCTCACACACTTTCAATTTGATCAAACACCATTTGTCGTTTTAAGCAATACCCAGTTTAAGTTGTGTATAGTTTAAATTAATTATTTTATATAATGTATATGCTGGTATTTGGTGGGAAAGGAAAGAAGTATGGTTGCTGAAAATCACAGTAGATTCGACTGAGAAAAACTGAAAAGACCAGACTCTCTTTATTATTTATATAATAGCGCGCACACTAGAGAAACATATTTTATGAAGCACAGCACGATAGAAACACAACATGAATGTTAAAATGATCAATTTGTCCCCAAGAGGCAAGATAGTATAGTTATGAATATATCATATAATTAAAGGAATTGTTACGGTGCTTTATCCGTATTTAAACACAAATGATATGACATATTTTTATTAATTGAAAATTTTATATAGTTAATAAAGTTGATATATTCGTTATATATAAGCAAAAATATGTCGTAGCGCATGCAAATTGTATTAAAGAAATTGTACTCTTTCAATACATCTCAACCTATAGTGGGTGGGACACAGTGTTTCGACGGGAATAAGTGCTATAAATAAAAGAGAAAAGGAAAATGAATGTTAGGTGGTTGTTTATTTGAAATGAACAAGAGGCAAAGTGGAATGAGGTCCACTTTGGAACGTTGGATACCATGATTTAAATGATTGCAAGAGGAAAGCTTTTTCCATAGGCTTTGTACAAAATGTAGCCCATTTCATGGACCATTTAATGGAAGGTTCTCTCTATGGAATTATAGTCTAAATTTGCTTTAATTAACTTTTGTTTTGATTACTTAAAGCTTTTTTTGGGAGAAAACTTGTCCCATAAGCATGCATGCACTATAGTGGTCAATTTTGTCACAGTAAAAAGAAAAAGTTGATTTTTATATGAACACCTTAATTTCTCACTCTTAACCGCCCTCTCTCTCTTTTTTTTCTTTTTTGTTCTTGAAGTTTTACGTGGTAGTGTAATGAATTTGAGCGGTGAGACTACTATGTTATTAAAATGTAATTGTTTTTGGGGGAGGAAATTAAAGATTATGTTGGAGGAGCATGAGAGATATAAAATGATTGGGTAGGCTGTATATATGTTCCAGAAAACAATGGTCTTATGTATAAATAACCACTTCTTTTCACGCCTGCGCTGCAATATGCAATTATGCATGCTTTTTATTACTTTCTCTGTGACTCTGAGGATATATATATATATAGCTTCTTTTTCTCATTCTTTTTAGGAAAAAAAATTAATTACGTTTAATTAATGGCTCACTGGCCAAACGGGTCTCTGTCATGCAGTAGTTGTATGGGGCAGATCAGATGGAGCCGAATAAGAATCAATGTAAGGGATATGGGCTTCCTTATCCAGTTTCCACAAGCTTATTTGCTCTCCTGTCCACAATTACAAAATACCTTTATCAGAAGCCCATTCACATTTTTGCACTCCTACAGGCCCATCAAAGTGGCTTTTGGGTTTGGGTCAACCACTGACTTGTTTTTTTTTTTGGTAATACCACTGACTTGTTTTTTGTTTGCATGCACAAGCCAGGAATTGGAGTTTTGCACACTGGAAAGTAGGTAGGCGGCGTAGACTGAAACAGTGGCCGGGCACACTACCATTCTCTACAACCTTACATTACTAGTTTGTTTATCATCTTGCATCAATCTAGACTATATGTAGAGTCGTGGGGTTATATAAAATTGAAAAGGACAAATATATATTTGGATAAAAAGTTATTGAAAAAGATTAAATACGAAAAGCATATAAGATTCCCATTTTTATATCTAACTCGCCACTGATAGTAGTGTGTGTGTGTGTGTGTGTGTATATATATATATATGCGTGACGGTGTTAAAGTAAGTAAGAAGTATGAGGTACCCTAATTAAAAGAAATAACACATAAAAGTGGCAGTGCTTGGTGTGGTGGGCAATTAATTGAATGAAGGAAGACATTACAGCAACAACCTACCACTTGGGATTAAGCTGTGATTAGTTGTAACCACCACCCCCAATACTTGGAAGTTGGAACCCATTATCTATGGATTTAGGACCAAGTTCATGTATAGACAATCAATTGGAAACTTTTGGGCAAATTCCACAAGCCATCACCTGTCCCACAGTTGGAATTTTATTTTTCCTAGTCATTTCAAACTTTTACTGCTAGTGTTTAGTATATTTACCAACAATAAAACTTTTACTACTATTTTTCTCCTGGAAAAAGACAATTCTACTTTTATAGTAATATATATGACTATCAGATAATGAACCAATTCAGGATACAAAAGAAAAATGCTTTGTTTCTTTATACATATATATATATATATATTTCCATGTTTAAGTGAATTAAAAAGCTCGATCCACTAGAATCTCAAAAATATCTGCATAAATAAAGAGAGAGCCAAAATGTAAGAAAAATACCAAATATATGGAAAAAGTCCCATCAATCTCTTTTACATGCTGACAAAGAAAGAGATAAACATTAAATGAATATTATATATATAAAAAAACTAATGTCCAAATAATACATACTCTTTTGGACTTTTGCTTCTCTATTAATTATTTCTACATGGGATGCTAGTTTTATGTGACTTGGGCATTGAAAATCCAGTTTATTAATACAATATATTACATATTCCAGATAAATATGGCCAACACTCAAATTAATTCTATAAGTGGCAGCTCAGTTACTTGATTATATATATATATATATATATATATATATATATATATATATATATATATAAATTTCTGGAAGCCACGGGCAATCTACCCCTTCAAAGTTTCATTCGGACTGTCTCCTGCAGAATGGACTTCTCAAAGTTTCAAAGTAATCTTAGACTTTGATTCTAAAAAAATTATCTGATATTTTAATAAAGTAGATCGTGGACTTGCTTAATTTTATTCTCATAATGATATTCCTAACTTTTGTGGGGGTGCGACCACACTGTTGTTATGAGAGTTTTTTTTTTAATAATAAAAAAAATATCGGTACGTAGAATTTTATTAGTGAGTACAATTTTTTTATTATTTTAATTTTATAATTCTGTATAAGTCTAAAATAAATAGTTCAATCATTTTAATAAATTCTCCTTTATTTAGCATTTTAAATAATATTGAGTACATTTAAAATAATAATAGAGTTTACTAAAACTCAAATTACAATTCTTATAAATAGGTGTGATTAAACGGTTTGTCACTATGAGACCTTGATTATTCTACAAATAGAAGAAATGTATGACCCTGTTATTTTGTTTACTGATTCATTAATATTGACTTGGAATTTTAATATACACCCGTATGAATATGATATATAGAATTCAATACTAATAAGGACACCAGCGCCCTCCTTCTTATCAAATGAAAAATCAGCTGTTAATTTTTTTTAATCATTAAAAAAAATTTCAAAATGAAAATTATCAACTTTAAAATTAAGTATTATTTATTATTGTATTTGTATAAATCCCTGTGAATGTTCAGAATTATGAAGTTGGGAAAAAAAAATAATGGATAAGTAGGAGTGCTAGGCAGCTCTATACATCAATTGGAACAGCTAACGTTAGCCACCTACTTATTAATTTGTAATTTTTGCTAATCAAATGGATATCACTAATCACTCAAGTTCAACATATTGCTCCCCAATAACTAAACCCAATCAAGATCTACACCAAAAAAATATATGATAGGTAAGGAGTTGATTGATGGGAGAGGATTGCAAATATTAAGCAGAAAATAAAAACGAATCCAAAAAGTATGAAATTATTTAAAGCAACAAAGAAAAAAAAAAGGGATTGAATGTATAAATGATTTTAATTGAGATTATCGTGATTTCCAATTAAAATCATCCCGAAATTATTATTATTTTTTTGTTGTATGATAAAATAAAGAATATTCACTCATGGACCACGATGAAGGTAGGTCCAATCAAAACAAGGAAAAATAAATTGGAAAATATTTGATTAAATTCTCATCCGTGGATCGCGGTGGTAGGACCGTAAGACGGTGTTAGCAAATCATACAGAAGGCAAGCCATCGTCCAATAGTAGAAGTGGGGTCCGGTTCCGATTCAGTGCCACGTTGGAACCTCAATCCGATGAGATATGCTAACCCCCACCCACTGTTTTACTGCACCACCGCACGAGCCAAAGAAAACGTAACAGAGACAGAGAGAGAGAGAGAGTGTAAATACTGGTGCTGTGGCTCCACCAGTAATTTCCATGCGAGTCTCGGCCCATTTTTCTAAACATGGACTTCGGTGCGCGGTCTCCCTACCCTCCGGCTCCACTATATAATCTCGACCGCCTGTGTCTGTCTCGGTCTTATGATACTCTCTCTCTCTCCCTATAATTTCTTCGAAGCGCCTCTTAGCTTGCTTTCAAATCTCTCTCCCTCCCTCAAACTTCTCTCTCTCTCTCCAGATCACCAGGTATTACATTGGTGGATTCCTGATTTTATTTGATTTAATCTTAAAGTTTCAATTTTTTTTAATCTTTTTGATTCTGAAAATATGTTCGTTTTGGTTTTGGTTGATCAAGTTTTTTGATATCTGAATGCTGTGTATGCCATTCGCATTGGATCTGCGGATTTGATATTGCTCACCAATAAGTCTACCAATGCTTTTTACTCTGCTTGGAGATTGCTTTGATTTGATTTCTCCTTGTTTACTATGCTTTATGTGTTTGGTTCGGTCTGAGTGTTTATACGCGATGATGATCAAACGTGCGTAAGTTGAGGTTTTGTGTTGCTTGTTTTGGTGTCATTGTGGTTCCGTGGAATCGAATCCACTTTTTGGACTCATTATGTGATTTTGATTCCGCCTGAATGCTTACGGAACTACAGTTAGTGTGTGGTATGATTCTGTTACGTGCATTAGACTGCTTGATTTCTAACCTATAATTAGAGCTCGTATTCTATTTGCATTGTTGTTGTTTGATTGAATCAGTAACTGCAAGCTCATTTGTTTTTGGAGCTTCTGTTGAGGCATTGGGAAGCTACACTAAAACCAAGTAAATGCTAATATGTCCTGTTAATTAAAAGAAGAAGAAGAAGTTTATTTCTTTAAGAAAATTGAATGATTTGATAGCAACTTTGTTTATTTTAGGTCCTCAGCACTAGTTGGATTGAATTTTGTTTCATTACTATGCTGTATTACAATCTACCATTCTGTGTTTCTGTTTATACCGTGTCTTATTTTCAATTTATTGGACGTGTATATTGCAAACAATTTTCCAACCAATGTTTCCTATAGTAACATAAGAAACTTTAGCAAGAGACAAAATCAAATGGTCTGGATAGATTTTGATTATCAGGCATGTTGTTTGGGGTCTGAGGTTGCGTGACCCAATCTAGCAGCAAGAGTTACAGTGCAATAAATTGATACCTTAATTTCAAAGGATAGCCATTTCTTCAGTTTGCTATATAGTATATAGTTATCTGTATTATGTTGATTTTTGTGGTGCTGTGATTGCATTAGTCACTTCTCTTTGGTTTCTGTGTAGGTCTCTGTACATGGATTCTAAGTCAGTTGTAGACTTAATAGAAGCCTCCTCAGGGGTTCATTTTTCTGGATTTCACATGAATGGTTTAGAGCAAAGACATACAGAGGTGGAGCAACCAACAACCTCAGCAACAGATAACATGCATAAACAACCTTTTGTCATTGGTAAGTGTTGGCTTGGAAATTATGTTCTTAAAGCATGCTTTGATTGTTGTTCTGTATTTTATAACTTTGTAACTTGAATTGGCAGTTGTCCAACATTATTGAATTTATTACTTTCTGTGACCTTTTTACTTCCACATATTGATCTAGGGTTTGGTATTTTCATTTTATTTAATAATATCTATCCATCATATTAGAAGGTATGATAGTTTCCATTCATTTGCTTTTGCACTCTTACAATCATCATTACATATTTTTCATGCCAGGGGTTGCTGGTGGAGCGGCATCTGGAAAGACTACAGTATGTGACATGATTATACAACAGCTTCATGACCAGCGTGTTGTTCTTGTTAATCAGGTAATGTTAACATGATATGTGTGTCAGTGTATGTATTTCATCTTTCATTTTATGTTATTATTGCATTTTTTAGGTATCTTAACTTGGATGCTATGACAGGATTCATTTTATCATAATTTGACTGAAGAAGAACTTGCACGAGTATATGAGTACAACTTTGACCATCCTGGTAAGGGCGTTTTTAAACTGATGAATGTCAATGAAGCAGTGAATGATAAATGTCTGTTATTTCAGTTAAAAAATGACTTGTATGGAAATTATCTGACCTACATGGAAATGTTTACGGGTAGGACTTTTGAATTGATTAAATTGGAATGTCTCTAGACGCGTATAATGTTCAACTTCTCTTGAACACTGAGTTTTTATATAATTTGCAAAATTATAAAATTCATACTATATTTTATTATCATCATTGTGAAACCTATAAAAAATTGTTTAGTTATAGCCTTAACAAGCATATAAGTATAGCATTCAATTTTTTGATCTGGTTCATGATGGTTCTTTCAATTTCATTGGCTCATTTATTTTGTCAGATGCATTTGACACTGAGAAACTGTTATCTTCTATGGATATGTTGAAGCATGGGAAAGCAGTAGATATTCCAAAATATGACTTCAAAAGTTACAAAAACAATGTGTTTCCAGCCAGAAGGGTAAGTCTTTCGTTGTTCTTTTGGTTTGTCTGTTTTTTAAATTTTGCAGTCCAAGGCACATGTCATTCAACATTTAAGTGCCTCTGCCTGAAGGGTAACTCTTTCGTTGTTCTTTTGGTTTGTCTGTTTTTAAATTTTGGGGTCCAAGGCACAAGTCATTCAACATTTAAGTGCCTCTTGTTTTCAGGCCCTGTTTACTCTAGCCAAAGGCAGACTTATGTATAGTTTATACATGCACTTAAAAATGTGTCAATTGTTTCCATCCTATATTGCAAACTCTAACTGCTATGATGTTCTCCATAGGTAAATCCATCAGATGTCATAATTTTGGAAGGAATTCTCATTTTCCATGATCCCCGTGTCCGAGAGTTGATGAATATGAAGATATTTGTTGATACAGGTCATTTATGTTCTTTTTCCCATTCTAAGTGTTGGATGTTCTGGCATTGTATTTCTAATGATTTTTTATTTTTTGGTAGAACATTGTATTTATCAACTTTGAGTCCACAAGAATTATGTTCTTTTGTTTTTCTACGCATCCTCGAATGAATAGTTTTGAGAGTTCTATCACAAAGAGTATTTAGGTTGTACTTGTTACAAGTTTTTTGGAGTGTCATTTTTATGTCACTGTATATATACATAAATATTGTTACTAAGTTGGGACACTTCACATTGTAAAATTTTCAGTGCAGATGCTGACGTTCGTTTGGCTAGGAGGATAAGGCGTGATACAGTTGAGAAGGGCAGGGATATTGGTACAGTTCTTGATCAGGTTTGTAATGTTCATGTCATCAATTTCACTGGTGTATATATAGTGGTCATATTAAGAAGATAACATAATACTCTAAATATATATGGAGACGTGGGGGCTATTTCTTTTTTCTTCTCTTTGTAGAAATATTGTTAGAATTTATTGGAGGAGAATATGATTAGTGGAGATGGTTGGCTCTTAAATTTACTTAATAATAATTTTTTCATTTAACCTCTTTATATTTCATCCTCAGGTTGAAATATTTCACACTAGATGGTTAGAGGATTTTTCTTATTCAGTTCCAAACCCCCCCACCACGCCCCCCCACCCCCACCCCCCTCCTCTTTGCTTTTTGTCTTTTGGTGCCTAATTCTACAAGCTAGGTTAACTTTTCTTCAGTTCTTTCTCTTCTTTATATGTTGTTTCTTGATTTTATGCAGTACTCAAAATTTGTGAAGCCTGCTTTTGATGATTTTATTCTTCCTACAAAGAAGTATGCTGATATCATTATTCCTCGTGGAGGAGATAATCATGTTGCCATTGATTTGATCGTACAACATATTCGTACAAAGCTTGGCCAGCATGACCTTTGTAAAATATATCCTAATTTATATGTTATTCAGTCAACTTTTCAGGTATTTTATCTATACTCATTCTTACTTAAGCTCCATAGTTCATATTCTATTGTGCTTGTAAGTTTAATAGTTTTTTTCTGTGTCCAACCATTGCTTCTTATATCTTGCAGATTCGGGGTATGCATACCCTCATACGTGATACTCAAACAACAAAGCATGATTTTGTTTTTTACTCTGATCGGTTGATTCGCTTGGTGGGTATATATCTCTTGAACTTGGGGATCATATGATTGTTTTGAAATTTAGTAGTAGGATGGGGAAATTTTCTTTACCCTGTTACATTCTTTAAGATTCTTGAACAATTACCAGGTTGTTGAGCATGGCCTGGGACATCTACCATTTACAGAAAAGCAGGTGATCACTCCCACCGGTAAGCTAACATTCCTAAGTGCTTCTTAATGCTTTTTGTAGGATCTTCAATTTTGTATGTCATATTATATGGGAACTCAAGATTTACATGCTATATACTAACTGATCCTTAAATCTGATCTTGATGAATTTTTGTTTTTTGAATCCTGCTAATCCCCATGTATGTTAATTTATTGTATTGCTAAGGCCCACATTTTGTCTTGTTATTAGACAAGTTTCACGAGCCTATATGAGGCAAGTATAATGGTCTATTGTGTTAGTTTAATGTACATGGTTGGGTCCAGTTCTACTTACTAATGACTTAAGCTAAGTGATGCCAGTGAATTAGTGATGTTACTCAAGAAAGTGATGCTCTGCTAAGCTTGTTATTTTTCATAAGAAAACTGACTCTTACCCGTCTAACTATGAAATTTAACATCACATGCTTTTGCATTTGTATCTACCGAGATGTACTATATTACAGAACGAAGACAAAATCACAGCAAGTTGTCATATTTAAATAGCTTTTCTTATAATGTTGAGAACTCAATTGTTATCTCCAAGAGAGTAAGTGCTAATGTATTGCTTCTGTCTTCCCATTTGGTGTGGATGCAGGATCTGTTTATACTGGTGTGGACTTCTGTAAGAGATTATGTGGTGTGTCTGTTATCAGGAGGTAGGCATCCATTTTATCAAAGCATTTGTGGCATTTTATAATAAATTTTATTATTTTTTATTAGATTATCTTTAAAAGTAAACGAGTGATCTTGGGGGTTGCATTCTTATGCATTATAAAAATACTTGAAACTTAAAATTTCTCAATATATAGTTAAGGGCCTATCCAAATCCAATCATTTGATGTCTTTTTAAACATGTTTTAGGTTGTGTTCTTGCTACTTTTAAATGATTCCTTTTATATTCACCTTCTATGGTAACATTCTCCTCATACCAGTGGTGAGAGCATGGAGAATGCTTTGCGAGCATGTTGTAAAGGTATCAAGATTGGGAAAATTCTTATTCATAGAGAAGGAGACAATGGTCAGCAGGTTTGTGCATCTGTCTATGTGGTGTTTTTGGTCTTGTTTTTATTTATATGAACTTGATTCCATTTCTACTTCTGATTCTCTTTATCCTTTTATTGCTTGGCAGCTTATCTATGAAAAACTACCCCAGGACATCTCAGATAGGCACGTCTTGCTATTGGATCCTATCCTAGGCACAGGTTCATTTTTGCACTATTCCTTTTGTATTGGATTTAATTCTTATGCTAGGGATTGTGTGGTCTTTATTCTAATGAAGGTGGAAGTATGTCAAAATTGGTTTCTTTAACAGCATCCCTATTCTGCAAATTTAAGAGATAGGTAATTTTCATTCTTTATATTTCAAATGTTAGTTGGCGTAGCCTAAGCAGTTTTACTTTTTCTTCAGGAAATTCTGCTGTTCAGGCTATATCTTTACTATTGAGGAAGGGTGTACCAGAGTCCAACATTATATTTCTCAATCTAATATCTGTAAGTAAATTTCCCTCTCAAATGCTTTTGTTTTATCCTTTGCTCTTGTAATATGAGTCTCTATTTTTGTCATGACTGCATAGAGAGTTTATTCTGATTATGCTGCAAAAATCCATTAACCAGGCACCTCAAGGTGTACATGTGGTCTGCAAAAGCTTCCCTAGAATTAAGATTGTGACATCTGAGATTGAAACTGGTCTGAATGAAGATTTTCGTGTGGTACCTGGCATGGGTGAATTTGGTGACAGATATTTTGGAACCGATGATGATGACCAGGAAGTGGTGGCTCCTTGACAGTAAATTCCATGAAACCCTGATGAATGCTACTTGGTCCAATCGATTTCCATTTTCAGTTATCATCAGCAGTCATGAAAATCAGCTTGAACGTGCTTGACTAATATTCTGCTTGGCGCTGGCTTTTTTGGAGTTGAAAAGATTTTGACTTCATTACCATCATTTTAAATCTTTTTTTTTTTTTAATATATACATCGATCTCTTTGTGAAATTTCGTTGCCAACTTGGGGGTGTTTAATTTCAAGAGTCTATCAAATTAATATCGTTCAATACCTTTGGAAAGGGTTGGATGGTAATAAAATTTCATCAGGCGGAGTGATGTTTCGACGTGAGATTTGTGCTCCTATAGTCTCTCAAGTCCCCATAAAAATCTTTGCCATACTGATACAGGGGAGTAACAATCTTCAATGACAAACGAATAGCCTCCCCGTGATACAATATATATGTATTTACAAAATCAGGAAAAATATACTCATATGGTGATATGATATAGAATTTTTTTTACTCTCAAACCAGTTTTGGATGTGCCTCGTTACTTTTATGGTCGAATGCTATTTCATTGAGTTGATTTTGGAAGCTTTTGATTGGTCACCAAGAGAGAATGTAGACGGTGGTCCAACAGAGAGTAATACATGCTAAATAGCAGATAACCTAAAACCAAAAAAGAAAAAAAAGGTTAGTGGCTGAAACTGAGAGAAGTTTTGGAAATAGAATCCAAAAGTAGAGATCTGGAAGGCTATGCTGCTCTTCAATTTGTGTACGCTATAGTAGCGAATGGGATGAGGGGCATTTGCCGTTCCACACAAATCTGAAGCTGACGTGAGGAGGGAAACAGAGATAAACTTGGCAAAGAGAGTGATCACTCATTGCTTTATCCCAGGCTGATAACCCTCGTTGGGCTAATCTTGTGACACGTGTTGATGCATGCTTGTATTAGGTGGATTCTGTTGGTATATTCCAGGAGCGCTTATCTATTTTAGATTGTTGGTTGCGTAAGTCTGCTTTTGCACTTTCGTCCTCTCATCCTTAATCCTTCTTCATTCAGCCATGTCTGCCTTTGTTGGAAAGTATGCTGGTAATTAATTAGTCCCATTCCTTTCTCTCTCTCTCTCTCTCTCAAGAATACATATAATAAAATTAACTGTTATAGGTAGAATTAATTATAATTAAAGACCAACAAAAATGGTGATGTCAGTCCAATACTATGAATACTAATAAAAAAGTTGGTAATTGATGTGTTTTTGACATGCAAATATGGTCCAGATGAGCTTATCAAGAATGCCAAGTACATAGCAACACCGGGAAAGGGCATTTTGGCAGCCGACGAGAGCACAGGCACCATCGGCAAACGTCTAGCCAGCATTAACGTTGAGAACGTGGAACCAAACCGCCAAGCCCTTCGGGAGCTGCTCTTCACATCTCCCAATGCACTCTCCTTCCTCTCCGGTGTCATCCTCTTCGAAGAGACCCTCTACCAGAAGGCCACCGATGGGAAACCATTTGTCGAAGTTCTTCAAGAAAACAATGTCATCCCTGGCATCAAGGTGGACAAGGGCACTGTTGAGCTAGCCGGCACCAATGGCGAAACCACCACTCAGGGCTTCGACTCTCTCGGCACACGGTGCCAACAGTACTACAAGGCCGGTGCACGCTTTGCTAAATGGCGTGCTGTGCTCAAGATTGGACCTACTGAACCCTCTGAGCTGTCCATCCAACAAAACGCACAAGGCTTGGCTCGCTACGCCATCATTTGCCAGGAGAACGGACTGGTTCCCATTGTGGAGCCTGAGATTCTAACAGATGGAGCTCATGACATTAAGAAATGCGCTGCCGTTACTGAGACTGTGCTTGCAGCAGTTTACAAGGCTCTGAATGAACATCATGTTCTTCTTGAAGGCACACTTCTTAAACCAAATATGGTCACTCCAGGTTCTGACAGCCCAAAGGTAATTAATTAATCGCCAATTGTACTGAAATTAATGCGACTCGCATGCATGCATGTTTTCTGCCTACATATATGCAGGAATTGATAAAAGTGGTAGTTGTACGTATATATGCAATACAGGTAACTCCGGAGGTGATTGCAGAGTTCACAGTGACAGCGCTCCGTAGGACAGTCCCAGCTGCAGTGCCAGGGATCGTGTTTTTATCAGGCGGACAGAGTGAGGAAGAAGCAACTCAGAATCTGAACGCCATGAACAAGTTGGAGGTGTTGAAGCCGTGGACACTTTCATTCTCATTTGGGCGTGCATTGCAGCAAAGCACACTCAAGACATGGGGTGGGAAGAAGGAGAACGTTGGGAAAGCTCAGGAGGCGTTCTTGGGGAGGTGCAAAGCTAACTCAGACGCTACTCTGGGAAAATACACCGGAGGTACTGCTGGTGGCCTTGCTTCTGAGAGTTTGTTCGTCAAGGGCTACAAATACTAGCTGCCCGTCTGCCTACCTCTAATCTACATCAACTTTTATCACACTCTATATCCATGTTAATTAATTTGATATTTAGAAAAAAAATTTTAACTTTGTATTTTGCTTCATCATCTTAATTCTTATGTACTTACTCGTCTTCATTAGCTAGTATAAATGATGGTACATACATATATATTATATTTTACAGATTCAATATCATTAAAATATCCTCTTTATCTTAATTAGCTTATCAAAATAGTTGCAATATTTGCCAGCACTATCTGTTACCCCTAAAACATCACAACCATTCAGCACCAAAAATGATCAGTAAATGGCGTCCACCATTGGTTCCAGCTAACAGCTTACATTCACGTAAATATTCTAAATTAACACTAAAAATATATATTTCTAGAATGCCTACCCTTGTTGTATCTATATTTATGAGGGCGAGCTTTTTTCCTCCTCTGCTTTGCCATTCAAATTGTTAACCATTTTTGCTAACATTATTTATTTTGTTAACATCAATCAGAAAATAAAGAATTTTTTATTTATTTATTTTATATATGTCAGATTACATTCACATGAGAATTAATTGACCACATTTAGGAGTCATATTTTGTGGAGACAAATCCACCTTAATTTTCTAGAATAAAAGAAAATGTGAACTACTTATATGTTTATACGGAAACTTTTTTTTTTTTTTTTGCCTATATTTATTTTCTCAACCTTTAAATAAAATGGGTATTTATTAAGAATGATGTTCATTTTTATTTTTTTGCACAAATAATATGATTATATACATTTTTGGACATAACAAACAAATATACACGTTGAAAATGGAAATTGGAGTTTGCGAAAAAAAGAAATTGAATAGTATCTATTGAAGCAAGACGGTGGAAATTGGAATTTGCGAAAAAAAAGAAAGGAAATTGAATAGTATTTAAGCAAAACGGGCCGTTTAAGAAGAAAACACGTTCACGGCTCTGAAGCTCTTTCAATTTCGGTGTTTCTGGACCTGGAAGTCGCTGCTCCAAAGCTGAGAAACATGTCGTCTTCCTCCTCAGCGTCGTCGTCGTTCCGATTATTCACTGCCAAAATACACAGGTCTCTCTCTGGCACCAAATCACTCTTGGCCTCACCGCAGCCATTGAATCTCTCCTTTTTCAGACCCATCTCATTCCAAAGAATCCCAACCAATTTATCAACACCATCGCCACCACCACCATCAACATCATCTATATCAGTGGCAGCTTCAGCGTCAGCATCAAGCTCTATGTCCTTGCAACCCGTTGAAGAACTCCCGCCGAAGCTTCAAGAAATCGTTAAGCTCTTTCAGTCCGTTCAGGAATCCAAGGCAAAGTACGAGCAGCTGTTGTTCTACGGAAAGAACCTCAAGCCCCTTGATTCCCATTTCAAGACCAAGGAGAACAAGGTCGAGGGTTGTGTCTCTCAGGTCTGGGTCAGGGCCTACCTTGATTCGAACAGGAACGTGGTGTTTGAGGCAGATTCTGACTCGGTGCTGACCAAGGGACTTGCCGCACTACTCGTTAATGGACTCTCGGGCCGACCCGTGGAGGAGGTTATTCGAGTCTCGCCCGATTTCGTTGTGCTTCTTGGGCTTCAGCAGAGTTTGACACCTTCGAGGAACAATGGATTCTTGAATATGTTGAAGATGATGCAGAATAAGGCGCTTCAATTGCTTGTGGAAGCGGAAAAGGGCGTTGAGAGACCAAATTTGAGTTTGGAAGGCAATAAGAATGTGGAAAGTGCCGATTTTGGATTGAATTCTGACTTGGAATCTAAAACTCTTGGTGATGTGAATACCGTTAAGGATTCAGAACCGGCGACGGGCCGAAGGAATGAGGGTGACTCAAATTTGGGTTCTTTGGGAAGCAGAGGAACGAGAATTAGGGAAAGATTGGAA
The DNA here is from genome assembly GCA_007844105.2 of Rhamnella rubrinervis. Lineage (NCBI taxonomy): Eukaryota > Viridiplantae > Streptophyta > Magnoliopsida > Rosales > Rhamnaceae > Rhamnella > Rhamnella rubrinervis. The sequence goes on from CM017578.2 coordinate 8,855,390, forward strand.
AAAGAGCTTGGGCCTATTGAGTTGCTAGTGGAAGATATATCATATCAGCATGCTGGGCATGCTGGGGTTAGAGGAAGCGACGGAGAGACACATTTCAATGTGAAAGTTGTGTCAGAGGAATTCCAAGGAAAGAGTTTGGTAAAGAGGCATAGGCTCATTTACGATTTATTGCAAGAAGAGCTGCAGAGTGGGCTACATGCTTTGTCAATAGTGGCAAAGACACCATCTGAGGTTAGCAGCGGAAGGTGAAGGAGTTTTGCAGCCTCATGAAGAAAGGTTCAATTTTTTTTTTTTTAAATTACCGTTTACTTCATGTTGAAGAGTGTTAATGATATTGCTATGGTGGATTTTAGGCGTTGAGTTTAAGAATTTCCTTTCCTCTTATCTGTTTGAAGATTTATTGCTAATTCTGTTCTGGCATGGTAATGAGAAATTTAGAGTGAATCCATAAAGAGTCTGTGATTTGACAGCCATTTTCTTTAATTGTTATTAACCTTTTTTTTAGTTCTCCGACCTTTGAGAGCCTGTCTTGTGATATATTCTATGAATGGAGTTCCTGCTCTAGGTGAACTTTCCTTTAGGTATTCTGGATGGTGCTACGGTTTTCATGAATTGTTCGATTAAAATTTTTAAAAAATAAAAATAAAATAGAAGGGTAGTGAATGCAGAATCATACACCACCATAATTGAATTTAGGTATATGTTATATGTGTTAAAATAAAAAAGTGAGATGACAGGGATGTCACCCTAGGATTCTAGTTGATTCTGCATAGATCTCTGACTACCCTTTTCCACATTGAACTGTGTATAGAATGGAGACTCTTCTTTTTCTTGCTTACCCACTCTGTGCTTGTTCCTTTTTTATTTCAAGAAACATTTGTAGCTTGGTGAGTTACGATTGTCATTCTATATCTTATATTCTATGACCTTGTTGACAAAGATTAGCTACCACTTTATACAATAAAATACCTGATTCATCAAAGATCATTGCTTTATACAAATTGAAATTTTAAGAATTTGAAAGACACTGATGGGTACTCAAAAAAATGAATGTTATATTCATGTGATAGAGCTAACCAGATATTTGTTAATACTCTAGAAATTCCGTGTAGTACTTAATCTTAACAGAAGAGATTGAAGGGGAAAAAAAATTAAACAGAATATATTTTGTAAACTTTCATCTTTTCGTTCTGCAACTTCGGGCAACTAAAACACCAGTTGGCGGACCTGTCATCTGCAATTGGCATCTACTATGCAACCAGTAGGAAAAATGGATCATACCCAGGGTGGCTCTCACTTTAAAACTTCCTCTCATGTTGTAATTGACCCTGTTGCTTTGCACCTGTGTTCGAAGTTCCAGAGCATGATTCTGGGGCAAGTAAACTAGGCTCGATATTAGGTGAATTGATTCTAACCTGGTTTCCCCAGGTCTTTGAGTGAAAGGCTGAAGAGCTTGAGTGGATATGAGCCTGTCAGAAAAGTAGAGCTCCAGATCCAAATACTCAAATCTTACATCAATTTTTCGATTTTGGTTGGAGAAATTTGCTAGGAAAATGAAGTCGCCGTTGAAATATTCCGGCGAGTCAAAGTAGATGGTGTTAAGTTTTGCATTGGGGATGTCAAACAAGGGGATTCTAGGTTTAACAACAAGGAAGATGATTAAAGTTGCAATTCCAAAGAAGATAAGGAGGAGACAAAATATAAGACAGAAAATAGCACTGCACCATATTAAGGGGTTGGTCCGTCGGGTCTGAGTTTGCCGCAGAATTGTGTGCTTTATTAACTTCTCTGTGTCACTATTTGGCTTAGCAGGTGTCGGAGCTGCTCGACTCACTGGTGGTTTTGATATGATAATCTGATTCAGAGATACTGGTGCTGGTGTAGGATGCCTTTGAGGTGGGGACTGAAATGGAGGTGTATGTGGCGGTGGAGGTGGGAGTGGAAGCATCTTGAAGAAACGCTCAGAACAAAATCCACATGAAAGGGAGTAATGGAGGAAGAAGGTGGAGTGATGTTTGCTTTAAATAAATTAAGGAAGTCGATTAGAGTAAGTAAAGAGGAAAAGAAGCTTTTGATTGAGTAGCAGTGGGACCAATGTGCATGTTTTTTTGTTTTTTTGGTATTGGGAAAAGGGTGTGTAGGAGGTGGAGCTAAAGTAGGTCTATGCAAATGTTTGGGGTTGAATGTTTCTACTTTTGAAAATGCACTAGTGATTGAGAAAGTCCTAAAGAAGTGGCCATGTTCTCCTGTCCTGGCGTCCTGCAAAGTGCCCAACTAATTGGCTGCTTTTTTTTGAACTTGTAATTGGTTAAGACCAGTCAAATGGTAAAGTCAGTTCAATGAATGGTTAGATTATGTGGTATGGTTATGGGGTTCATGTTAATATGTTATATTCATACTTGTGCCTCGAAATGTCTGACGTCTAGCAGCTGAAGAACTTTCTGATTGAAATTTAAAAGAATACAGTAAATATATAAATTATTGTAATACAAATATTTGATCTGTAACCAGCATCAAATCCATGTCTTTTGAGTATAACGATGTTGTGTTGGACAATTAAACGTATGTTACATACTTTTGTTCTTTGGAATAATGTTGTTGATGTTGGATAATCATGTACCAAATCATTTCTATTTAGGGTGGTTAAAATGAGTAATTACATATTAGGCCAAAATATAAATCCAACAATTAATAGTGTAAACAAATTAAAAAAACAACCTAAACGTTATAGTTGTGATGCTTCTAAAACTGTCTGAAGGTCAAGTTCAAACGGCATGGACGAAGCCCCAGTTTGTTCCAACAGTTGTATAGGAGCAGAATTACTTAAGCTGACAAACGCATGCATATGTGAAGCATTAATTAAAGAATTAGATGAGGTGATAAAGAGCAAATTATAGGGTTGGAGAAATTGAAGGAAGTACGTCTTGTAATTGTTGTTAATCTTGGGCTCATCTTTTAAACAGTACACTGTAATCCTCAGGAATATCAGGTGGCTTACTACAACTCATCTCCATAGTTGTGAGGCCAGGTCCCATGGCATGATGCGCCTTCCATTGTTACCTTACCTGGCTGATAAAATCCCCCAGGTCACACACCAAGCTTCTGACAACTTGTTATAATGAAAGCAGAGATAGTCTCCGTAAATGATTACCTGTTGGCTTCGTTTCTGTGGGTGATTCTGTAGAATTCTTGTATGGGGATGGATCATAGGGACGTCTTCAAAGCAAAGAAAGTCATGATGGATATGGACATGCGTTGGTAAATCCACACATATATTTCTCGGTGGTGTACGCTCCACAATACCAAACCCTGCTCCTAAAAAATTGCTCTTCAAGGCCGTCTCAATTTAACCTTTAGACAATCGTAGATTACATTTTTCTCTATATATGTTTGGATGGAGGCTGACTCCGGAGGAGGACAGATGATAAATTCAATGCTTTTGTAAATGGAAGAGTTGCACTAATATTGGACGAGTTTCGGAAACCATAAACGTGGGTATGCCAATGCAGAAGATAGCTAGCCTCTGGATTGCTAAGTTGGAATAAGTTGAAAAGTGATGAAAGAGTAGTAGCTACCTCTCTAAAATTCTATGAGGACGAAGCACAGTTTGTTTCACCAACTGTTTAGTAGCAGAACTATTAATAATGGAGGGAACAGCGTGATGTATGTGTTTGGATTTACCACCAAAAATCAGCACATCCCCCGATTCCAATAAAACTTTCTCTGAAGTGTACGTATCCCCCACCATCCCCAATACAGAATCACCCACAGAGAATGACACAGTTGGCACGTAATCCATCACTGCTTTCAGATTACACATACATACATCATATTATATAAATTCAACATCTAAGATATTTAATTGTTTACATATTATAAGTGGATCATAGATAGCATAGCAGTGTTCTTCATTAAATCTTGATGATCATTATTCACCTGATGAAGAGCAAGTTTGGCAGCGGCAGTGCAAAAGTTGAGAATGCCTACGCTCTACGTTGATCTGGCGGCTGACGCAGTAACTCCTACGCAACAGGTTCGACGACGTTGAAAAACTTGGCGGTGGGGGGACTGCCCACTTATCCAACTGCGGACATTAACCATTTTCAGGATTTTATGCATCTTCTCTCTAGTCTCCGGTCACTGGTCTCTCGTGTGTGTAATTGATAATATTAATTAGTTATAAAATGTTTGACAGAAATAAAAACCTGCTTTATTTGTGGAATACGATTTTATATTTCTAGGTCTCTTTTTCTCCTTTTGTTTTCTTGTGCAATAAGTCTTTTGTTACGCCAGAATTAATTACCCACTAATAAATAAATCACCCTTATCCCATTTTTCTTTTTGTATTTATTTTTATTGTTTAAAATGTGTCTTCTTTTGTTTTTTATTTTATTTATTTTTATAATAAGAACTTTAATTTGTCAGTCACCCCTCGACTCACGGGACGGGCTCCTTATTCTGCTATTATATATTATAATTCCCACTAAATTACGAACTACTTAAATAAATTGAAAGGCGTCATGCCTTAGTCAGTTTTGATATATATATATATATATATATATATATATATATATATATATATCTACAAAAGCAAATGATTAGATCTTTTGGGCTCACTTGAGTATTTACTATTTAATAATTACATGCAACTAGTAGTTTTTAGGAGGCCTAGGTTGTGAATGTCATAGTTTGGTGCATTTTGTTTGGTAAAAAAGCATAGTTTGGGTTAGGTGGCTCAACCCGTGATCATGACATTGATCTCATGGATTAATAATGCCTGTCACATTCATAACTATAGTTTGTTCTTTATTTTTTTTTCCTTTTCCTTTAAAATTCAAAGTAAATAAATTAGAGATACATTAAAAAGTGTTGTTTTTTTTTGCCACTAGTACTCTAATGACGTTCCAAATATATAAAATGTTCTTACAACAACCATTCCAATTTCCAAGCGCACACAACTTTGACTCGCAAGTTGCATATAGAGATACATAGAGCCCCCATGCCCCCCACAGTCGTAATAATGTTATTTTTGTAATTGGAAATGTGTCTTTCAATGACCTACTCTTCTTCAATGAGGTTCAACAGTACCAAGTAGCAAAGCTCAATATAATCATGATATTCTCTTGCCCTCTAAGTACTGGACTGGCTTCTTTCATATCTGCCGATCACAGCATGAGATAGAATTTGAATAATCCATTAGCTCTGTGTTAGGCTGTTCATTCTTTCAATTTCTACTTGATTTAAAATATAGCAAGTACCTATAACATTAATCTGTAGCTTTTTCTTTTTTAAAGAAAGGATAAATGAATAACATGTTCCTCGTTTATGGAAAAAGGAAATGAAATACATGAACAGCAATGGTGTTCACGTACCGTTTGATGTACTAAAAATAATTCTCGTGGAATTAAGTTTATGTTTGCGTACATTCCCCAAGTAGCGCCCTACACAGACAAAACTGGAGGAAAAAATCCTTTGGAATTGAGTTGAGCGAGACGTGTAATAGTACGTGTGGCTGCATGTGAATGTGATCATGTATGTATATACGACTAAATATATAAAAAGAAGATAAAATGTCAATATTTGTGAGAGGTTACTTGCAATTCTGGGATGCTTGAAAATGATTCTAAGAAGTTGGATCATACAATATGTATGTCCCACACGCGCTCAGATTCCTTTCTTCTTTCACCACTTGTATTCCCCGCCAATCAAACGGCATTATTATTTTTCTTTAATTTTTAATCTTCTTTTATTATTATTATTATTATTATTTATTGTTATCTTGGTGCATAAAAGGGACTAGGTTGCATGTTGGGGAAGGAAAAAAATCCAAGATTCCATCTCTTCCCAATCAATGCCCTCATCAGTCATCACAGCAGGGTCAGACACGGTTTGCTCTGTATCGTTCTCTGTATAAATATTTCTTTATACATAATAAACATATAATATTTAATTACTTTGAGCGTGTGAATATATATGGGCAACCATAGATTTAATGGGTAGGGTCACTAGATCTAAAATAGATTTGATAAATGATTTACATATATGGTGGGTCTAAATTAATTCAAGCTTCAGCTATAAAAATCTGTTTTGCTGTGATGATATTTATATATACTGTCCCTTTCATGGCTTCGGGATGACGATGAGTTATACTGGCTTTCACCCCCTCTCCCCCTCCTCCTTTCCACTAGACATATATAGCCTTGAGTACTTGAGTAGATGTATACGATGAGTTATCTTCATGTCTACTTAGACGACCATCAATGCGTATATATAAACAGTAAAAGAATGTAGGGATGTACGTATGTATAATGATTTCGACAAGTACTGCTTCTCGCCTTCTTTCACTCATCATGGGGTGAGTAAGTTGGTTTTATTGACGTCCTTTTGGGTCAAAGCATCCACAAATCAGAAGGTGGCAGCAGCAGCCAAACAGAAGAAGCAAAGTGGGGTGGGGCTGGGCTGGGCTGGGTTATTCCTTTTAATTTGTGTCTGGTTTGAGATAACTTGATGATCGAGTAGAAGAATTAGAGGAGTGAAGGAATTAGATACTTTGCTTCAAAGTAACAAGTAAATATACAATTCATCAAAAACAAGTAAATATGCAAGGGGGCAAATTCTTTTTTCAGTTTACCAAAATCCAAGTATACAAAATGTATGCTGTATGCAAAACCCCATAACCCAATTAATAAATAATCCACACCACATCCACCCATATCCTCCACCAACCCTTCCTCACTTTCTCTCTCAACTGCATTGGAAGCCAACAAACAAACCACCACCATATCTATCTTCATTCCTCCCAAACGAAACTTCACTATCAATGGCTTAAAGCAACAACAATAGCCCTTGCGTGCCCCAAACCATTGAAAGAGTTGCCACTCTTAGCAGATTTAGGATAAACAATTAAGACTGACCCACTATTCAAAATTACACACTGGGTACACTTTTACCTGTTTCATATTTCATAGATACAGAAAATATAGAAACCAGGAGAAAGAGTGTGTGTGTGTGTTAGTTATCAATATCATATGCTTATGAAGAGTGAGGACTGTGGGAACTGTCAACCTGGGAAAGCCCGGAGAGTCCTTGTTGGAAGGTATTTTTGATTGCATCCATGAAATTACACTGGCCTTGGCTTTCTCTGCTGATAGGATGACCGATGCTTATAGAGTCGAGACCACCTCGCGCCTCGCACAATGGAGGATCGACAATTTGGCTTCCTGCACTTACCGCAAATCCGATCCCTTCAAGATCGGCAAGTGGAACTGGTAACTCATTGATTGCGCAGCTCTCGATTCTCTGTCTTTTTCTCATATTCATCATTTCTTTTTTATTTTCCTAGATTTCCTTGCTTTTTATACCCAATGAATGATCACGTTTTGGCTCATAAACGCCATGCAAAATCGTATTTTGATCAATTTTTATTGAACAAAAATTGAGCCTGGCCCATTACATGGGACGATTTGATTAAAAGTCGGGAACTTTTTTACCCTCCGTTTGGTAGGTGAGAAAATTGAGAGACAGTAAAGGGATAAAAATATATGCTGTGTCTGTTTATGTGTAGTGTTGTTGCAGGTTTAATCCTTCATATCTGGGTTTGAAAAAACTCTAACCTCTTGCTTTTTTCTTGGAAGGCATTTATCTGTGGAGAAGAACAGATTATTGTTTGTTAAGCTGTACCCAGAGATATCGAATTTAACAAGGGACAACCCACCAATTGCATCTTTCATCATCCGAGTGCTCTGTTCTGTGGGCGATCGCAAGGCTTTGACTCATCCAGGTACTCATAATCAAGCTTTCTTTTTTCTTCTTTTTTTGTAACGCAATCAAGCTTCCTTTTCATTTTTGTGGATGTAATACATGCATCCAATGATTATGCAGATATTAAACATGATTTGATTTTGTGCTTTTACAATCATGATGCTCTGTTATGAATTATGAAGCTAAGTAGAATCAAACTTTTATGTGCTCAGGGAACTTTTTTTTTGTCTTCAACTATAGTTTTATGCATTAGAGGCTTCCTTCAAAAAGTTGATAAGATATTCAGCTACCTGTTTTGATTCTGTTTTTTTAGTGATGCCCAATTGTTCTTTTATACCTCAGAACAACTGATAAGACTCTATTTTTCTTTAACTTCCACGCAGAAATAACTGACAGACAGCTTAAGAACAACGAAGATTTCGTTTGGGCAATTGAGGTTCCATTGACAGGAAAATTTATCATCGACGTTGAATTCTTGGATTTGAAGTCTGTATCTGCTAACGTAAGGACTTGAATCTTTCTTTTTTACTCTTTTATTTTCCATCAAGTTGTTTATTGAAGGGGATCATTTCCATAAGGAACAAGTGTGTAAATTTAGCTATGCTCCAGCATATCTTTTGTATGAAAGACAAATGTTGGAATTCTATAAACATTCAACATGTCACATTGCGCGCAGATTATTAGAAAACACTGCTGATGGAACATAATTCATGAGAAAGAAAAACACCTTGTGACAAGAGTGCTGGTTTTTTGCATACCTAATTAAACACTAACAATTTGTGATCAATTACACAGGGTGGAGATCCTTGTTCCATTTGGGCCGACGGATTCACGCAAAAAAGGTCAAATGCAACAGCTCTTACATCCCTTGGTCGAATGTTGGCAGAAGGCATCCACTCAGACATCATAATTAACGCTTCTAATGGAAGCATCGGAGCTCACCGTGCTGTTCTTGCAGCAAGATCACCTGTATTCCGCAGCATGTTTTCACACGATCTCAAAGAAAAAGAACTGTCCACGATAAACATCTGTGACATGTCAATAGAAGCTTGTCAGGCTTTGCTTAATTATATTTATGGAAACATCCAACATGAAGAATTTATGACCCACAGGCTAGCACTTCTCCGTGCAGCTGATAAGTATGACATCTCTGACCTGAAAGAGGCTTGCCATGAGAGTCTTCTAGAAGATATTGATGCGAAGAACGTACTCGATAGACTTCAAAATGCATCGCTATATCAGTTGCCAAAACTGAAGACCAGCTGCATGCGGTATCTTGTGAAGTTCGGTAAGATATTTGACATCCAAGATGATTTCAATGCCTTCTTGCTATGTGCAGAAAGGGAGCTGATAACAGAAATCTTCCATGAAGTTCTTGGTGCTTGGAAAGGTTTCTGACCTTCTGTCTATTAAAGAAGAAAACATAAGTATGTTAAGTTTGTCGTTATTTTATTTAGTCCATGAAGATGGATTCTTAGAAGAATTTAGTTTGCAGGATTTATTATCATGAAAGATAATTCTTTTGTGCAGATTGAATTTGTTCAAACCTGATGTAAATATTAATGTATTGGTTTTGTGACATCGATCTTGCATCTTTGTTACATTAACATGTTTTCAAATGATTGCAATGTAAAAATATTTGGTGGATTGTTTATGGTTAGAGAAGAAATAATTTGATAACTTCTGCACTCATTCTGTCAAGGACAAGTTCTCAACATGCGTGATGCAGATATGCAAAAGTATCTGGATTGTTTTTTTTTTCCTTTTCAAATCATACTTTTTCTGGATTGTTTTTTTTTTTTTTTTTGCCTTTTCAAATCATACTTTGTCACATACCCAAGTCTCATTTCCGACCAAAACAAAAAAAACCCCAAGACTCATCAAGCAAAGAGTTAAAAGCTGAAATATAATAATCAACTTCCAATTTCATATTTTGCTTTCTGAGTCTAGCAGTTGGACAATTTCAAGTGTGTAACACCAATTGAAATATGACATATTCGTTAATCTTTTAAAGAACTTGTGAGAAAAGGGCAATAAACAGCTCAGCTTCATTTGGATTAAACACGTACAGATTGCTGACCAATGTGGTAAGTGGCATCACGAAACTGCTAATCCCATTGAAAGTCCAAATACACTGCATCTTGACTCTTCTTCAAAGCAATCAGAAAAACACGTGTCTTGTATCAGCATCTTTTCAAAAAGAAGCTGGAGACGATGAACTCATTTGAAGCCAAGACAAAGCAAATGATGCCAAGTATAAAAGTTTTGCTTACCAATTCCTATTTGTTCTTTTAAACCAGAACCAGCTCAACCAAGAGGATGGAAGTTTCCATTTAATCAAGTCAACCGGGCAAGTGTGTCTTTCTCTTGTTCATTATGCCCTTCTTTTATATCTCTACAAAAAATAAAAGATAAAAAACGAGGTCAACAACTGTTTTAAGTAACTTGTATGGCAGTCAGTGCTGGAATTCCCACCTGCTCAGGCTATTGTTGATCTCTTGTAGACGTAGGTAGAAGATATACTGATATCCCGAATCACAACAAAATACTGACAAAATATTTAAACGAGTGTTGGATTGCTTTGCAACCTATTAAAGATTGTAATTGCTTCATCCACTTCATTCCCAGTTATGTCGCAGTTGATTCATGCATTGCTTTGCAACTTATTAAAGATTGTAATTGGCAGAAGATGGTGGGAATATTATTTGGATCTTTTTTCCTTTTGGGGGGCGGGGAGGAGAGGGGGGTGAGGTATGAAGACGGGCCTGGGCTTTATAATTGGATCTGGTTAGTTTCCATCTACAAGACATGCAGCCCAGTAGTTGATTGTCTTGGGCTTCCTGAATAACCCCACTCAAAGTGAACCCATGTGAACCTAAAAGCTGGTTTCTAATTCTTGCCTCTTCATGTTATTTATGGTTTCTTTATTCTTGCCTATTCATGTTGTCTGTAATTTGATTGTTTATAACATCCAATTAAGAAGAACAAATATTCTGAGATCGTTCCAATCATGTTTTAATCATATGATTCAATACATAATTACTTCATTACCATAAGATTTGACTTTGACCTATCATTGTCAACTTCAATACCATACAAGTAAACTCTATCTAAAAGGAAAGATATCTCCGACCCCATTTATATTATTTTGTAATTTATGACGAATATATCTTGCGTATTTGCATGTAATTCACTTTCTTTTTTTAATTCCCCCATTGATTTGAATTTTTTTTTTTTACTTTTTCACCACATACATCACCAATACATATACCTTATTTGAAATAAATTTAATTCACAGTTGACTCTTATAAAACTTTCCACTGAAAATATATATATACCTGTGTGATTGCGTGTAACACAAGAGAAGTTTACAATTATCAATAATTCTATTTTTGCAAAGCAAATTATTTACAGGTGTAATTTTGCATACAATGCGCGCATATACTAATTATGTGCCTAATATCGTTCTACTTGCTATAAGAGGTTCCTTGGAAAAAAGGAAAAAAACTAAATTCCCGCTGTAAAAAAATATATATATATTCCAAAAATAGGCAACAACAGTGGTTTAAAAACAGGAGAAAGCAGAGTAATTGCGCACTTATGCAATTGGAATGGGACATTCAGTCATTCCTCAATTTTTTCTATCACTTGTTCTTTTCTCTCTGTTTCAGATTCCAAGCAATGCCATTAGAAAGGCAAGACTCGATTATGATTTATTAGTTCTCATGCAGTTATCGGTTTATACTTCTGATATGGGATATGGTCATGGGGTTGATCACTTTCAATGGTTTTTATGTTCCATTATTTATAATATTAAGGGGGATGTAACATCCTCAATACTATAGTGTTGTTTTGGTATTGTTACACGCTGTATTCGCTGCCTTATAATGCTTTTCAAATTCTTGTTTGTTTCAGTCTTACATAGTGTACTTGGGAGCACATTCACAGGGACCGAGACCGTTGTCCTATGATACTCAAAGTATCACAAATTCACATTATGATTTGCTTGGATCCTTTTTGGGAAGGTACTCTTTGTATAATCAAACTACAGGTTTTTTTTTTTTCCCCTTATATAATATAATAAAGGTGTTAACTTTGATTTTTTTGGTTTGTGACGCAGCAATGAAAAGGCTAAAGATTCAATCTTTTACTCCTATACTAGAGATATAAACGGTTTTGCTGCAATTCTAGACGATGAAGAGGCTGCACAGATTGCAAGTAAGATGTTGAATATTATATATATATATATATATATATATATATATATGTATGTACATATATGTATGTATTGTGTAGAATGTGTTAATAGTTGTATAAATAAACATTTGAAAGAAATATGATTGATCAGACTGTTTCTCTCAGTGACTCTTTGAATGTAAATGTAAATTTATGCTCGTTTTCAGAGCATCCAGACGTTGTATCGGTATTCTTAAACAAAGGAAGGAAACTGCATACGACTCATTCATGGGAGTTTCTTCGAGTGGAGAGAGATGGAGTAATTCCTTCACACTCTGTTTGGAATAAGGCACTGTTTGGTGAAGACACAATTATCGGAAACCTCGATACTGGTAATTTTTTTCAATATATATTTTCCAAGTTTTTTGTTACGTATAGAAGGATCATATTTATTATGGCATGGCAGTGTTTTGAAACCGATTCTAATTTCTAACCAACCGTCCTTCACAGTTTCACTGTTATTATGTCAGCCTTAATTTTATCTTGTTGACTGGATAAAATGGTTAGGCCTGACCATGTGTAAGAATATAATATCTGCATGAAAATTGTATAAAAGTTGAGAATGGTGGGGTCAGTGAATCTTTGGTTGTTGATTGAATATACTAATAATATACATATATATATATATATATATATATATATATATACAGTGCTTGATATTAATATTAATACTGTTGGTATTAATTGGGTAGGTGCATGGCCTGAATCACAAAGCTTTAACGACGAAGGGCTTGGACCAGTCCCATCCAAGTGGCGCGGAACTTGTTCTAAAGTTGGAGTTGCCTGCAACAAGAAGCTGATTGGAGCAAGGTACTTCAACAAAGGGTATAGGGCGTTTCTAGCTACTCTGAATTCCACCATATCCCCTGCACTCAACGCCACCTTTTTCTCTGCACGTGACCACGATGGACACGGCTCTCATACCCTGTCCACCGCCGCTGGTAGCTTCGTTCCCGGTGTTAGTTTTTTGGGCAACGGCAATGGTACTGCTAAGGGCGGTTCACCAAAAGCCCGTGTGGCTATTTACAAGGTGTGTTGGCCTCCGATCGATGGCGGCCAATGCTTCGACGCTGACATTTTGGCTGGGTTTGATGCTGCCATCAGTGATGGTGTTGATGTCCTATCTGTGTCTCTGGGTGGCGGCGCCAATGAGTTTTTCGAAGATGGGATTTCGATTGGTGCTTTCCATGCAGTCAAGAACAACATCGTTGCTGTCGCCTCCGCTGGCAATGATGGACCCGCAAACGGCACAGTTTCAAATGTGTCTCCTTGGATTGTAACCGTTGGTGCTAGCACCATTGATCGTGAGTTCGCCAGTCTTGTTTCCCTTGGCAACAAGAAGCACTTCAAGGTCCTAATCAAACCGTTCGTTTGAAGTTGTTTTAGCATAAGATAATTGATATGCACCAAGTTATTTCCAGCCAGCACCATAACTTTTTAAGCTGTTCTTCACCTATTGTTAAACAACATATAATATAATTTTGTGATTTTTTTTCCAGGGAGCGAGTCTTGCAGCTGGAGGATTGCCATCTCAGAAATTGTATCCATTAATCAGTGCAGCAGATGCTAAATCTGCTAAGGCCAATGCTTCAGATGCGTGAGTAAAACTAATTACTTTTTACGGATACATTTTCATATCGGATTACATACATAGACTGACTCATAAGTTAACCAAAATTTTTATTGTATTTGTGTAGTCTGCTCTGTAAACCTGGAACCCTTGATAGAAAAAAGGTGAAAGGGAAAATCTTGGTCTGCCTTCGAGGGGAGAATGATAGACTTGAAAAGAGTTATCAGGCTGCTCAAGCTGGTGCTGTTGGAATGATTTTGGCCAATGATGAGTTAAATGGAAATGATACCACACCTGATCCTCACTTTCTCCCTGCATCACATATTACTTTCACTGACGGAAAATCGGTCTTCGCTTATATAAACTCTACCAAGTACTTATCTACACTATAATTTGTTTATTTTTCTACCTTTAAGGTTAGTGATTTAGCATGTTGATCATGCATTACATGTATGCTTTAAGGAACCCCATGGCTTACATGGTTCGGACAAAGACTGAAATTGGAGTGAAGCCAGCTCCAACTATGGCTTCATTCTCATCTAGGGGACCCAATTCCATTGAGGAGTTCATTCTCAAGGTCAGGCTTGCAATTTCATCATTAGCTTGTCTTCTATTCTTTCTTGTTTTTGATATGTGTGATTCTGGTTTCAATCTCAGCCTGATATCACAGCACCAGGAGTGGACATAATTGCTGCTTACGCTGGAGATGCTGCACCGAGTGAAGAAATATTTGATAAGCGCCGCGTTCCTTTCGCATCACTATCTGGTACTTCAATGTCATGCCCTCATGTTTCTGGGCTTGTTGGTCTTCTGAAAACACTTCACCCGGGTTGGAGTCCAGCTGCTATTAAATCTGCTATAATGACTTCAGGTATAAACAACCTCCTTCTATAAGTAAAACATAAGGATCAAATTAATGGCTTAAGTTTGTATACATACATTAGTATCATACCTAACTCTTCCATCAATCATTTCGTTTGCAGCAAGATCACGAGATAACAGCAAGGTGCCAATACGGGATTCAACAATGTCTAAAGCAACACCTTTTGACTATGGCTCAGGACAAATTCGACCAAACCAAGCTATGGACCCTGGACTTGTTTATGACTCAACCGTTGATGATTACTTGAACTTCTTATGCGCCCATGGATACAATGAATCACAAGTTAAAGTATTCTCAGATAAACCATACAAATGTCCCAAGTCATTCAGTCTTTCTGACTTCAACTATCCTTCAATTGTAGTTCCACATCTCACCCAAGAATCAGTTGTTACTAGAAGAGTTAAGAATGTTGGAACTCCAGGCACATACATAGCACATGTGAAGGCCCCAGCTGGGGTTTCTGTTCTAGTCCAGCCTAAGTATTTAGAATTCAAGACAATTGGTGAAGAAATTAAATTCAAGGTTGTTCTGAAGCCTAAGTTTAATGGTGCGCCTAAAAGCTATGTATTTGGAGAGTTGAGATGGTCAGATGGCAAGCATAATGTCAGAAGTCCAATTGTGGTGAAGCGCTAGCCGGAAAAAGTATTTGGTTAATTTATATTGATTTTCTTTGCTAGAGCCTTCGATTATTTAAAGCAGAATATATATATATATATATATATATATATATTTCTTTTCTGTCCACTTGGTAAAAAATTTGTCTATGTAACAAGAAGAATTCCAGTCCAATGTGGTCATGGATTTTTAGACTGCTAATATTTGGGAAAGAAAATCTCTAATTACAATCACTTGCTATTATCTATATATTTATTTAGTGTTTAGTGCTTGGCTGAGGATATACACATTGATGGGTTAAACTTTAAGTGGCACGCACAAGCTATTTGTCCATCAGTCCATGCTTTACGTAAAAAGCCAAAAGAAGGACCCCTACTACGTCCCAGTTCTCTATTCTTTTCTGCTTTCTTTACCTGAGTTTACAGTTTACAGCAGTAGAGAAAAATAACTGAAAAAGAAGAAAAAAAAAATAAAGTGGAGGAGAACCTGTCTTCCAAAGATTCTATTGTGGTAGTATAAAATAGGTTCAAACCACATTTGCAGGAAACAGAATATATCTTCCATTAAGTAACAATTTAGCATCAGAAACATTTAATTCATAGTAAAATGAAATGAAGTTCCCAGTCCTTCCCCGCTTGCTTCTCTCACTTTTTCTTTTCTCTCTGTTACAGAAGGACGCTCTATCCATCAGAAAGGCAAGCATGTTTTGCTTTTTATCTTTTTTCTGTGGTTACATTGCATTTGTAGTAGCTTGAAATCAATGCTGATGGAAATTTGTATGTGGATGAACTTTGATTATAATTATATGTTTCAACCATCTCAATTTTGTTCATGGCTGCAGCCATACATAATTTACTTAGGACCACATTCCCATGGTCCCAACCCTTCGCTGATGGATCTCAATCGAGTTAGATATTCTCATTATGATTTGCTGAGTTCTTTTGTAGGGAGGTATTTAAGTTGAAAGAGTCCTGTATATCTGGTCTTGATTTCCAATACAAAATTTGGTTTTAGTTTCCCTTTTTTATGTGGTTTAATTTTCATATGCAGCCACGACAAGGCCAAGGATGTCATCTTTTACTCATATTCTAGACATATCAATGGCTTTGCTGCACTTCTTGAAGAGGAAGAAGCAGCAAAGATTGCTAGTAAGTAACAAGAAGCTCAACTTATACATAACTCCATCTTACTTGTATTTTTCTGTTTCAACTCTGTAATAGCATGAAGGTTATAATCATATCCTGTAAACTGACTATGTATCTTTTATCCATGCAGAACATTCAAATGTTTTATCAGTTTTTCTAGACAAGGGAATAAACCTGCAAACTACCAGGTCATGGAATTTCCTTGGATTAGAAAGAGATGGATCAATTCCTTTGGACTCTGCTTGGAAGAAGGCAAGGTTTGGCAAACATACCGTTATTGGAAACATTGACACTGGTATAATCTTTGTCCATGGTGTTTAGACTAATGTTTCTCAAGGAATATATTAGACTACAGGATAAAAAAACTTCTCTGTTATCAACAATGAAGATCCTTCCTTTGCACTGGTTTTTTTTCTTTCTTTTTTTGGAGTTTGATTTGATGCATACTATCTTATTCGACATCCCATTTCTTTGGATGAACTTTTAGAGTTGACTTTCGATGAGTTCTGCTCTGTTATAACGCGTTGATGGACTTGACTAATTATTGTTCAGCTTTTTTGGTATGTTGGTAAAAGAAGGTATGTAAAATGAAATAGTATACCGGACCAGATGACCTATCCCACGAGTTACAAAACTAGTGTGCAGAATTGATTGGACATGTGCTCTTTCATAACTGCAAAAAATTTTGTAACTTAATTCGGATTTCCTTTGGTGTCTGCTTTAGACTTATTATATTCAAACGTGAAAACTGTAGTTATAATTGGAGAGACCAATGTTATAAACAATGTAGGGTAATGAACAAAACAGTCGAGCATTCGTATTGTTCATGGCTAGCATAAGTTCATTCAGTTTTTATATTTTTTGATGCATATGACTCTGTAGTAATATTAATAATCAGACATTAATGGTAGGCCGTAGAGTCACTAACAAAGTAAAGCATGAAAACGCATATGTGCTTTTGCTTTCTTGTAGCATTGATTAATATCCATCACTCTTTTTCTAAACCTGTTGCTATCATGCGTTTGACACTCTTTAGTGCAATTAACTTTCTGTTTCTGATGGGGTTGCGGTAGGCGTTTGGCCAGAATCAGAAAGCTTTAGTGATAAAGGGATGGGACCCGTTCCATCAAAGTGGCGTGGAATCTGTCAGCAGGACACTAAAGGGGTCCATTGCAACAGGTCCTGTCTCTTTTTTGCTGCTCTCAATTTTTTTTTTTCTTCAAGTATTTGACTTAGAAACAAAAACATTTCCTTCAAATACTGGGTGGTAATATTTTCCTGCAAGTTGACGAAATAAAAAAGTCTGTCCGACTACTTGGCATTAGTTAAGTTTCTTTGCTTTAAATACTTGTAGAAATGAAAAGTAGCAATGACAGGACATATACCACTAAATTCCACTGTAACTTAACTTTAACGCTTTGGCCTCTGTGTAAATAGTAGCAGAACAATTATATTACTACTGCAAAGGACAAATTGCTTTGTTCTCCAGTAAAACATTCAGAGAGGAGAAAAGAGAAGAAGGAAAAAAAAAAAAGTTGCGGTCTTTGAATTATTTAACATGCACGTATATATTTATTTTTAGTACAGATTTTAGCAGTCACCCTCCACTTTTTGCCGAAGAGATTCTGTCTTTCACTTGTTAGACGTCTTTGGTGTGGGACCTGAATTCTCCACTAAAAACTTGGATGTGAGCTATTGCCAATTGGCCAACACTTGTCATCCAAGTTTCTGAACTTTCCATACTGTGTTTGGTTGACTGCAGGAAGTTGATTGGAGCAAGGTACTTTAACAAAGCTTATGGGGTATATGCTGGTCCTCTAAACTCCTCCTTTTCGACCTCACGCGACTACGACGGCCATGGTTCCCACACACTATCCACGGCTGCTGGTAGCTTTGTTCCTGGAGTAAGTGTTTTCGGCAATGGCAATGGAACTGCAAAGGGTGGATCACCAAAAGCCCATGTTGCAGCTTACAAGGTTTGCTGGCCACCTATTGGTGGTGTTCAGTGCCTTGAGGCAGATGTCCTTGCTGCCTTCGATGCTGCAATAAGTGACAGGGTTGACGTGATTTCAGTATCTTTAGGTGGGGGAACCGAGGAATTTTTCCACAACTCCATCTCCATAGGAGCCTTCCATGCTGTTAAGAATGGCATTGTTGTGGTTAGTCCAGCTGGAAATTCGGGGCCTGACCCGGGGACCGTACTGAACGCATCACCATGGTTGCTAACGGTGGGTGCTAGCACAATCGACCGGGAGTTCATAAGCTATGTTACTCTTGGCAAGAAGCAGCTCAGGGTATTGTTTACTTTTCCACAAATACCAACACTTATAATCTCTTTCATCATTGCCTTCCACTAGGTTTGATCTGGTACAGATGAGTGGTGCCTATTTTCTTACAGAAACGAAAGGCACAGCCTAATATAGTGGCTCTCATCTCAAATTTGGGTTGAGGTTGCCAGTCACCTACAAGCCTTGGTTTTAAAGCTCTTTTGAGCCTATTGACTTTAGAATTTACATGGGTTCAATAAATTATTAATCTTTGTTCCTGTATCACGGAAACTTATTTTTAGGTCTAGGCCGCCTCCTCATTGGGAAATTTGCATTTCCTGGAAAATGTCTGAATATGTAATTAACCAGAAAAGAAAGTATGAGCCAAAAAAAAGTAAAAAGGTAAGAAGAAAAGAAGGATCCTCCTCAGTATTTACCACTAGTTGCACTAATGTCTTGGTCCTACTTTGATTGCCAGGGAGTAAGCTTTTCAGATAGAGGCTTGCCATCTGAGAAGTTTTATCTGCTGATCAATGCTGCAGATTCCAAAACTCTGAATGCATCAGCTAAAGAAGCGTAAGTGCATGCTCTTGTATCCATCATTTCAAATAAGGAATTTATATTAACGCTTTAGTGATTTATGGAAATTGCTTCAATTCATGCAGTCAGATATGCAAGGCTGGAACTCTTGATCCCAAGAAGGTGAAAGGAAAGATTTTAGTCTGCCTTCGTGAGTATAATGATAATGGAAGAACACAGAAAGGCGAGCAGGCTGTCCTCGCAGGTGCCGTTGGGATGATCCTGATCAATGATAGAACGAGTGGGAATGACGTCGTTGCTGATCCTCATGTGCTTCCTGTTTCACATTTAAACTTTACTGACGGCAAATATGTCTTTGATTACATTAAATCTACAAAGCATGTCTCTTACCCTTTCGCTTACAATATTCTGTTCGATTGGCTTATTTCAGAAATGAAATTAACAACTCATTCATGGTTGCATTACATCTAATAGGACCCCTATGGCTTACATGACTCGTGTAAGAACAGAACTGGAGACAAAACCAGCTCCATTTGTGGCTCCATTCTCATCTAGGGGTCCCAATCTCCTTGAGCAAGCAATTCTCAAGGTCATTAAAGCAGTTTTATCCCAAATTTAATCTTTTTTTTCAATTCGAAGGATTAAATAATGTTCATCAGTAAGCCATACACAAGTTGTTTTGAATGAATGAATTCCATAATTAATACCAAGTTCACTGTGCAGCCTGACATCAGTGCACCGGGGGTGAGCATAATTGCTGCATATACTGAAGCAACTGGGCCAGCCTATGGAATATTTGATGAACGTCGAGTTCCTTTCAATGTGCAATCCGGCACTTCGATGTCATGCCCTCATGTTTCTGGGATTGTGGGACTTCTCAAGACACTCTACCCAGATTGGAGTCCAGCAGCTATTAAATCTGCAATAATGACCACAGGTATAAAACATCACCCCAGTTACTTTCATTCATAAGGTTTAGACATGGTATACTTGATTCCTATTTTTGATTCTACAATACAGCTACAACGCTAGATAAGGATATGGAACCAATCCAAGATTCATCCCATCTCAAGGCAACACCATTTGCCTATGGCGCCGGACACGTTCAACCAAACCGTGCAATGAATCCAGGACTAGTTTATGACCTTTCCGTTGATGACTACTTGAACTTGTTATGTGCCCGTGGCTACAATGAGTCTGTAATCAAATTATTCTCCAAAACGCCTTATAAATGTCCCAAGTCATTCAGTCTATCAGACTTTAACTACCCTTCAATTGCAGTTCCAAATCTCAGGGGAGACTCAATGACCATTACCAGGAAAGTAACAAATGTGGGATCCCCAGGCACATACAAAGCAAGGGTGAAGGCACCAGCAGAAGTCGTGGTTTTGGTTAAGCCAAAGAGCTTGAAATTTAAGACAGCTGGTGAAGTTAAGAAGTTTACTATCATTTTGAAACCAAAGATTAAGGGTGAACCTAAAGACTATGCATTTGGAGAGGTTATATGGTCGGACAGCAAGCACTATGTGAGGAGTCCTCTTGCAGTGAAGCACCATCAGTAATTTATAAGATTAATAATGAATTGGGTTTCTGAGGTCCATTGTTACCAATAGTTTTTCATTTTTCCATTCAGTTATCTTGGAATAAAGATTTGATTGATGTACTGAAACTGCTAGTGAGCCCAAAAAAGTGTATTATTCATGTTACTTTACACCCTAAATTTAACAATATATTGATGAATCTATCAAGTAGCAGAAACACCAAAATATTAGAAACTCGAATTGAGAAAGATTTTAGCCATGAATTATCAAGCATATATATGTACATATATTTTCTGTGACTGGGTCCTGGGATGTATAACAAGAGCATTTTTATGCCAACCTTGGCGGTTAGAGTAACAATAACTGAAACAAGGGTATAAGCTCCAGCCTATCCAGCAGAGTGAGAGGCTTGAAGGACATGCATGTTAAAGAATGTTAATCATCAGGCAGACATATATTATTTACAACTCACGCAGTGATACTGGCTAAAAAATAAAAAGCAGAAGCAAACAGCACATATGTAACAAAACAAAATACGAGATGAAAGAAAACAAACCCAGTAATATAATAGTAGCTACCAGCTAAGTAAAAGAGAAGCTTAGGAGAGAGAGGAAGATTGTGAGGTCTATGGCATGGGTGGAGTAGGGAAAATAACTAATAACTTATTTACCATCTTCCCTAATCACCCATACCATAAGCCTCCCAGAATCCCAACTCCCTCTCCTTATTCTCCTGTCAACTACTGAGACGGCCGCCAACTCCATTGCTATTAACTTATGCTTATATACTGCTTTCAACTCTTGTTTCGGCCATTGGATTACCTTAACACAATCATCTACCCGTCCATTTGTTTGGTAGGTATTCAACCTTTCTCTGTTCTTAAAGGAATCTGACAAGCACAGCCATAAACAGTGCAACAGCCAACCTGACGTTTGATGATGAATGTCAACTGTCAAACCTAGTAAGTGTTTTTTTTTAAAAAATGTATAATTCAGCCAGAGGCCCAACCCATTAATATTGAAGAAGCAGGCCCAACCCATTAAAATAGGGCAGTGAATTACTAGTAAAAGCAAAAACCCTGGCTGAACCCTGTCGCCGCCCTGAGCCAAAACGCAGTGAGACAGCGGCCGACGAATATCTCAGATTAGGTACCCTTTCTTCTTGCCATCAAACTTTTATGCAATTCTTCACCTTAATTTTGTTGTCTGTGCTTCTATTAAACTATGTGCATAAATTTTTAGCAAAGTTTTTGTATTTTCAATTGTGGGTCTGCGTCAATTTTCCATGTTTCTCCCATATTGATCCTATAGAAAAATTTATATGCTTTACTTTTAAGTTTCAGTGTCGCCTCTATTAAGTGTTTCTCTCTCTTTCTTTGGTGTACTTGTCTCTTTAGGATATCCTTTACTTCAAAATTTGCTAAAGCTAGGAAGCGAAAGGGGTAACCTTTTTTTTTTTTTGGTTTAGTTGAACATGTTGCTTATCAATTAAAACTCGGTTTTTGGAAGTATCCTTGGGCTTTTACTGAGGTTTGTTGGCTGAGATTGAGAATTAATGGTTTTTCACTTGATCATGTTCTGGTGCTGACTGGTCAAAGAATTGACATTAGAGATGAACTGTTCTAGCACCCACCTTCTTGCAGTTGATTTTATGTGAAGAAAAAAAATTATTTTTTGACATTTTATTAGTCATCTATAAATCTGTTTGCCAATATAATTGTTTGAATTGGTAAACTGCCAATTTGCATGTATACGTTTCAATGTTTGTTGCTCTGGCCTCTGTGTGTTGGTGATTGGCTGCCATAGGAAAGCATAATAATGGAAAACAATATAGATATTGGCTATATGGCCAGGGATGGGGAAAAGCAATTTCAGAGCAAGTTAGGGACAGGGAATCATCAATATTTCCATTAATCAGAATTAGATGCTCATCACTAGCTGGTATTTTGATTACTTGGTTCCCTAATTCCAAATTGAGTTGAAAGACATATTATCCATAGATGTTCAGTCTAAAATTTTTAGTATAGGATTTTATAATGCTTATGATTTTATTCTACTCTATTTATTATTGTCTAAAACCAAATTTTGTTGTGTCCATCAAGGTTTTGAGTCAGTACAATTTGAAGATGCAGTCTAAGGAAGCTCCCACTTCCATGGAAGTGGAAGAAATTCATTCTGAACCAAATTCTATATCTGCGTCTTTGCCACCAAAACCAAAGTTTGAGTCACTGAAGGCTCATGAGATGTCTGATGGTCAAATTCAATTTCGAAAGGTCTCTGTTCCTCCACATCGTTATTCGCCTCTTAAGAAAGCATGGATGGATATCTACACTCCAATATATGAGCAGATGAAGGTTGATATCCGAATGAATCTCAAGGGTCGCAAAGTTGAATTGAAGACCAGAGCAGACACACCTGACATAAGTAATCTACAGAAGTGTGCCGATTTTGTTCACGCTTTTATGCTTGGTTTTGATGTGATAGATGCCATTGCCCTTTTGCGCTTGGATGAGCTCTTTGTGGATTCTTTTGAGATCAAGGATGTCAAGACACTTAGAGGAGAGCACTTGTCTCGTGCTATAGGAAGATTATCTGGTAAAGGTGGTAAAACAAAGTTTGCGATTGAGAATTCTACAAAGACAAGGATTGTGATTGCGGACACCAAGATTCATATATTGGGGTCTTTTGCAAATATCAAGATTGCTAGGGACTCCCTTTGCAGCCTTATTTTAGGTTCGCCTGCTGGAAAGGTGTACTCAAAACTAAGAGCAGTAACTGCTAGACTGGCAGAAAGGTTTTGATTCTTTGTGGCAGCAAGGTTTTGATTCTTCATTTGTAATTTTGCAAGAATTAAGTGTAATTTGGCTTCATATGAAATCTGAGGGTGCTTTATTTTAAAAACTGCAATTATTAGGATGTCATGCATACTTACATGTCTGTTCGAACTCCAGTTAATAGCAAATTAACCTAAATACCTAAACAAAATTTGTGTTGGTATTGGTTGGTGGCGATTGATTTTTGTGATATGATGGTCTGCCTCATGGAATTCCATGACTTAGCTTTTCTTTCTTTCTTTCTTCTTCTTCTTTTCTTTTTCTTTTTTTTTTCTTTTTTTATTTGTCTCCCCCCTTCTGTTTCAAGGACATGAACCAGATTGTAATAGCTGGAAGTATGTGCCATTCCTTGAGTATGTTTTTTTAAGTCTGTTTATCTGATAAGCTTGATGAGTTCGTAACAAAGTATCAGACTATGCCATATAGCCTTGTAAGCATGCTTCAATTGTAATCATTCACGAATTTTAGATCAGCTGCAAAAGGGAAAAGGAAGGTACATCCAGCAGTATATGGTTTGTAAATAGTCTCCAAAAGTCTGGTTTTTCACCCACGAAAACCATTTCGCATACATATTCCGTGAATATACCTGCCCGATTATTTATGCCATACAAAAAGCACCCAGAAGAAACAGCTCTTGTTTGGCTTGTTACCAGTTTGTTGCCATTCGACAATGAAACAACTGTACTTTCACATCCATGATGATGATATGACTACTTATTTGGCAATATGCCAGAGTTCTTCCTTTGTGCTACGGTTTCTAGCTTCACGACTCAGTCAAGCAAAAGGGAAATACTAGCAATAATCCAGGTTGTGCTTTCTGCCATCAGAAAATTCCTGGTGTAAATGCATCCTCCAGAGCATTTACCACTAAAAGATCAACAAAAGGGGAATTGTACGAGGAAAAACAATTCAATACACTACGCTCAGGAACATCAAACGGTTTAAAGTTCTATTTGAATTGCAACAACCGTTGGTATGGATAACTTAAATTATTCCTATCTGATATACAATTTATCAATTTAAAATTTTTAATTGAGTTACTCCAATAAATCAGTATTCACCCTATAAACCAATTCTAAAAGTACATCACATTCAGCCCCCAAAAAGAAATCCAGCTGCCTGTTCTTCATTGCCATTAAATAACTTCAGAGCTTGTATGACCGCATCTCTTCCAAACCCCAGCTCGACAAGCTTTGCAATTTTGGCTTCAAAATCATGTCCCTGCACCACAACTCAGACAATTTCTCATCACAACCCAACCAATAACCATGGAGTTCCCATATAACAAAATCAGTGATCAATCAACAGCAGTTCATCTTTAACCAGTAGCTATAGTACAGGAATAGCTAAATTTCTAGAAGAAATTAGTAGAGTGCAGAATCACGTTACCTGAGTTGTGTCACCATGAGCACTTCCTGAAATCCATCACAGGAAACAGAATCACTCATATTTTACACAAGTTATATTTTTAAAATAGTGGCTCTCAATTTATCTGGAAATATTAGATAATCAATTTAAGATATTGAGAGTCAATGAATTAAATCATATCGAATCGAAACAAAGAGAATACAAAGTAACCCCTAACAAATACAACCAAATTCAAAAACTAACCAGAAGAGTGGCCTCCAGTTGGTACATTTTTTCTTTTACCTGTTGTTCCGGATGTCACCTGAAGAATAACAGGAGATTAGAAGATTCTTTAAAAATAAGATTTAAACAGCCAGTTAGTTATGGGATCAGGCAATTCAACATCCAGAAATACTTACTTTAAAACATTGTTTTATAGCTATACTTACTGGTTCCGCCAAGCTGGATGTTTGCTTGGTGTGCTTTTGTTCATCAAGAAAATGAGAGGGTATGTCTTTTTCTGAAAATTATGCATCACGAATACTTTAATGTCTATCTTTCTTTCTAGAAGACTGATCACAATGAATTCCAGAGGCTTAGTTGCAAAGTAAACAGCTTGTGAATATGAAAATTGAAGCGAGCAACTCCTAGGAATTAGAAGATGCAGAGATTAAAAGACCAACCTTGCAAAAATGGCACAGAGACTTCTCCTCCTCCAACTCTCAGAACGTTTTCTTTTAAATCTATAATACACTGAAGTCATAGGCAAAGTCAGAAACAAGAAATATTATAGACCACAGAGAAGGATAGTCTGAAAGTCATTAAACCAATGATGCTACCTGGTGCTTACGGAGCATATCCAGACCGAAGAGGAATTCCATATTGGGAGCATCCAGTACCATAAATGAGCAAGGATAGAATATATTCCCAATCTACAGGGAAGAATAGTAATGAAAGATATTAGCTAAACATTAAAAACAAGGGGTTAATTACATTTTCCACCCTCACACTTTGGATGGTGTGTCAATAATGTAGTCCTTACATTTTGTTTTAAAACAATCACACCCTCACATTTTGCAAGGATGTCAAATTGGTCCTTCTATCAGATAACTCGGATAAAATTGACTGACCATGCCATGTCATCATCCGCTGAACTAATCCTTATTTTCCACCTCTTTTTTTTAAAAAAAAAATTTAAGCGCATTTCTTTTGAATCATTCAGATGGTGTTTGCATTCCAACAACTGTATTGCTGACTTCTAACTGGTTCCATACACCACGGCTACCACATCACGTTTGGATTTGTATCACAAATCTTAAATTCGATGGAGATGAAATTTAGAATCCCATCATTAAATGATTAAACTATTATCTGATCCCAAATTTCTAAGGCCTACCCATTTCAACTAGTTGAATACTGTGATTCATTAACAAGGCGGTGACATAAATTTGTTCAAGTTTACTTTGATCTTGATCATAGATCTGTGTCTACCATTGATATTGGTTGAACCAAGTTTGCCATAATAAAATAGAGTACCAATCAATTGGAGTCTTAAAGTCAGGAGGTTTTCCATGATTGTCATGCTCTCTATTCTTCACCACCATGACCTTGTGGCTAGCTTGTGCTAGAGCCTAATGTTCAGTCAACCTTACCTTATTTTTTATTATTTATTTTGTGTTATACAAACACAGAAGTCATTTGAGTGTTTTGAAACAAAACGGTGTGCTTCAAATTTTTTCAAAAAATAAAAAAATATTAGGTAGAAAATAAAGATTAGATGAGTGGATGATGACATGACAATGTCAGTCAATTTTAGCAGAAAAATCTAACAGAAAGACCAATTTGACATCTTTACATAAATGTGAGGTAAGATTGTTTTAAAACAAAATGTAGGGACTACATTTACACACATCCAAAGTGTAGAGGTGGAAAATGTAATTAACCCTAAAAACAATTATCAAGTACTAAGATTTTCCAATTTTTCACTTTTTTTTCCGAAAACAGTTTTCAATAGTTTTGTTGATAATATCAGATTTAATTAAGAAAAAGATACAGATTATAACAAAGTTATATATGTACATAAGTGTAATGTCTCCGTACATGTATATATAATTACATATATATATATAGAGAGAGAGAGATAGACAGGGGTCAACAGTAAACTATATAAGACAAAAGCAGAAACCCTTGAACACAAGCTAATGATTATCACTCGATTACCTTTTTATGTCAAAGAATCAGAATATAAATGCTTTAAAGTTAGAAATCTAGGAAAAATTGTCCTAACAAATTGCCATCCAACTAATGCTTAAGAGTTGAGAGGAGTACAAAGATTAAAATGCATGTCTATAAGATGCAAACAGACATGTACACAAGTGCATCAGTAGTCCAACATATCAAAGTTCACAAGAAACCAATTGCATGTACAAACAAGGCACCTGCACTCATACAAATGTTCTATACTGTATAATAACAAAAATATCGTGGGTATGTACCTTGATTGGAGCTACATGTATTCGACCCAATATCTCAGACTGGCCAACCCCATGAGCAATGCCCTTGTAACGTTGATCTAAAAGCCTTAACAACCTGGTAGATACCATGCCAATAACAAAATAACAATAAGCCTTCTCAAATTTAACTCTTCCAATACTAAAAGAAATATAATACAATGGAAAGAGCAATAATAAATCTAAGTAAACATTGTCTCCAAATCTCCAGTAAAACCAATTATAATTTGACCGAAGAGCGGATAGATTGGTATGAATGAAATATTGTCAATTGAAATTGTAACCACCTCCCAATTTTCTCTACTGATCTTAAAGTCATATTCATCTTTCACACACATGTACTTTTCTGAGCACAAGTTACCCACTTGTAGTCAAGCTTAAAAAAACAGAATACATCCAACGGTCAATGTGCCAAATTCCAACAAGCAGGAGCAATTATCACATGCCTATTAACAATATCTCATGAAATGCTTTAACATAAGAGCAATTACCACAGCCACCAGATGATCAATTAGATTTGATATGGAACATACCCACAACGCTCAGCACAGCTTTTTGATATAATTGTGGATTGGGCTCCACTGTCCACGAATGCCTGAAACAAAGTGAAAAAAGCATGGGGAGTCAAACATATATTTTTCCGAAAGAAAGATGTAGAATTCAAATGGATGCAGTATTATATGCTTACAACAATCTCAAGAATCTAAGGATGGTACATAATTAGAGAAGGTAACATAACTAACACAAGAAACTTTGTAGCCTTCATTCATCTCATATTAAATTCAACTGAGGTGCTATTATGAACATTGTATTTACCTTCAAGGGAACACCATTAACCTCCATGTCAACGTACAACATGATCTGAATAGTTTCATTGAAGGGTTTAGAATTAGTTTGAAAACAGGAAATAACTACATTGAAGTCATACTTACCACCCTTGCAAAAGCTTCTGGATTATGTTCCAGTGCTGCTGCCCAGTTTTCATCAATTCCTTTCTGTTATGTATTTAGAAATATTGAGTTATAATGGGATGGAGTTTTAATATTTTATATCGCCAGTAAAAAATAGTATTATATATGTATATTAATAATGCAATAAATCCACCAATATATATAACATTCTATATGCATATTAGTAATGCAATTATTCCGAAAAAAGATAATTACTATAAACAATCAGGTAAATAAAGGAACTATGCTTGTGTAAACATTTATGTAACTGTATTAAATCACTGTAATTAACCACTCAAACCATCTTTTATGAGAAGAATCAAATTCTCCAACAGCACTAGGCGCTAGACCACAGATAAAATAACATCTTCAGGGACATAATCAAGGAGCTAAGCAACTTGCAAACAACACTAACTTGGATTAGCATGTGTTTTTGCAGTAGATGTGTCAAAATCTACATTTTGCAATTAAAAAAGCTTGCAATGCCAGTAGAATGAAGAATGACAATGAAAGATATGTGACCACAAGGAAAAACCCTTCATCCTCTTTTTGTTTTTTCCCAACTCTCTCTCTCTCTCTCTCTAAAGTTTCTTTCTTTTTCTTCCTTTTGGTAGTAAATCAAAATTCAAACATAAGTCGACCATCTATGCAATGATCCAGGAATAAGAAATTATAATATTGGATTTCTATTTGGAAACCTCAAGAAAAATAATAGAAAAAAATGCTGACCTGGTGTATAGCAGCTTCAATCTTTTTTTGTGCTTCAACATCAAAGGGATCTGCATACAGAAGGGCCTACATCACATAATAACATGAAGAAAGGTAAATTCACATTTCATCGTCTAAAGTTAGTTTAAATTTAATCATATACTCAAGAAGTACTATAGGGTAAGAAAATATAAATAACTAGCTAAAAAAAATACAATTTAAGGTCGAAAGTTTTCTTTCTCAGAAAAATTTAAAACACCAGAAACTATATCTAAGAAACTAGTATATGGAAATTGAGCAGCAGTTAAACAATAAAGGCTCAAGTGAGCAGAAAGGCTACATACAAGCTCCTCTTCTTGTTGACGTCGCAAGTCAGATCTTTGGCGATGACGCTCTCGTAAAATGTCCTGCAATTTGCTTAGATTGTTCCCAAGAATAGCTTGTGCTAATTCAGGATCAGTCTATAAAAAGAATATCAATAACATAATAGTTCTTTTAATAAACAGTCATACATACTAACTCTTGCAGTTTTCTTCAGAACCAAAAGCAATTTTAACATACATGTTTCAAAACCTTATCTAAAACTTAAAAAAACATAGAAGTAGAAAAACACCACTCTACCTGATATAGCTGTGCCATCAAATTAGAATCGCTTCGGATTTGCTGCTGAAAAGCTGCAGGGTTTGCAGCAGACCCATCTGGATTGAGGCTCAGATCATTTGA
The DNA here is from genome assembly GCA_007844105.2 of Rhamnella rubrinervis. Lineage (NCBI taxonomy): Eukaryota > Viridiplantae > Streptophyta > Magnoliopsida > Rosales > Rhamnaceae > Rhamnella > Rhamnella rubrinervis. Next base: position 8,885,019 of record CM017578.2, read on the forward strand.
AGAGGCACTGAAATAGTTTAAATTTGTATGAGAAAGCGTCTATAGAATTATATTTTCATGCAAAGAATTTCTTATACATAGAAAACCAAGGCTAGGTTGTTGTATATGATGTAATAAACCTAAAATCTATGCCGCAGTTCATGTAATTTGTGAAGAGGGTCAAGTTAGGCTCCATTGTATCAGTCCTAAATTAAATATTAGATTACAAGAGAAGAGGGTAATAGGAAATGTACCTAGATGCGGCATTAGATACCATCATCACCAAATCTTCGTCTTTAACACCTACAGCGCTCAGTTTCTCAGAATTTCTCATCTCCCTCCCATTATACAGCAGCTGCTGTTGTTGCAGGGGCACACGCGTCTGCTCATAAACGTTCACAAAACAGAAATTAGTGTAAACAATAATTATCAAAATGCAGGTGTTTGTTTATTTAGAATTGAGCTTCCCCAAAATTAATGAAGGATCTACAAATAGAACAAACAAGTCCTTACCTCCACCTCAAGCAGAGCTTTTACGTTTTCAATCTATCACAAAAAAGAAGAAGAAAAAAAGTGACAAATTGGAATTAAAAACAATTAGTAAAATACCGTATTAAAAAAAAAAAGAAAAAAGAAAAAGATAAGATAGATACATCAAAGTAGAAAGAGGAGGAGAAACTAGGGTTGTACATAACATACAGTTTCATGAGGATCAACTTCCAATGAGAGGATCTGTTCGTCGGCGGTCATGACAGTGATCTTCATCTTCCGAGTGTGGAATGGTATTCTCGACCTTATTGACTCCCAGCTTCTTCAATCTTCAGTGACACTTCAACTTCACAGTTTTGCCATCAAATCAGATGCATTAACATCTGCAACTTTTCAAGGAAACGTGGTTTATATCGATCGTACAACTCCGACACGCCTCTAGCTTTGCTTGGATTTTTATAATAATAACAATGGGAAATAAATTTAATACCAATATTATTATAATTTTTGCTTCAAATAATTATTATATTATATTTATATTCTTTAGAAAGGGTGACTTATATTATATTTATATATATATATATATATATTTTTTTTTACTTTTTATTATCGGGTAAATGAAAATTACTCTGGTTTGGTTTTACAAGTATAACAGCCTGTCAGACCCGTAATTCCCAGATAGGAGGAGGTTAATTTTGGCATTAAAGCGCAAAAAGGCCATGATTCCCTCCGATGAAGGTTGGCGCTAAATGCAGCTACTGAGTCTCTCACTCTGAGACTCGGAGAGAGAGATTCCTTGGGTCTTCTTCTCTCTGTTTTTCTAAACAGAAAGCACAGCCTATTGATTGGCCTTAAACCCTGATCAAGATCGTAACTACTCATTACGTAAAACCCTAGCATATTTGATTATACATATAATATACGTATACACCATTCAGCATTCCGCTTCTACACTCTGCTTCACTGCCCTAGATCCCTTTAAAAAATTTCACAACTTTTTTTTACCCTTTTTTCTGGATCCTTTTTTTTTTTTTTAATTTGATTGATTTTAATTTCGTTGTTCAAATTGCATTCACTGGATTGATTGCTTGCGACGACGAAGGCCAAGATGTCGAGTGGCCAGGTGATCAGACGAGCCAAATACAAGACTTCAGTCAAGGACGCTGGCACCCCTGGTGTTCTCAAAATGGTGTGTGTTTCAATTCCGATTAATCCATATATATATATATATATATATATATTTAGAAAGAGAGAGGAGCCGGGAGAGAGTGAGTTTTGCGGCTTTGTTTGAACTCAAAGCACGTGTTCAATTTTTCTCTTTTCAATATCTTTGTTGGGTTAATGGGCATCTACCAGTCGACCATAATTTCGATTGAATAACGTTGAGAAAACTTGTATTCCTTATATGTTAGTTTGAGTCCTGGTATAATTGTTGTGTAGTGTTAACATCTTCTGCTCATGAGGAATTGGGAGTTTCTTTCAGTGTGAAAGTATTCTTTTTGATTGGTTTAGATGATGGCTCTTTTACTTTTTTCTGTTTTTTAATTTTTGGAAGAATTGTTACTTAATGCAGAATGAAAATAAGCTTGTATTCAGACCTAACGATCCAACGTCGAAAACAAAGTTGGATGTAGAATTTAGACAAATTAAAGGTACTTGTTAGTCGCTTATCTTCCCTTTTCTTTTTTTTCCTCTCTATTTATTCACTCAATTAATTCACTTCGCCTGTCCAAGCCTGTTTTATCGCCCATTTTCTCTAACTTTTTTATATCACTCATTTTATCTGTATTACAAGCTAACTACACGTGATGACTGTGATTCCTTTTATTCATCTGGTTGTGAATGTTCAGGTCACAAAAACACGAAGGAGGGCTCAAATAAACCGCCCTGGCTTAATCTCACCCATGATCAGGTTTTGCTGTAATTTCATATTTTTAACTTGTTAAGTCTCCACAATACTTCTGCGCCCACTCGTCTGTCTATTGCTAATTAAGCTTCTTGATGATTCAGAAATTATTTTTTATTTATTTTTTTGAATTATCATTGTACACATTGAGGAGTTTACCTAATGCTACCCTCTCTTCTTGGACTAAAATATGCTAAAACCCAATGCTATTTTGTTCTAGGGTGGAAGCTACATATTTGAGTTTGAAAGCTTTTCTGATCTTCATGTATGCCGAGAATTTGTGGGTAAGTCTCAATGACATCCATGGCTTCTCTTGAAAATTCTTACAAATTTGGTTTCAGTTTCACATTAATGTTTCGTTATTGATAGAGTAATTTTATTTTTCATAAAACTCTGGTGGGTTATTCAGTTTTGTGCCTCTTTATGGGAATGAAATGCTTTTTTCCAGGGTATTTGATCAATTGACTCCTAGCAACCAGAGTTAATCTGGCCAAATTGCTTTTCCCATTCCTTTGATCTTTTGACTTTTTGTCATTTTCAATTTCACAGTCAATGTGAGATAAGTGCAGTTTTTTTTCCTTTTTGAGAATGAGGCAACAACTATAGTATGTGTAAATCAATCATTTGTCAACTATTCTACCAATTTTCTTCTGATACAGCTTGGATCTTTCTCTTTTAAGTCACAATTAAGAATTCCCATTGCAGCTTCTGATTGTAATATCTGAGATGAATGTTTTTATATCTTTAATTTTATTATTTTCCATATTGGGTAATTATTATTTCTGCCTAATTGTTTTCTGTTCTATATTCTTTAATCGATTAGCTATATTTTATTACACACTTTCATATGTTGCCTAGTGCATTGGTTGATGTTGAATGTGTGGCATCTGGTCTTTTGGATAGGTAACGCCCTTGCAAAATGTGGAGAGGCTGCAAAAGCAGCTCCTGTGGAAAAAGTTTCTTCTGCTTCAAAAGCTGCTTGTGAGCAATCTGCTGTTCCATTTTCTGATGAGCAACTAAGTACAACAGAAATGGAGCTTAGGATGAAGCTCTTGCGAGAGAATAGGTAAATTTACATTCCTAAACCCCAAGCATTTTGTAGAAAGGTTATATTTTATTGTCTTATGTTGTTTATTTTTATGGACATATATGTTGATTTTAATTTTTCTTTTATGGAAACAAATTATGCACCAATTCTGTTTCAATAGAATACAAACCCAAGAGGAAAGAGTCAATATGACATACACTGTTAACTCGTGGTTTCTACATCTGGTGGTTCATATAATAGTTCCACAATCATATACTTTAACTTAATATTGACTTTACTAAAAATATGTTTTAATGGAGTTATAATATACCTAGGACTAATTTTAATCACACCATTGATAGGAGAGAACCCATGCCTATGGAAGCTCCTTACCTAGTTATTGTTTTCTAGTTATGTGATTTTTCCTAGGAGGTGAATGTAGGTCTTTCTGTTCCTCCTTTTTCTATTTGTTCCTCCCTTTCCAGTGTTAGATTATTTTGTATTTTGTGTCTACAGGGTTTGTTTCATTTGCTTGTATAGGTTATTTCGTTGCCTTTGTTTCATAGGTGGATGTTGGGACAGTAATGATTCATAGAGAAACACTTCTAATTTGCGATTTCAAAGATAAGTTGAGGTTGGAATATGTACAACTCTTAAAGAGTGATAGTTAACTTGATCTTTCTTATTATTGGATTGTTTGTCACTGAATGTAGCATTTTCACTATACAACTATTGTTACTTTTTTTAAAAATTTCTGCTGTTTGCACTAAACTTTATCCATTGCAGTGAGTTGCAGAAACTTCATAAGCAATTTGTGATTGGTGGTGTTTTGACAGAATCAGAGTTCTGGGCAACAAGAAAGGTCAGCTATTAATATGTGTTTTCAACTGTGATGTTTTTTATGTGTTCATTAAGACTACATTGGGTATCTTTCTTCTTTTACTGACTTTTTGCTGATGATGAAAACAACATTTTGTTGAAGATTGTTTATTGTCACATTTTCTGCTCCTTTAATTCCAATTACAGAAATTGCTTGACGGAGACAACGACAGAAAGTTAAAACAACGGGTTGGTTTCAAGAATTCGATGATATTAGATACCAAACCAACAACCGATGGTCGGGTAGAACAATAATCTCTCTCTCTCTCTCTCCCCATCTCTGTGTATGAGTTTGCGTTTTTGTGCATTTGTGAAAATTCTTGCATGAATGCATGTGCTTGTGTTAAGATTTATTTACTTACTGTACGTGGTTTGCATCCCCTTGGCACCTTGTTAATAAAATTGTCTTGCCAGATAAAGAAATAAGTGAAGAGTTCCTTGGTTCATTTATTAATTATTTCATCTTTTTTCTTTTAGCTTGTATCTTATCATTCGGAGATTTATGATTTTTTTTTCTGTAATTTTCCAGACAAACAAGGTTACATTTAATTTGACACCAGAGATCAAATATCAGGCATGTTTCTTTCTGTAATTTTAGCTTATGTTTGATGTATTTGAACTTTGAATTACTGTTCCACAAATTCCTTACACTTTGTTCTGGCTTGTATCATATAAGAACTTCATCCAGCTTTAACTGCATAAATTAGTTTATTTAGCAATACTCTGGATGAGAGACTAATCTAGTTTTCTTGCAATAATTTCTTTGGTGCTTACTCTCTTTTTATTTTTTTCCCTTTTTAATTTTTTTTTTTTTTCAGATTTTTGTCCTCAAACCAGCTGTTCACCAGGCTTTCCTTAATATGGTTCCCAGTAAGGTAGTGTGGATGTTGAAGCAATTTCCCCCATTGTCTGGCTGTTTACCATATCGATTCTCACCCTAGTTTATTTCTAAGGGGTAGGCTTGAGAGGACCATCTAAGAATTAGTACTGTGCCAGTTGCTTTCTTATTTTGCTCAGGTCATGCTTTGCTATTTTTACCTTGATTTTTGAATTCCAGATGACTGAGAAAGACTTCTGGACAAAATATTTTAGAGCTGAATACCTACACAGTACAAGGAATGCTGTTGCAGCTGCAGCTGAGGCTGCTGAAGATGAGGAACTGGCTATTTTTCTAAAGGATGATGATATATTGGCAAGAGAAGCTCGTCGGAAGGTGATATTTCATTTTAATGTTGTTGGGATATTTATAGTGCATTGATCTTTCACAATTATGTAAAACAGATTGAAATGGTTTCCTCCTTGTTGTTATGTCTTGTTTGCAGATTAGACGTGTTGATCCAACTTTAGACATGGAAGCTGACCAAGGGGATGACTATACCCATCTTCCAGTACATTGCTTAATACCATTCTTCATTCTATATTATTTTAAAGATTCTGTGCTCTATCCAGGATGTTCTTCTATTTTGACAGATCACATTCATCTGCTTTACTTGATTTGTTTGATACTCTAGACAATTTAGACATGTCAATGATTCTGAATGTGGAATATTGTCTATAGGGTTTCCTCTGACTATAGTCTTCCTTCTTTTATTTTCTTTTTGTTTCTCAAAACTGTTGTTTAAAGTGACAGAAAGCAAAAGAGTCGTCTTTAAACTCTGCTTATACGTTCTTCTCTATATTATAATTCATCTTTTACCTGTTACTTTTAAAGAAATGAGATGTTTTATATTAATATCAGTCTTATAATTGAAGGGCATCACAGGTGCTTTGAATTCTTCTGTATCTTATCCAATTAATACTTTCTAATTCAGGATCATGGCATCTTTCGTGATGGTAGCAAGGATATAAGTGAATCACAGCAGGAGTTATACAGGAGGACTTTGTCGCAAGATCTTAACCGACAAGGTGCTGTTGTTCTTGAAGGAAGATCTGTAGGTAAGATTTTCTTGTGAAACTAAAAAGCTTTGTATCTAACAGATATCTTTCTTAAATAATAAAGATTTCATATATGACAAATCTTTGCAGTTTGTTTAACCTGGCAGCACACTTCCTTTCTTTCTTTTTTGTATAAGATTTGATATATAAATTTTATTTTTATTTTTTTCAATCGTAGGTAGATAACAGTGGTTTGTGAACTTGACTACAGATGCGGACTTGGAAGATCCTCGAACTGTAGCGGAAGCCCTTGTGCGATCAAGACCTGGTTAGCATGATTTATCTTGTCATTTGTCAATTTGAATTTATTGTTCCTTTTCCCAACTTTTCTCCTTTCTAGCATAGCTTCAGGTTTTATCTTTTACCTTTGGTTTTGCAGAAACTGATGCTACACAGGAGAAGCTTAACAGGATTTTGCGGATGACTGAGATAGAGGACCTTCGGGCATCTCATGGTCATCCTTTTGCTCCACTGTGTATCAAGGTTCACTTTATCCTCATTATTATGACTAATCTTTGTTAGGTTTCAACTTTTTAAAAAAGATGTTTCATGTTGTTGATTAAAAACCAGGATCCTCGAGACTACTTTGAAGCACAACAAGCTAATGCCCTAAAATCTTTGGATGATACACGAGCTGGAACTGAACAAATGAAATGCAGCCTGACAACTGAGGAAGCATTTAGTTCCTTGAGGAAAACCATTTCTAAAATCAAGACTGTGGGATTGAACAATCCTATAGTTAGACCTGAAGTTGCTCTTATGGTAATAGTGATCTTTGTTCCAGATTTTATTATGTTGGATTTGTTAAGATGTAAAGGATATACGTTATTGTAGTGATATATATGTTTCTATAGTACGAAAGTATAATTACCAATTCTTTGGCCTAGGTTTTTAATGGACTGACCCAGAATATCTCAAGCAACAAGTACCAACTTGGAAAGAATCCTCAGGAGAGTATTCTTGACAGGTTGCCAAATGCAACTAGAGAGGAACTTCTACATGTGAGTTGGCACCAGTATGGTCTTTTTTAAAGTAAATAAGATCTATCAACTTTGTAAAAAAAAAATTCAGACATCCAGGTGCTGCGTATATCTTAAGAGTTGATTAAGCATAATGTTTTCTGCATTAGATTTTGGTTTGGTTTTATGTTATCCCATGTTTATAGGGAAAATATCTCTTCTTTCCAGCATTGGATGTCCATTCAAGAATTACTGCGGCATTTCTGGTCTTCATATCCAATTACAACAACATATCTTAATACTAAGGTGAGTTTGAACTTTATTATTTACATGAAGGTTTCTTTATTCCATATAATTGGAAATGAAAGATTGCTCGAGTTTACCAAGTTCATATTATGGTTTCAAACTTTGGCAAATTATGTGACTCTGGTTTTTAACTAAGGGCCCGTCCTGGTAATGTTTTTGGTTTTTTGGTTTCTGGCTTTTGGTTTTTCCCCATCAGTTATGTTTAATTTGCTTAATTCAAAGGTTAGTTAATGTTAGTTAGAGTTAGTTACCTCTCAATTAGCTGTAAATGTGAAGGAAAAAGAAGAAAAAAGACCAAAATAAAACCATTTCAAACTGTTTTTAGTTTGGTGTTTATGGTATTCTTTTTCATTCGCATTTATACTAACCAACTCTAACTAACATTAACTTACATTTGAACTAAGCAAATTACACACAACTTAACCAAAAAGCAAAAGTAAAAAACGTTACCAAATGGGGGGATTATTTATCTCTTATTTAAAAGTACTTCAAAAGTTAAAGTCTTTTGACTCCAAACAATTATGCATTAATATACTGTAGTTTTGAAAAAACATTAAATGTTATATAAGAATTATAAATATCACAGTCAAAGCCACTGCCATCAAAAACTCAAAACTGATGATTGAACAAAAAGAAAAATGGAAAATCTTTGATGCCTCACGCATTCCTCATTTAGGCATACTGCTTATTGAAACTGTATATATTATGTGAATTGACTTCACATGTTGGTCCAAATTGCGGGGAAGTTGACTCAGGGACATGTTATGGTTGTTATATTGCTGAACTAATTAAACAAAAATTAGGTGCACCGACTTTCCCCTAAAGAAGCTTACTGCTTGCTTTTAAGTCTTTACAGAAACAAAAATGGTTCGGATACAACTATTGCATATTAAAGCTTTTTTTTTTTACAATAACCCTTTTTTGGCTAAAATGAGAATGTGATTGAACAGTTGAAAGTGGCTTTTCATAATTTTTAACATCATCTTTTATAAATATTTTGATGGAATTCATTCAGTTGTTGATATGCAGGTGAGTAGACTAAAGGATGCGATGTCACAAATATACCGACAGCTAGAGGTATCTCTTTAGCTTCATATCCACTGTTATAGTATGGATATTTATAATTTTTAGTGAACAAACCTCCGATCCATTTGGCTCGTGTATTAAGTAATATGTTAACCATAAGGTAGTTTTGTCCTTTCAATACTGAAAACAATTAAATGTCGTTACCTTGATTTTACAAAAAGGGATCAAATCGTGTGCTGATAGTATATCTCATTTTGTTATGGGAAAAGAGAAATACCCTACAACTACTATTATCTTCTCTTTTAGTGGTCATTGGAGTGACTTATTCTTTGATAAAATCCTAGGAAATAAAGGAGTCCATGCAGTCAGACATCCGGCACCAGGTTTCCCTCCTTGTTCGACCAATGCATCAGGTCAACACTGCTCTCCATTTTCATTTTATTGCAAGGTTTTTGTATTTATTTGTGGAGTAAGGATCCCTATATATTTATGATAGAACTCATGAACAAAGGTAACTCTAGTGCAGGCACTGGATGCTGCGTTTCAACATTATGATGCAGATTTACACAAGAAATCAGCAAGGACTGGGGAGACACCAAACGGATATGTGTAGGAAAAATTTCGACATAAGTTAGTTAACCAGTGTCATGCTGTTCCATCTTTATTTTTTCTAGTCCTCGTCTTTGTAGTAGGCAAACTGTACATCAAATCAATTTTGCTGTGAGCTTTTGTACTGGATGGATATAAACGGGTTCTTGTTATCCCTCTTTGGCCATTGTTGTAAAATGCTCATCAATTTTCTATACCCTTTGATCCTTATATAAATATTATGGATACATGCATGTCATATCAGCGTGGAGCGCTGGTCTTGAATTGCGGATTATTTCTCTATAAGCTTGGATGAAGTTGCATTTATAGGCAGATTAAAGCCGCATGCGTTGGTGGTGCTCTCAATTTAACCCAAAATTTCACATTTGACTGCTTTTCCCCTGTGGAAGTCATACACTGTTTTCATGCGTACTGAAGTCTGGGTGATACTAAAGTGAGGCATTCATTATGCGCAACTTGACTCTCATTCCATGGATTTATCAACAACAAAAATAAATAAATAAACTCTCATTCTATGGGAGTTGAACTAAAAATCTTTCATATTGTTGGTCAAAAAATAAAAATAACGATTGGGGTTATAGTCATGTCAAAGGCTGCAGAGAATTGTAGCTGCGGCCTAATATTTCTGACAATTAGCTGTTGGTTGACCGGGGACATTTTTCATTTGGTTTTTTAATTATTTACAACTCAATAAAAAGTCTTAACTAGAAGATCGAACTCAATCTTAAAGGTACGTTTGGTGAACTTCCAAGGCTCCATACTCAACTAGGACTTCGATTTGTGAATCTGTGACTTTCCTATCTAGTGTTTTACCAAATGAAAAACCTTCAAATAATTAAATACATAACCTAATTTTTATAACCATCGCTTCAAGTTGAATTAGATCCAATCTAGGAAAACATACATAGAGACAATAGATCTAATCGATTAATTTAATACACAGAAAATAAATAAATACATAAAAAGAAAGTCTAGACACAAAGATCAAATAGAATAATAAACGAACCATGCAAACATTAAATAAAAAAAATCAATATGCATCCAAATAAGAACACCCAAATTCCTAATTCCAAGTATCCATGAATTCCAATATACATATAAAAAAAGAAGTAATAATAGTGATAATAAGGCTATTGGAAATGGTTAGAAGGGTGCAGGGGGAGCTGCGTAACCCAAGAAGGGCCTTCCAGAAGGAGTGCGAGTGGCACACAAAGAGCCAACAACATTTGGATCGCAGAAATGGACGGTGTCTTTGAGCTTGTGGAACCCATTCTTGAACACACCGAAGCCGAATAAGAATCCGATGAGTATCACCACCAGTATCACGCACGTACACAGCATGCACATCCTACTCCCACAACACATCTCTCTCTTCTAATTCCCACACTCACTCACCCACAAATACAAGATTGGTTTTTTTTCTTTTTTTGGGATCTTGGAGTTGTTTATGGGCAAATAAAATGTGTGTGTGTGTGATGTGTGGATTGGAATTGCGTTGGGTGTTGTGCTATTTCAATGTCTCTTTCAGCAAACATAAAAATTTTGACAAGGAAACGAACTTCTGCTATGGCTATCGGAGGTGAGGTATTTGCTCGCTTAAAAGGAAAGCAACTGAACCGTTTACGCTTTAAAAAGCACCCTTTTTTTTTTTATTATTGCTTTTATGTTTTTCTCCTTTGGATAATAAAAAGCAAGTTTGTTGTCATTTGTTGTTGCTTTCAAAACGTAAAAAGAGGGTATTCTTTTCCATATAATTCATGACGTTGCAAGGTGTGACTGGTGGAGTGGTTCCTGTTAATGGATTTGATTGTGTTTATTAGCCTCGAAAACTACTTCATTAGTTCTTTTTATTTTGTCAACTCAAACCAAAAAAGGAAAACAAAAATACAAAGGCTCGGCCCATGGTAAAACCCTTCTATAAGCCCACCAGGACTGAGTCCAATAACACATGCTTGCTTCATGTAGATCTGAATATGGCGTCGAAAAACCCATTGCAAAGGCATTAAGTTTAATCCATCAAAGGGATGCGTAACCCGACGGTATCCTTAAATAAATATGTATTGCTGTTTCCTTTAAGAAACCAAAAAAAAAAGAGCAATACGTGCATATTTTGTAATGGGTTGAATTTTAGGCTATAATCCGAGTTTTTAATTTAAAATAATAAAATAAGCATACTTTTTGGAGCTATGTTTCTTGCCCAATAAGTCATGCTTGCATTGATAAGTTTAAGAATATAATCAAAACGTCGCACAGACCACTAGGCGAGACGATGTGGCCACTTCCAAAGTTGTAATTGCATCGTTTGCTTACTTGCCTGATTTTTCAAAAATATTTTTAATTAATAAATAATCAACATCAATTATGCTCCTTCATGCATTCCAATTCCCAAAAATCCATGAATTAATCCAATCCACAAAATAAATTTCATTAGTCGTTTTGAATTTTTGTTATGATAAACTTGTTTGTTTGTTTGGTCTCTCCCAAGTCACCACCTCTTATACTGCAAGGTCGTTTAATAATAATGATAATAATTTTTCTTTTTAATTTTTAATTTTGTAAGCAAAAATAATCAGTGTGTGTGTGTGTGTGAGCGTGCGGCTTCGAAAGCCTCCTTCCTCCGCACTGGTCTCAGTTTCAGCCTTCAGATCTCACTCTCTGCAAGCACACAACCCCACTACTTTCCGACCTACCGGAAGCCAAATACTTCTCCAACAAGCTGTTTCCGTCTTTCTCTCTCGCTCCTGCGAATCATCTTCTCTCTCTGCCAATATACCCCTCGTGTTCCAAATCCACAATTTCATTTTTCAAATTGATTTTTGATCTGTTTTATGGCTTCCCCTGGAAATCCAAATCAACCGCAACCCCAGCAACAACCCTTTGACATGCAAAAGTTCTTTAAACCCACAAACCCACCGACACCCACTTCCCAAAACCCTAATCCCAATCTGGCTTCCACGCCATTCCCAATCCCACCCTCTTCTTACCCTCCTCCCTCCGGTACCTTCTCCTATCCTCCTCAGACGGCGCCGTTTCACCACCAGTACCAGTACCATCCCCATCCTCATCACCCTCCTCAACCCCACCACCAAATCCCCTATTCCCAGGAACAGCTCTCCTCTAACTTGCACCACCAAAGGTCTCTCTCGTATCCTACGCCCCCTCTCCAACCTCCCCCTAATTACAACGTCCCCACTCCTCCAAACAATCCCAATTCAGGTGCCCGAATAATGGCCTTGCTTGGCGCCCCCTCGCCCAATATCGAATTGCCTCCCCAAACCACGTCTGGGGTTTCCGAGTTCTCAGGACCCGCCACCGTTCCGGTCGTGCCTACGATCCCTATGGGCATGACACCGACTGGCCCTATTCGAATGCCTAGCAGTAAGCTTCCCAAGGGTAGGCATTTGATCGGCGATCACGTGGTCTATGATGTGGATATTAGGCTGCAAGGTGAAGTACAGCCGCAGCTCGAAGTCACTCCGATCACCAAGTATGGTTCGGATCCTCAGCTCGTGCTGGGCCGCCAAATTGCAGTGAATAAGTCGTATATATGCTATGGATTGAAGCAGGGAAACATACGGGTCCTTAATATACACACTGCACTGAGATCTTTGTTTCGAGCCCACACTCAGGTTTATTTTATTTCTATTATGCTAGTTTAGAGTGCTCTTTTCTTCTTTCTTTTTTTCAATTTATTTTAAGTTCTCTTTCGCTGCTCGTTAGTTAGGAAAATGAAATTACATACCTTAACTTCTTATCGTTGCTTTAAACATGTTCTGCTTGATTTGCATAGATTATTAATCTTCCTATTCTAAATAAAAGAAAAGTTTTTCTTTATGTATAAAAAACTACACTGCAAGTAAACAATGCAAAGCAATAGAATAATATTTACTAGGAATAAAATAATTACTGAAATAATTTTTAACTAGTGAAGTCTTAACCATTTCACGAATATCATTTACTAGGAATGTAATAATTACTGAAATAATTTTTAAGCAGTGAAGTTCTATCCATTTCATTAGCTAACAGACATTGCTGTGTCAGTCAGTTTAGCTGCTGTTCTTCTAATTTTTTAACTGCTTGTCAAACATATGCGGCTGCGGTCCTTTATGTTTATGAACGTAACACAAACATGTTAAGCTGTTTTTAGTACCAGCTTCTACCAATAATTTTTAGCACCAGAGACTTGGCGCATCAGTATAAGTATTTTTGCCTGGTATACACATAAATAGCACGATAATTTTTTTTACAAAAGGTGCATTAATGCTATTACTAAATCATCTAGTTATTTGATGTCATTAACTATTTGGTTGGACTTGAACCTTTCTAGTTTCAATCTCTTTCACCTGTGCTCTGTTTACTGATCACCTTCCATGTGTGTATGTGCATTTTGAAAGAAACGTGCCTCTTGTATTATATTAAAAGAGAGAGTTTTCTGATCTATATGATTCTCTAATCTTTTTTCAGGTGTTATTTTTTATCCACTAATTAGGATAATTTAACAAGAGAAAGATGTGGATTGCTTATCGTTGTTATCTTTTGCTTAACCTATGTAATTTCTTCTTCTTTCAGAGAGTAACGGACATGGCTTTCTTTGCTGAGGATGTTCATCTTTTGGCTAGGTAGCTATTATTTTGTAATTTTACCTTTCTTTCTTGGTTTGTCTCTTGGTTATTTGCTGTGTTTTTTTGCAGTGTGAGTATAGAAGGACGCCTGTATGTATGGAAAATTTCTGAAGGTCCAGATGAAGAAGGAACGCCGCAAATCACAGGAAAGATTGTTATTGCCATTCAAATTATAGGAGAGGGAGAAGCTTTGCATCCGCGAATTTGTTGGCATTGTCACAAACAAGTATTGTTTATATCCTTAATTAAGTGTTATGGCTAAATGATTGTTTGTTATATTCTATTGCAGTTCATTTGTTATCACTTTTGGCTGTGGTGTATTGATAACTTGTTTGTACTCTTTTATACAGGAAGTGTTGGTAGTTGGGTTTGGAAAACGTGTTTTGAGAATTGATACTACAAAGGTTGGAAAAGTTGAATCCTATTCTGCTGAGGAACCTCTTAAATGTCCTGTTGAAAAGCTGATTGATGGGGTGCAATTTGTTGGTAAACATGATGGAGAAGTGACTGATTTGTCAATGTGCCAATGGATGACCACTCGTTTAGTTTCTGCTTCTATGGATGGCACGGTTTGTATCCTTATTTTGTAGAGTCTTGGATAGGAGCTTATTATGAGAGAAATAATTGAATTCTTTACTGGAACATTTTCCGTTTACCGGTTGGTAGTTGAATAATCATAAGTTCATATCTTGTCTGATGCATCAATACATTGCAGTAAAGCGAATTCCTTATCTCTGTAGCTTTGTCTTTTGCACATGCATACACACACTTCCTTTGCCTATTTCACAATTGATTTATAATGATAAAGTGGTTCAATAATCAGACATGATTTCTGTTTTGATACAGATAAAGATCTGGGAAGATCGCAAGGCACAGCCACTTGTGGTTTTGAGACCCCATGATGGCCAGCCCGTTAATGCAGCTACGTTCTTGACTGCTCCCCACAGGCCAGATCATATTATACTCATTACAGCTGTATGCTCCTTTTCCTTTACTCTTGTTTATAGCATTCTATTGTGTTAGATAGGTTTTAAGCAGCTGAGTTACTGTGGTCCAACATGTTTAATGGCTAAGAAACCTCTTAACTTTTTTTTTAAAAAACTACATAAATACTGTATTCAGGGGCCATTGAATCACGAAGTGAAAATTTGGGCCTCAGCAAGTGAAGAAGGATGGTTGCTGCCTAGCGATGGTGATTCATGGAAATGTACCCAGACATTAGACTTGAAGAGTTCATCTGAACCTCGAATTGAGGAGGCATTCTTTAATCAAGTTGTCGCATTGCCTCAAGCAGGCCTTCTCTTACTTGCTAATGCGAAGAAAAATGCTATATATGCTGTGCACTTGGAATATGGTCCTAATCCGGTGGCAACACGCATGGATTACATAGCAGAATTTACAGTGACTATGCCTATATTGAGTTTTACAGGGACAAGTATATCACCTCATGGAGAACATATTGTTCAGGTTTATTGTGTCCAGACACAGGCTATACAGCAGTATGCTTTGGATTTATCCCAGTGCTTGCCGCCTCCACTGGAGAATGTGGAATTAGATAAATCTGATTCCAACATTTTGCGTGATGCTACTAGTATTGATGGATTTGCTGCCTTGGACCCAACTAGCAGTAAGCCTAGTGAGGTCCCAACAGCAGCGTCAGCTCTGAAACCAACTTTACAACCAAGTAGCTCTGAGAGTGCAATTGCAGTGAGGTATCCTGTTAGCTCTAACACTGTTGAGTTGCCCATTTCAAAAGAAACTTCCCCTTGGAATGCAGAAATGAAACCTGCTACATCGACACCAAGAACTAGTGATGGTGACATTGTTTGTGTTCTATCCCCACCTATTCCTTTGAGCCCTCGATTGTCAGGGAAACTCTCTGGTTTAAGAAGTCCAGCAGATAACTTTGAGCCAGGTCCCTCATTCAATGAGCATGCTGGAGAGAAACCAGTTAATGATTACTCAGTTGACAGGCAAATGGAACCTCTTCATGCAAACCTGTCTGATGTGTCTACAGTGGGTGATGATTCGAGGAATGATGAGAAAAAAGCAGCACAGGATGGTTTGCGTACTGTGCTCAACAACAAGGGCATGTTCAAACACCCAACTCATCTGATAACTCCCTCAGAAATTTTGATGGCTGCTTCGTCCTCTGAATCTATAAATCCTGTTGAGGCCAAGAGTGAAAGTGAGGCAACGATCCACGACGTGCTTGTCAATGGTGATGTGAGTAATGCCGAGTTGGAGGTTAAAGTTGTGGGTGAAACAAGATCTACTCAAACTGATGAATATGGCCCTCAGGGAGAACGTCAAAATATTGTTTCAGAAACTAAAGAAAAATATTTTTGCTCCCAGGCATCAGATCTTGGTATTGAGATGGCCCGAGAATGCAGTGCATTATCAGCAGAAACTTATATTTCAGACGAGGCTCACCAAGTTGATGATGGTGGCATTACAGAGCCATCAACCCAACCTTCTCATGCCGATGAGGAAGACCAGGACTCTGAAAAACCAATAACAAATTCAGAATCATCTACATCCACAACAGCTCTGCCAATGCAGACAACAAATTCAAAAGTGAAAAAGCAAAAGGGTAGAAGCTTTCAAGCATCAGGTCCATCTTCCTCATCTCCAAATGTGCTCAATTCAATTGATTCCTCCAGTGAACCCAGTGGGAGTTCAAGTCTGGAAGCTGCATTTCCTCAAATTATGTTGATGCAGGAGATGCTTAATCAGGTGATTGCTCAGAATTCTGTAATTTTATCAGTTTATTATGAAGATAATGCACTGTTTCCCACATAATTATTGTTGAAAATATATATTTAATGGTTTCCACACTGAACATGTAGCTATCAACACCTTTGTTGGTTTGGATATCGATGGGTGTTTTTCAATCTATTTTAACTTTTTGTCTTTCTTATGAAATTCTTTGAGTGTTGATCCACCTTTGAGTATTTTCTTTGAACAACTTTCTTTTCCTTTTATTAGTTTGTGTCTTTCTGTTCTTACTCATTATTGGAACTCTTTGTCCTACCATGTTCTCTTATCTTTATATTTTGTTAAATGAAAAAAACTGGATATCTGTTTTGCATTTAAATGCTAGTGTGTGTAACATTTACATAATTCCTGTCTTTATTTCTATGAATTTCTTCTTTTAATTAAAATTCTGTTCCTTGTCCCTTTGCAGCTAGTGACCATGCAAAAAGAAATGCAGAAGCAGATGACAATGATGGTTGCAGTCCCAGTTACAAAGGAAGGGAGAAGACTAGAGGCTGCTCTTGGACGAAGCATGGAGAGGGCTGTCAAGGCCAATAATGATGCTTTGTGGGCCCGATTTCAAGAAGAGAATGCAAAAAATGAGAAGTTATTACGTGACCGTACACAGCAAATAACTAGTCTGATCAGTAACTTCATGAACAAAGATTTGCCAAGCTTGGTAGAGAAAACTCTGAAGAAGGAAATTACAGCAATTGGGCCAGCTGTAGTTCGCACAATTACACCAACTATTGAGAAAACAATATCTTCAACTATTGTAGAGTCCTTTCAGGTTAGCACTATGTAAATCTTATCCTTGTACAAGAATGTTGTCATACTGGGATCTAATTTAGGCTTTTGTGCTGTAGAGAGGAGTTGGTGATAAAGCAGTGAATCAATTGGAGAAATTAGTCAACTCAAAACTTGAAGCTACAGTTGCTAGGCAAATTCAAGTACAGTTTCAGACTTCTGGCAAACAAGCTCTTCAGGTATGCATAAGTACACCTTGACTTAGCTTCTCCTTGAATTTGGATGTGTGTTTAATCTGACTATTTTTCCATAAATATAATCTATAATTGTTAGGTAGTGTGAATTTTCTAATCTGTTGAAATTATCAATCCATCTTATTTGCAGGAGGCTCTAAAGTCTAGTTTCGAAGCTTCGGTTATCCCTGCCTTTGAAATGTCGTGCAAAGCCATGTTTGAGCAGGTAGATGCTACATTCCAAAAGGGAATTACTGAACATACAAATGCAGCTCAGCAGCATCTTGAATCTGCACATTCTCCATTGGCACATGCTTTGAGGGTGAGTTTACTTCAGACACACTTGTTAAAAAATGTGTTGCAATTGTCGTTCCTATTATAAAATTTTCACCTTGAATCTTCACATCTGATAGCACTTAAAGTTATAAGAGTAAGAACTTGAGACTTTTGAGCTGTAGTATGAAAGAGATTTACTTCATTTTGAATCAGCATTATTTGTCACTGGTGTTATTTGTCACTGGTGTACTATGATCCAATTGTATTGTTTTAAGTCATCCACCTAATGTGATATTAAATGGTTGATTCTACTTGCAGGAAGCTATTAGTTCTGCATCATCCGTGACTCAAACATTAGGTGGAGAGCTGGCTGATGGTCAAAGGAAGCTGATAGCTCTTGCAGCTGCAGGAGCCAACACAAATGTAGTAAATCCCTTGGTTGCGCAACTAAGCAATGGACCTTTGGGCGGTCTCCATGAGAAGGTAAGGTTATTCTTTTCAAAAAAACATTGAAATTGAATTGAGACCTCAAAAATTTATTTATGTTTTGGTTAGTTGTAATGTAAAGCAATTTTTGCTATGCTATGCATGTTAGGTGGAGATGCCTATGGATCCAACAAAGGAGTTGTCAAGGTTGATATCTGAACGCAAATACGAGGAGGCCTTCACTGGAGCTCTACAAAGAAGTGATGTGGTTATTGTATCATGGTTGTGTTCTCAGGTATGTATGGTCTGGTCTGGTCTTTTCTTTCTAGGTTCTGTCTTAGTGTTTGAATTGGGATGATGATAAAGTTTTAAAGATGATAGCAGTAGAAGTTACATGGTTTCTTGGTTTGACCAGGTTGATCTACGAGGGATGTTATCAATGGTTCCTCTGCCGTTGAGCCAAGGGGTGCTGCTGTCGCTTTTACAGCAATTGGCTTGTGACATCAGCAATGATCCACCCCGGAAACTGGGATGGATGACAGACGTGGCGGCAGCCATAAACCCAGCAGACCCGAGGATAGCAATGCATGTACGGCCCATCTTTGAGCAAGTTTATCAGATATTGCACCATCAACGTTCCTTGCCTACCATGACTGGTGCGGAGCTCACCAGTATCCGACTGGTCATGCATGTCATCAACTCCATGCTGATGACCTGTAAATGATTCCATTTTGTGCACAAAAAGAAAAAAAGAAGGAAAAAAAAAAAAAACAAAAAAGGGAAAAGGACAAGCAGCATTTTATGGAGGGTACCCACTTTATAATTTGTACAAAAGAAATGTTCATTTGTATCATTGTGTGTTTGATCTCTAGTGAAAGGGGGTCCTCATTTCCATCGTGTAGAGTCGGTCTAATGATCTCTAGTGAAAATTTTAGTTTTAGGTATAAATTCTTTGGGTTTTTGTACTTGAGTTTTTTTTTCAATTGTGAAAGCCTTTAACGAGTTGAAAAGAAATTTTGAATTATCTTGAGACATGCATGGCAAAAGCTATGGATTGTATTTAGTCTTCTTATTGGGTTAATCTGGGGGGTCTATACAAAGGAAGGCTGATGGGGGTCACATAGTATCTGAATTGACTTGGATAAAGAGTTTAATAAGGTCATTAAAAAAAATACGCATTGTATCTACTGTATATATTAAATCTAAAAGAAGCCGTTATGAGTTGTTTCTAGTTAAGGAAGAAGGGAAGAATCATTTTTGTTAGGTGTCAAAGTATTTATGTGTGGGAGTCACCGTTGGCTTGAATTATCAAAACCTTTCCCATTACCAACTTCAATTTTTTGGGTGAAGCCAATGGGTTTCGAGCCTTCTCCTTCCCTTTCAAAAAGAAAAAAAAAATTCCCATATTTGACGTCTGTTTATTTCCACAAAATGCATTTCACAGAACATTTTTTGGTAAACTAATAATTAAAAAGAAAAAAAAAAGTATACTAATAATAGTCAATTATAATAAAAAAGAAGCAATTTTTGTGATAGAATCAGAATTTACAGAGAACCTTTTTCTCTACATTACCACCACCATTATCAAAAATGGCATTTTCTCCCGTAATATAAAATTGGAATGTGTGGTTAAAATATACAAAAGGCAAAAATATGGATGGGAATTGGGAATAGAAAGATCCCAAGTTAGCGGGTGGTACTACCAGCATTGATCCGTTTCCCATCTGCGGGTCGGGTAAAACCCAAAGGACGAAGAGGAGGAGGAGTTGGGAGCAATAGACAAAGAGAGATCATAAAGAGCCCTAGAGTCGGGGTCGGAGAGAGTGGCGTAAGCGTTGTGAATCTTTATGAAATCACAGCCGTCGACTGATGATGATGCGTCGGGATGGTAGAGCTTGGCTAGGGTTCTATAGGCAGTCTTGATCTCCACCGGGGAGGCGTTGTTGTTTACGCGTAGGATCTCGTAGAGGCTGCCTCTGCTTCTGCCTGTGGCCGACCTCCGCGTGTCTGGCCTGGTCTCCGTAAATGCCTGGCACCTGAGCCTTAGCCTGGATGGCGCTTCTTTGAATAATGATGCTGATCCGGTGGTGGCCGTATTTTTGGTGCCGATGCCGGTGAATCGATTATCCGGCGTGGAGATCATGGGCGTAGTAGCGGCTGCGAGAGTTAGGGTTCCGGTCATTGGTAAAATAGTTTTCGTGAGCCCGCAGAGAGAGAGAGAGAGATGAAGGTGGTTTTGGTATTTGGAAATGGAGTTGTCTTGGAAGAGTGGTCAGCTGCGTTGTGTGTGAAATAGAAATTGGGGTTTACCTTTTTATAATTATAATTATTATAATTATAATTATATAGGAAGACAGAGAGGGAGAGAGAGAGAGAGAGAAAGGGTGTTTGGGGTTAGGAGGCGGGCCCCAATATCAGAAATAAAACCGTGTGTACAAGAAAGCATCAGGGGGCGTAGCATTTGGTTTTGATTTCAGTTCAGGCTGTCCAATTGAATTGATGACGTGCCTTTTTCTTTTTATCTAATTTTTTTGGTGACCTTCTAGAACAACTCCTTTTGTTTGTTTTGCTTTTTCTCTTTTATATTTTTAAATACAAATTAATCAATTTTCACAGAGAATCTGAATATGCTCATCAATTTCTAGAAGGCAGCCAAATAAGCTTGATCGCATGCATGCCTCCCCATCCTACTCCTCGGAGACTCCCATTCTCAATGGCTGATTCAACGCTCTTTGACTTGTTGGTCCCCACTCCTCCCACAGTATATAATAAATTAATAAAAATATATACTACTTTTAATTAATAAAACAAAACCATTGGCCCCCATCAAGAAAATGACCTCTCACCCGTGAAATGGTCCGCTCTACTCTGTGGGTCGCCAAAAGCCCCTTGGGCTTCTAGAAGCCCTGCCTTTACTCTACTTGTACCTCTTAACTGTTAATAATAATATCCTATCTTTCTTTTCTTTTATTTATTTATATATATATATATATATATATGTAATTGTACTCCACCTTATCTGCCATTTAACTTAGCCTTCTAGAACCTCTGTGCTTTTTGGTTTTTGCTCTTATCCTTCCTTTTCCTGATTCCTCAAACCTAATAACACAACCAGTCATAAAATTATTGACAAGCTACTACCAGAGTTAATATTTTTTTTTTTTATTACAAATGCCCAATTTGTTCTATCCATCAGCTTTCTTAATTAATTAATTACCCACTAATTCCACTTATAACAATAACTTCATGAGTTTATAATAAGTAATGTTGTATTGTATGATTCATTCCATTTAGTTAAGTTGAGGATGAAGCAGCATCCAAGTCCTTGGACCTTGATACATATTATACACATACTACTACTTTTTTTATTATTCCTTGTAAATATTATAGATTTAATCATTTGGATGCCTCCGCTCCATAAATAACAAGATACGTACTAGCAAACTTGATCAACCCATTAAGGGGATCGATGTAGCTACGTCAACTCACTGCCTAATTAAATTTGTGGCTCGTAAAGTTAGCTTGTCCAAATTAATTAGAACTAATTAAGGGAGTTGGATAGTGAAACTTGCTGCTGCAATATTGGAAGAGCTTCGTAGTATGCATGTCTACTGATACTTGTAGTACAAGTAAAATAAAAGCTTGTTTGCGCACATTGTTTATCCTTGCTATACTCCTAATTCAATATATATATATATATATATATGGATCTCTAAGTAAAAAACCCACCCTTAATTAATTAAGACATAAATAAATAAAAGAAGAAGAAATTGAAGGCTGAAGGTTGAAGGGTTGAAATCCACACAACTTAAAAGGTTTTCAATTAGCCACGCACACAGGTTCTCAGGAAGGAGCCACGCATGATGCATATGGAAGGTCTCCGTAGTCGATGGTTTAAGAACAAATCTAGTTGTTTGGCAGTGACAGTGTTTGGGATTACATAGAGCATTAGCTAGCTAGTTGCCTTACAATTTACATTTTGACATTGACTGTTGCTTTCCCCCACTTACTACAATTTGCTCCACTACTTCATCTTCAATTAACATGTACATCAAGTCTTCCCTCTATATATTAGGTTTTGAACCAAATGAATACACCTACTTTGATGCATGCTAACTTTTCTCTATTACGCATATGCATGCTAATTTTATTTAATTATATATATACACCTACTATATATATATATATATATATATATGCATATACCAGCCGACGCAATTATTAATGTTTTACTAAGATGGACCGGCAAATTAATACCAAAACAGCTGCTATAACTTGGAGTGCGTCATGTATTGCATCATATAAATATAGAGCTTCTTCAAAGTCAGTAGCATTAATTGGTCAGGTTAATTTGTAATGATTTAATTTTGCTTCCTAATTAATTTGGGATACTAATTACTACTAAAAAGCTACTATATATCTTCATCGTGGTCGATCGGCATGCTTGCGTTCGCATGATCAAGAATGATATGTATATACATATAATATATATTTATATATATATATACACACAAACGCATAATAAGCTTTTCTAGTTACAATGTGCATTTTGCCTTGGAAAGGTAGCTAGCTACGTACACGACTTTCTAGAAAGGAGACAAAATCGATTTACCGACATTACCGCAATGTTGTTTTTCTCATTTGATGCCGACTTTTTTTATATTTACCATGTCCAATTGGACTTTTCTTTTAACCATATTAAAGTTGATTTTTTACATTGCAAACTAATATTTTTTCACATCGATGCATCCATGTTGATGTTTTTACATTAAAATTGATTTTTTTCAACACAAAGTCTATTTTTTACATTAAAAAATCTACTTTATATATATATATATATATATATATATATACACACATATCAAAGAAGTCTATTTTTTAAATTAACTTTTTCATTATCAAAATTATTATTTTTATTTTAAAATTGATTTTTCACTATAATATTGACTTTTCCACATAGGTTGATTTTTTTATCATAAAATCAAATTTTTTCATCTAAATCCACATTAAAGTTGAACTTTTTTTTTTTTCTAAATTTGATTTTCGCACATTGAAGTTTATTTTTTAATTAAATTTTATAAGTTTTTCCACATCAAACCAATTTTTCACTTTAAAATTGATTTTCTAACAATGAAGTCGTTTTATTTTTTTATTTATTTTTATATATTTCTTTATACATATAGATAAATTAGTCTACCTAATCAAATACAACCCATCTAGTCTAATCCAGCCCATTTAGTCTCATATGTCCATCAATCCATTCAATCTAATTCATCCATAATATCTAATTTATTATAAAATTTAAAAAATAAAATTATTAGAATATATCAATCAAGTTTTTTAAGCATATTATTTTACTTTTTTAGCTTTTTAATTCTAGCATTTATTAAAATTTGTTGTGGTCTTGAGTTTAATTTTTTTTGTAAAACATAATGTCGTCTTTATTTTAATAATAAAATATAATTATAACGTCGAGTTTTATTTTTTTATAAAAAATTTTATTAGAGAAATAACCTATTCATTTTTAAAATCACATATTGAAGAATAAATATTTAAATTTAAAAGTGAAAATTCACAAAATCCAGTGGGGAAAGAAAAGGGTCGGCACATGTGGCCGCATCAAATTAAATATTATAGTTCAATTTGAGATATATATAGATAATATGATGTATCTGGTGTCTGATATTGAAAATTGTGCAGCTTCGTCTGTGTTTGCTTGTTATCTTCCTTATGTCTTGTTTCTTGACCCGTCACTAAAAATATATAAATACATAATCATTAATATGTAGACGATGCTACAAACGGCAGAAGAGACTAAACATCAGCTTAACGCTAACTGAGGAGCTCTACAAGGGCATATACACCAATATATTCATGCAATCAATATCAATACATATAATAGAAAATCAAATAATTAAGAAGTTGGCCAATATTGCAGGCTGCAAAACCATATATATATATATATATATATGTATTATCTGCTATATTAGCTAGGTCTGAAACATTATTCAACACAGGTACACACATGTTGCTGTTATAGGATTAGTCAAGATTGCTGCTGCTGGAAGATAGTACAGAAGCGAGCTGCATATATATATGAAGATGCATTTTTTTTTTTTTGTCATTTTTGTGCCTTATAATTATGTTCATTTTTGGCCTTATTTTCTGATATCCTTCATTATACAATCATTAAATGTCTGATATGCTAGCTGCAAACTGCAGATGAGACTAACATATTCTAAAAACTATAATTGATCAGCTACAGCCTACAGGGCATATACAAATACAGTTCATGCATCCAAATAAAGAAGAAGAACTTGGTGCAAAACTACGAACTAATAATAAGCCATATTATTGTTGATAGTTGTACATGCATAGGGCCGGGTCTAACACATTCATCCACTCCTGTGATATGGAAAGTGGACTTTGTTTAGGATCAGTCGAAGATGGAATAGGCTAGCTGATCTAATAGCAAATTTCACTCTTACAAACTCCTTTGTTTTTGCTAGTTTTGATGTCAATTGGGAGTTTGTTCCCTTCGCTTTTCAGCAACAAATCCTCCTGGATGTGATGGAGGGTTCTTTTTCTGTGTAAGCTCTGAGTTTCTTTTGTGCTTAATGCATTTATATTTACCAAAAAAAAAAATCCGCTCCTGTGATATGGGATAAGTTATATATATAAGTTTTTTTTTGGTATATATATAAGCTTAACAAGAAAAAAAAAAACAAGAAAAAATGCATGACCCCCATACTTGCTGTGCAGGCTGCAATATGTGGCATATATGCAAGCCAGCAATACTAAAAATCTGATTAAAAATCTGATTTTGATAATATATGCCATGTACCCTTCAATTGTCTACAGGATGGAATTGAATTTAGAAAAATAGAATTTTAACAAAGTTCATATGTATATATATATATATATATATATAGGGTGAAAAAAGGACGATGCATTGAGCACTTATTCATCATAACTGTAGATAATTAAATACGTAATTGAGGACTCATGTCATATGGTCTTAATACTGTGTTGTCTAAACTGAACCTAACCAAGAAACTGTACAAGGGGCACGGCTCACTTTTGGGTTTCCCCAGTATGTGGCCAGTGTTATAACACTGGATCTGGATCCAACAATGGAGCCTGTATCCATTTATTCAAGGATCTGGATCCACCAATTGAGCCTGTTTGCGATTAAACTATGAAAGCCCATTTATTTATTTATAATAATTAACATTCAATATTTAATTTTTTATTCATATTTAATAATGTGTCAGCTACATGTATGAGTTATATAGTTCGTGAAATTATTTATGTAATAATTAATTCACATATATTTTCTTTTTACTATTTATCTAATAACCTAAGCATATTATTTAATATGATATGGTCAAATGCCAAATGTCATCATGGTTCAAAACTAATATATGGATGGAACATGTTGTAATTCTTCACCGTACGTGTGTGACACTTATGAATCGAATTTTTTTGTTTGCTCTATTTTTGTTTTGGGTCAGCCAGGTGTGCTCCTTTTTGATTATTTGATTTTATAAATAAATATTAGAATATCGGTGATGGTGATCCACACAACAATTTAGGTTATATAAAGAATCCTACAGACTCAAAACAATGACACATTCACAATTTGACATGTATATGTATGGTTGGGAACCCACATTGAATGGCGGATAAGAAATATGCCTGATATATGTAGGATATTTTTGGAAAACTGTTTTCCTAAACTAGAAAAAGCAATATTCATTGCGTGAGGAAACACAGGAAGATGGTCATTTCATATACACCTACAAATAAAAGTCGGCGGTGCTACGACTAACACATCAATCACGCCAAAATTCATTATTGTTAATTCATTGTTATTATTGTTTTTGCTTATTAATACGAATGGCACACGGCAGTTACTTGTGGATTTGTTAGTAGTACATAAAAATATAAAATGCCAAGCAGGATCTGAGCTGTATTCGTACACCATCTGACGTGGCTCCACGTACCTTTGATCCAGCGACCGTGATTTTGACATGCCCACGTAGTACCAGTTTCAGGTATGGTGGCGGTAGTAGTAGTAGATATTTTTGTGATGGCATGGGGGTGCATAGGCAATCGACATCCTTCTTTGAGAATCGAGGTGAAATCAAGAACGGCACGATCCAAAAACAAAACGATAAAAAAAACAGGGAATCTGATGGTGAAGATGTGGGTTCACGTGCATTTGGATTTGATGTTTTGCATCGAAAGTATGATATGAAATATGAATGAATCACGTCCTCTGTTCTGTTCCCGCCAAACTAAATGAAGATATTTTTGGTTATGCATTTATTTCTTTACGTCTCAGGGGAGAGGGGTTGACACGATAACCGAGGAAGGGCTTTTCCCGAATTCCACGGAGTCCCTCCATTGTAAATTCCTAATTGCACGACTCCTTGTATTGTAAAATATGAGACTTCATTTCTCTTCATGTGCCTTTTTTGCCCAAGCTTTTCTATAAAATGCGCTATCCGCAGCCCACGCCTTTCATGCCAAGCCTAGGCCTTAGCACCTGATCACTGTAAGTAACAACACTGAGTTTTGTGTACTCTGGTTGCCATTTTCCACCATCGTTTTTGGTGGTGGTGGCAGCGCACTGCTGGTGAATTGCTCTACTTCTTCTTGGTTTCCGTGGGAACAGTACGTAAGGTTTGGAAACCGAGACCATGACGATTGGAGCAGGGATATCAGTGACGGATGAGAAGCTCGTGGTGTTGGGGAACACCGTATTGGTTGATGTTCATGACAACATTGTGGTGACTCCGGCCACCGGCGGTGCACTGGCTAATGGGGCTTTCATTGGGGTCACTTCTGATCAGCTGGGTTGCCGTCGGGTCTTTCCTGTTGGCAAGCTCCAGTATGCTCATCTCTCTCTGTCATTTTTGTCTTACGTCTTTGCTTTGTCAGATTCTGATTTCTCATTTTAAAAGTTTCAATCTTTTTTATGTTGATCAGCAGAGTGAGCCAAAGTTTAATATTTTCTTTTTTATTTATTTATTTTTCTGGCTTGTTGTTCTAAGTTCTAACAAGTAGCATGTGACATAATTTAACAGGGGATTGCGTTTTATGTGTGTGTTCCGCTTCAAAATGTGGTGGATGACACAGAGGATGGGCACTTGTGGGCAAGATATTCCCTTTGAGACCCAGTTTTTGATTGTTGAATCACAATCAGAAGGAAGCACTGGTGACGTTGATAATGAATCTTCAATCTACACTGTTTTCTTACCGATTCTAGAGGGAGACTTTAGGGCTGTACTGCAAGGGAATGAAAGTAACGAGCTTGAAATCTGTTTAGAAAGCGGTAAGTTAAAAAAGAAACAAGAAAGCATTCATCTAATTCTGTGCGGTTAATTTGTGTGTGAATGATTACATTTCTTTCCGGCCAACCTCGCAGGAGATCCTGCTGTCGATGAATTTGAGGGTAGTCATTTGGTTTTCGTTGGAGCTGGATCAAACCCCTTTGATGTCATCACGAACGCAGTGAAGTAAGTCTCAGAACTGTTAAAAATTGTGGAGTCCAGTAATTTCTATTTTGGGCTCAGTTTTAAGTTCAAATATCTTTTTAGGAAGTTTCATATATAAGTTGTTGTTCTGAAAGGCACTTATCCCATGAAAAACTTCCTTTCTTTTTTCGCTTTCCATAATACTGTATTAGTTAAAAAATTTCACAATATAATTTATGAATCAGATCTCCCTTCAATTTTACGAGTTAAATATATATATATATATATATATATATATTATCTTGTTTTGAATCTTATATTGGCCGTGTTGCTCTTTATTTGCGTACGTATGTAATTGGATTCAGAACATTGACTTGGTTGTACTTCCATTTACGCAACACAGGACCGTGGAGAAACATTTACAGACATTTAGTCATCGAGAAAGAAAGAAGGTATTTTGTTATGTTTTTCTTGTAAATTTAGTGTCTTAGGCTTGTTTTTCATACCTATTTGGAACCGTTTTCCAATATCTTTATTCTTTATGCTTCAGATGCCAGACATGTTGAACTGGTTTGGGTGGTGTACTTGGGATGCTTTCTATACAGATGTCACTTCAGAGGGAGTGAAGCAAGGATTAGATAGGTATTGATTTTCTCATTATAGATGAGCTCTCTGCTTAGGCTTCAACTTCCAAAGAAGTTAGTAGTAACAAGGTCTTTTGCAGCCTAGAGAAGGGTGGAATTCCTCCAAAGTTTGTCATAATTGACGATGGATGGCAATCTGTCAGCATGGATTCCAATGGTGTTGAATGGAAGGCTGATAATTCAGCAAAGTGAGCACTTTGTCCAGAGTAGATATTTTCCGAAACCAACCTTTATGTTTAATTCCAAGTTACTGATTTTCTAGATTTGTTCTTTTCTGTCTTTCAGCTTTGCCAACAGGTTAACACACATCAAAGAGAACCACAAATTTCAGAAAGATGGCAAAGAGGGACACAGAGTAGAGGATCCAGCTTTGGGACTTCGCCATATTGTTTCTGAAATTAAGGACAAACACGCGCTAAAGTAAAGACTTTTATTCAAGATATCAAAACCATTGTTTGTAATTCATGTTTGACTTGGAATTTATGCTGTTTGTTTTTATTGAACTCCCAGGTATGTTTATGTTTGGCATGCAATAACGGGGTACTGGGGTGGTGTTAGACCTGGTGTTACTGAAATGGACCAATACGAATCCAAGTTGGCTTATCCTGTTTCATCTCCAGGGGTTGATTCCAATGAGCCTTGTGACGTCTTGAAAACTGTTAGTAAAAATGGGCTTGGCCTTGTGAACCCTGAGAAAGTTTTTAACTTCTACAATGAACTCCACTCATATCTCTCATCGGCTGGTATCAATGGTGTCAAAGTCGACGTCCAGAACATACTTGAAACTTTAGGAGCAGGCCATGGGGGAAGAGTAAAACTTGCAAGAAAATACCATCAGGGACTGGAGGCATCTATTGGTAGAAACTTCCCTGACAACGGAATCATTTCTTGTATGAGTCACAACACAGATGGTTTATACAGGTAGCAAATCTCTTCATTGCTATGTTTTGTTGCTATAGAAATCTCATTTGCCAACAATAATGACATTCCTTCAACCTTGACTTTGTGCAGTGCAAAAAGGACTGCTGTTATTAGGGCATCTGATGATTTCTGGCCAAGAGATCCTGCGTCGCACACTATTCATATTGCATCAGTTGCTTACAACACTGTCTTTCTTGGGGAATTCATGCAGCCAGATTGGGATATGTTTCATGTGAGCAACAGAGCTACAATTTTCTTGTTTTATATTAAATTTAATAATTATGGGGTATTCTCATTTTGAAATTGTTGTGGATGTTATAGAGCCTACACCCAATGGCTGAATACCATGGAGCAGCACGTGCAGTAGGGGGATGTCCAATCTATGTCAGGTATGGTCATTGGTCCCAGAGTTAGTCCTAACTTACAACAGATGATTTTAAGAAAACATTGTAAAAATGTTGTCATATCCACATGTGATGCAGTGACAAGCCTGGGCACCATGACTTTAACCTTCTCAAGAAGCTTGTACTTCCTGATGGTTCTATCTTGAGGGCTAAACTTCCAGGAAGACCAACGAGGGATTGTTTATTTTCTGATCCAGCCAGAAATGGAAAAAGGTAGGCACATGGAGATTTGAAAAGAATATGGCTATTTTATTTTTTGCCTACAATTTGTTCTCTCTCTCTGGTATTTGCAGTCTGTTAAAGATATGGAATTTAAACAACTTTTCTGGAGTTGTGGGAGTATTCAACTGCCAGGGAGCTGGATGGTGTAAGGTTGGCAAAACAAACCTTGTCCATGACGAACATCCGGGCACAATCACCGGGGTTGTTAGAGCTAAGGATGTTGAATATCTGCCCAAGGTTGCAGTCGACGAGAAATGGAGTGGAGATGCTGTTATATTTTCTCATCTTGGTGGTACGTTTTGCAATTTGAGCACAATAATTTTCTCAGTTATATAAATAAAAACTGCATATTTAGTTTGGAAATGGAGTAATTAATTAATTGAAATGTGAATTGCAGGAGAGGTTGTGTATGTCCCCAAGGATGCATCTTTGCCTATAACATTAAAATCACGGGAATACGAAGTGTTCACTGTGGTACCTGTGAAGGAATTGAGGAATGGTGTTAAATTTGCTCCCATAGGTCTATTAAAGATGTTCAATTCAGGAGGAGCAATCAAAGAAGTGGATTACGAGTCCAACAGTAGCGGAACGATTGTGATGAGAGTTTGCGGATGTGGCGTGTTTGGGGCGTATTCATCGACTCCACCCAGGCGGATTACAGTTGATTCACACCAACAGGAGTTCCAATATGAGGAAGGAAGTGGTTTGATTAGTTTAGCACTGAGAGTTGCAGAGCAAGAATTGTACTTGTGGAACGTAACTATTCACTATTGAGGGACCCCAGCTCAGCTAGGCTAGCTTTCTCTTGAGAGATGAATGATAGAGACTTGGGACATTCTCAATAATCAAAATTAATAATGCTCTGTATGTTCTCTGTTGTTGTAATACCTACATTGTATCTATATGTCTTCACTCTCATTTAGTGTTTGTACGTTGGTGGAAATCATCATATACATACATGTTTCCAGATTACATATGAAGGGTGGCTTTTCCAATCCCATAAAATAAAATCTAGTCTAGACAGACTAGTGATTTCATCATCTTCTGATTTATTACACAATTTTCATTTTATTTGCTCACATTGTATTTATAATGTTGTTGAAACTTATTAGCATGTTCTACTTCTTGTGTTATAGCATGTTATCAATAGCATGATTAGTTTTACAGCAGTGCGGTCTGCTACTAATAATACAAGGAAAAGAAAACTTGGATGAAATAAATGAAATAAAAACTTGGAAATTCTAAGGAACAATACATCATATGTATGTTTTATTATGTGCATGGAAGTTATATACGTCATTTGTTTGTTGTATGTGTGGAATAATCTATTAATATCAAACATGGCAAGTAAAATTACACTATTTATCCATTTCTTGCCTTCTAAAAATACAAAAAATTACAAAACAGACACTGAAAATGTTAGGGCCTGTTATAGATTCTGGGTGGGCCTGACTTTCGATGAAGCCTGGGATATAAAGGGTAATGGGTCGCAGCCACTGCAAGGTGAGAAAAGGAAGGCATTACAATTTACAAAACCTTTGAAGACAGCCTCAGCCTCAGCCTCAGCTTCAGCCTCGACAGTCAACTCCAAACTCAACTTGAGAGCCGATCAGAGTTGAGTTGAGAGCAGTGGTTGTTTGAAAATTACAGAGGCAGTGATGTTTCGGAGCCGAGTGATGCCATTTTTGTTGCGCAATACTAATTTTAAAGCTCTGCCCAACCTCACACCTCCTTCCAATACGAATACGTCCTCTCAAATTTTGCACCGCCACGCCTCCAGATTTTTCTATTCCTGGATCACTACCAAATCCTGCTTCCATTCTTTCCCCAAGGTTCTTTCTTTTCCTCTTTCTCATTTCATTCAAAACAATGTTCCACCTTTTTTCAAGTTTTCTTTTCTATCATTTTATTACTCGCTTTTTGCTTTTTTTTTTTTTGGAAATTAGAAGGTGCTTCAAAGTCTCAACTTTTAAAATTCTGAAGGGGAAATCCGTATCAAGCTCTTCTTTTTGTCAAATATAGTCAAAATTCCTTTAATCAACGGACTTTTACAATGGTAGAAAAGCTAATATAAGATGGATTATTTGAGAAAAATTGGAGCTTTTCCGAGGGTATTTATTGGTCAGTTTTGGCATATGATATCATTTATAGGAATTGAAATTCAATGGCTAACTTAAAGGAAATACAGGAATTTCCATTCAAGTGTTGGAATTTGGAACACAGTTCATGAGCATGGGTTCCCCATGTAAATTTGACTATAATAACGAAATCCTTATGCCCTTTTCAGGATCATTATGTGCCATCTCTAAGGAATATGTCCACTGTCGCATCTGTTGGTATGGAAAGTAAGCAAGGGTTGAAGCTATTAGTAAATGGAGGACCTCGTGCTCAGAAAATGGTCGGGATATGGCTTTTTGGCTCTGCTGCATGGGTTTTCAGTATGGTGATACTTGGTGGTGTTACACGATTAACACGATCTGGTCTTTCAATGACCGATTGGAAATTTACTGGTAGTCTCCCTCCTCTATCAGATGAGGACTGGTTGCGCGAGTTTGACAAGTATAAGCAGTCCCCTGAGTTTAAGCGGTTAGTGAAACACCACATTATGTGTACTTGTGCCATTCGGACTGGTTTGCATTGCTAACCTTTCTTTTTTCCATCAATGTTGCAGTGTACTTAGATCATAACTTTATATTTTAATTGAAAGCCTTGCAGGAACATTAATAAAGTTTGCTTATCAATTTATCAATATAAAAGCACTGCTGGTTGGTGGTTTAAAAATAAAAAGTTTTCTTTGACTAGTTACTTACTATTTTTTGTGATAATTTTGAATGTTCATAAGCCTCTGTAGTTTCTTTTCTTTGAGCTATTGAAATATCTCGGGTTGACTATTCATATTGTCTAATATGTTACTCTTCATATGCTAGTTGAAGTTTCTCAAGTCTGAATGGTCTTATTTGGGTTTTGACCTCATGCAGTGTAAACCGACGTATGAGTATTGAAGAATTCAAATTTATATATTGGATGGAATATGCACATCGTATGTGGGGAAGGGCACTGGGTATCATGTTTGCATTGCCATTTTCATATTTCCTTCGCAAGGGATATATTACCTTGCAACTTGGACTGAGACTCTCTGCCCTTTTTGCCCTTGGTGCTGGTCAGGGTTTTATTGGCTGGTGGATGGTTAAAAGTGGTTTGGAGGTTAGATGCACCTTATTTTGTATATGTTTTGATTGAGATTACTAAACCTTGCGGTTATCTAATAATAGTCCTTTCCAATAGGAACCAGCATCCGAATATACTCAGCCTAGAGTAAGCCCTTACCGTCTTGCTACTCATCTTACTTCAGCCTTCATTATATACTGTGGCCTTTTGTGGACTGGTCTTTCTGTTGTTATGCCTGAACCACCTGCTGAATCATTAGCATGGGTTAATGGAGCAGCAAAAGTAAAGAGACTTGCTCTTCCAGTAAGCGTACTTGTTGGCATTACTGCTGTCTCAGGAGCATTTGTTGCCGGAAATGATGCTGTATGTAACTAAATCTATTCTTGTCCTACCACATGCCTTTTTTAATGAAGAAAGGCCATTTGTCCTGCAGATTTACGAATAAAAGATTTTAATTATTCTTTCATGTTGAGCTACAGGGGCATGCCTACAACACTTTTCCAAAGATGGGTGATACGTGGATACCAGAGGATGTTTTGGACATGAAGCCACTTATTTGCAACTTCTTTGAGAACACATCAACTGTGCAGGTGATTTCTCTGAGCGAAGGTTTTACATGTTGGCAACTACAACGACATGGTTTCCAAATGATTTCTTCAATTGATAAAAATCTGTGGTAATGGTTTTTTTGGTTAATAAATCTATGCTAATGTTGCTATACAAGAACCGGGGAAAAGAACAACAGAATTGAAGAATTCGATACAGAATATTCATGTAGGGTAGAAGATGTTGTGAACGAGAACTTCTTTTTGCAACGTTTTCTATTAGTTCATCCTATTATATTCTTTCAGAGATAATATAGGATCTTCTAGTTTCTACTATTATGATGGGCCTTAACATTATCATTTTTGGGCTGGTAGAAGTCATGAACCATGATTTCCTTGACATTATCATTCCCAACTGCCTATGGAGATTGCTTGGAACAAAAGCGCAAATGAATTTGCATTTGAAATTGTGGAATTGGTTCATCTTGCTCGTGTTTCTGCCTATTGTAAACAAATACTTTTTGTGGTTACAGCTTGACCATCGTATCCTAGCAACAGCAACCTTAATTTCAATTGGAGCTATGTGGTGGTCAACAAGGAAGTTAGATATACATCCTGCAATTCGATCTTTGATTGGAAGTAGTGTTGGCATGGCAAGTCTTCAGGTGTGTATGTTTCCTCCTCGACCGTCTTTTATGTTGGTGTAAATTTATAAGTGCAGGAGCAACTCTTTCAGCGTATTATTGAATGTGTTCTTGGTAATTGTTGCAGGTTACCTTGGGGCTAACTACCCTTCTGTGCTATGTACCTGTCTCCCTGGGGACCGCACATCAAGCTGGGGCTTTGACTCTTCTGACGCTGATGATCCTTCTCAATCACACTTTGCGGAGACCATCACCGGCCCTTCTTAAATCTCTACCTCAAGTTGCCAAAGCAATCTAGCTAGCTAGAAGGTAAATTTTTTGACTAGTTGGGCATATTTTTGAGTTCCGGGTTCATTGTGTCATTTTCTACAATGGCAATGTTAATTCAGCTGTTGTAATTGATTCGGTTTAAGAGTCCTCGTTCTTGAATGTATTAAGATCTATGATTGTATCACTTTTTGAGATGGGGTTCAGATGCAAACGTGAACAAAGTAAAAAAAAAACACTACTTAATCGTGCTCTTCGCACTACTTCTTTGCAGATGGAAAAAAAAGGCCAATTTTTGTTCGTAGATTTAGCACATAAGACAAAATAGTTGGGGACTTTTTGAATATTTTTATTGAGTTTTCGAGGTGGTTTGCGGTGTCAACTTGTCGTGGATCAGAAGGAGAGGACATCATGATATTATGGTGGTACTGGTACTCATTGGCAACCATTAAAGTAGCTGCGTATCATAATTCATATATTACTAAAAGCCACGTAGAAAGCCAAGGGAACTGCCACGTGATATTCAAAACAAATCAATCAAACACGTCATGAATTGCACTTCCTTTTTATAGCAACTGGAAGAAGTAGTACTTAGTACGAAATACGTAGAGTAGTAGATGAAGAATCAATAATATCGGCAGGAACATGGCGGGTACTTATAGTGACGATGAAGGGCAACAAGAAGTCTCCAGGAGGACGTTGGTGTGCGCATGTGTCGCCGGGCCAGCAATGGGAGGGCCGCTTTTTGGAATGATGGGGTTTGGTTTGTTGGCGTCGGCTACGCTTGTGCTTATAAGCTCTCCGCTGACGATGATATTCAGTCCAGTGCTGTTTTCTGCAGGTCTTGTTTTGATGGCAGCCATGGGCGGCTTTGCTGTGGCTGCAGCCATGGGTCTGAGCGGCTTGTGTACGTTAGGCTTGATTTTTCAGCAACTCAGATCAACAAGGCCAGTTGGATTTGAATTACCAAAAAAGGCCAGTTGGATTTGGTGTGGCTGACAAAGATTGGAGTACTAGTACTATTCATGATACTTGCCTATTTGGATTTTGCACGTGATCAGAATCAGGCAGATGAGCATGTAATATAATATGATCATGTGATGCACACTGCACTGCGTGGTACATGTGTGTGTTAAATATATATATATATATAGATTTTAAATTATTGTGAGGGTTTCCCTGACAATAATAATACAAAAAATAAAACCGGGGTAGTTTTATGTCGTGTGCATCCATAGAAACAAGCCATATGGGCTGTATTACAATAAATGGTGAAATTGAAAGTAGTGTTTTTGTAGTTTTATGAAATGCAGAGGTTTATGTTCAAAATAGAATCGTTGTTGCAATTTTACTTCAAATAATTAATTATTGCATGCATGCGATGGTATACTAAGGTTTAGATTTATTTACTTGAAATTATAATGGATTAATATTTTGATTGATTTAATAGGAGACAACGTACGAAAGTCGTAATTAGTGTTTATCTCAAATGGAAATTAGATGAGAGAAAAAGAAAAGTTGATATATTGAAATATGATAATAAATTGTTTTTTTTTTTTTTTTAACAATTATTGTTATCCAAATAATCTTGAGGTGTAATCTATCTATAAATTTGTGATAGATTGATTGATTGATTTCCAATAGTTTACGCAAAAGGAATTAAAATAATGATAACTATAAATTGGAGTGCGGTGGAGAACTGCTGTTGACAAAAAAGGAACCACTCGGCAAGGCAGCAGAACCATGGGGACAAAGCTCCCGTGGCATAATCATTGTTTGTTATTAATTAAACAAAATGAATAGTAAAAAATAAAATGTTAAATTGAAGTTAACGTACGTAGGCAGCAGAACTGACGGTAGAAAATCGAAAGAAAGGAATAAGTTTCAACGCCCTTGGTGGGGTCGCTCTCTAGACAACAGGTAGTAACCCAAGAGGAAACAGCAACTGCTTCGCTCGCGAAACTGTGCTGGGAGTTTCTTCTCATCAAAACCTCCAAAGTCCAATTCCAATTCCATGATCATCAATAAGTAACTTTTTTCTTATATATGTAAGTCCCTCTATGAATTTTGTCTCCTTTTTTTATGTCCTGGAATTTATTCAGTTTTATGGGATTTATTAGAATGTTCATCAGAAATTGGCAAACCTGTATCTGTCTTTCCTCGGATCCCGAACCACCAACTACAATTCTGTGAGATGCCAAATCAGAGTTGATTTGTGGGTATTTCCAACGCTGCTTCACTTGAGAACCATGCGTTTGATGTATTTTGTAGTTAAAGATCTCATTTTTATTTCCATAACCCAGAAATTAATCTCTCTTTTTATTTTGGATGGAGTACAAAGTGTTCTTGAATTGGATTTGGGCTGGGGGTTTAAGGCTGTAATCATCGTGCCTTGAACGTTACTTATGTAATCTCCTGCTTTCTATTATCCATTTGGAGCCGTTTTATGCAACTCTCTCAAGTCCAAGAAGACGACTTTTAGTGTGTATATATATATATATATATATATACACACACAAATAATATGTTTTGTGTGTCATATCCATATCTTTAACGGCTCATAACATAGTTAAGCTTTAGAATAAACGTAGCCTTAGTTTTTAATGCCTGTAATTACTTCTCTTCAAAACATGCGATAAACATTTTAGTTTGATGTATATTAAGCTCGGGTAATGTTTTTAACTGTATCCTTTTGTATCAGATTACCCGGGCATCCTTGGTCCTTAACTTTGCATAGCCAACAAATTTACATTAACCTCGTCGAGCACTGATGCCTTTTGGTGCCTGTCAGAGTAGCTTTGTGCTTTCTATAGAAGAACATGGATTACAAGTCATTGGTGGGAATTCACCCTCAACTTGAAGTACGTTGCTCCTCCTTTTTCTTTTTTATTAGCTAACTTCGTTTCAATGTCTTCTTATGCTTTAAGTTTTATGCATGTTTTTCCTAATTATTGTGGGAACAATAATTGCCAAATTAATTAATGGAGTGTCACATTGGAAAATTGGTTGGCAAGCAGTCTCTTAGTAGTGGTGATGATTTTGAATAAAATCATGTTGATTGTTACAGATGAATTCACTAGACAAGAGATCCATGAATGAGTGCGAGGATGAGAGTCTTTTTAGTCCAGTAGAAACTGAGGCTCAGAAGACAGAGCTTATTCAAGCAGCTGACCAAAGGTCATTTCCTGGAAGGTTGCAAGCTGATGGTGATAAAATGCTGTGGACTGTTATTTATAGGAGCATAAAGACTGTAGTTTTCTCAAATAAACTCAACTTGCTTATGCCTTTTGGGCCTCTAGCTATTCTTGTCAATAAATTGACTGGCCATCATGTAAGTTCAAGGTCTCCCTCTGTCTTATTCTGGATAGCTGTTCAAATATGCTTTGATAACTTGGTAATATGAACTATAGGGCTGGGTATTTTTTCTGAGCCTGTTGGGTATAACACCTTTGGCCGAGCGTTTAGGGTATGCTACAGAGTAAGAATTCTTTTTTCCCCTTCCTCTGAAATATATTTAATAATTTGTGTTCTTTAGTTAGGTAGCTGATTTGTTTTTTCGTATCATAGGCAGCTGGCATTTTACACTGGAGCCACTGGTAATGTTTGACTAATTGATTTCAGTCTTTTCTGGCATAGCTAGTGAAATAGTACGTTCTAATATTATAAAATGGTCAGCAATCCTTTTTCCTTCTAGGATCACCTTTTTTACCTACAAAATTGGAATTTGCAGTTGGTGGTCTTTTAAATGCAACTTTTGGAAATGCAACGGAACTGATTATATCCATTTATGCACTGAAACATGAAATGATACGAGTTGTTCAGCAGTCATTACTAGGTTCCATTCTGTCAAACATGTTACTGGTGCTTGGATGTGCATTCTTAAGCGGTGGGCTTGTCTTTCATAAGGAACAGGTGTTTAACAAGGTAGATGTTTGCTTCCTTTTAGTTTAATTGATTATCCATTCACCCTCCTCTTATATTTCAGATTGCTCTCTTATCTATGATCTTAAAGCTGATCTAAGTTGGTATGTAGGCAACTGCTGTTGTGAACTCAGGATTGCTGTTAATGGCAGTCATGGGTCTCCTCTTTCCAGCTGTTCTGCACTACACACATACTGAGGTGCATTTTGGGAAGTCAGAGTTGGCGCTGTCAAGATTTAGCAGTTGCATCATGCTTCTGGCATATGGCGCATATCTTTATTTCCAGTTAAAGAGTCAACAGAACACGTATGATCCTATTGTGGAGGTTGGCTATGTTTCTGTTCTTAAGTATTATATATTCTAATTCATTGGTCTTACTATGCTGTTTTTAAACTATAGTTAATGTAATTAGGATTTTGTGATTATTTAGTCTGAAACACTTAAAGAGTTTTCTATTTTCTTTTACTGCTAACTTAGTGATTTTATTGCTTCCTTATGTGAACATAGGAAGGGAGTCAGAGTGGAGACAGCCCACATGATGATGAATCTCCAGAGATCTCTAAATGGGAATCAATGATTTGGCTTTCAATCATCACTGCTTGGATCTCTATCCTGTCTGAATATTTAGTTAACACTATAGAGGTATTATCTTCTTCCTGGTTTCTTCTCGGTGGTTGATTCAGTGATAATTTGAAATCTTTGTAACTAAGTAGGGCCAGCTAGTTTCTAAAGATTTTGTCCTTAGTTGTTGCCTACTATGGTTCTTTTCTTTTTTTTAACACCAAATATGAGGTGTTTTCCCTATGCTCTAAAAACTCACCCTAGGCCTTTATTTACTTCTTTATTTAAAAAGGATGGCTTGATACGCATGGATCCTTCCCAGTCATCTTTGGGGCATTAGTGGCTTTTTAGACTGGAAACAGAGCAGGTGTGTTGGAATTAACCGGTTTGAGACCTAGTTCAATACTTGTTAACATGAATTCTTGAGATGAACTAACGGAGGTACAGTCTATGACTTAGGATTTTTAGAATCTGTTTCATTTGATCAAGTACCACCAAGATCCATCATTTGCTCTCCCAGCATTTTCCCATTTTATGCTTCCTGTTATCTTTGTTCTATGTAATATGAGCGATGAGGTCGCTGTCCATATTGCAACAGATAGTTCTAGAACGCCTTGTGAAGGATAATGTTCTTTTAAATTGTAACAGGATGAAAGTGATTTAGAATGTGAGCTTTTTTTTTTTTTTTTCTTTGATTTTTTATTATGCTATGATTATTTTGTAGGGAGCATCTGTTGCATGGAAAATTCCTGTTGCATTTATCAGTGTTATTTTGCTTCCAATTGTGGGTAATGCTGCAGAGCATGCAAGTGCAATTATGTTTGCCATGAAGGACAAACTTGTAAGTCAGAAGCTTTATGGCATTCTCTTCCTAAAAGTCCTATTACTATGAATTACAACAAAAGTAAAAGTTGCTTTTCAGGACATTTCTTTGGGAGTGGCAATAGGGTCGTCAACACAGATATCTATGTTTGGGGTAGGTACTTATCTGATTGGTTGGTACCATTGGTTTCTGTAATATATTCTTTCTATTTGTAATATTTTGTATTATAGTTTTCTTTTTAAAATTGCATTAGCAGCTTGGCACCAAGGTTTGTTTCAAAAGGTTGTTTAGATTTCTTGCACCCTTTATGAATTAGAACTTGATGGTTATGAATGACTGAAGATTTACATTTTAACAAGTTAGTAAAAATGCTAAACCTTTTGAAGGTAATTTCAGTTGAACAAGCAGTGATTATTCATAGATCTTAAGTAGATATTGAAGTCTAGTTACAATTTAGCTATGATGTGTTTTCTGTTGTGACACTGTTGTGATTCGTACCTT
The DNA here is from genome assembly GCA_007844105.2 of Rhamnella rubrinervis. Lineage (NCBI taxonomy): Eukaryota > Viridiplantae > Streptophyta > Magnoliopsida > Rosales > Rhamnaceae > Rhamnella > Rhamnella rubrinervis. The sequence goes on from CM017578.2 coordinate 8,925,298, forward strand.
ATAACCAATGTACCCTAATCCATCCCTTACTCTATGTAGAGAGAAGCACAAAATTAGACATAAGTTTTTACATATAATGAAGTTTTTCGTCTCCTGATATTTTAGGGGTTTGGACTTTCTATTCTTCATAGTAATCTTCACTGTTGCAACTCAGCAAGACTAAATTTCCCAATGGAAGAAAAGAAAAATTGTTCATGATGCTAATAACTGTGTACTGTAGTGAACCTATCTTTTGCATTCACGATTTCATAGATTTGTTAGTTGTTTTTGTTGTTATGTGGATGAGATTCTAATACTGATTTATGCAATGGATTTTTGAGTTCTGAGCACGTTGAACACTGTCAGAACGGACTTGCTTAATTGATAATTAATATTTTGGAATGATTGGCCTTTGTCGTGATTACTGCAGATTCCTTTTACTGTAGTTATTGGGTGGATTATGGGGCGCCAGATGGACTTGAACTTCCAACTTTTTGAGACTGCAACACTCTTTATAACTGTGATAGTTGTGGCCTTTATGCTGCAGGTAATAGTTGGTATTTCAAATCAAGAAAAGTTAGTTTTAAACATTATTATTTCCTTTCACAATTTGTCAAATAAAGTTTTTGCATTATCATTTTGTTTGCAGGAAGGGACCTCTAATTACTTTAAAGGATTAATGCTTATTTTTTGCTATCTGATTGTTGCTGCCAGTTTTTTTGTACATGTTGATCCATCTACAGTGGGTCAGTATAAGAAACCTGTTGATTAAATTGTTTGAGATCTTTATTGATTTTGTTACATTATATGTTTTTTTGTTGCATGAATACATTCTGTATTTTGTTCTTGCAGATGATTCACAGTTGAAATCATGATCAACAAGGTTGTTGGTAGATGATGTGGAGGTTGTAGATATATAGGGAAAAATGAGATATTCTGTGGAAGATGACTATATATGTACATGGAATGAATTGTGATCAAGCATCCAAGTAGAAGGATAGCTGTAAATGCATGATTTGGTTCATCATTATGTTGTATATATTTCAATTTTCAACCGTTCCATTTTTCCAGCTACTGCTTGTGCTTGTTCAGCGAATTTCATTGACTAGGTATCTTGATGAGTTCATTTTCCCATAGATAATTGTGTACATTATAAGAAAGGATTTTATATTTTGGAATTTTGTAACTCATAGCAATTGTTTTTCATTTCAATCACGATGATTGACATGCATATGATGGAATTGTTTGATCGGGTTCTGCATGTGAAGGTAGAAAAGGTCAAATCATATATATTCCTTGCATACAGTATTTATGACCTTGAAGAATGAATGCAAAGGGTTTCATTATCTTTGGCTTGGATGCCAAATTAGGAACAAACAGTATGAGATTGGATTTAGGAACAAAGTGGTGTTGCATTTTTTTGCTTTTAAATCCTAATTTGCTTTGTCTTATGGAGGGGTATTTAATGTTATAGATAGAATGTATTTGCTAATTTGGTTTAAAACTTAAAAGGCCTCGTGAGATTTATTACTTACAGGTCAAGCATACGCTGCTTGTTTAAAAAGCTCTAGTTTTAGTATGAATACGACTCTGCAATCTCTACAGACCGAGACCACATGTTTGATGCTTAATTTGGAAACTGAATTGATGATTTTATTCGTACTCAAATTGAATCATCGTCACTGATCTGCTGCTCCTATCCTTGATCAAATATTGCAGTTGATATATCATTTATTCATTTATGTATTTGGCTAAACAGCACGACACATATCCCTCCCCTATGAAACTGACTTCTGTTTTTAGACAACAAAAAATAAATAAATAAAATATAAAAAAGAAATGAAGCTGCGTTCCTTGCTGATATATGAATAGTATAATTATGTATACTATATGTTATAAACTGTGTCCTTAATTCTGTATGCTGACACCAACAATATCTTAAATGTTCTTAGTAAAGCCTTTAACTTTGTGGTTGGCCTAAAACTTTTTGGTACCCTCTTGGATCCATGCTTCTATTGTATAATTGAAGGACCTGGCTATGTTTTCTTTGATTAAAGGATAACACTATGCATGCGCTGCCTGCATCAAATCCGTATCCATCATGAACTTGGCTTTTGGAATTTCCGATTCCATCTTTCTCAGGTCAATCACAATGTGATTTGATTGCTTGCTCCAACAGAAATTCCATTTTTTTTTTCCGATTAGTTTGCATGTGATGTCAACTATTTTGGAAGATATAATAATTGCTACTTAATTAGTAATAACCTACGTCAGCATGTCTGTTTTCTGATCGTACTATGTTACGGGTAGTCTGGCTTTCATGGCAAACCATTTAAACATGTAATTATATATAATTATTTGTTTTTGTTGTTTCTATCTTTACCAAGAATTGAATTTGAAAGGCCTGCACTCTAATCTAATCCTGGATTTTATTTTATTCTATTTGTAATATTTATGACCTTTCCACCAATGTCCATTTCATACTTGATGGGTTTTAATTCACTGCAGTAGCATATTAAGAATCAATAAGAAAAATGGCATCATTCGTAAAAAATTAGGTGGTGGCAGTTTTGTTGAAGTTTCTAATTGTTGGGACCCGGTGACTAATAAGGCATAATAACAGTCTTGATGATGATGATTATTATTGTTGGCGATGAAGATGATGACGAAACAACTTGGTAAATGTGTTGCTTTTATTTCGAAGGAGGAAACTTTGAAATGATGTGCGTATTGAATAGCTGTAATTTAGAAATATGGATTCGTGTATGACAAAAATGTTGGTTTTGTGGTTTTGGTCGTAGCATGAGTGGTAGTTAAATAACGAAAGCGATATCATGAACTTCACCAAACCGTCAATTGCGTATACGAGGAAAACAAAAGAAAAAGAAGGTAAGACTTACGTTGGCGTAGACGTTTGTAAGTGGATGAAGGTTGATACATATGGCAAACGTTTTCGTCCTCATTTTGTGATAGACGGTTGATGATAGAGGGCATATGCAAAGCTTCTTCTTTCAATAACTTGTATGACATTTTGATTCATCTAATAATTTTTGGATACCCAATAACCCATTCCTAGTGCACCCACTATCTATGTAAATACCACAGGGAAAAGTGGAGACCGCCACTGGCCCCTTATTTTCAAATTCCACATAGGTTTAGACAAGTCACAAGTGATTGAGAGCAAGGCAGAAGAAAATGGGTGGTGGTGGTGGTGGTGGAGCACATAATCATCAGTCCCCATTACTCACAAGCTTTTCTACACCTGATGATTATGATGGCGAAGGCGATCCAAAAAGAACCGGTAAGCTTACTTCCCACTTATTGTTTGTCTTCAAGTGTTGTCTATGATATAGAAAAATAAAAGTCCCAGATGAATTATCATACCATTTTATTCTATTTTCTGCTTAATATTTTCCTAAGAAGGGGAAAGAGAAAAGAGAAAGGGTCATTGATAATCTGGGTTAAAGGCCAGGAATTAGTTATAGAAGTAAGATAATAGACAGAGGTTTGCAATTGTAGAGGAGAAGTTTGCATCACAGAAACCATAAATGAAAAGTTTTTCAATTTGCAGGAGATGGTCAAAATAATTATAAACTATATTTATGCAAAAATCAGGATAATCTAAATTAAGGAGCTTGCTAAGCCTCTCAGGCTTAGGAGTGAGTTTGTCTACTTGTTAGTCTCACCGCTTAGTAATTTATTGAGAATGAGAATGGCAGGTGTGATATATCATATATTGTCAGGCATTTGAGATTGTTTCATTCAAAGAGAGAAAGAGAAAGTGTGTGTGTGTTGACTTCTAATTAAATGGCATTTTATATTTGAGATTGAGAATTAAGACTAATTTCAATTTGATGTTTCCAATTGGAAGGGACCACATGGACAGCAATAGCACATATAATAACAGGAGTGATAGGAGCTGGGGTGTTATCACTGTCATGGAGTGTGGCTCAGCTGGGATGGATTGCAGGTCCATTGATAATTCTAGTGTTTGCAGCCAGCACCATTCTTTCCACAAGACTTCTGAGTGACTGCTATAGATACCCTGATCCTGAGTTTGGCCCAGCTAGACTTCGTTCGTATATGGATGCTGTTGGCTTCTATTTAGGTGAGAATTACAACCTTACGTACTAGTTGCTAAAAACAGTCATTAAAAAACAGTAGTAGAATTAATATGTTTTGTGCAGGGGAGAAGAGACGAACGGTTTCTGCAATATTTGTGCAGGAGAACTTGTATGGATGTGGCATTGCCTATACAATTACGTCCGCTGTCAGTGTCAGGTTTACCAATTTACCCTTGTTCTTTTTTCTGTTTCATACTTGGTTATCCTCTGGTCTGGGTCTCAATTTATGTTGGGCCTGACCATGAAATTTCCATTTCCATGTTGCCTCAGTAGTCAATTGGTGCAGACTTATTAAAGACAAAGACAGAGACAAAGAAATGATTTGCATAGACATAGTAGCCCAGGGAACGCCACACTATGAGGGATACGCTAAATGGGCCTTGAATATCTAACCAACCAAGTGGAGTACCTTAAATAAAATAAACTGAAGCATTTGATTAACCAACCAAACATTCCCTGATATCAAGTATAGTAGGCAT